>CM064483.1:23009495-23046995 GCA_032716605.1 Paralithodes platypus | reverse complement strand
CTGTTCTCCCACCTCACTTTTGTACACTCTCTTAGTCATTCTCCAGCTTCCCATACGTTCAACATGGCCGAACAATCTCAAGGTGTTCCTTTTCACACTTTCCAGCACATCTACCTTCACACCACACCTCTCTCGTACTTCCTCATTCGTCTACAGAAGGGGATATAGTCCATGAGCCAAGACCCGAATTTTGGGATATCGGTACCACCCGGGGTGACTAATTCTCTTAGGTGTTTTTAGCTTGCTACATGTCTCTAGTTTATGTTTTGATATGATAGCCCTTGCACATTGGTAGCTTAATGGTCGTTATCACTTCTTGAATAGACATACCCTACCGAAAATTCCGAAATTTTTTAAAATGTCAAATTTGGGGACAGGAATGCCTAAATGTCAACAAAATGCATATAGTAATTGTCACATTTAATACAAGTCCTGTAAATACACACTAAGCATGCCATGGGCTTGTACATACTATTATGGCAAATTACTACTCCTAAATATCATCTACGTCAGACTCGGAATCTGACTGTTGTGCCACCGGCTCTTCTTCAATAGCCTTGTTCTGACATGTCTGTAACCTGCACATGTCCGTGCATTTTAGACCATTGCTGAGGCAAGTACACTTAGGGAGTTCGCATGACCGCACACACTTGCAAGACAGTAGCTGCATAACAGCATCTGGTGCTGGTGAGCCTCGCATCCAGTTGACGGCAAGCTTACCGTCCTCATCTGTCATCCAACCGCAGTCTGTTGGGTTCGCAACAAATGGCTGGCTCTGAAGACTTCTCCTCCAGATCGCAGCCTGGTAGTTTGCACGCAGTGCATGCATGAAGAGGCAGTCCTCACAAGGAGGGAGTTGACTTGACTCTACCTCTCCACGTCTTGCACAGAACAGCTCATACCGAAGCTTGTTTACCTTAGTTGTGTGGGTAGATGGTAGGTACATGTGGCAGGTGATTTCCTGTAGCTTCTCAAAGAGTTCAGGAGACACTTCCCATGAGCGTCCAAGTTCGTGAAAAGCATGCTGGTATGTCTTGTCCATCTTCACCTGCTTGAGTGTCGTCATCTTCCCTCGGCCAGCGAATGCACTGACGGTATCACAGCCTGTAAAGGCATGCATACCAATCAATGAATCACACACGCTGCCTCCCAGTGTGCGGCTCAGTGTGGTGATATCCAGGAATCTTGTCCGGTTCTTCGTCCCGCACTTCTGGAACAGATGGGATGGGATCTTGTGGCACATGCCAAGACACAACACCATGACGTCTGTATCTTCTGCAGTGATGATGACAGACTTGTTCCCAGATTCTGCTGCATGAAGTGCATGGAGAAGAAGGCGTGTGTCTGCTTCTTCTTGAGTTGACTTAAGCTCAGGAGCCTCTTCCCACTGCTCTTTGGTGATCTTGAAGCAGCGCTGCTCACATGTGACATACAGCTCCTTGTCCTTGAGCTTCTCCCTGTGCTGTGGTGCCTTCCATTCTTCTACCAAGAACTTGATAAGACTTGCCTTGTTGGAGGAACTACCGAGTAACTTTCTCCACTGCTGGATGTTGTGCCCAGGTTGAATGTTCTTGAAATGAATTCCTGTGCCTGCACTTCTTTTGGCTCGTTCTGCATCCTTGATGGATGTCTCCTTGTAGATATCAAACACAACATCAATGCGCCTGCTCTTAGCACCTTCATGAACAGCGTGACTCAGTGCTGTACCTGCAAGCTGTGAAAAAGTTTTGTCGTTTCCCTTCAGTTTGTGGACCAGGCTCATCCCATCAATTATGGTAGCAGAGGGCTCGGGTATCACTTCTGCAGGAGAAACATTCCTCTCTAACTCCTTTGCGAGGGCAGCCTTGTTGGTCTTGCGGAGAGACCCATCACCGCTGGCAAGTGCCCAAGGCAAAGGCCCCAGGGGATGAGCCAAGATATCACTCATTTTGAGCTTTCTGTTCTCGGCAACAAGGATCATCTGGCCAAATAGGTTCCTGTCAGCCTTTAAGATAACCTCCTTGGCATGGTCTTGTGAGCGTGGCTTCATTCTGATGTTAGTGAACGTTCTCAGTTTCGTCTTCGTCATCGTGTCATGAAACTGTATAGTTGGCGTATCGATCTCCAGGCGCTCTTCCTTGAAGGCTTGATATGCATCCTCTCCTATTCTGTAGGCCCCTAGAAGGTCTTTGACAACTTCTGGTGGTGCCATAGTCGCAGTTGACAAACTGACAAGATCTTCTTGCTCTGCGTTGAAGGGGTTCAACCAGCTGGTCTCCATCAGTTGAACTAAAGATTGGACATCGGCCTCATCTCTTCTAATCCTGGGCATCTGTAGGTCTGGGTGGCTGAAGTCAGTATACTTTTGGCCTACTACCATAGTCCTGAGCTGCCTTAAGTACCTGCTGCGATACTCCGATGTCAGGTAGTACCTGGCGACAGCTCCGCCTTTCAGGCTGAAGCCTTTTGTGCCCCCTGGTGTCTGGGTGTCTTTGTTGATCGTCTCTTCGATTGTCTGGTCCACAGGGATCCGTCCAAAGGGATTCTTGCTACCGATCTGGACCGAAAAGCCACCTTGCATGAAGTGTTCATGGACCTCTGGGTGTTCAATGGGCAGTCGAGACATCAAGGCATAGTAGTAGGTTAGGAACCGGGCATAGTTCACTTTGTCATAGGCAAAACACCACGGTATCATCTGTCGGATTGCTCCTAGGTGGAGCATCCAGTTGCCTTCTCTGGAGGCTCGAATTAAGTCCAGCATGATCTCAACCATGTTTAGGTATGACATCCAGAATGCTGAGAGGTTGTGTTCATCTCTGAGGGTCTCAAGATAAACTTGGAAAAGCTTCATGATATGTGTGCATGATTCACTCTCCATCAGCTCTTGAAAGAGTCCCTGAGACACATTGCTGTGAAAGCTGTTGATGTCCTTCAGTGTTTCATCTAGATGGTGTATGTCCCTTGAATGGTTTTCTTCTAGCCATGAAAGGAAGCCTTTCCATGCAAGCCTCATCAGTGCTTCATACACGAGCTTGTGTAGTCTCACTGCTCTGTTGTACCTCTTGCCGTTCATCACTCCTGACACTGATCCTTCTGCGATGATACCTGATTCCACACACAGATCTCTAAGACCTGCATCTTGAAACCTCTTTCCTATGGTGGAGATGAGATTACAGATTGTGTGGAAGACGCCCATCCTGATGATAATGTTCTTGAACTTCTCTTGTTTCCAGATAACTTCGGCAGCTTTGGCATAGAGTGCTTGATCAAACACGCACACAATCTTGTTAAGCTGTAAGGACTGCATGATAGCATGCGTTTGTTCCAAGATTTCATTAACGGTGGACATTTCTGTTGCGGGAGCATTGATAGTGGGCAGGTAGCTTACAGTGTCCTGAACCACTGCAATGTCTCTGCGCATTTTGATGTTGAACCCAGTCCAACTGCTGATGGACTGGTCCTCATGGTCTGACATTCGAGTAAGAAGCCAGATATGGTTCTTTGTCTTTGAATCCTGGACTTCCTTGGTAGTGTCGACATACGCAGTCTCAATCCTAGGTGGCCCTGCCCGCCGCCCAACATTGTATATTGGCAGCATTGATGATGTCTGAGTGATGCTTCTTATCTTGGACTTGGTAATCTCTGGCAGGACTTTCTCTGGCACAGAGCCTGCAACCTTGGACTGGACAGCAATGCCATTGACTCTATGAGAAGTACCTGCTCCACTTAGGGTCTCTTCAAGTCGGTCAATGTTATCCCAGGCCAGGGTTGTGAACACACCAGGGTAGATGTTTGCTGGCAGTGGAATGTCATCCTTTGAGCATTCCAGCTTCTGGATACAAAGGGCTGTATCGATCTCCTCAAACATTGAGTAAGACACACAGTGACCAAGACGATTCAGAGTTCGGATCAGTTCTGTGTTTCCTGTCAAAGACTTTACAGCATTGGTCAGCAGTACGTGCTTGGGTGGTTTTGTCTTGCCACTGGTAACAGCAAAGACCAAGTCACTGCCAAAGGAAGTGGCAAGACGTTGAGCTCTTTCAGAGGGAGTTTCACACTCACACTCTCCTGTCAGCAGGGTGTGCAGGAATTGAGTGACTGCTGCAGGAATGACATTCTGATCTGTATCGGGAGGCCATGGCTGACTCACATCTTGTTTATTGATCTCATTCCTCAGCTGCATTCCTGCTTTGGTTAAGACATCTTCAGAGTTAGCTGCTCTTGCTTCTTGCAGGTCTTTTGCCATTTTGTGTGCTTGCCGGGCAAGGTCGTCCATTGAGAGGCTGCGTGGATAGATTAGAAGCTTTCCTTTCTCATCTGGGACAAAGCGTAGTGATTCTCCAAACTCGGTTTCAATCTTTCGGCGAACATGTTTCTTTGTCGCTGGTTTCAGTTGGATAATACCACGGGACATCATGGATCTCTCAAGCCTAGATGTGAGGTTTGTCATAGGCAGTACCTCTGGGTTGGGGAATAATTTGGTCCTTATATACAAGCAGAGTTCCTCGAGGGCTTCTGTCTCAACCTCTTCGTAGCGTGCTTCCTCGCTTTCTTCCTGATTTTCACCTGCACCCGACCTGGCGGCCGCTGGGAAATCATCTTTTGTGAAGAGTTTGTAGCACGACTTGTGGTAGTGACCCTCTGCAGCAACAAGGTCTCTGCTAACTAAACCAAGGATTCTCTGGTTGAGTTTCCTTATTGCTGCTCTGCGAATCTTCTCATCTGCTCGTAGCTCAACACACTGTATGAGTGGCTCCCTTGTCTTTGTTGTTTTTATGTACTTGCTTGACTTCTCGCAGAAGATACATACTTTGGCATACACCCTGCTAGTACTAGGGGCATCCCTTGATGCCCTCCTCCTGGGGTCGACGCTTGCTGATTCTATCTTGACACCCTTGGCAAGGATAGAATCCAGTGACTTCTTCATTGTAAAGAGACTACGACATTTACGGTGATAATGTATGTGTGGTATTCCTCCTTCTTCAAGGCCCTTGGCTGCTTCCAGGACTGGATCATGCTGCCTGATTTCTGCAGCCCTGAGCAATGTGTTCCAGGAGTCCAAATCCTGTGGTGACACCAGAGCATCGCTGTCATCATCAGAGCAGTGGATGATACAGTCGATCCGTGCTCTCTTCCTCGCAGATGGTTCCATCCTGCCGTCAAACAGTCGACACACACCTGCAAAAAATATCACCATTAAACCATGAACAAACAAACACATTACATGGAAACCACTCTACATATGTTTGCTCCTTCCAATAATAAATTATCCCCAAAATATAACAAAAAATCCCCAAATATGAAATAAACCCCTAAATATGGAGAAACTTGAAATACACATCGGACTAATTCTTGTAGAGAATCAAATAAGCTACAAGAGCTGTTAGAATATATTTTTCAATGTTCCCCATATTTAAGGATTTATTCTAGATTTAGAGGAAAATACCCAAAATATAGAGTATATTCCGAAATATGAGGAAATTTGAAAAATACCTAGGAACAACTCTGGTAGAGAATATAATTCTACATAGGTGTTCAAAGTTTCGCGATGATTGTGTGATGGATTTTAAAGAAAATGAGGAAAACGCCGAGCGTCACGCTAAAAATCTTTATTTTTGGGTAGCGCCCCTATTGCATCAAAAAAATTAGACTAAGCTACCAGTGCGAGAAGGCTATCATATCTTAATGTACTTACAGTCACTCTATAAACATTTTAGTACCATTCGTGTTTAGTCACCCCAGGTGGTACCGATATCTGGCCTGGCTCATGGACTTAATAAGCTCCACACTTTGAATAGCGTCAACATGAGAGTATCATTGGTTGAACAGCAGCCTTTTCTGTAGTAGGTTTCCAATATGATAAGACTCAGAACCCAGTGAAGGATACTTAAGAGGCTAGTGGCCGTTTTGGGGGGCTATTAATTCATGTATTCAATTATTTTTTAGTGTCCTCGCTAGACCTCCATCAAGCTTAAGAAAACACCACCTATACCCCCCTTTAAGATAACACCACCTATACCCCCCTTCAAGATAACACCACCAGGATCACCCTTCAAGATAACACCACCAGGATCACCCTTCAAGATAACACCACCAGGATCACCCTTCAAGATAACACCACCTATACCCCCCTTCAAGATAACACCACCAGGATCACCCTTCAAGATAACACCACCAGGATCACCCTTCAAGATAACACCACCAGGATCACCCTTCAAGATAACACCACCTATACCCCCCTTCAAGATAAATTTGTAGAAAGGTCTTGAAATTGATAACGAAATGAGGCGAAAGGTCTAGAAATTTACAAACTAATGGAAGGAAGGTCTTAAAATCTCAAAACTAATATGCTAAACATGAAGGAGAAGGAGGTCTAGGAAAAGCGAGTGGTACCCCTTAACCTTGAGTGATGTCGTCTGTAGGGGACGGTATATTATTATATCTCTCTCTCTCTCTCTCTCTCTCTCTCTCTCTCTCTCTCTGTATATATATATATATATATATATATATATATATATATATATATATATATATATATATATATATTATATATATATATATATTTTATCATTGCCAGTACACGACCTACTCGACGAGACCATGAAGTAAAATACATACAGTATATAGCTCCATGGACGAGACAGAGAAAGGGACAAGGGAACGCGAAAGTGGTCCTATATTTCAAGAATTGGAATTTTAAATGTTGTTCCTATTCGGGCTCTGTTGCGTGTCAGCCACCCCCAGCTATGGGATATGTGCCTGAATACATACATACATACATACCAGTATATATATTTATTTTAGTTTCCTCTCTAGACCTCTATTAAGCATAGAAAAATATCCCAAAGACCCCACTTAGAGATAAATTTGTAAATTTTTCGATAGAAAAATTTCCCCGGCCGAAGGCCGGTTTCTACAAAATTACAGGCTCGCTATCGCTCGCCCAGAACAAAATCGACCTCTAAATGTCATGAAAGGTCTTAGTATTGACAAGGAAATAAGCGAAAGTATTATCACTTGAAAACTAATGGTGCTAAACATGAGGGAGAAGGGGCTTAAACAAAAAGACCAAAACTTCCCCTTAACGCTTTCAGTATACGGTGACGCATTATGTCTTCAGTTTAACATTAGACAATTTGTTAAAGCTTAATAAGAATGTCTGGAAATCAAAAGAGGTAAAAAGGGTCTCAACTAAACATATGACTCCTACAGGTCCTTCCAAAGCTTAATTATATAGACCAATGATTTTTGGCTACTAGTAGACGATTCTATTAAGTTTAAAAAAGGCCTCGAGCAATTAACAGGCCTTAACCTTAACCTGTTTTACTACCTCAGATCCTTCTTAAACTGCACAAAATCGCTTAGATATACCGGTAGCAAGAATGTAATTAAGATGATGTAGCTGGTACAGAAGGGGTTAAAGAGCGCGTTGCCGCAGTGATAATCTCACTGTGTCTGCTCTTTGGAGGCTATGACGGGTGAAATATACAACCTGGGACACTGGGACTACTGTATATTATCCAGGTTACTAGTTTTCCTCCATAGATGGGACGTCACCACAGTCCACTTAGCCCAAGTTTACATTCACTCCCAGGTGAACATTGGCATAGATTAAGAGAACACACCCTACCCGTCTCTACTTGTCCAGGAATCGAATCCAGGAACTTCTGGTTGGAAATCGAGCGCATCAATAATAATGAATTAGTGAAATTAAAATAAATCTGCATCTCTCTATATAAAGCTGTAAAGTATGTAAAATAAGAGGTTTTCCTCTCTTTATATTATACAAAGACGTAACATAGGTTTGGGCATCTGCTTGTGACCACCTGGCCCCCCAAACTTTTGGAACTATGGAGATGAGACTTGGTTGGGGTACTCAAGGGTTGCCAGAATATTTGTTTAAGGGGGGTCACCGGCTTTTTTTTTTTCTCTCCTTTTCTCTCTTTCCCTGGCTTGTATCCATTCGGCCCCATTCAGCCAACTGTTTTAAGACGTTTATCTCCATCTAGGTGTCGATTTCTTCCTGGCGAGCGATAGCGAGCCAGCATTGTATAAAGAAATCCGGCTTCGCCGGAGAAATTTGTCTATAGAAAATTCACAAATTTAGCTTGCTGTCAAAATATATATATATGCCGGCTCGCTACCGCTCGCCAGGAAAATATTGACACCTGGATGGGAGTAAACGTCTTAAAACAGTAGGATGAATGGGGCCGAATGAATACAAGCCAAAGAGAGAGGGAGAGAAAGAAAAAACAAGCGAAGTGGGCTCCCTTAAGGAAAGAAAATTAGAACAAAATTGAACGCTATGGGTGTGTGTGATCCCAGAAGGAATTATCATAATTCAGCCCTCTTAGGATCTCGGGACTACTCTTTGACCCACACAGAGTGTGGTTACCTCAGCAAATTAGTCTTAATTATGATTACTCTGCGCCTCTCATCCTATGCCAGAACTAAGTCAAGTTTATTGCATCACCGGGTCTTTCTCTTTACCTCTCCATAACACACTCACACAATCACTCTCTCTATCTCTCTCTCACACACCCACACACACACTCACTCTCTCTCTCAGCTAATTAATCAAACTATCACACCAATGACATCCACTCACTTCAAGTTCTTCTTTGAATCCCTTCCTCCCTCTCTCTCTCTTCTTCGCTGATCATCACTCTCTCTCTCTCTCTCTCCCCTTCCCCTCTCCCTTCCCTCCTCCCCCCCCTACCCCTCTTCCCGCCTCCCTCTCCTTCAAATTCCCTCCTTCCCTCTCACTCTCTTCCCCTTCCTTTTTCCGCCGTGTCTCCATTTCCTTCTTCTACTTCTTATTCCTATTCTTTCGCTCTCTCACAAGATATCCTGATCGTCTTTCCCTGCCTATAAAAAAGTACACAATGTATTTTAGATTGCATCAATATAATTTGTCTCTCTCTTATATATATATATATATACTGTATATACAAGGTGTCCAGAAATAGGCGTACCAAACTTCAGGATATGAATATACAGATTGATAATTCTAAACATAATTTTTTTTACAACAACAAATATAATTCTCAACTGTCAAGAGGTATTGAAAGATTTATTTAGTGACCTCCCCGCATCGCTGTAATGGACTCCTCCATGTCAAATAGTTTCCAGCAGGTCCAAAGTGAGCGAATTTGTCTATAATCGTTTTGAAACTTACAGAATGATAATATCTTGATAATAACAGGCATAATAATTGCAGTTAGATGGTAAGCTTTCGGATCGCTAGGCTAGCCTTATGGGGAAATACTCAAGAACATTATATTTTCAACAGGTAAGATCTCTGTAACAAGTAAAATGTGGAATTTTCTTATAGAATATTTTAAGCTTAGAATATTTTTCTTTACTTAATCCTGAAGATTGGCATGTCTATTTCGGGACATCCTAGCTGTATGTAAATATAAATATATATATATATATATATATATATATATATATATATATATATTGCCTGACACTGTGATCCCAGAAATGGTGGCCACGAACGAACCGTCCCCATGCACCTCTGTCCCCAGTCAGTCGACGCCCCTCCTCCCAACCAGCACCGCCTTCATCCATATACTTTCTCACTCCATCCTTTCACCTCTCTTTCGGTCTACCTCTCCGTCCTTCCACCTCGCTCTTGTACACCTTCTTAGTCATTCTCTCGCTTCTCATACGTTCCATATGGCCGAACCATCTCAAGGTGTTCCTTTTCACACTTTCCAGCACATCTACCTCCACATCACACCTCCTTCTTACTTCTTCATTCGTCTGTCTATCCCTCCATGTAACTCCGCACGCATTTCTCAAGTAACTCATTTCCACCCCTCTCACTCTTGGTCTGAGTCTCTTCTCAAACGTCCATGCTTCGCTTCCGTAAGTCAGAGTCATGATTACCACACTGTCATGCAAGGAATTCTTCACTTCCATACTGACCACCCTATTTCTTGTTACTGCTTTCAGCGTTCCTACAACCCTCTTCCCCTGTTGCACCCTCTCCCGCACTTCTTCATCCATAGTCCCATCTTTACTCAACACACTGCCCAGATACTTAAATGAGCTGACAATCTCCATAGCCTGACCATTCAACTTCACTTAACACTCTGTGGCTTTACCCCTTTCGAAGACCATAACCTTGCTCTTCCTTGCATTTACCTTCAGATTCTGTTTTTCGCACACTGTTCCAAACACATTTACCAGACCCTGCAACTCCCATTCATTATCGCTCATCAGAACTGTATCATCAGCAAACAGCAGTATAGGCAGCTTCCACTCATTTCCCTCCCTTATCAGCGATACGCCAACACCCACTGCTCTCCTTTATATTTCTTTCATGACTCCATCCATATATACAGTAAACAACCACGGGGACATCCCACACCCCACAACCCAATATTCAGGTCAAAGAACTTGCTCTGCTCATTCTCCACACGTACTGTCGCCTTTGCACCCTCATACATGTTCTTCACTGCTTTCAGCAACTTGCCATCTACTCCGTACTTTCCACATACCTTCTCTATCCACTCTGTCATAGGCCTTCTCCAAGTCCATAAGGGCAAAATACAGCTTTTGTTGCTTCTCCAGATATTTCTGCACAACACATTTCAGGGTAAAAATCTGATCTTCACATCCTCTTCCCTTCCTAAAACCTCCCTGCTCATCACCTATCCATTTCTCCGTTCTCACTCTCACTCTCTCAATTACTACCCTACTGTACACCTTCCCTACTACACTTAGAAGACATATTCCTCAGTGGTTACCACACACTCCTCTTTCCCCTTTACCCTTATATAGGGAGACTATTATGCCTGTCTTCCAGTCATCAGGTGCACTCCCCTTCTCCCATGCTAGTTTGCACATTTTCCGTACCCATTCGATCACTATCTCACCACCATACCTCAACATTTCCCCACACACTCCATCTGTTCCTGGTGCTTTCCCCAACTTCACTCTTTTCATGGCTTCCCACACTTCTGACCTCCTGATCCCCACCTCCTCCTCCACTACTTCTCTTCTTCTCCCTCCCATATCCCATCCAACTATGTTTGCTGGCATTTCATTCCTTACATTTAGCAACTCCCAGCCGGACTCGAACCTCCGACAGTCAGGACGAGTGTCCAATCTTCAATCCATTACACCACCGCGTAATGAAGGAGACTTAACCTTTTTCTATTTATAATAAGAAGGGAAATCCTACTTGGAAAATGTATTTCAATTCATACACAAATCACAGGATCCATATTCCAGGATACCATACAGGGATTTTTAGATTTCATTTCTCACCCAGCCAAACACGAGTCATTATTATAATTAATATAAATAGGAAAACGTTAAGCTTCCTTTAACACACCGTGGTGTTGTGGAATAAAGCTTGGATATATTATATATATATATATATATATATATATATATATATATATATTATATGCTGTTAGCAAAGTGTATCTCGTAATTCAAGATTGTCAAAAATATAGGCACTGGGATTCATTACTAAGGTAACTAATTGGATAGACAACAACAAATTGTGATCAATGGTCTTTCTTCTGAATAGGCTCATATAATTGGATAGACAGCAACAAATTGTGATCAATGGTCTTTCTTCTGAATAGGCTCATATAATTGGATAGACAGCAACAAATTGTGATCAATGGTCTTTCTTCTGAATAGGCTCATATAATTGTGGAGTTCCACAAGAAGTTGTCTCTGCATGACATGACATGAATATAGGAATGGTGAGACAAACAAACTATAATTATGATCACTTAATGCCTTAAAGCAAAGAAAATTAGATAAGTTAGTTAAAATAGGACTTCAGAGGCAATCAACCCTACTGGATTATTAAGCCAGCACACTGTAGGTCAAGAATAACGCCAGGACTAGAGCCCTTTTTCGAGAACTCCAGTCCCTTGTGTAAGGAAGAGGACATTGTTTATCATATATAGCAAAGGCACTGATGATGTTAACTTGCCTTGTAGTAGGGTCATTTGCTTGGAATCCGTGACCATTTTGTTCCTACCTTTTTCTCTCGATGGAATTGACAACCTGAACCATTTAATTAGCTCCTATGCCCTCTGAAAAATGACGGCTAACTCTGCTAGAGCCCAATATTCAAAATGGCCGCCAATGCCATCTTGAAAAACATGAAATGTAATATCTCTGGCATCAGATGAGCTACAAGGACGAATGAGGTGTCCTTTTTCACTAATTCTGGCATTACAAATCCACTGGAATGGTTATCGTATTGTATTGTATTGTATATTGTATTGTTATTGTATTGTATTATACTAATTGTACATACTAATCTGCCACTTCACTGTCACTACATGATTCACTGTATGAGCCACTATCAGAATCACTGTCCTCACTTTCGCTGTTATCATCACTGTTGTTCTCTGCCTGCGGATTTGTAGGTAGTGGTATGGATGGGGGAAGTGGGGACTGGGTTGAACGGACAGGCAGACATAGGCCATTTACAAGATGCCATCCATGGCCGATCGGTGAGGGGTGACTTTGGAGCTGGTAATGCTTTTGCAAATATGCAAGATAGTTTGCACGCTCCAAGTGTGGACGGAGACTGTCCAAGTCAGGCACAAGTCGGATAGTGCTTTTTTTCTCCTGAGCTCTCCACTTCGCTGCCCTCGCATCTCCCAGGGTCTTGCTTTTGGTATCACCATAGACATATCGAATGACAAACCACTCCAAATCACTGATGACCTGTTCTGTGACTAGGAGCTGTGTACCACATGCTGCTAGCAGGTCGTGTGCCTCATTAGACTTCTCCAGACGATCTGCGATGAGCTTCTTGCTTGCTCCATAGAAGCCCGAGTTGTGGTACACCCAGTGAGGACATGAAGTGGTATGATGGATGCAGCCATTGCCTCACTGCACAAACATCGGGCATCGATAAGCTGAGGTTTGCGTTTCACACATAGGATTCCTGTTGTCTTCTGAGCAACATATGCCGCTTGCACGTAGTTGTCTGTGTCCTCTGTGTCAAGAACGACAGCTGCTGTGTAGCTGTCTGACCGGAGCACACTATATATGGTGAGCATTGCCGTATCTGCCTCTGCATGGGAGCATGTGAGCTCTGGCACAAGCTTGCCTGTGGTGAGATTTTTTGCAGTGCTGCCAACTACACAGTAGATGATCTCGGTGCTAGTTGTTGCTGCTGTTCTCTGGAATTTCGTTTGAAGAAATGCCTGAAGGCGGATTTTGTTCTCAGGTTTACCCAGGAGAACATGGAAAACTTTACTAGAAGGAAATTTATATTCTGTCTTCATGAAGACATTGCTGATTGGCAAGTTTTTTTGGCGCAGTATTCTCTCACTGTCCTTGATCCTGTAATTCTGATCATATGAATCATTGACGCAAATGATGCGCTCAGCATGCTTGTGTCTCGTTAGAACGAAGTGCACCAACTTCTCTGCATAATCTCCCCAGGTATACTTGGTACCGTCTCCCTTCTCTCTGTCTTCAATGGTAGGAGTTGTTAGGCACCAGATGAGGCCCATATCAATAATAGACGTGTATACATCAGGCTCTGGAATGACAGTCATAGTTAGTTTTTGTTGAAGCTTGCTTTTCTGTGTGTGACGCTCACCGCTTCCCCCAGAACCGCATGGCTTACTCGCTAGGACTCGCCAGGGCAGAGAATGTGGCTACAGTCTACCTATCATTGTGTACTTTCCTTCTCAAGAAAGCTTGTGTTGCAGACAGTTCAGAACTGTTCTTTGTTTTCGTCTGTCACAATCCTTTCTATTTTATTTAGTCAATTGAAAGTATTGTGTTAAGTGGTTGAATGATGGGAAGGCGAGCGGGAGAGAGAGAGAGAGAGAGAGAGAGAGAGAGAGACCAGGTGGTGTGACTTGGTGGTGAGTGGCGCGTGGCTGGCCCCCTTACATAGGCCTCGCGGGATTCGTTGCCTCCTGCCTAACACGGCCTACTAGGCGGCTGCTTACTGGGCGACTGTCGCGCGCCCTCGTGCCATTCCTGTGAACTGGGACTCCACCCATGCGGTCCCTGGAAATATCCTGGTCAGATCCGTCCCAGACAGCATACTCTAAGCATCTCCCTTGAACTGTTCCACACTCTTGTCTTAGAATCTTTCTCTTCTACTGCCTCTATCATTTCCACTACTTCCTCACCTTTTATTAATATCAATCCCCCTCTGGTTCCCTGCATCCACACCTTGAATTGGTGGCCAGACTGTATTATATGCTGGATCTCACATTTCTTATGTACTAGGCTAAGGTTGAAGATAGTCATTGTCTTTTTGGGAGATTGTATTGCTCGGACTGTCTCCATCAATCACTAATGTTTCTACAGGGTTAAATAATGCTAGACTAGGGATCAGGTACCTTGCTGTTGGTGTTTTCACTGTGTGTAGGCTACTTTTGAGCTGCACGACACTACGGATTCTGTGGGTTACCTAGGTGGATCTTTTGTCTGTGTACCTTGGAGTTTAGACTGTGTAGTGTGTGAGGGCTGCTTGCCTAATCCACCCAACACTGTTCTAACTCTATTTGCTTTTACTTTTGAGGGTCGCCAGGAGGATACTCGATACTTGTGATCGAGAATCCTCAAGAGAGCACCCCTTCATATTAACGTAATCAGGTCGCACAGACCCAAGGTCCACACTAGGCTAGGAGCTGCCTTGCTCCACCAGAATTCTGTACCTTTGCGCATCCCAGCTAGACTTTATTAACTCGGGTAGACATTAGCCGGATTAGATCATATACTCTTTTATGCATACCCATTATTTCTACACAAGCATTTTGAGGTCTAGGTTGCTGTAGAGAGACACAACCAGCATAGACCGGTTTGGTTAATAGGAGTAGTACTTTTTCGTGGCGAGCATTATTACTGTTGCACCGCTTATAATATTCTTGTGTCCAATAACATTATAGGTCCAGCCTTTTCGTGTATTTAGCCTACACGTACATTGTCCTGCCTCCTGCTATTTTGTGGTTCCATTTCCGATACGTTCTTCTTAGTAGCATCCGACATTATTCAGAAGATTCCTTGTTCGGTGCTTGAGGACTTTACAACACTTTCTTTTATAAAGGAGTGACAGATATTATTGATTAAAGTAACGTTAAGTAAACCTTCTTCTTGTTTGCATTAGACCACTTGTGATTTAATTAAGTTAACTATCTTTTCCTTGTGTACCATAACTAAGCAACCATATGTTATAGGCTGTTTCAGAGAACATCAGCCTACAGTAGAAGCACATAGATACTGAAAGTTAAGATACCCCGCTATCGCAGATATAACTCTGGAGGGTATATGTGTTCTTTGTTCGACGGGATTATATATCAGGGGTTGGATCTAGCATTTCCGTTGTTGCATTTATGCCAGTCTAGTCCAATGTATAACAGCCACTGATTTATACGAGACCCGATCGTAACATGTGCCTTACGGATGGTTCCATTGACGTTGAAGATGGAAAGGCACTCGGCTGTAACACGATGCTGCAGGACTTCTTGAAGTTTGAGGGCACCATTCGTTTCAACCAGTCCGAGAACAGAGGCCAAGGCATTATGCTCCATTTCCTGTCTTTCCCTTCAGGTTCTCACCATCTGCTTTCTTCAATTCCTGAGTTGAAAAGTTCAAACGCTTGCTACGGGGAACTCTGTTGTTGAGATACTTGGTCTTGGAATACACTCTCTCATTCAAGAACTGCTTCAGTTTGCTTGTGCCATACTCCTTTGCCGATTTCAAGTCGGCAGCGAGAGCGTCTGAGGCTGGGATTCCTGACTGTAGGGATCGAAGTGTCTTGTTTGTATGGTCAAATGGATCACACTTGAATTCAATGAGACATGCGCTTATATCCTGTACAGCTTGTTCATCCTTCTTCATTTTACTTGACGAGCAATCAGCATGCTTCCCTTTTCCTTGTTTCTTGCGGTTAGCATAGCGATGGACCTTTGTTCTCACCCAGGGAATAGTATTTGTCCTGATGACTTGCTCTTTGAGTCGTGCCGCAACATTCATCACCAACTGATCATTGCTGACACCCAATGAAGATATTGCCGCCTCGATGTATGTACCTGCTGCTGTTGTATCATATACCAGTTCACTCACATTCTTTTGAATGGGTTCATGAAATCCGATGTCTTCCCCAAATTCATTGACGAGAATTTCCTTTAAGTAGCTGGATTTTACTACTGAGTTATGTCCGTGATTTGAGATAATGTGCTTATAGTCCTGCAGCAGGCCTTGCAGTGTGCGAATTTCATGGTCTTTGAAGATGACTTGATGAATATGATGAAAGAAGAGAGCTTGGGCCTCTCGGAGGTTTACACGCTGCAGATGTTGAGTGCTTTCATCTGAAAGGGGCTTGTGGTCGCTTACATATTTGCGCCAGCACGCACGATGGTAGCGGATTTCCAACCCCAATGCTGTTTGACTATCTGGGATGGATGCAATCAGAGTGTCAAGTCTCAATCTCATGACCTCATCTTCCAGACGGACAGTATGTAACTTGAATTTAGTCCAGGCATCTACTGTTGATAGGAGTAAAATCTGCTTGTCACGATCACTACTCTTGTATGCTCCTTTCATGCACCACACACAGAGTCTTATCGTGAAGGACACCCATACTGGAGCGGAGCCTTTTAGGTGCACTGGCCTCTGGGGAAGGGTCTTGTTGATCTGATGCTTCATCTCTTTCAAGACGTTCCTCGGATTTGGGTTTGCGTTTTTCGGCTTGAGAGAGCTTGCGCTTGCTGGATAATGATGCATAACAAGTGCTATGCATGTGGTGACCCTTTGGTCCCTTCTCCCAATCCACATTTTCATGTATATGTTGAAACTTATCAAGTTCTTTCCATTGTAAAGACTTTTCCCGGATGGATTCCCACTTCTCAGGTGTAATGTTTTCCAAACGATCATCTGCGGTACATCGCTTACCACAGAGTAAAATGCACTCGTTTTTTTTAATGTCTTGTCTGGTAACTCTTCACTCTCTCTTCTATTATCCATTATTTCGGTCACTTCACAAGTCGGCGATTTTCATCAGATGGGCATGCGATCCATCTGAAACAGTAAAAAAGTAATATTAGATATACACCGCAGGCAGAGAACAACAGTGATGATAGCAGCGAAAGTGAGGACAGTGATTCTGATAGTGGCTCATACAGTGAATCATGTAGTGACAGTGAAGTGGCAGATTAGTATGTACAATTAGTATAATACAATACAATAACAATACAATATACAATACAATACAATACAATAACCATTCCAGTGGATTTGTAATGCCAGAATTAGTGAAAAAGGACACCTCATTCGTCCTTGTAGCTCATCTGATGCCAGAGATATTACATTTCATGTTTTTCAAGATGGCGTTGGCGGCCATTTTGAATATTGGGCTCTAGCAGAGTTAGCCGTCATTTTTCATAGGAGCTAATTTTCCTTTAAAATGGTTCAGGTTGTCAAATCCATCGAGAGAAAAAGGTAGGAACAAAATGGTCACGGATTCCAAGCAAATGACCCTACTATTGTGTGATTTACAAATTTGCAGATTACATTAAATTAAGAGTAAATGTGACGAATCCAAACTGATCATATAAACATGGATCTTAAACACAAATATTCAAATGATGTACCCAAATATGGAGAAGTGTAAGGTGATGTACATTGGCCAAGAACATTCCAAGTCTAAAGATTGAATATTTGGAAATATTCTAAAAGCAACTAATTGTATATATCAGTTGGATGTTCTGATGAGCAGCCCATTACATTTAGGACGATCACCTCGGAATGTATTGTGCTACATGAAACAGTCTGTACAATTCAACAGGACAACGTCATTTTCTTCATATTTTGGTTACCATTAGACGATATTTTAAAGCTAATATTCTACTTCTAATCCTCGAAGGGGTAAATACGATCTTAATAAACCATCTGAATAACACAAGGACTTTCTTGAACTGCACAAAATCATATAATGTTAGCCAGAAAAATATGTGACGTCATCGTATTAATGGGGTCAAGCTATGAAAGACAAAACACGCCAACACATGAGTAATATAGTCCTTCTTAAACTGCACACAATCGTTTTTATATTAACCAGAATCAAAGCTATAAAGGCGCCATCGTATAAAAGGAATTATTACGAACCCTTTTGGCTCGGACGGCTCTATTATTATAACCTGAATACGGAGTTAATATAATTCAGAACGACCGTAAAGAGCATTAAGGGAGCCCACCTCGTTTTTTTTCTCTATCTCTCCCTCTCTCTTTGGCTTGTATCCATTCGGCTCCATTCACCCTACTATTTTAAGACGTTTACCCCCATACAGGTGTCAATATTTTCCTGGCGAGCGGTAGAGAGCCAGCATATATATATTTTTTGTTTTGACAGCAAGCTAAATTTGTGCATTTTTCGATAGAAAAATTTCTCCGGCGAAGCCGGATTTCTCCATAGAATGCTGGCTCGCTATCGCTCGCCAGGAAGAAATCGACACCTGGATGGGGATAAACGTCTTAAAACAGTTGGCTGAATGCGGCCGAATGGATACAAACCAGGGAAAGAGAGAAAAGGAGAAAAAGATAGAAAAAGCCGGTGACCCCCCTTAACAACTGCTACCAAATGTATTCCGTGAATTAGTAGATTGGCTTATGAGGATTGGGTGAGAGTTTTAGATGATTTTCGTTGGATGTACGTAAATTGCATTGTCAAAATTAGCATTAAATAGTAAGGGTTTGCGAAGTGTAGATTGGTATATTGTTAGTGATTTACCATTTCTTCCTTAAATTGGTTAGGTTAATTGCCACCGACACATCTTTCAATGGCTATTATATAATATTATGGACATGACTGTGCGAGGCCATTCAACAAATGAATCGCAATAATAAATGGGTTTTACGTATAACAAGATGATCAAGATAATTATGAATCATGGTTGGATTATAGTATTAGCAGGATTCTAACTATGCAATAATTTAAAAAGCCATGGTACAATAATCATACTCAGGCCTCGTATGTGAAATATAAGATTATTTAGGCCTACATGCTATAGATTGTATTCACCATGGATTAAGCTTACTCAGAAATTCGGTACAGCAGAAGTTTATTGTGCAATGCAATCTCTTGGCAAAACAAAGTTGTTGCAAGACCATGTGGTTTTAACCCCTTCCGTACCAGCGATCGACGTCTTTTTTTATTCTATCCTAGCTATATTTAGACGGTTTTGGCCAGTTTAAGAAGGATCTGTGGTAGGGAAATGTCGTTAAATGAGTTACTTCGAAGTGTGTTAATTGCTGGAGGCCCTTTAATAACTATATATAATTGACTAGTAGTAGCCTTCACATGTCTCACTCCCTAGACTGGAACAAGACCTCACGGGTTTCACTGTTCATTGTAAAGCGGTGAATGTTAAGGCTCTCAGCCTATGCCCGAGAGGAAGTAAGTTGGAATATAGAAAGAAAAAAAAAAAAAAAAAAAAAAAAAAAAAAAAAAAAAAAAATGAATATATTGAAAAAAGACGTCACTGGTACAGTTTGGGTAAATGGCTCAAAAATTCTAACTGGTGTAAATTTATATATGCTGAAAACTGTACACCATAATTGTGTGTGCTCTTTAAACTTTATATCCTTGGAATAAACCTCATGACTCATGATACATTAACTACAACTAGCAATTCCCTGCAAATTTACCAGTACATTCATCACCTGCTCCCAACCCTCACACACACACACACACACACACACACACACACACACACACAGCCAACGGAAGTAAGTGGGCGCATCTTTCAGGCCATTTGTCACTATAGCACACACACACGCACGCACGCACACACACACACACACACACAAACGGAAGTATATAAGTGGGTCCATCTTTCAGGTCATCGATCACTTTTAGGCGGCACTCGAGGAAGCTAAGATGTGCAGATCAGTCAGGTGTTGCTCTCGCTCATTTTCACACTCACTCACTCTCTTTCACACTTGTTCCCTCCCCCCCCCCTCTCTCTCCCTCTCTCATATCCTTTTTGCTCTCAAACAAATTATCTTGACTTTCTAAGCAACACACATTTTGTCATTGGCATTTTTCTGTCGGCTTTCTTTTTCTTATCTCCCTCCTACCTTCTCTCTCTCTCCCTCTCTGCGGTACATCTTTCAGGCCATATATCACTTTTAGGCGGCACTCAAGGATGCTAAGTTGTGCAGATCAGTCAGGTGCTGCTCCTCCTCACTCTCTCATTCACTCACACACACACACACACACACACACACACACACACACTATCTCTCTCTCTCTAGATATATATATTTTTTCTATGTGAGTGAGGGAGACAAAAGGCAAAACTGCCTGTAGCGAGTGCCTCCCTCATAGTTGAAAGAGTGACAGGCCAAAATCAAGGGACGTTCGAGCCAAAATGCCTGGACACACGGAGTTTGAAGCAATTTAAATCATTGGAGGAGGGAAAGACAGATTCTGGGAGAGAGTTCCAGAGCTCAACTGGAATATATAAATATGTATATACAGTATACTGTGTATATATATATATATATATATATAATATATATATATATATATATACTGTATATACTGTATATATATATTTTCTTTTTCTTTATTTATTTATTTTATTTTTTTCAAAAGGCGTTTGTCAAGGTACCTCACAATAAATTATTAGACAAATTAAATATGCTCGGAATAGGGGGTCATATGTATCAATGGAATAAAAGCTGGCTTGCAAGCAGAAAGCAAAGAGTTGTTATTAATGGTATATAATCAGATTGGGTGCCTGTTACCAGCGGTGTGCCTCAACGATCAGTCCTTGGTCCTGTTTTATTTATCATATATATATATATATATATATATATATATATATATATATATATGATATTGATGTAGGTCTGAATAACTTTATCTCCAAATTTGCTTACAATACAAAGATAGGGAACATAGTCTTGAGTGAGGAAGACAGAAATAGCCTACAATCCGACTTAAGCAAAATAGTGATTAGTCAGAAAAGTGGCAAATACCCTTTAATGTTGACAAATGTAAAATGTTGCACGTTGGTTCAAAAAACAAAAAGTATGATTATCAAATGAAAGGCCAACCAATAATAGCAAGGTCTAAGGTTAAAGATCTCGGGGTTATAATATCAGAAAACCTAAAATCCTCAGAGCAATGTGCGGCTGCGGCAAATAACGCTAACAAAGCCTTGGAATTTGTCAACAGAAATGTTTACCTATAAAAACGAAAACATTATTTTGCCGTTATTCAAAAGCATTGTTAGACCCCATCTTTAATATAGCGTTCAGTTCTGGTCCCCGTATCTCAAGAAAGACATTAAAAAACTCGAATATGTGCAGCGTAAAGCAACTAAACTAATTCCCTCTCTGAAAAACAAGCCATATTATGAAAGAATAGAGAAATTACATTTGTTCTCCCTAAAGAAAACGAGGTTGCGAGGCCAACTTATCGAGTGTTTTAAGATACTTAAAGGATTTGACAGAGTAGATATCAGTGCACTGTTCACGATTAATAATAATGCTGCAAGCGAGGTAATGGAATGACATTAAATAAAAAAAGGCATCCTTAGATTTGACACAAAATGTCTTCACATACAACGTGGTAAAAGAGTGGAATAGTTTACCAAGGGAGGTGGTCGACAGTAATTCTATTGATATGTTTAAAAAAAGACTGGACGATCATCTAATGAAGATTGGATTCATATGAATTAATCAGTAGGCATGTGTAATTTCCCCTTCAAACTAATTTCTTCCTATACAATATAAAAACTTTCCTTGTGGGCATTTCCTGACCCATAAGGTTACACTTCATCCTATTTTCCGGTACGGCTCTTTACCCGGAGGTAGCGGAGGGTGGGAAGAGAGCCTTCTACTTTACTGCCCTATTCTTCCACTATAAACTGTCCCTTCTAGTAGTATTAAGGCCTAACCACCTAGTTGGGACCGCAAGGTATGTGTGGTCTGAGTATCTGTGTAACTGTGTAACTCTGTGTAACTCTCTCTCTCTCATTCAGGCCATATATAACTCTTAGGTGACACTCTGGTAAACATAAGGTATGTATATTAATCAGGTGTTACTCTTACCCTCCCTCTATCTCACATTCAATCATTCATGAAAACACACACACACACACACACAGATTCATGTCTCTTTCACACACTCGCTTGGTTTCGTCTTACACTAGTTCGTATCTCTCTCACACATACTCATGTCTCTCATTCTCTCTCTGGGCATATATAACACTTACTGTAGGTGGCACTCTGGGAACTAAAGTGTGCATATTATTCAAGTGTTGCTTATACTCGACGGTCTCACATTTACTCATTCATAATATCACCCCCCCCCCCCCCCCCACACACACACACTATTCTCCATGTTTTTCTTTTAATGTTTTTTTTTGTTTTACATGGCGCAAGCTTAACAATTTTGTTTGTTTATACTGAATAGGCAAATGTGAAACTACTATGTCATTGTATCACATCTAATAATAAGTGTTCATTATTATTAACATATTTCGCTACGAAAGGTTTGCATTAACTGAGTAATTATATATTTTTTTCACACTAACCCAGATGGGGACATGACAAATTACCGTCATCTGAAAGAATAACTGACTTTAGTTCACATCTCTATCTCACACGCTCGCTTGGTTCTGGATCTCAATAGTTTGTTTCTCATTAGCTCATATATCTCACCCCTTCTCTCTCTCTCTCTCTCTCTCACACACACACACCTCTAGATACCTTGCTAATTAATCAAGCTATCACTTCAACGACATCCTCTCAATCCAAACGCCCTCCTTCCTCCCCCTCCTCTTCCAATACCCCCCCTTCTCTCTCTCTCTCTCTCTCTCTCTCTCTCTCTCTCTCTCTCTCTCTCTCTCTCTCTCTCTCTCTCTCTCTCGTTTATTATTTTCTATCTCTCGCTTTTTCGGCCTAGCTTGTATTTCTTTCTTAGACTAGCTGGTATCTCTCTCACACACTCACTCTTTTTTCCTCTCGTATACGTAAACATGGAATGGCCTGGTGTTGCTACCGAACTTGTAACCCTATGTTCAAATACCGGTGAGTGAGGGAGAAATATTATTGGGATATAATTTGTGCTGTACTTAGTTTCAGTACTGAATTGCATTATCATAGGCAAACAAAAATACACATTTGCTCATCCAAGATAATACAATTTTGTATAAGTATTCTTATCAAAATACGCAGTTGAAGACAAGACCTTAGCTAGTAGGAAAGCAATAGGTGCCGTGAGAGTAGGCTATATGTAAGGTTTAAGGAAAGATTATTATATACATATATACCGTACATATACCGTATATATATATATATATATATATATATATATATATATATATATATATATATATATATATATATATATATATATATACAGGTATATTATATATATATATTTTTTTTTTTTTTTCCTCCCTAGACCTCCATCAAGCTTAAGAAAATACTCCATAGACACCCTTCCGAGATAAATTAGTGCATTTTTCGGTAGAAAAATGGCCTGGTCAAAAGGCGGTTCCTTCTAAATTGCAGGCTGGCTATCGCTCACCAGAACATAAATTGATACCTAAATGCACGAAAGGTCAGATTTGCGTTAAGCCGATTGCAAAACTCATCATCTATAAAATGGACCGTATTCCTATACAAATTCCGTCATTGTCCGTGGTCAATACTAGAGCTTTGCCGTATTCCTAGCCAGTCAATATTAAATACTAAACCCCATGTCAGCTAACTTGGCACAAATCCTGACCCCTTAATATCTTACAGCTTAAAAATATTGAAGACGATCGAGTTGGCATTCATATTATTTTGTAAGGGTAGACTGGATAAACAGATGTGTGAAATTACAGCCTGTTTGCTATAGCCGTTTCTGAGATATAAGGAAGCTATGGATCAGAATAATTGTCAAGTTAGCTGACACCTGGTATAGTTGTTGTGATTGTAATAAAAAGTACCGGGGTATATGTAAACCATTCTCATTGCAGTTAAAAGAACTAGCGTTTCATACTGACTGGCTAGGAACTCAGAACAAAATATAGTAATTGCCACCAATAATGAAAGGAATAGTATAGGAACACGTTTCTAAGACCTACAGATTTCGTCGCGTTCAACAATCGAATTGCAAGCTATGGAAATCCTATGTATGCAAGGAGAGTTGGGAAAAACGCACACGCACATACATACATAAACGTCCCTTGATTTTGGCCCTGTCACTCTTTCAACTATGGGGGAGGCACTCGCTATAGGCAGTTCTGCCTTTTGCCTCCCTCATTCACATGAGTGCATAAATGCATAAATACACACGCACATACATAAATACGCACACATACATACATAATTATATACACACACTCAGTGACACGCACACACAGACACATACAGTACATAGACGCACTGCAATATATATAAACACACACACGCCTCTAGATACCCTGCTAATTAATCAAACTATCACACCAATGACATCCACTTACTCATGGGCACACTTCCCTTCACATCCGCGCGCGCTCTCTCTCTCTCTCTCTCTCTCTCTCTCTCTCTCTCTCTCTCTCTCTCTCTCTCAATTTGAATTTAACAAATTAAGGAACACCCCGTTCTTAACATTAATCCTCCATTACAAACCCAAATGCACTAGACTAAATTAATGAAAGCATATGATCCTCCCGGGATTCGAACTCGAGACACCACACCCAGAACATAAGCATCTATTCCTACAGGCTAAAGCAAACATTTCATTCCACTTATAAAATCTGTTCTACCTAAAAACCATTGCCTTCAGGAGTTGTAAGTACTTTAGTACTTCAGGTGAGTATATTAAAGAGAGAAATGGGGACCGATCGAAAACTATGAAACGACTTGGTTGAACAAGTTTTTTTCTTCTTATCTCTTACTTTACTTCTGATTTCTTAGCTTACTCTTCTTTTATTCCAATTTACTCTCCTTTCCCACCTTATTCCCGCACCATTACCACCACCAGTGTGCCATCCAATGTTAATGGGACCCTTCTGGGTATGAAATGAAGGGACTGGCAAAATCTCGTCAAAATCCATTATTTCGTTCTTGAGATATTTTGCGAACAGAGAGACAGATATACAAACACACAAGAATGATAACATTGCCTTGCACTTAATACTTACGGTGACGTGCAGGATAATAAGTTAACCCCTTTAGTATTTGAGGACGAGTTTCTTAATTTTATTTTGGTTATTATTGCGTGATTGTATTCAGCCTAGGAAGAAATTGTGTGAGTTAAAGGGTTAATTGAGATATAGTTTACCTCTTTCATTCTTAGAGGGCTTTCCAAAGCTGAATAAAATAATCTAAGAATAGCCTGACTGAAGTGAAAGGAGGCGTCCTACTACTGAAAAGGTTCATATGGACTGCAAGGTGATGGAAATGGTAACTACTCCTTGTAACTCCCAGTAACGCTCTTGCTATTTACACTCTCAAGCAGAACCACCAAGAGTTTTCCTGCGTTTGCTGCCTCCCATACATCTCTGTGGTTGGTTGGTCACGCAGCTTATATACCCTGCCTGCCTTACTCTATGATACCCACACCCACCCACACACACACACACACACTCTCTCTCTCTCCCATACAAACACACACACACATACACACATTCACTCTCTCTCACTCTCTTATTATTTACCTGAGTACTACCTAGCCCCTTACTCTTACTATCCGTTTTATTGTCAGTCTGCCAACTACTGCACATATATGGTTCCCTATATGAGCATACCCATCCAAACACACACACACACACACACCTACACACACACACACTCAAGCACCCATTCACACCACCTCTCTCTCTCTCTCTCTCTCTCTTACATCTCTCTGCTTGGTTGGTCATGCATCTTACACTCTGCCTGACTGCATGATTCCCTAGACATATTTACTCCAAACCATGCACGATATTCGCAAAATAGTGTTCCCCAAAAGCAATAATTTGTCAAGCAAGGCAAATTATTCGTCAGGTTCACTAATCTATGTTATTGACGATCACCAGACCAACATTTATTGATCTGGACCAATGTGCAGATCTTTACAACATTCAGATTATTAGGTATTTAGCATATTTTCCTGAAGTTTGAACATAATATTGACTTTTTAAAGTTAAATATGCATATTTTGACAAAGATTAACTTATTATGTGTTATGTCTCTGTTAATAGTGACTAATTGTAAATGTTTAAAGTCTACGACAACAAATAATTGAAATCTTGTTTAACTTCTGTGTGTGCATTAGGGTTTGTAATTGATGAATAATGTTAAGAACGGGGTGTTACTTATTTTTAAAGGAAAACAAAATCCTGCCTAAAGAAAATAAGTTAAAGTAATAGTCTACATATCGTGTATAACTAAAATTCAAGGAAATCGAATTTTGAAAGAACTATAAGAGTTATAAATAGATGTTAGTGGATCACAAACAATATACTGTAGTGTAGATGGCTATATTCTTATTTGATTCTAGTCAATAATAGACGATTTTTATGTAGTTGAGAAACGATGTATGGTAGTCAAGGAAGAACAAACGATCCTAATTAACCCCTTGAAGATTATGACGCGTTTTGACAGTAAATTCTGGCTATTATTAGACGCTTATATTCAGTTTAGGAGGAACTTGTGGGAGCTTGAAAGTTAATATGCTGAAATAATTTTTACCCCTTCGTTTTCTAGAGATCCTTCTTAAGTTGCATGAAATCGTTTAATGATAACCATTATTAATGTGTAAAAATGTGTCCTGAAATACTAAAATAATTAACCTTTTGATTTACAGGTTCATCCTCATCTGAATAAAATCGTTTAATGATAGCCAGAAGAACGCATATCGTGCTGAAAGTGTTCAATGATAATGACATTGAGCCTCTCCAAAGGGATCTAGATACTCTACATGAATGATCAGTGAATTGGTACATGAAGTTATTCAAAATAAGGAAGTTGAATAAAAAGGCAAATTATAAACTAAGCAATGTGAAATTAGATAATCCAGTCTGTCAATTAAATTTAAGTGTGCTTGTTAGCAATAATCTGAAGCCTAGAAAACAATAAATAAACGTTCGAAACAAAGCAAACAGGGTTCTCGAATTAATCTCTAGGAATGTGAGCAACATAACCGCTGAAGTTATTATTTTTGTATTTGGCAATAAACCTCATAATTATGGACTATGCTATTCAGTTTTCGATTTCCTATTCAAGAACAGATATACAATAGTTACTGAAGGCAATCCAGCGAAGCATGCCGAGAATGGTCCAAAATATTAGAAACCTACCATACGAGAAGAGGTTGAAAATCCTTCGCTTACATTCATTACAAAGATGAAGAAATACAGCAAAGGATATATAATAGAGGTGCTTAAGTGGTTAAATGATAGAAGAAAGAGAGATAATAAGAAGGTATTAAAGTTGAATATTTGCAAGTTAACCAGTCTAAATGACTTCAAATTAGATGAGTTCCGCTTCAGAAAAGATATAGTAGATATGTGGAATATTATATTCCAGAATTTCCAGTACATATCTACAATCCAGTACAGTGATCAGATCATGAACGGTAGAAAGATTTAAATGTAAAGTGGATAGTCATAATGATATGGGTTTGGTGCGACAGGAATCTGCCTTGTGTGGGTCAATTGGCCTATTTCACATTTCCGTGTTGTAACAATCTTGTAAATGGTAAGTACCCTGGTGAAGTATGACGAGCAAGTGCATATTTTATGATATTCACTTCATGCAGCCCCCTCCATGGCAAAGTTTGATAGTAAAATTATATGGGGAAGTTATTGGAGGGCGGGGGTTCTTAAAGTCAACGAGCTTCACTTGATAGCCAATGTTGGGGGAGGCAGACTTTTATGACCACACAAATCTTACGGGATCCCTGCAAGTTTATCAGGCACTAATAGAAAATGGACCCATAGATTATACAAGGGAATCGTAGGTATAGGAAAAAAATAGAAAAATAGTTAAGCAATAAAATATACATATTGAGATGACGGGGCTTGGCCATCAAAGGCCAAAGCCAGCTAAGCACCTGCTCCCGTCTTCTACTAGCAACTCGCTCGAATCATGCCCTATTGCTAGCATAAGAAGTCAACCACCACCAACCAAGCCCTCCACCACCCAGGCCCCACCTCAACGACACCGAGTGAAGAACAAATTAGAAAACGCTCAGCCAACGTTCGACCAAGACCTATCCAGCCCAGCGTTAAATTACAGTGAGGAGATGTTTATGAAAATTCCTCACCAACCCCCTCAATACCCCTATATCGAAGCTGGTAATCATATGCCAAATGTAATTAGCCAGGCTAGCAAACAAACCGAATTCCCTTATTTGTCTTCCTCACTAACCACCACCATACAACCTACAAATTCCCTAAACCTTCCCCAAGCAATACATTCCTGTTACGAGCCCCAACAGGCCACGCCTGGGGTTAAGCCTATTAAAAATAAATACAGAATGTCCTCCCAGATCAAGAAGCACCTTTCCCATAATTTTAGTGCAACTAACAACTTCACAATAAATAAAAAAACTAATTCTACCATGCCCCTAATACCCCGAGAGACAAGCCCCATAACCCCATCACAAAAAGGGTTACACCTGCCTGAAACAAGGGTAAGGATAAATGTTTAGGAGTGTACCTCTTCCCTCAGGAAGGACGTGCAGATCTAGACATCCAGGATTCGGATTAAGTCTATCCGTGCTGAACTAGCCAGTTATTCAGCTAAAAAGATCCAAACCCAGTGCAAACCAGTGACTAAGAAGAAAGAAAGAAAGAAGGAGCTAGACTTACCTGTAGTGCGTGAAACTCTCTTCGAGCCCCTGTGATAAGCCGAAAGACAACTACCGCAGTGACCACGTGTTCGCCAGACTCTCTACCAGGCTTCTATTCTTATTCCAAACCTTCAAGTGCTCTTTGTTTAGTAATTGTAACGATGATTTCAACTTGATATGTTGAGGTTCATGTTAACGTAAAATTGAAGATTATTTATTCTTCCCTCCTCCTAGTTACCCGTCACTCGATTTAGAGAGAACATTACACACTTCTATCTGTGGGATAAATACAGTATATACCTCTTCGAATATAGGCTCCTACGCAAATAACGTAACCTCCTACATAGCCCCCGCAGGCATCGGTCAGCATCTCTACTAAGTTCCCTCTATACTAGGTTTAATTTCATCTGACGGTAAATTGAATCCCTTAACAACTGATTTCTCGATAACTAACGGGGAAATATGAAACTACTATGTCTCTCCTTCATATTGGTGCAAAGTTTTCATAATTAACAACAGATTTCCCTGCAAAACCGGCATAATAGCGCACTGATCAAGCTGAAGACATAGCAATTTATCGTCAGCTGGAAAAAACAGAGTATAGTTACCAATTAGTTCTTAAGTTGGGTCACCGGCTTTTTTTTTTACCTTTCTCTCCTTTTTTCTCTTTCCCTGGCTTGTATCCATTCGGCCCCATTCAGCCAACTGTTTTAAGACGTTTATCCCCATCCAGGTGTCGATTTCTTCCTGACGAGCGATAGCGAGCCAGCATTGTATGGAGAAATCCGGCTTTGCCGGAGACATTGTTCTATCGAAAAATGTACAAATTTAGCTTGCTGTCAAAACAAAAATATATATATGCTGGCTCGCTACCGCTCGCCAGGAAAATATTGACACCTGTATGGGGGTAAACGTCTTAAAACAGTAGGCTGAATGGGGCCGAAAGGATACAAGCCAAAGATAGAGGGAGAGAAAGATAAAAAAAGCGAGGTGGGCTCCCTTAACACCAAGACACTTCGGTGACTCCTTGGCTCAGTGGTCATCGTGCTAGACTACGAAATCACAGGTCTGGAGTTCGATTCCTGGTACAGGTAAACAGAAGACCATGACCCAGGGCAACCGGAGTAAGGTAAACATGTGGTAACCTGTAAAACACTCCTTGCTTTAGCTGTTGACAGACAGACCAACAAACTCACCAAGACAGAAACAGGTAGACAGTGCTACACAAACAGAGAAACTGACAGATACATCGGATAGTTTTTGTATTTACTTTATATATGTATTTACTTTATATGTATTTACTTTATATGTATTTACTTTATATATGTATTTACTTTATATATGTATTTACTTTATATATGTACTTTATGTATTTACTTTATATGTATTTACTTTATATGTATTTACTTTATATATGTATTTACTTTATATATGTATTTACTTTATATATGTATTTACTTTATATGTATTTACTTTATATATGTATTTACTTTATATATGTATTTACTTTATATGTATTTACTTTATATGTGTATTTACTTTATATATGTATTTACTTTATATGTATTTATTCATTTATTTATTATATATTTTATATTTTTTTAAGCTTCTTAATTTGTAGTGAACCGGGGTACTGGGTTTCGACTCTTCACAAGGAGACGCGACCATGAACGCCGCGGTAATGCTCGGTCGATATGAAAGCCTGCCTCTTTAAGTGCATCCAATGGTTCATGATATGGTATCCAAGTAAATTGATATAATATACATACATATACTTACATTACATTCACAAGCAACCACACACATTGTATTCGCTCTACTGTAAATAACTTAGAGATGCAAACACAACACTAAATAGTCACACAAATATGTACCCGCACAAACACACAGTCAAACAACCATGTACACACAACACTAAACAGTCACACAAATATGTACCCGCACAAACACACAGTCAAACAACCATGTACACACAACACTAAACAGTCACACAAATATGTACCCGCACAAACACACAGTCAAAACAACCATGTACACACAACACTAAACAGTCACACAACCATGTACACACAACACTAAACAGTCAAACAACCATGTAGACACAACATTAAACAGTCAAACAACCATGTACACACAACACTAAACAGTCAAACAACCATGTACACACACCAATAAACAGTCAAACAACCATGTACACACAACACTAAACAGTCAAACAACCATGTACACACAACACTAAACAGTCAAACAACCATGTACACACAACACTAAACAGTCAAACAACCATGTACACACAACACTAAACAGTCAAACAACCATGTACACACAACACTAAACAGTCAAACAACCATGTACACACATGTACCAGTTGCTCTCTGACCCCTGACCTGTGCGGACGTCCCCAGTGACCGCTAGTGAACCTGTTTACCCTTAGTGAGGTCCTAGTGAACTTTCATAGTGATGGCTGTTGTTGATGAGTCTGCTGTCTCCTCCCATACTCTCCAGCTTTGTCTTGCTTTGCAAGAGAGACTGGAGAGTGTGGAGCAGGAGATTCAGTGTCTCAAAGATGAAAATTTGGCCTTGAGACTAGCTATGGCGGAGAAGAAGTGTGAGGCTACCGGAAGTGTTCCCAGGGATCGTGAAGCCCCTTGGAAAGTGGTGTCAACTAGTGCAACGGCCTGCAAGCTGAAAAGGCAGCCAGTCAAGACCCACAACAACTTCAGCACCTTGGCTGAAGAGAGTGATGGCGATGAAGTGGCGATCATCGAGGCAGTGAGAGGGGAGGGGGGGAAGTCTGCTGCTGTTGCTGCAACAACTGCTGCTACACGCCGACACAAAGGAAAAAGCTAAGTCTGTTTTCATTGTCGGTGATTCATTGGTTAGATACCTTGGCAGGGCAACAAACACTCAGGTTGGTAAAGTTGTCTGCGTGCCTGGTGCCGGAGTCGGGAGGGTGGCTGAGAAGATAGATGCTGTCATGGAAGTGAGTGGGGAGGATCCCATCATCTTCCTCAACGCAGGGAGCAACGACATATGGAGATGCAGGACTGAGGGAGTTGCTCTCCAAGTATCAGGAAATGTTGGAGAGGATCAAGAAAAAAAGGTGGAGTTCCTGTGGTAAACAGTATCCTGCCTAGAAGAGGGGTAAGGAAGGAATGGTCCTCCAGGGCTATTGGTGTAAATAGCCGGCTGGAGAAGTATTGTAAGGCAAATACTATTCCATTCCTGGATAACTGGTCCCTCTTTTATGGTAAGGATGAACTGTATGCCCAGGATGGAGTACACCTTTCTCGACTAGGAGTTTCGACCTTGGCCAGCTCACTCGACAAGATTGTTGCGGGGTTTCGTTAAAAAAACCTGGGTGTGTAAGTAAAATACTGTCTCCATATGGAGCAGGTACTTCATGTGACAAACCAGTGAGTAAAATAGAAATAATCAGTCAAGATAGTGCGGATATAGTGATGTGTAATAGTAGTATCGATAACACTACACATGTAACTGATAGTAAAGATGAGAATACTGATAGAGTAGAATTTCCGTCTAGAGCTAGTAGTTCAACAGGAAATAATAAGTTAGCTAAACACAATAGAAAATTAGTTGCAAATAAAAGTAATAGGTTGAGGGTATATTATACAAATTGTAGGAGTTTATGTAACAAAATGAACGAACTTTAGAGCACTCGTTAGCACAGAAAATATAGACATAATAGCGCTAACTGAAACGTGGATTAATACAGAATCTAGGCATTTTTTAGCAGAATTTGATATTCCAGGATATAGTTTGTTTAAATATGACCGAACAAGTAGGAGGGGCGGGGGTATAGCAGTGTTTGTCAGGAGTACATTAAAAAGCTGTATTAAATCAGGTATTAGACTAAATAATGATAATGAAAGTGTTTGGGTAGAAGTTAACGAAGCTAGTGAGACCTAGTTATTGGAGTTATATATAGACCGCCTAATATGAGTAGAAAATGGCGGAAAATCGTTATGGGAGGAAATTAAAATAGCATCAAGGTTTAGCAATGTGTGCATTATGGGGGATTTTAATTTTCCGAACATTGATTGGCAGCACCAAATAGGCGACTCCGATTCAGTAGAGTTTATTGAGGTAGTACAAGATAGTTTTTTATTTCAATTCATAGATACGCCGACTAGAGGTATTAATATTCTTGATTTAGTTTTCAGTAACAATGAACATATGATAAATAATGTAGAGATTGGTGACCACCTAGGAAATAGCGATCATAAATCTATTTATTTTAATATACAATGGACAGGGAATGCTAAAGAGAATACGACACTTATCCCAGATTTCAGAAAAGCCGATTATGGTGGGCTAAGAAGAGACTTAAGGGTGGACCCTATGTTAAGCGATTAAGTCAGGATATGCCAGAGTTAAACTTGCCACCTACATATAACCAGTTTATTGCTTCACTCCACAATGCTCAAAATAAATATATCCCTAAAAGAAGATTTAGATTCGACGCAGAACCAACCAAAATGGATGACTAATAAGCTAATAGATCTTATAGGAAAAAAGAAAGGAAGATATCGAAAAATCAAGAAAGGTGAAAATCATTTACATATCTACTATCAGACTCTATCAAGACAGGTCAAAAAGGAAATCAGGAAAGCAAAAAGAAATTATGAAATAAGGATAGCCAGCGACTCAAAAAATAACCCTAGAGCTTTTTACCAACTCTATAAATCTAAAGTTAGAGATGAAATAGGCCCCCTAAAAACTTCAATAGGAGAAATAACAGAAAATGATTTAGAAATGTGCAGTACATTAAATAGTCAGTTTCTTTCCGTTTTCACTAATGAAAATTTGGCACAGATTCCAGAAGTCACTATGGTATATAGTGATAGTATAGAAAATATGTTAAGTACAGTTAGTATAAGTAGAAATGATGTGCTTAAGGAAATTGACAGACTGAAACCTCAAAAATCGCCTGGTCCTGACGAGGTATATGCTAGAGTATTAAAAGAATGCAGAGATGAGTTAAGTAGTCCATTAGCATTTATATTTAACAAGTCATTAGAAACAGGTTTAGTTCCAGAAGCATGGAAGCTTGCAAATGTAGATCCGTTCTTCAAAAAAGGTGATAAATCGATAGCATCCAATTACCGTCCCATTAGTCTCACATCAATCATAGGAAAGTTGCTAGAGTCTATTATTGCTAGGAAAATTAGAAGCCACTTAGTAAAATTTAACTTAATAAATTCTTCTCAGCATGGATTCACTCAGGGACGTTCTTGCCTTACTAATTTGCTTAGCTTTTTCTCAGAGGTATATGAAGCAGTAGATAGTGACAAGTCATATGATATTATATTTAGATTTTAGTAAAGCTTTCGACAGAGTCCCTCATGAGAGATTGATGAGAAAGGTTGAGGCACAATGGAATAGGAGGGTCGTTGTGGGATGGATTAGGTCATGGCTAATTGGTAGGAAACAGAGAGTCAGCATAAATGGTAACCAAGTCAGAGTGTGGAGCAGTCAAAAGTGGTGTCCCCCAGGGATCGGTATTAGGTCCCCTGTTGTTTCTATATACATAAATGACCTAGCTTTAGGTATGAATCGTAGGATAAGTAAATTCGCAATCGATACTAAAATAGGGAGATCAGTTGATGCAGATAGCGATATAGAGTGCCTCCAAGGGAACTAGATACCGTACATGAATGGTCAGTAAATTGGCAGATGAAGTTTAACATTGACAAATGCAAGGTATTAAAGATAGGGAAGATGCAAACAAATGTTACATATAAACTAGCTACACTTAGAATTAGAAAATTCAGACTGCGAGAAAGATTTATAGGTGTGTTTGTTAGCAATGATTTGAAGCCTAGAAAACAGTGTATAAGCGTTCGTAATAAGGCAAACAGGATTCTCGGGTTCATCTCTAGGAGTGTGAGTAACAGAACTGCAGATGTTATCTTAAAACTTTACTTGTCATTAGTGAGACCCCATATGGATTATGCTGTCCAATTTTGGTGTCCTTATTACAGAATGGACATAGATTCATTGGAGAGAATTCAGCGTAGAATGACAAAAATGATCCATAATATTAGAAATTTTCCGTATGAAGAAAGGTTGAAGAAATTAGGTTTACATTCGTTAGAGAGACGCAGAGTTAGAGGGGATATGATAGAGGTTCAAGTGGGTTAGTGGGATTAACAAAGGGGACATGACAAATGTACTAAAGCTCAGTGATAGCGAAAGAACTCGTACCAATGGTTTTAAATTAGATAAATTTCGTTTCAGAAAAGATATAGGCAAATATTGGTTTGGTAACAGAGTTGTAGATGGGTGGAATAGGCTACCAAGTGATATAGTGGGATCAAGAATGATAGGGAGCTTTAAGAAAAAATTGGATAAGCATATGGACGAGAAGGGTTGGGTGTGAAGGGGGATCAGCCGGGTTGGGCCAATCAGCGCTCTGCAGACCCCCGTAACCCTGCGTTAATCTCTAACCGGTTTGGTAAGATGATCCTCAGGGTATTAGAGTGTTGAGCCTATAATTGGGGTTGTGTGGGACAGGGATCTGCCTTGCTTAGGCCAATCGGCTTTCTGCAGACTCCCATTTTCTTATGTTCTTAACACTAAACAGTCAAACAACCATGTACACACAACACTAAACAGTCAAACAACCATGTACACACAACACTAAACAGTCAAACAACCATGTGCACACACCAATAAACAGTCAAACAACCATGTACACACAACACTAACCAGTCAAACAACCATGTAGACACAACACTAAACAGTCAAACAACCATGTACACACAACACTAAACAGTCAAACAACCATGTACACACAACACTAAACAGTCAAACAACCATGTACACACAACACTAAACAGTCAAAACCATGGACACAACACTAAACAGTCAAACAACCATGTACACACAACACTAAACAGTCAAACAACCATGTACACACAACACTAAACAGTCAAACAACCATGTACACACAACACTACAACAGTTAAAAACAACCATGTACACACAACACTAAACAGTCAAACAACCATGTACACAAAAAACACGCATATGCACACACAAGCAAACACCCACACGGAAGCACGTAAGTAGACACACACACACACACACACACACACACACACACACCTGCTGACAATCTAACACACCTGTCACTATTGCTTGACACCTGCCGCCTAAGGTAATTAATGGCTTACCTCAATCTCGCTCATCAACACCAACATTCACCACACACCACACATACACCTATATATATATACTGTATTTTGTTTTCTATGTGAGTGAGGGAGACAAAAGGCAGAACTGTCTGTAGCAAGTGCCTTCCCAGAGTTGAAAGAAAGACAGGGCCAAAATCAAGGGACCCCGTTAGAAGCCACAAACTGCCTGGACACACGAAGCTTTGGAGCAATTTAAGTCATAGAAAAGAGGGAAAAGACTGATTCTGGGAGAGGAGTTCCAGAACTCAGAAACTGTTGAATAGAAGAAACAAAAAGGGATTGCAATAAAGTTTCACTCGTGGGTTGGAGAGTTGCCGAGCAGACGTAGGGGTGGGATTGTGTTGCAAGACGGGTGCTGACGTGCTCTACGAAGACGGGGAGCAATACACTGAGAGAGCTTCTTATGAGGAACACTGATTATTGTAATAGTAGGATAGAAATAGTGAGAGAGATGCAACATTGCGGCGAAGAGAAGAGGACCGAGGAGACCTGCAGAGAGTTGGTGAGTGGAAGTGAGTTAAATGAGACAAAGTCAGGCTTTCTTTTCTACTTTGTCTTAGAAGCTGATGTGGTGAGAGGATCCTCCCCACACATGTGAACAATACTCTATACATGGATGCACTGTGCCCCTGTACAGGGCAAGAAGCTGCACAGGGGTAAAGAACCCCCGGATGAAGTTTGAGCACACCCAAGGCTTCTGGGACGCTGTTTTAGCAAGAGTGGTAATATGATCTCTCCAAGAGAGACTCGAAGAACAAAGAGGGGACAAACGATGAATAAGAGATCAGATGAAGGTTTAAATTTGTTATGTTTGTTGGAAAAGTAGGTCATAGTTTTCTGGTAGGGGGTGACGAGTAGACAGATGGAGAAATTGAGTTTTGGTAGCATTGAAAGTAACAAGGTTTTCTCCGCCCCAATTAGAGAATAGTAGAAAGATCAGAAGATAGGTGCTTTATGGCCGCCTTACGTGACATTTCGGCAGTTCCTGCTTGTGGGTTTATGATGTTGTGGGAGTCTAGTTGAATAGATGTAATGTTAGAGTTCGTCAGGCATATTGACTGTGAATGGGGGCTGAAGATGCAATTGAGAAGGTCGTTAATGAATAATAGAAAGAGAATAGGAAATAGGACAGAACCCTGAGGAACACCAGAGTTGATAGGTAGAGGAAGTGAACGGTGGCAGTCAACAACCGCAGCTATGGAATGGCCAGAAAGGAAATTAGAGACAAAGGCACAGATGGAGGGATAGAAACTGAAGGAGGGTAGTTTGGAAATGAAGGATTTGTGCCACACTCTATCGAAGGCCTTCGATATGTCTAGCGCAACAGAAAAAGTTTCACGGAAGTCCTGAATGGAGGATGACCAAGAGTTAGTAAGATAAGAAAGAAGATCACCGGCAGAGCGGCCTTTAAGGAAGCCATACTGGCGGTCTGAGAGTAGGCTATGGGGCAAGCTAAGAGTGTGGTGGAGTGGTCTTGCCACTGGCCTGGTTATCCAAACCGGTCCCGGGTTCAAATCC
>CM064483.1:22975503-23009395 GCA_032716605.1 Paralithodes platypus | reverse complement strand
ACACACACACACAATACATATATATATATATACTGTATTTTGTTTTCTATGTGAGTGAGGGAGACAAAAGGCAGAACTGTCTGTAGCAAGTGCCTTCCCAGAGTTGAAAGAAAGACAGGGCCAAAATCAAGGGACGTTAGAGCCAAAATGCCTGGACACACGAAGCTTTAAGCAATTTAAGTCATAGAAAGAGGGAAAGACTGATTCTGGGAGAGAGTTCCAGAACTCAGCTGTTGAATAGAAGAAAGATTGAGAATAACGTTTCACTCGTGGGTTGGAGAATTGCCGAGAGTAGGGGTGGGATTGTGTTGCAAGACGGGTGCTACGTGCTCTACGAAGAAGGGGAGCAATACACTGAGAGAGCTCTGAGGAACACTGATTATTGTAATAGCAGGTAGAATAGTGAGAGAGATGCAACATTGCGGCGAAGAGAGAGAGACTGCAGAGTTGGTGAGTGGAAGTGAGTTAATGAGACGGAAGGCTTTCTTTTCTACTTTGTCTAGAAGTGATGTGTGAGAGGATCCTCCCCACACATGTGAACAATACTCTATACATGGATGCACTGTGCCCCTGTACAGGGCAAGAAGCTGCACAGGGGTAAAGAACCCCCGGATGCAGTTGAGCACACCCAGCTTCTGGGAAGCTGTTTTAGCAAGAGTGGTAATATGATCTCTCCAAGAGAGATCAGAAGAAAAAGAGACACCGAGAATATTAAGAGAAGATGAAGGGTTAATTTGTATGTTGTTGAAAAGTAGGTCATAGTTTTCTGGTAGGGGGTGACGAGTAGACAGATGGAGAAATTGAGTTTTGGTAGCATTGAAAGTAACAAGGTTTTCTCCGCCCCAATTAGAGATAGTAGAAAGATCAGAAGATAGGTGCTTTATGGCCTCCTTACGTGAATTTTGGAGTTCCTGCTGTGTATGATGTTGTGGGAGTCTAGTTGAATAGTGTAATGTAGAGTTGTCAGCATATGAGTGAATGGGGCTGAAGATGCAATTGAGAAGGTCGTTAATGAATAATAGAAAGAGAATAGGAAATAGGACAGAACCCTGAGGACACCAGAGTTGATAGGTAGAGGAAGTGAACGGTGGCAGTCAACAACCGCAGCTATGGAATGGCCAGAAAGGAAATTAGAGACAAAGGCACAGATGGAGAGATAGAAACTGAAGGAGGGTAGTTTGGAAATGAAGGATTTGTGCCACACTCTATCGAAGGCCTTCGATATGTCTAGCGCAACAGAAAAAGTTTCACCGAAGTCCTGAATGGAGGATGACCAAGAGTTAGTAAGATAAGAAAGAAGATCACCAGCAGAGCGGCCTTTAAGGAAGCCATACTGGCGGTCTGAGAGTAGGTTATGGGGAGCTAAGAGGTGTGGTGGAGTGGTCTTGCCACTGGCCTGGTAATCCAAAGGTCCCGGGTTCAAATCCCGATGTATCAATGGGAAGATATTATTGGGATGGAATTTGTGCTGTACCTAGTATCAGTGCATTACCACAAGCCCACCGAAACGTCAATAAAATACCCTCATTGTTCCCTGATTAAATAGCACTGTATGAATATTCCCATATTCAAAATATGCTATAGGGGTGCAATGCCTGGTGAGTTATCTGCTCAACAGGTGGCGTTGTGTGTGTGTAAGTGTGAGAGTCCGAGGTAGGGGATGAGGACAGTGAAGCACGGGAACGAGGTGGCTTCAGAGATGGGTCTTCGGGCCATGAGTGAGCACCGTGCCTCATGTTAAGCAAGATGGCAGTGCACGTTGTACTCTACGTGCTTCACTGTCTCACTCTCTAGACGGAAACAAGACCTCACGGCTTACTGTTCATTGTAAAGTATGTTAACTCACTATCAGAGGAAGTTAGTTGGAATATAGAAAAAAAAAAAAAAAGTGCTTAAGAAATTTTGAAGTAAGAATAGTTTTAAAGATTTTAGAAACGCAAGAAATGAGAGCAATTGGACAATAGTTGGAGGGATAAGAGTGGTCACCCTTCTTTGGGACAGGTTGAATGAGAGCAAACTTCCAGCAAGAAGGGAAGACGTTAGAGGGAAAAAAGACGAATAGCCTAGGTAGGGAGTCAGCACGGAAGCAGTTTTTAGTACAACAGTAGGAACACCGTCCGGTCCATACGCCTTCTTAGTATTAAGCCAAGAGAGGGTGGAATGTTTATCCTTGGAAGAGATTATGATGTTAGGCATAAGTAGCAGAGAAGGGGGTTGAGAGAGAGGAATAGCACCAGAATCATCCAAAGGGGAGTTTTTAGCAAAAGTTTGGGCGAAGAGTTCAGCTTTGTCAGAGGAAGAAGTGACGGTAGCGCCGTCAGAGTGGAAAAGAGGAGGGAAAGACGAGGAAGAGAAATTGTTGGAGAGGTTTTAGGCTAGATGCCAGAAGGCTTGGGAAGAGATAGGGTTGGATAGTTCAGTGCATTTATTATTAATGATTTTTTTGTTGGCGAGTCGAAGAACAAATTTGGCTCGATTCCAGGCAGAAACATAGGAAGTATGATATTCTTCAGTTTGAAGGCGACGGTACTGTTTGAATGCTTCCTCCTTATTGCGGACAGCAGTAGAACAAGCGTGAGTAAACCAAGATTCTTTTGCGTTGGACTGCGAGAAAGAAAATGAAATGTATGCTTCCATGCCCGAGAGGATTACCTCGATAATGCGTTCAGCACTCTCCGAGGTCCCCTGCCACGGAAGCAAAATTAATTCCATAGGAAATAAAGGAAGTACTGCCGAAGAGCCTCCTAGTCGGCAGCGCCAAAGTGCCAAAAGTGCTGCTGGCTGGGAGGATCAGGTGGCTGTACCGGAGAGATAGGACAGGTGACAGATATAAGTTTATGGTCGGAGGAGCCCAAACGAGAGAAAAGATTTACAGTAAAAGAAGAAGGGTTAGAAGTTAGAAATAAGTCAAGAATGTTGGGATGATCTCCGAAGCGATCCAGGATACAGGTGGGTTGCTGTACTGACTGCTCTAGGTCATTTAGGATAGAAAATATGTAGGCTTGTTCACCAAGTTGGTCAGTGGAAAGAGAGGAGAGCCATTGATGGTGATGAACGTTGAAATCTCCTAGGATAGATATTTCTGCGAAAGGAGAGATGGATAAAATGTGTTTCACTTTTAAAGTTAGATAGTCAAAGAATTTTGGATAGTCAGTAGAATTAGGGGAGAGATAAATAGCGCAAAAGTATTTAGTTTGAGAGTGACAAGAAAGCTTTAGCCAGAGAGATGAGAATTCAGAAGAGTCAAAGTTGGGAACACGAAAGGTAGCGAGATTGTTGCGCACATCTACGCAATATCCACCTTTGGCTTGAAACTGAGGATAGAGATAGTAGGAGGATACAGAGAAGGGTTTGCTGTCAGTAGTGCCAGACTACTATATACAGTATATATATATATATATATATATATACGCATACATACCCCCAAGCACATCATTAAATACTCACATGCACATGCACACACACATACAATTAAAGAGGATCACACATTAGCATACACACACAAGCACAAATAAATCAAGTACACAAACAAATACACGAGCATAGATGTTAACGTTCACACACACACACACACACACACACACACACACACACACACACACACACACACACACTAATACACCATAATTATACAATCGACCACTAATCAACAATTGGTTCTGCCCCTCTCTCTCACACTCCCTTCTTTTAATCAGTAATTACCTCAAGTCACCGCTATTATTACATTAGAAGACGATTGTTTACTTATCTGTGACAGGTGTTATGTGACGGTTTGCTTATTATTTATTGCCTCTCTATTTTTGAAGATTACTAACAAACTTATTGAGTTTTGCGATTTTGTTTACGATGTTTCATTTAGAACCCAGCATATGAGTTTTACGAAATTTGGTAAGTATATCAAATTCCCATAATAGGAATTCAACGAAATTGATCATGGACTTATATTTACTATTCATATAATTATATTTTACGAAATTTAGCATGGAATTCCGTTTAGTATCAATATGAGTTTTTACAAAATTTAGTATGGTGTTTCGTTTAGAACCCATATGCATTTAACGAAATGTAAAAGTCATGATATATAAAAGTCATGTGCGTTCTCAGATGGATTACTGTTCACCTCTGTGGGGTGGAAGTGGAGTGGTTGCATTGAGGCAGTTGGACAAAATTCAAAATAAAGCTATTAGATTAATCAATAACCCTGCAATCACACAGGACCTTCCTACATTATCCATACGAAGAAACGTTGCATCCCTTGCATTATTCTACAGATATTTTCACAGCAATTGTTCCGACACTTGCTTCAATTGTGCCGCCTCTCACATTTCATCGTAGAACTAGGCAGCTGATAGAGCGCCCATGAATTACACTTCTCCTCCACAATGCCAACTTCTGCTTATCAGAATTCTATCCCCAGAGCTACTACTCTTTGGAATTCACTTCCTCGATTTCTTTCCCAAACTTACAATCTACAAATGTTTAAATCCAGTTGTTACAAACATTTTATGAATGGAGGATGCCTTTAGGCACATGGACCTTTTTGTTTTATCGGTGTTCTTCCTTCCTCCGTTCATTGTCTCTTAAAAAAAAAAAAAAAATTTGGTGTATAGTTTCATTTACTAGCCATATGACTTAACGAAAATTAGCATAATGTGTCATTTAGTACCCATACGATATTTAGTTTGGAGTTTCGTTCAGTAATCGTAAGAGTTACACAACATTTAGTATGGATTTTCGATAAAAACCCATATGCGTTTAACATGATGTTATACTAAAGTATTTTGTTTCATTTAGTATTCATACGAGTGTTACGAAATTCGTTAAATAATATCATTAAGTATCCATAGGAGTTAAACGAAATTTAGTATGACATTTCAATTAGTATCCATGTAGGATTTACGAAAGGTGGTATGGAGTTTGAATTAGTACCCATGAGTTTTACGAAATTTGGCATTTAGTTTCATTGTAGTACCTTTATGGATTACATTTAACGACAGTCATCCCCCTCTTGTTACACCCTCGCTCAAAATGAACTTCTAAATAATGCAATTGATTTTCACGATACTAACTTTGCTATTTAGAAGGATCGAATTTCACACATAAATTATATAACAATTGAAGTATGACCTTCAAATTTAAGAAGACGTAATTTCGGTCTTCATATCAACCATAATTTATTTTTGGCAATTACAGAAACAAATATATTAAATCATGAGTACTATTTTTGAGCAGTGTAAGGTATTAGGTAATAAATTGATTGACCGTTAATGATTAATTAAACATTATTTTTATAATTAAAACAAATCATGAACACTAATTCTAACTGCTTTCTGCTTAACCCTTTCAGCACGATGACCCCTTTAAAAATAGAGGGTTATATGCACTTTAAGAAGGACCAATGTTAATCAGAGGGTTTATTGAGATAATTGTTAGCTCTTTGAATCCTTGAGATAGATTAGGAGTTAAATAAAATCACCAAATGTCAACCAGAATATGAGGAAAATTATGTTATCGTGCTGAAGGGGTTAACAGCGATTTTAACACTTCTTCGCAGCTTCTAGATTTGTTTTAGTCTCCCAAATCAACACATTTTAGCATTGTCTTTCTCTTTGTCACCTTTCCCCTTCAACCATAGAATTTTTATTTCTTCATTTGCATATACATCTCTTTCATAACCCTGATTCATATCACCCATTCTTATTTTTGTTTGCTTTGTTCTATATCATATTCGTTTGTCTTTCATGTTCTCAATTTCTATCTATCTATCTATCTATCTATCTATCTATCTATCTATCTATCTATCTATCTACCTATCCATCCATTCATCCATCCATCCATCCATACATTTCTTCACTGCATTCACATTTCCATTCACTTTATTACATCTTTGTTGAATACACATAGCTTGTACGTCATAAACTCCCTTTCTTGTTTCGCTTTATATTGTCGTAAAATTTCGCTCTTTCCTTTCGTTTATGCCTTTCTTCTCGTTTATGCCTTTCTTCTCGTTTATGCCTTTCTTCTCGTTTATGCCTTTCTTTCGTTTATGCCTTTCTTCTCGTTTATGCCTTTCTTCTCGTTTATGCCTTTCTTTCGTTTATGCCTTTCTTCTCGTTTATGCCTTTCTTCTCGTTTATGCCTTTCTTTCGTTTATGCCTTTCTTCTCGTTTATGCCTTTCTTCTCGTTTATGCCTTTCTTCTCGTTTATGCCTTTCTTCTCGTTTATGCCTTTCTTCTCGTTTATGCCTTTCTTTCGTTTATGCCTTTCTTCTCGTTTATGCCTTTCTTTCGTTTATGCCTTTCTTTCGTTTATGCCTTTCTTCTCGTTTATGCCTTTCTTCACGTTTATGCCTTTCTTTCGTTTATGCCTTTCTTCTCGTTTATTTCCGAACTTATTCTTGTGTTTTTTGCCGGTGGTTGCAGCGGAGATTATACGCTTAAGGGGGGGTCAACTGCTTTTTTTTTCTCTACTTTTCTCTCTTTCTCTTTATCTGGCTTGTATCCATTCTGCCCCATTCAGCCTACTGTTTTAAGACGTTTATTCCTATCCAGGTTTCGAGATCTTCCTGCCGAGCGATAGCGAGCCAGCATTGTATGGAGAGACATTTTTCTATCGAAAAATGTACAAATTTAGCCTGCTGTCAAAAACATTTACACAAATATGCTGGCTTGCTACCGCTCGCCAGGACAATATTGAAACCTGGATGGGGGTAAAAGTCTTAAAACAGTAGGCTGAATGAGGCAGAATGGATACAAGCCAAAGAGAGAGGGAGAGAAAGCGAAAAAAAGCGAGGTGGGCTCCCTTAAGGGTGTCTGTCTGTCTGTCTGTCTGTGTATCTGTCTGTCTGTCTATTGGTCTGTCTGTCTATTGGTCTGTCTACGTATGTCTGCTTATTCGTATATATTTCTGCTTGTTTTTCTTCTTGTATTTATATTCGTGAAGATATATGACTAATTTATGAACCAATCCAGAGGAAATTAGACCACTCCCATCGCTTAGTACCGACATAGTAACGATTAATCGTTTCAGGATACGAGGACGATTTCTTAATTGAATCATGGCTGTCATTAAACGATTGTGTTCAGATTAGGAAGGATCTCTAGGATTCAAAGGAGTAAAGTCTATCTCAATTACCTATCTGGCTTCCAATATTGTATATATACAGTATATATATGTTTTGTTAATATATATACTGTATAAGTGTATATTTATAAATATATATATATATATATATATATATATATATAGAGAGAGAGAGAGAGAGTACAAAGGAGTACAAAGGAGTACAAAGGAAATCAAGCAACAACAGGTAGTGACCCTTCTAGGCTGCTTGTCCTCCAAAACACTGAGGATCAAGTGTCCAAACAGTGGTTTAGAGTGGGTAAGGGAACATTGGAAAGGGAACTACTGCCCTGGAACTAATGTTCGTGGCAGGATTAGGAAGTTAGTAGGGGACAGATGGGTTAGTAACTGAGGGGGGATAAAATAAAGTTATTCATTTACAAACGCAGTCAGTAGCGGGTTTGATGAGAGATATTTGTCTAAGCGGAGTTTAAATGAATCAACGGTGCTGCAGTCTATAACGTCTCGGGGAAGCCCATTCCACAAGTTGACAACTCGATTGAAGAAGAAATTCTTAGATTCGTGTGAGTTAAAAGATTTACCAATAATTTTGCAACCGTTTCCCCGTGTAATTAGATTGGTCGATAGTGAAGTACTTACTACAGTTCATATTGTCGATGCCTTTGATGATTTTGAACACTTGAATTAAGTCACCTCTTAATCTGCGCTGGGTTAAAGGAAATAGAGAAGAGAGAGAGAGAGAGAGAGAGAGAGAGAGAAAAAAAAAAGAGAGAGAGAGAGAGAGAGAGAGAGAGAGAGAGAGAGAGAGAGAGAGAGAGAGAGAGAGAGAGAGAGAGAGAGTCCTCCATCAAGTTTACAAAATTATCCCCAAGTCCCCTGTTCGAGATAAATGTGTGCATTTCCCGGTAGAAAAATTGCAGGCTCGCTATCGCTCGACAGGAATAAGTCGACACCTAAATGGCACGAAAGGTCTTAAAATTGAAAAAAAATGGGGCGAAAGGTTCTAAAATTCACAAATAAATGGGCTCTTAAAATAGCCAAACGAATGGGGCTAAACATGAGGGAGAAGGGGGTCTATAAGAAAACACCCCCTTAAGAATACATACATACATATACAGTATACATACATACATACATACATACATACATACATATACAGTATACATACATACATACATACATATACAGTATACATACATACATACATACATACATACATATGGCTCTTTTCTAACATCAATACAATCCAACAATAAATGTAAACTTGGACAATTACCAAAGCAAGAGATCACCTTCGAAGTTAACCACTTGAGGATTATGACGTGTTTTCACAATATATTCTGGCTATCAGTAGACAATTTTAATAAGCTTAGGAAGGGTTTTTGGAAGTAAGAGGGTTAATGGAGACATGCTTTATTTGTTTGATTCATAAAGAGCCTTCCAAAGTTGACTAAAATTGTCTTATAATAGCAAGAAAATATGGTCAAAATGCATCAGAATCCTCAAGGGGATATACAGGCAAGGAACACACGTTAACTGAGGATCTGCTCAAATTGCACAAGAACAAATGTATAGTTTATTGTAAAAGGCTTATAGTTTGTTTCTTTATAGTTTATTGTAAAAGGCTTATAGTTTGTTTCTTTATAGGTTGTAAAAGGCTTATAGTTTTTCTTTATAGTTTATTGTAAAAGGCTTATAGTTTGTTTCTTTATAGTTTATTGTAAAAGGCTTATAGTTTGTTTCTTTATAGTTTATTGTAAAAGGCTTATAGTTTGTTTCTTTATAGTTTATTGTAAAAGGCTTATATTTGTTTCTTATAGTTTATTGTAAAAGGCTTATAGTTTGTTTTCTTTATATTTATTGTAAAAGGCTTATAGTTTGTTTCTTTATAGTTTATTGTAAAAGGCTTATAGTTTGTTTTCTTTATAGTTTATTGTAAAAGGCTTATAGTTTGTTTCTTTATAGTTTATTGTAAAAGGCTTATAGTTTGTTTCTTATAGTTTATTGTAAAAGGCTTATAGTTTGTTTCTTATAGTTTTATTGTAAAAGGCTTATAGTTTGTTTCTTTATAGTTTATTGTAAAAGGCTTATAGTTTGTTCTTTATAGTTTATTGTAAAAGGCTTATAGTTTGTTTCTTAGTTTATTGTAAAGGCTTATAGTTTGTTGTCTTTATAGTTTATTGTAAAAGCTTATAGTTGTTTCTTTATAGTTTATTGTAAAAGGCTTATAGTTTGTTTCTTTATAGTTTATTGTAAAAGGCTTATAGTTTTTTCTTTATAGTTTATTGTAAAAGGCTTATAGTTTGTTTCTTTATAGTTTATTGTAAAAGGCTTATAGTTTGTTTCTTTATAGTTTATTGTAAAAGGCTTATAGTTTGTTTCTTTATAGTTTATTGTAAAAGGCTTATAGTTTGTTTCTTTATAGTTTATTGTAAAAGGCTTATAGTTTGTTCTTTATAGTTTATTGTAAAGGCTTATAGTTTGTTCTTATAGTTTATTGTAAAAGGCTTATAGTTTGCTAATTGTAAAACTTATAGGCTTTATAGTTTATTGTAAAAGGCTTATAGTTTGTTTCTTTTCAACTGACTGTAAATTGCAGTTCCCATCAAGATTTCTCAGATATTTTGAAGAGTTTTTAGTGAAATATGATGATAATTATATGAACTTGGTCTTAATATGATATAGAGACATGGTAGTTTCTTAGCATTTCATTAGTTATCGAGAAATCAGTTGCTATCTATCTATCTATCTATCTATCTATCTATCTATATACTCAGGCCCAATAACCACTTTTCCTATTTTTGTGGGGGGGGGGGGGGGCCGACTCAAGACAGAGCCCAAATAGGGACAACACAACAAGAACAATGAACACACAAAAGCAAAATACAAATTCACACACATCTAGGTCCCAGGAGAAGACCCAGAGACCAGGGTCACTTAGGTCCCTCCAGCACTCCCCCGGCCCCCGACCACCCGGAGAGGTTCCGATCTCAGCAGGCAGACATGCAGCAGAGCCAAAACCACAAGCCCGCCCAGATGAAATGAAACCAAGTATAGTTACATGCGTGCATGTTACATTATGTATGTGACCGTGCGACTTGGTAACTCAAGGTGGAGGTGGAAACAGAGTGGCATGTCAACTGCATCATAGCAATAATTTAGTCCTAATGGGAGTATTGGAAGTAGTAACCTGATTTTAACCACAGGGATCATGTATAATCTTACTGTCGCCTCGGGAGAGACGGACACTGGTTAAGGGAAGATGAGTGGTTTTTCTGGTCCCCCCTTCTCCCTCATGTTTAGCCCTAGATTTTAAGATATTTACCCCATTAGTTTGTTGATTTTTAGACCTTTCACCCCAGTTCTTTGTCAATATTAAGACTTTTCGTGCTATTTAGGTGTCAATTATTTCCCTAGCAAATGTTAGTGAGCATGTAATTTTGGAAGAACCGGTCTTTGGCCGGGATATTTTTCTAATGGAAAATGAACAGATTAATCTAAAAGGGGTATCTAATGGATTTTCTGTTGTTTTAAGTTTGATGGAGGTCTAGGGAGGAAACTAGTAAAATAATAAATAAATTAAAATATCAACCAAAAAGTGAACCATCCCCCCTTTAAATGGTCACTAGTTGAGATGGCCACTGGTTGATTTGACCCTGGTTAACGTGGCACTAGCTGACGTTGCACTGGTTCAACTTATATGGAACTTTGTCAACCACCTTGATATGATGCTTGAAAATGTAACTGGTCAAATAACCTTGACAAACTTTCCACCAAACATGCATTTTCTGACCACAGCATTTGCCACAGAATGTAAATGATGGGTGTCCCCACCTATCATTCAAACATCATATTAAACAAATAATTCAATTGTGCATAACAAACTACGCCATAATTCAACATTACATATTTTACATCCGTACATGTATCACCAGAAAAGGAAAGAACTGCGGTGCAACTACCTATATATCATGTAATGTATCTGTTGTCTCTTGTTAATAACTAACTTTCTCTCTCTCTCTCTCTCTCTCTCTCTCTCTCTCTCTCTCTCTCTCTCTCTCTCTCTCTCTCTCTCTCTCTCTCTCTCTCTCTCTCTCTTTCAAACATAATAAATCCCAGAGTTGGAGTGCCAACTACTTTTATGTGGCAGTAAAAGAGTGAAGTGTAAGTTCCGAGAGAGAGAGAGAGAGAGAGAGAGAGAGAGAGAGAGAGAGAGAGAGAGAGAGAGAGAGAGAGAGAGAGCGAGAGAGAGAGAGAGAGAGAGAGAAGGGATCGATGAATGTTTGTATGTGTATATAATATGTTCATATATTAATTATGCGGTCGTCATGTGTGTACAATAATGTATATATGAATATATGCACTTAAGTAGGCATATATATATAGTACAAACGTACAAAGGAAAGCAAGCAACAACAGTTCTACCTACCCTTACGAGGATACTACTTAGGCTATTATTTAAGAGAGAACACATGGCTTAGAAGGGACAGGATTAATCTTTTCCATGCAGAATGGATAAACTGACATGGTCCTCAACAGGAAAATTATAAAATAGAACTACCTTACCATCTATTCTACCAAAAGAGGTACTGTAGGAGTGTAGGCGTGTATTGTCATTCATCTGTAAATTCAATCAGTCGAGGATTAACGGCAAGATATTTGTCTAAGCGATTTTTGAAAGTTTCAAAAGTGCTGCACTCTATAGCATTGCTAGGCAGGCCATTCCATAAGTTTACTACCCAGTTGAAAAAGAAGTGTTTTGCTTCATGGGAGTGAAGGGGCTTATGGATGATTTTGAAGCCATTCCCTCGTATGTAATTTGATTATTCGAATGTGAAGTATTTGTTTGTATCCAAATTATCGATACCTATAATTATCATAAATTATATATATTTTGTTCACCAACCAACTTCACTTCTAAACTCAATTAATGAAATCAACAAATACATGTGGCACTCCAAGGACTCGAACCTAGGACACTCACACCGAAATTCCGAGCACTTATGCATTACGCTATCAAGACAATACTTGAATTATATCCCTCGTAGTCTGCGCTTTGTCAAGCTGAACATGTTTAATTAATCTAGATGTTCTTCATATGGCTAATTTCTTAAGTCTGGGAATAATTATTGTTATTTTTCACTTTACTCCTTCAAGTTTGTTTATATCCTTTTGATAATAAGGAGGTCAAAATTGAACGCAGTATTCTAGATGAGGTCGAACCAATGAATTATATAAGGTGAGAATAACATCTTCGGATTTGTAATAAAAAACCCTACCAATTAGTACATATATAATTATGTTTATCCTCATTTTTTATTATTGAAAATTTATCCAATAGCCACCTCATTATTATTGACACATTCATTAATAGGTAATTGATAATGATGATAAAAGGCAATCAACTATTATGCAATGTGTACTGTATGTTCTTCTTCGCAAGTGGCATAAGAATATTCACTATTGACGTTATTTTCGTTACCAAATTAATATCTGACAACTCAATATTTATTTCAATGCATATACAAAAAAGAAAAAACAAAAACAAAAAAACACACACACACAAATAAATTACAGACATGTACAGTCGCGATAATTATTGTTAATGCATATTCGTAGCTGTTTAGGGTTGATCTGAAACTCAAAATTAATTGTTTTCCTGATATTTGCATTTCGGAGGTTTCTGTAAATTTGTGGAGGCTTCAAAGTGTTTTAGAATTAATGACCGTGACTGCATGTTATAATGATATAATATATAAGAATACATCACAGGCACAGACATAAATCACACACAATATACCATAACAATAATCTTTGATTCATTCTGGTGCTGGTACAGTCGCGCTAATTAGTCAAGTCTCGGCACCAAATATGTTGTGATCAATAATTGGTATAAGCAATATTTAAGCTTCATTTCTTCATAGCAAGTGAAATATACAAACATGTTCCTACACTTACCCATTCTATTCAACATCTGACAGACATTAATACAGCAGAGAGCCAGCCGAACGTAATACCAGCTGGTACATGACTTATTAGCGCGACCGTACAAGGGTCATAGAAACCTAGTTATATATATTATCTAGTGTACAGTCAACATAATTTATCTAGTGTACAGTCAACATAATTTATCTAGTGTACAGTCAACATAATTTATCTAGTGTACAGTCAACATAATTGATCTAGTGTACAGTCAACATAATTTATCTAGTGTACAGTCAACATAATTGATCTAGTGTACAGTCAACATAATTTATCTAGTGTACAGTCAACATAATTTATCTAGTGTACAGTCAACATAATTTATCTAGTGTACAGTCAACATAATTTATCTGACGAAAATCTTGCTTATGAACTGAGTAATTATAAGTAAATACAACTTTTCCTTGACAGTCCTTTTGTATTTCCCATAGTTCGTGACTATACAGTAAACAATATAATGATCTCGAGTCTATTATTCCCGCCTCCCAATGTTGATCCTGTAACTCAAACCGGGTTTTTTGTTATCTCTCTCTCTCTCTCTCTCTCTCTCTCTCTCTCTCTCTCTCTCTCTGGCTTGTATCCATTCGGTCCCATTCAGCCAACTATTTTAAGATATAAGCCAAAGAAAGAGGGAGAGAAAGATAATAAAGCGAGGTGGGCTCCCTTAAGCAATCGAGCTGACGTAGCATATACTGTACTATTTGGGAAGACTTAGTCCGTAAATACTTGTGTAGATTTACAACCCATTTGCCCCATTAAGGGGGCCTGATGGACTGTTGAGGTTAAGGGGAGATGGGTCGTTTTTCTGGTCCCCTTTCTCTCTCGTGTTAACCCCCATTTGTTTTGAAATTATAAGACGTTCGGCCCATTAGTTTGGCGATTTTAACACCTTTCGCACCATTGCGTTGTCAATTTTAAGACCTTTTGTGCCATTTAGGTGGCGATTATTTCCTGGCGAGCGATAGCGAGCCTGAAATTTTTATAGAAACCGGCCTTTGGCCGGGACATGTACAAATTTATTTTGAAGGGGGATCTAGGGGGTGTTTTTCTAAGCTTGGAGGAGGTCTAGCGAAACAACTAAGAAATAAAGGAATAAATTAATTAATAGACCAGAAGAAGAAAAACCCGGCCCGTCTCCCCTTAACCCCTGCAGGATATTGGTGCGTGTAGACAGTTTATTCTGGCTCTCGTTAAACGGGTTTTATAGATTAGGAAGGATATGTGGGAACTAATAGGGTAAATACTATATCAGTTAAACCTCTGACTGTACACTCCTAACATGTACACTCCTAATCTAAATATTATCATCCATTAACAGCCTGAACATAGAAGAGAAGTGCATCATTGTATCCTCAGAGAGTTAAGAATAAATAAATAAGTATTTGTTTGACGTTGTAAAAGGGTCGAGTTACTTTTCCCTCACCTTAGCTTTCACACTATATATCATCAAGGACTTCTGGTGAATTATTAGTTAGGAATGTACACGAGTTTAATGTGGTGGAGACACTTGATCACTTCTTCCGGGACAAGTTCTCGGAATGTCTGGGTTGGTAGCTGCTGAATATGCAGTTATAATACTTGAACCACACACACACACACACACACACACGTAAACACACACACACACACACACACACAACGTAAAAACCTCTTCCACCACTCACTGTCTTATTAGCTTCCTAGATTATATTTACACAAATCTTGAGAAGAGAAAGACTTCCCTCGCCCTTGCCTTTATTGACTTCAGGAAAGCATTTGACCTTGTTGACCACACCATCATCATCAACAAAGCCATAAAGTTGGGGCTACATCCTACCCTGGTTGCGTGGTTGACCGACTTCCTTAGTGACAGACGACAAGCAGTGCGATACCAAGGCTTCATCTCCACCTTCCTAGACATCACATGTGGAGTCCCACAGGGCACAAAGATGGGGCCTCTATTGTTCCTCATCTTGATTAATGATGCCCTAAAGCACACCCCATTCCACTGGAAGTACGTGGACGACTCGACAGTCGGCATTACTGTCGATAACACCTCCCCTAACTATGACCCCCTACAAGACATCCTCGACCATCTTCAAGCCTGGACCACAGACAATCATGTGACTATCAATCATGACAAGACAGTGGTCATGCACATCAACACTTCCGTTACCGACCTTCCTCCACCCACTGTCACAATTGGTCCTCATCCCCTTCAGCTTGTTGAGTCCACCAAACTCCTCGGAATCACTGTGGACAACAAACTGAACTGGAAGAAACATGTAACTACCACAGTCAGGACCGCCACTTACAAGTTATTTATGCTAAGGCGGTTGAGATCCCTGGGGGCGCCGGAGAATGAGCTGAAGAGTATATATAACACCTTTATACTCCCTAAGCTCACCTACGCCTCTCCCGCCTGGTCCTCCTCTCTAACCCTAACACAACAACGTCAACTGGAGAGAGTTCAGAGGAGGGCATGCAGGATCATCCTGGGTGGCACATATCCAGGGTACGAGGAAGCTCTCACCACCCTTAGCATACCTGCACTTTCAACCCACCACTACAACACACTCAAACAGTTTGCATCTAAGCTGCTTGTTCACCCACGACACAGAAACTTACTTCCACCAGACGCCCCTAGACCTACACGTGCAGCTCGTCATTTCAACACACTCCAACCAATAAGAGCAAGAACTGACAGATATAAAAATAGTCCTATCCCAACCATTGTTAATATTATTAATAATGTGTAATAACGGTCTGTCACACCATATATACGCGCCCACCTTTAATAATATATGCATAAGTGTGTGTGCGTGTGTGTATTAGAATATAATTATGTATGTATTTGCTTGAGTTTGTTTATGTATATGTGTATATATGTATCTATGTATGTGCAGTATATGTGTATGTATGTGTGCGTATATGTGTATGTATGTATGCATTATTTATGTATATATATATGTGTATAGTGTATACTGTTTGTGGTTCGAGCCCGGCTGAGAGTATCAGGTAGGATAAGAGAAGAGCATATATGCATGTAATGTGCATATATTTATGTATATGTATGTCCGTGTGTACGTGCTGTCAATGGTTCGAGCCCGGTTGAGAATATAAGGTATATAATATATATATGTACTGTACGTGTATTTATATTTATGGTCATATGCACATATGTATGTAATATACGTACATATGAGCGAGAACATATTGCTCACTAGCGCAACTTCTGATTATAAATCTATGCATAAGCATTATCTATTATTAAGTGTTCGCGTATCTTCATCCATGTATTTCCACCCTTAACAATAGAACGCCCAGCTCTTCCATATTTCGCCTTGTGTCACACACACACACACACACACACACACACACACACACCACACACACACACACACACACACACTACACTACCGAGGATTAACCTCCCATTGTAGTACCCGCACCCTCTTTACCTGACTTACCAAAACAGTTTCTGTATGTATGTATGTTTGTGTGCATACGTGAGCGTTTGTGTATACGGACATGTGCACACTTACTGCATGTTCTTATGTTCCTATATATGTATGTATATGTATGTGCGCACGTACGTGTATATACGTATGTTCTGCATATGAGTAAGTAAATAAATGTGTATATGTACTGTATATCACTTACTCTCATGGTTATTTTATGATAATTTGTATTCTGCACATGCATCATTATTGTATTTATTTATTTTGTTTGTAAACTAAGCTTACCATCCTCATATCTGTACATTTCATGTTCATCCACTAAATTGTAAAATGTGTATTTTCAGCTCATGAGGCTGCCATTCTTTAATAAACCGTTTATTATTATTATTATTATTATTATTATTACACATAGTTATGGCCTTGGCCTTGCTCGGGACCTTGGGGCTGTTCAGTCAGACAACCTGGGGAACAACAACAACAACAACCTCCCATCAATCTGTTTGCCGGAACAAATACAAAATAACCTCAAAATGTTGCTTACAAATGTTGCTTACAAATGTTGCTTACAAATGTTGCTTACAAATGTTGCTTACAAATGTTGCTTACAAATGTTTCCGATTGAAAATACCGAAAAGACGCTCGTGTGTCTCTGCTTTCTAATAAACAATGCAGAAATTAACTATAGCAATGCAAGTGCGAGGAAGTCCTATGTAAGCTGCATTTAATTTTTTAGCGACAAATAAAATCGGATAAAGAACTGCATTGAATTTCAAAGATTAATCTGTGCTTATCATTGGTTAAGGGTTTATAGTTCTAAAATTACTCCCTAGAACGATCGTACAAACACAGAATCGCTTAAGCGGGTATCACACTAGGCCAAATTCTCGCCCTTCTACGATCTCCACTCTCCGTTTTCAGCCAGTAGCGCAGGCAACTCCTATCACACACGTATAGGCTTTACCCCACTGGCTTTACCACGGTTAAGGGGGGTGACCTGTCTTTGTTCTGTCCTTTTCTATCTTTCTCTGGCTTGTATCCATTTGTCCCCATTCAACCTACTGTTTTAAGACGTTTATCCCCATCCAGGTGTCAAATTTTTACTGGTGAGCGGTAGCGAGCCAGCATATTTTTTATTTTTGTTTGACAGCAGGCTAAATTTGTACATTTTTCGATAGAAAAATGTCTCCGGCTAAGCCGGATTTCTTCATATAATGCTGGCTCGCTATCGCTCGCCAGGAAGAAATCGACACCTAGATGGGGATAAACGTCTTAAAATAGTTGTCTGAATGGGGCCGAATGGATACAAGCCAGAGGAAGAGAGAAAAGGACAGAAATAAAAAAAATCAGGTCACCCCCGTTAAGCGATCGTTATATTGTGGTGTTTCACCTAACCTGTAGAATAACATGAATTGATATTGACAAATGAAGTGTAAGAGGACCCAATATATACGCTAATGTTGCTATGTTTTGAGCTTGATGCTTATATAAGTAGCTACGAGGAAGTTTTTCGCAATATATACAGCTTGACGGCGCCCCTGTCGTTACCGAGGCACTAAACGATCTTTATATAGTGCTGTTTCACCTATAATTTAGAGTTATATGGATTCATATCGACAATTATATTTCAATAAGACTCAATCTACACGTTTGCATTATTGTTTTTTATATTTGGAGTATATTATGAGGAAATATTTTGAACTTTTCGGAGGTTTTAGAAAGTTTTCGCTTCATACCGATCGCCGTGTCATGGGTAGGAAGTGGTTATTTAGCTGCAAGTGGTGTAGCTATTTTAGCATTAATTCACTTAGTTTATGTCTATCCGCAGCCCTTCTCACAATCAAAACACACAATTGTGTAGCAAAATATATGTTTCGACGTCATATACTGGAGATATCATTGAGATTAAATGCGAGCCATATTGAGGCTGACAATTTACCTCCGTCAAAAGACGATACTTCCCACCCAGAGCGGGCTGCATCCTAGCTCCGTCAAACGGCGATATATGTGTTGGAGAAAGGCGGTAGCTCCGTTGTTTTGCGGTAGAAGGGCGAAAATTGCTCCAGTGTGATACACCCTTTACACATACACATGCACAGACGCATTCTCTCTCTCTCTCTGTCTGTCTCTCTCTCTCTCTCTCTGTCTCTCTCTCTCTCTCTCTCTCTCTCTCTCTCTCTCTCACACACACACAATATATACGAAATATTTTGATCCAGCTTTGATATGTAGAGAAACGCACACATGAACACGTTGTCGGCAAAGTGGTCGAAAAGAAGAGAGAGAGAGAGAATATAATGGGTGGTAAAAGCACTACTGATAAGCTTGAGGGCAGAGCGAGAGAGAGTGTGTGTGATTGTGTGAGACCGAGTGGGAGGCAAGAAATGGACAGATAAAAGAAAATGGACCAAAAACCATACCGGTGTTCGAAAGAAAGGAAACGGGGAAAGATAAGATTGATTTCATAATATTTTTATGTTATTTGTATTATTAATATAATTTTATTTCTATTTTCATGTTATTGCATTTATATTTGTTATTACATTTCATTTTACTTTGTTGTTGTAATGCCGCAAATGCAACGTGCTACCCACAGCAACACAATTCCTGCACCTGCCGTAGGACACCAGAGCGCCCCAAGGCGAACACCACAGGTGTTCCATAAGGAAAGGCAGCGTAATCCGTTGGGGCCCCACGATAACAGAGCTTACCCTCGCAATGTTCTCTCTCACACTGAACGAGGGCAATATAAACGAGTCCCACCAGTAAAACAAAATAGCTCCCCCCCCCCCCCCCTAGAAGGCTTAGTAAGTGCATAGGTACTCGAACCAGGTTAGGGAAAGTATCTCACCTTCCCTCCTGAGTTTGAGTGTTCAATAACCTCTCTAGGTGCTCTATAGCCTAAAGCTCAGTGTGGTAGGAAGTTAGGGAGTGTCTACGACCCCCTGGTGACTCTGTCAGCATCCCTGCAGATAACCCTTGCTGTTCGACCAACAGAGTATCTACGATCTCTAAATATCTCTGTCAGCCTCACTACTAGATATTTCCATGGTCTGTCTATCAGACCCCTTCGAGAGTAAAAGTAAATTCAGTAATTGCCATTCAAACCTTCAACACCATCTGTAACGTAAATAGTCACCGTATGAGTAGATTGTTACATATTAGTTCGACCACTCTTGACCTCGTCTCTCGTCCCTGTCACTCTTTCAACTCTGGGGGAGGCACTCGCTACAGTCAGTACTGCCTTTTACCTCCCTCACTCACATAGAAAAAACAAAAACAAAACAACTCGGTCACCTAACCACTTCGTCCTCATAGATGACCAGCTCTGCCCTACCTTACATCATATTAGAGTCCAGCTAGCATTCCCCCTTGACATTCCAACCACACACAATCGAGCCTCATTTTGATTATTCATAATATCATCCTTGTATATTCTCTGTACGTTGTGTATAAATTTGTCTATGATTGTTTCTATTATTTGAGCCAGGTACTTAATAGAGACTATACCTGTGAATTCCTTGATTGCCATATTCTGTTGCATAATTATTGATGACGGGTACTGCCCGCACTGATTAACCCATTCATGTTTATGATTTCTGTTGTGGCCATTTGGGTCCCCATTACCTACAATAATAATAAAACATGTCAAACCTTATTCGACTATTCGCTCTGATACCTTTCCCTAGCAAGTAAAAACCCATACATACGGTGTAGTTTCTGCAGCCCTAAATGCATCCTCATCTTATAAAAAGGGCTGATATCTCAGTTGTTATGTTTTTATTTTCATATATTTATTATATTTTTGATTTTGATTTAACTATAATATGTTGGTGTTGCATCTTATTGATTCTGGCAAACATTAGTTAGTTGTTGTATAAGCTTAGGAAGGATCTCTAGTAATCAAAGGGGTAGAGAACTAGCTTAAGAGGAGATTTGTATATATTAGTGTTGGGAGATCACCCAAGTCAAGGAAGCAGCATTGGGCGGAGAAAACAAATGAAAGCAGCCAAGATCTCTCTGGCTTTATTGTGGTAGCCAGAGAGGGTTCTGTGGGGCTCTCGGTTATGGCCTTGACCTTGCTCGGGGCCTTGGGGCTGTTCGGCCAGGCAGCCTGGGGAACAGCAACAACAACAAGAAATAGGGTGGTCAGTATGGAAGTGAAGAAGTCCTTGCATGGCAGTGTGGTAATCTCGACACTGACTTATGGAAGCAAAGCATGGACGTTGGTTGAGAGACAGACTAACAGTGAGAGGGGTGGAAATAAGTTACTTAAAAAGTGCGTGCGGAGTTACATGGAGGGACAGACAGACGAATGAGGAAAAAGAAGGAGGTGTGGTGTGGAGGTAGATGTGCTGGAAAGTGTGAAAAAGAACACCTTGAGATGGTTCGGCTATATGGAACGTATGGGAAGCGAGAGAATGACTAATAGGGTGTACGAGAGAGAGGTGGAAGGACAGAGAGGGAGAGGTAAACCGAAACAGAGGTGGAAGGATGGAGTGAGGAAATATATGGATGAAGGTGGTGCTGGTTGGGAGGAGGGGCGTCGACTGACTGGGGACAGAGGTGCATGGGGGTGGTTCGTTCGTGTCCACCCCTTCAGGGATCGCGGCGTTAGGCAATAGATAGATAGATAGATAGATAACTTGTTCTTTACTTAACGGAAGATGTTTATTTATTGGTTTATCTAAATATGTGTTATTATTATTTTTAGTTTCCTCCCTAGACCTCCATCAAACTTGAGAGGATACCCCCAAGATGCCATTCGAGATAAATTTGTGCATTTTTCTGCAGAAAAATTCCCTGGCCGAAGGCCTGTTCCTCATATATTGCAGGCTCACTTTCGTTCGCCAAGGAAAACCTCCACACTTAAAGGAAATAAAAGGTCTTAAAATCATTAAGCTATCTCTATCTATCTATTGCCTGACGCCGTGATCCCCGAAGGGGTGGCCACGAACGAACCGCCCCCATGCACCTCTGTCCCCAGTCAGTCGACGCCCCTCCCCCCAACCAGCACCGCCTTCGTTCATGTAGTTCCTCACTCCATCCTTCCACCTCATATTCGGTCTACCTCTCCCCCTCTGTCCCTCCACCTCGCTCTCGTACACCCTCTTAGTCATTCTCTCGCTTTCCATACGTTCCATCATTAAGCAACTGGGGTTAATGCCTTCAACTTTCCAAAGTAAAGGGAGTAAACATGAGGAAAAAGAGTAGTCCCCCCCTCCCCCTTCTTAACTCCTTGAGTATTATGACTCGTTTTGACAACTTATTATGTCCATTATTCGACAATTGTATCTCGTTTATGTAGAAATTGTGGGAGCTAGAGAGTTAATTGAGATTCATTTATGTCCGATTCCTAGAAATCTTTTTAATATTGCATAAAATCGTCTAATGATAGCCAGAATAAAGTGTGAAAATGCGTCCTCAAATGCTGACAGTGTTATTTTTTTCTTTTTCAGAACCCCTTTCTCCGTCATGTTTATCTCCATCAATTTCGAAATTCTAAGACGTTCACCCCATTAGTTTGCGATTTTAAGGCCTTTCACCCCATTATTGTCACTTTTAAAACCTTTCGTGCCATTTGGGTTGATATTTTATTATTTTCCTGGCGAGCGATAGCGATAATGCAGGTATGGAGAAACCAGCCATTAGCCGGAACATTTATCTAGTGGAAATGCACACATTTGGGGGTGTTAATTTTAAAGTTTGATGGAGATCTATGGAGGAAACTAATATTATTAAATAAATACAAATTCTCCCCTTAATGTGGTAGCAACGATACATATTGAAAATGTGATTGTGTGAAGTGCAAAATAGAACCTCAATGATCTGCTACTGCCACTGTCACGGGTGGGTTGGAATGGTTGCTGTTGTGTTTTGTTAGCAGTAATCTCCTTATATATATCCCTTCTACCTTTATTTATTATCCTTCTTATTCTGGGATTCCTCTCACTCAAACCACTGACACATTCACCCCAGGACCTCCCCTGTCACCTTCACCCCAGGAGCTCCCCATGCAGGCCTTTCCCCTGTCACTCTCTCCTGGTTCCCTTAAACAAAATTACAAGCCCTTCCTGCCCACCCCTTTGTAGTGAACACCTTAAGGGGACATATTTGTTTCTTCTGGACACCCTTCTCCCGCATGCTTAGATCCATTAGTTATGAGATTTTAGGACGTTTGCCTCATTAGTTTGGGTATTTTAAGACCTTTCGTCCTATTTAGGAGTCGATGTTTTCCTGGCTAGCGATAGTGAGCCTGAAATTTAGGAGGAACCAGCTTTCAGCCGGGTTATTTCTCTACCGAAAAATATACAAATTTATATGGAAAGTTTGTTTTGGGATGCTATATTTTTAAACTTGATAGAGATCTAGGGAGCATACTATAACAAATATATAATTATATACCAGTAATAAGAAGTAGATTAATAAAATAACGTCCCCTTAAGACCCCAACTTTGTCAATTATATTCTAATATGAGAGAATAGTAAAAACCTTTCCTAAAACCTATTCCCGTATTTCTATGTACTACTAGTGGAGGTACCCACAGAATTGTCTCAAAATAGCTGCACTATGATAATACTGTATACTCTTTGGAGATCACAAACACCCGTAGCGCAGATATTGTTTTTGTTTTTTTGTTTTCCTTTTGATTTAACACCTATTATGGGACCTCTTGAGTATCCCGGTCAAGTCTCATTTCCACAATCCCAAGAATAAGGCGGCCACAAAAGAACGAGAGAGAGAGAGAGAGTGTGTGAGTGTGAGTGTGAGAGAGAGAGAGTTGCGAGGGATGAATTATAATATTTAATGCAGAATTTTGTGGCTGTTCCTTTTACGGTACCACCTGACAGCCTGACTTATCTCTCAATTTCTGGAGAGAGAGAGAGAGAGAGAGAGAGAGAGAGAGAGAGAGAGAGAGAGAGAGAGAGAGAGAGAGAGAGAGAGAGAGAGAGAGAGAGAGAGAGAGGAAGAGGAGAGAGAGAGAGAGAGAGAGAGAGAGAGAGAGAGAGAGAGAGAGAGAGAGAGAGAGTAGGAGGGGATGATGAAAGAGGGGGAAAAAAAAAATATCAGCAAGGAAACGACATAACCAAATGGAGGAATAGTGAGTTAAAGTCAAGATGACAAGCGTAACCCATCAGAGAGAATGGGGGCCAGATACATAGATGTCCTAGGCTGAATACTGGCGAGGAGGAGGAAGGAAGAGGAGGAAGAAAAGGAAGAAGAAGTAAAGGAAGAGAAAGAAAAAAGGAAGGAGGAAGAACAGGAGGAGGAAGAAAAGGAAGGAGGAAGAGGAGGAAGGATAGGAAGAAAAGGAAGAGGAGGAAGTATAGGAAGAGGAAGAAGTAAAGGTAGAGGAAGGAAGGAAGTAAAGGTAGAGGAAGGAAGGAAGAGGAGGAAGTAAAGGAAGAGGAGGAAGTATAGGAAGAGGAGGAAGTAAAGGAAGAGGAGGAAGTACAGGAAGAGGATGAAGAGGATGAAGAGGAGGAAGAAGAAGAAGAGGAAGACAAGGAAGAGGAGGAAGTAAGGGAAGAGGAGGAAGTAAAGGAAGAGGAAGAAAAGGAAGAAGTAAAGGAAGAATAAAGAAAAGGAGGAAGTAAAGGAAGAGGAGGAAGAAAAGGGAAAGGAGGAAGATATGGGAGAAGAGGAAGAGGAGGAAGAAAAGGAAGAGGAGCAAGAAAAGGGAAAGGAGGAAGATATGGGAGAAGAGGAAGAGGAGGAAGAAAAGGAAGGGTATTGTTGAGAGGAAGCAGAATGAAATACAAAACATGAAGAGAAAACCAAGTAACAACAGATGTACTGACGCCTGCACGGCTGCCTGTGGTTATAAATGTTCAATAATTGCCCGTAAACAATTTCCAGGTGCAAGAATGAGTAAGAGAAAGATGAGGTAAGGATAGGCTGCCAATGTAAGCCATTGGATAGGTGTGTGTGTGTGTGGGGGGGGGGGGGGGGAAAGAGTCGTTAAATGTTGTGATCGAATGTGTACAATCGCCTGCACAGTGCACAAGTATCTGGTACACTTCTATATGGTGATTTTGAGGCTTTAAAATATAATTTAGAGAGAACAAAAATCACTAGGGCATGTTCTTAAATTAAGGAGTATTTAAAAAAAAACATGCCATCAGCATGTCAGAATTATTCATAATAATTTGTACCACCTTTCATTGCAAGATATTGTTCAAGCAAGAGGCCTCGCCCATGACCTCAGCCAAGAGCCCAAAACAGCACCACCACCTCCCACCTATAAGGATGACCAACAACATATGTGAGGGTTATCCTAGGTCATGGGTGGACGCCCAAACAACTTGAAAGACGCTGCACAACTTAATGGGGTGGTGGTGCTCAGGTTACATGCGACTCCCATATAGTTTCACCGTGGTTATATTACAGTCCCTTTCAAATAGGGAACAAATAAGTAAATAAATAAATAAATAAATAAATAAATAAATAAATAAATAAATAAATATATTGAGTATATATCACAAATACACGTGAGCCACTAAATGTTTCTAATCTCACAGTGGGGTTCGAACCGCCGACCGTCAGGACGATAGCCGACGCTTTAATCAATTACACTGCCGTGGTGTAGTTGATTAAAGCGCCGGCTATCGTCCTGACGGTCGGCGGTTCGAACCCCACTGAGAGATTAGAAATATATATATATATATATATATATATATATATATATATATATATACTGTATGTATATGATAATACAAACAAAAACAACGACAATAATAACTAATAATAATGAAAAATATTATCAACATCAATAACAACAATAATAATAAGCTTAGAAACAATAGCACAATATAACTAAGAACAAAAGATAAAATAATGGAACTGTTAGGGTTGGGGGACTATTACTGTGACACGAGTGAGAATGGTTGTTTTTAGTATGCCGTAGTAATTTCCATAATAGTTTTGTTTAGCCTGTGGAAAATTAGTTCATTACTTGGGTACAAACGCAGTCCGTCGGAGATTTGGAGGAGGAGGAGGAAGGAAGGAGGAAAGTGTGTGGGGGGGGGGGGGGGAGCAGGGAAAAGGAGGAAGGAAGGAATGAGGAAGATAGTAGAAGGATACGAGGAAGGAGGGGGGATACAAAGGATTTACAAACTGCAACAGACTTATTGGTCCTTACGAGGGAGTTTGGATATCTACACTAAGCTACTAATTACCGGTACTAGGAAGAGAAAATGATAAAAAAGGAGAAAGCTCCTTCCCACCCACCACTCCCTCTTGTTTACGCTGGTGTGGAAACAGTTGGACCATGCAATATGAAAAAAGCTGACATGGAATTTCGGGTATGATAGGATAGGATGAAAGGACATTAAAACAAATAAAAAAATCGTAGTAGTGTACCGGTATGCTGAACAAAATAAAGTCAAACAAAGAAACACAGATCTGTGGCATTTTTTCATTACGAGTTATTATAATTATTCTGAAAGAAATATTGTCAACTGAAAGTTAGGAGAGGGAGGAGGAGGAGAGAGGAGAGAAGAGCAAGATGAAAGCAAAAAAGGAAGATGATGATAGTAAATACCAGAAGGAGAAAGGTGTAAGGGAGGAAGAGGGGGAGGAGGGGGTTTGGGGTAAGAGAGGGTAAGGGAGAAGGAGTAGAAGATATAGGAGGAGGAAAAGGAAATGGGAAGAGGAGGAAGTGTGTAGGAGGAGGAGGAGAATAACAGTGAGAATGTAATGGAACTTTGAAATTAAAATAAAGAGAAGAATACAGGCAAATATGAGGATGGAAAAAACATTGATAAGTCGAGAGAGGCAAAAGGGTAGACAGCAAGAAAACAAGGAAATGCAAATTAATGGAAAAACAATACAATACACAAGAACATTATTAATAATAATAATACACAAATCATACAGTAGACACCAAAGCCAGAGTGTTCAAATACAGAATACAGTCGCAAGAATACAATGAAGAACAGAGGAAACCAAGTAAAGTGACTACAACGAGAAACAAGCCGCAGAAACAAACCTGTTGGTCCTTATGGGGAGGTGTAAATAATATGTAGGAGAGAGAGAGAGAGAGAGAGAGAGAGAGAGAGAGAGAGAGAGAGAGAGAGAGAGAGAGAGAGAGAGAGAGAGAGAGAGAGAGAGAGAGAGAGAGAGAGAGAGAGAGAGAGAGAGAGAGAGAGAGAGAGAGAGAGAGAGTGTGTGTGTAAGAAAGAGAGAGAGAGAGAGCGAGACCGAGAGGGAGATTTTGGTCCCACACAATTGTTGGAACTTGACATCATCGAGATAGAGAAAAGGATAGCAAAGAAGAAGACTTCGTCTCTAATGGCAATGTCGCACGAGCGATTGTTCCGTCTAATTATTCTGGGCAATTGTAGTCTGGCAGTTTCAAAATTTAAGTCCCTCAAGACCGTAGGAATTGAACTACCTAACATAATCTAGGTTCGATCCAATTCCGATTAGAAGGCAAAGACCCTCAAAATAGTACGAAAGAAATGTTACTCATCGAAAATTGCCGGAAAATATACTCGTGTGACACCGCTGTTAAGGCAATACGCAGTTCAGAAAATCAGGTATAAAAAGCCTTGTCGAGCTGAAAATTACCGAAGGAAAATTGTATTGGTATATTAATAAGTACCGATAGTAACAAATTGTATTGGTATATTAATAAGTACCGATAGTAACAAATTGTATTGGTATATTAATAAGTACCGATAGTAACAAATTGTATTGGTATATTAATAAGTACCGATAGTAACAAATTGTATTGGTATATTAATAAGTACCGATAGTAACAAATTAGGGTTTCTCGAGTTTCCCATATTTTTAGGAGTAATATTTTTAGGAGTAATATTCTAAATGTATTAAGAAACAAAAAATATTGAAAACGAGAGAGAGAGAGAGAGAGAGAGAGAGAGAGAGAGAGAGAGAGAGAGAGAGAGAAGGGGGGGGGGGAACAGTACACGTCTTGAACACATCTTTCGCCAGCCCTGACCACGCAGACTATTTGTTGGTGTGTGTGTGTGTGTGTGTGTGTGTGTGTTGTAAATATTGCCTATATTGGAATCAGTGCTCACCGTCCTCAACTTCTGCACTGCAAACAATGGTGGACAAACTACATTATGCTATACCTATAATATATAATTATTATGGTCCCAACTTCTTCTTTTGTTAAGGGGAAATTTGTATTAATGTATTTATGTATCTATTATTTGTTTTTTCCTCCCTCTACCTACATCAAGTTAACAATAATAACTCCAAGGCCCCCCTTCAGGAAAAATCTGTGCATCTTTCGGTAGGAAAATACCCAGGTCAAAGGCCAGTTCCTCCTAAATTGCAGGCTCGCTATTGCTTGCCAAAATATAATCGACATCTAAATGACACGAAAGGTTGTAAAATCGCCAAAATAATAGGGCGAACGTCTAAAAATGTCAAAACTAATGGGGATAAGCATGAGGTCGAAAATGTAAAAAAAAATATTATACAGTATACAGTACAGGTATATTCTCAGGTATATTTTGGGGGTGTTATTTCGAGGCTATCGCGCTACTGTTACATAAGAACATAAGAACATAAGAAAATGGGAGTCTGCAGAAAGCCGATTGGCCTAAGCAAGGCAGATCCCTGTCCCACACAACCCCAATTACAAAGCCCAATTATAGGCTCAACACTCATCCCACTATAGCACTTGGTAGTCCATTCCACCCATCTACAACTCTGTTACCAAACCAATATTTGCCTATATCTTTTCTGAAACGAAATTTATTAATTTGAAACCATTGGTACCCACACCTCTATCATATCCCCTCTAACTCTGCGTCTCTCTAACGAATGTAAGCCTAATTTCTTCAACCTTTCTTTATACGGAAGATTTCTAATATTATGGATCATTTTGTCATTCTACGTTGTACTCTCTCCAATGAATCTATGTCCATTCTGTAATAAGGACACCAAAATTGAACAGCATAATCCATATGGGGTCTCACTAATGACAAGTAAAGTTTTAAGATAACATCAGCAGTTCTGTTACTCACACTCCTTGAGATGAACCCGAGAATCCTGTTTGCCTTGTTTCGAACGCTTATACACTGTTGTCTAGGCTTCAAATCATTGCTAACAAACACACCTAGATCTTTCTCACAATTCGAGTTTTCTAATTCCACATTAGCTAGTTTATATTTAACATTTGTATGCATCTTCCCTATCTTTAATACCTTGCATTTGTCAATGTTAAACTTCATCTGCCAATTTACTGACCATTCGTGTAAGGTATCTAGATCCCTTTGGAGGCACTCTATATCTCTATCTGAATCAATTGTTCTCCCCATCTTGGTATCGTCTGCAAATTTACTTATCCTACTAGTTATACCTAAATCAAGGTCATTTATGTATATAACAAACAACAGAGGACCTAATACAGATCCCTGGGGGACACCACTTTTGACTGCTCCCCATTCTGACTTCGTACCATTTATGCTGACTCTCTGCTTCCTACCCCATGACCTTTTTGAAGATCGGAACTACGTTTGCAAGCTCCCAAGCTTCTGGAACTATAATTTTCATTAGTGAAAACGGAAAGAAATTCTAATTTTTCTATATATTCCTCTCTTTTGTCCTAGAAGATCTAATAGTCTATTATTCATCCATTTGGGTTGGTTCTGTGTTGATCTAAATTTTCTTTTGGGGATGTATTTATTTTGTGCATTGAATACTGACTTGATAAAATTATCGTAAATTTTTTGACCATAGGGTCCGCTAATAGGGGTATTAATGTTGTATTCTCTCTGGTAATTTCCTAGGTGGTCCCCTATCTCTACATTGAAATAAAAAACTATCTTGTACTACCTCTATAAACTCCTCAGAATCAGAGTCTCCTATTTGATGCTGCCAATCTATATTCGGAAAATTAAAATCTCTACCCAAACACTTTCACGGTCATATTTAAACAAACTATATCCTGGTATATCAAATTCTGCTTTTCTTTGCTAACAAGGGCTCTAAGTTCGTTCATTTTGTTACATAGACTCCTACAGTTTGTGTAATACTCTCAATTTACTTCTTTTCTTTTTACCTTTCTGTTGCACCATCACTACTATCATTTGCATTATAGTCATCAATTTCTGTTCAAAACCCCACAACCACCCTATCTAAAGAACTGTTATCAATGAATGGTATTGCTTTTTCTTTGCAATATTTCTCCAAACGGCAATTGACACCAATCGCCCTGGATGTCCATTCCTTGGGAACTCCTCTTCTGGGTAGGATACAATGTACTACAGGGATCCAATGGGGTTATCTCCACTATCTTCCAAGATGTGGTCCATCTTCTCTAAAACCCTCCCAACTCCATGGCCAGGCCGACACACAACCTTCCTAAGTTTAGTGCCTTCTCGGGACACAGACTTACCTTTTGGTGGTGGTGGTGGTGGGGGTAGTGGTGGTGGTAGGTAGCACAGCGTCAGAGGTTGGAGCTGAGTCGGCGGTTACGCCATAGGTCAACTAGTATAAATTATAAAACTATAAATTTTCCGTAAATTTCTAAGACCTTTAAGTACACCAAAGGTTTGCTATAAGCTAAATAAATTAATTTCACTCTGAACACCAAACACCCTCAAATGCCATTAATGAAAGTATGTGATCCTCCCGGGTTTCGAACCTGGTATATCACATACAGAACTACACTCCAACCATTACACCATCAAGACAGTTAAAGGCTCAGCACATGACCGAGATTAATATCCACTTATCGAATACTGGATATCAATCTAATCATGTACTGGACCCAACTGCACTATGAATAGCGTAATGATTATGCGAGAGGGAAGAACGCATTAAGGGGCGCAAATCTCAAAGGACTGACCTCGCAACTTACGTTATTCCTGAACCTATAGAAAAATCAGATTAGGAATATTATACCAATTTTGAAAGACCTTCATATGATCCAGTTATGCTATTATATGATACATGGTATTTATTTTAATGTTATTGAAATAATAAAGAAAGAGGATGGAAACACAACACCACCAAGAGCTAACATTACCACCCTTGCCACCACACCACAAAGGGAAGAAGACACAAGCGCCACACCACCAGAGTGCGCCCGAGCCGCCTTCATCACACCAGCACTTCCCCCAACACCAGGAAAGAGGACCATGGCGATGGGCTGGTCTATCAGAGTGAGACCTGAGCGATCTCTGCCATACCCATAGTTTACTCTGACTGTTCCTTTTACTTATATATTTTCTAGATCTCAAGTGACGTCGTCTCTTCCGTGGATTGACCTCCCAATCTACCAAGATTGGAAGCTAAAGCGTCACATTATTCCTTTGCCCCTCAACTTTCTCTTCATAATTGCTGAGGGGCACAGGGCCCTGGGTGGGGCTTTGGTTTCCCGGGCGTTTACGCACCCTCTCAGCTCCCCGCCATGGAGTGGCTTCGGTCACCCAGGCTTATTGTGGTCGGCAGGGAGGGTTCTGTGGGGGCGCTCGTTTATGGCCTTGGCCTTACTCTGGGCCTTGGGGCTGTTCGGCCAGGCAGCTTGGGGAACAACAACAACAACAACAACACCAGGAAAGAACATCATCGTCACCATCAGCAATCCTGGCAACGACAGAACCAAGAAGGACCGGAAGGAAGGCAGGCAAGCAAGACTGCATAAGTCCTATACTACCATGCGCCCTTCTTGCTCCAAGCCGCACCACCGCCGTGACAAGGAAACTCAGAGGGGCTAGCCCAGCCGTCCCAGGCCCTCCTCCCAGCACATCCGCCCTTCTAACACCGAGAAGGAGCACTGGGAGAAACGCCACTATCGCTAAGAATATGACAGACCAAACAGGGACCAGTACAGTTGGAAAGCTCTTAAATCAACTTCACTGGAAGGTTTTTGAGAGCTGGAAGATTTGAGCTATATTCGGTAAGATAACTAAGGCACTGTCATTAAGTTAACTTACCGAAGATCTTTATATCTTGGCTCTACAGAATTCTTATTGAATCACCATGGTGGCACCTAAATATTTAATTCCTCACCTTGATCACCAGGAATTACTGTTGCTAGAGAAAGCTTTACTGACGTGCGCTCTAGCGGTAGCAAACCTAACCCCAATAAGGCTTGTTAGAAGTTGATGCACTCGCAGTTGACTTCTCTCTAAGTCAGGGCTTGCGAGATATTGTAGCACTGACATAACGGCACTTTGCATAGAGTCCTTACAATACGCTGTCCTAGGCACTGGCGACAAGGCACGTATTCGTAAAAGGCCGAAATATAAACCCATCCAAAGTCCCTTGAAGACTCTTATAAAAGTCAGGACAGTTAAGTGAAATTGGAGAGCACTGGCATCCCAACCCTCTTACGTTAGTCTGATGATACGATATGTATAGCACTGGCCGAACAGACCCGTATGCATTTAAGACCCCAAACCCAAGAGTACTGTAAAGGTTCTTAATTAACGACTCTTATAAAGGTCAGGATAATTGAGACAGTATAACACTGATATAACTTCTCCTCACGTTAATCCGATGATATGTTATGTATAACTCTGGTAGAACGTAACATATTCATTTAAGACTCCAAACCCAAGAGTTCTACAACATCTTCCATCCTGCTGTCATCACCACACGACAGGACCACTACCACGGCCCAAGAACCTCGTCGGAAGTGCCACGGAAGTGTAACCGTACCGGAAGTGCCTAGTGTCCTTTGTGCATGTGTTCATGTGGTTTCAACTTCTCCAGTCGAGTAAGAACCTACCTAAATAATCCAGTTAACCCCAGCAAAAACCTGACATAACAGTTATGTTATATGTTGGTATGTAATATTTATAGGATATGTTAGGATGTGTTATGATATGCTAGTATGTAATATGAATTGAATATTATATTATAAATTAGGATGTTAGATAAATTGGATATGTTACGATATGCTAGAAAGTAATATGAATACGATATGTTATGATAATGATATGACATATTAATCTATTCTATGCTAGGTTACGTCAAATAAAGCTGTGAGTGAGAAACAATATTACCTCAGTACAATACGTTTAGGTCTCCACGCACACGGATATTACAATAGTCACAAGCACCCTCGTAAGGATCAATAGGAGGCTGGCTCTGGGGGGATTGCTCTGTGTTCCTTTGTGTTGGCTACGTGGGCCGCGGAGATGGGAGAGAGAGAGAGAGAGAGAGAGAGAGAGAGAGAGAGAGAGAGAGAGAGAGAGAGAGAGAGTGAGAGTGAGAGAGAGTGAGAGTGAGAGAGAGAGAGGCCATCCCAATCCCTCCTCGTTCTCGTTTTCCAGTTTGCCCACACGCTTGGCATTTATAAAATTAAGCGCAGGTCTGGCTACCTCTTGGTAAGCATGTTAAGGAACGGATGAGCCTTTTAAGATCTCTCTCTCTCTCTCTCTCTCTCAGTTCAGGCCGAGTATTGTAAATAGACTAACTAATTCAAGCTTTCAAACTAGCCCAACTGTCTAATATTGTTGACAAACCTTGTATTCAATCTTGTCTTCACTGCTTGTTAATGGGAAACTTATCATCAAATCTTGCCATCAAAAAATGTTACCAAATTGTGTGAATCTTGTCCTGGACTCTAAACAGTGTCCACCAGTCCTCCACACTACCTCCTTTAACTCTCTCCTAGGGATCTATTGTGAAGCCCTACTGAGAACACTGGTAATCCGGTCGTACAACAACAAACGAAGACGAAAATTAAGAAAATGAGAAGAAAAATAACAAGAAATAACAAGAAAATAAGAAGCACAAAGCAAGAAAATAAGAAAAATAAGAAAACAATAATAATAATAATAATATAATAATACTACTAATAATAATAAGAAGAAAAGAAAACAATAAGAAAATAAAATAAAAAGCAACAGAAGAAGAAACAACGAGGAAGAAGAAACGAAGAGGGAGAAAAAAATAAAATAAGACAAAAATAAGAAGTTAATAAGACGAAAATAAGAAAACAAATAATAAGAACATAAGAAACAAACAAATAATAAGGAAATAAGAGGAAAATATAAGATAATGGAGAGGAAGAAGAAGGAGGAGGGTGAGCCTAGTGTCAATAAACATCCCATTCACTTACGCGGCTTAAGTAAATAGGGAGAGGATGAAGACTAACTCATTGATTCCCCATTAACCTATTGTGAACTTAAACCAAATGACTTACGGTAGGCAAGCCTATACAATGCCATTACACTCCACCATTTGTAATAATTAATCACTAAGAGAGAGAGAGAGAGAGAGAGAGAGAGAGACTGCATGTGTGTGTGTAATAATAATAATAATAATAATAATAATAAACGGTTTATTAAAGAATGGCAGCCTCATGAGCTATAAATACACATTTTACAATTAGTGGATGAACATGAGATGTACAGATATGAAAATGGTAAGCTCAGTTTACAATGGGTGAGTATA
>CM064483.1:22790503-22973003 GCA_032716605.1 Paralithodes platypus | reverse complement strand
CATGGAAGGAAAAACTCGGAAAAGTTACTCTCATCTTCATAGCCAGGCAAGGGAGATGCTGTACAATGTAAATAGGTATATACAAATATAGCCTACCTATTATTTCGTTTCTGTAACTTTTATACAAGAATACCAATAACCCTTCCAGACATAAAAACGTCTTTTACATTTATTTCAAGTCTCCCTTCTAAATGTGGTGTTCCTTGGTTTCCCGTTTTCTAAAAGGTTTGTTTTGGTAGAAAAGTGGCAACACCGCACAGGGCGACCTTGACCTCCTTGGAGCTCATTTCAGTTGAGTTTGACTATATAATAGTATGAGATACACATACTTGCTCATCGGAAATTGACATCACCTTAAATTGACCATTGCAATTAACACTAGATATAGATACTAATCATGAAAGGTGACTGACTGTAAAATAATACATATAAGTTTCTCTACAGGTGGCATTGGTATACAACATGGAAAGTACACTCAATCTAAAAATATAAACAAGAATAAATATTAATATATGAAACTATGAAACACCAAACTATGGTATTTGAGTTTCTCATTAAACCTCTATCAAGCTTTGAAAAACACCCCCAAAGACCTGCCTTCGAGATAAATGTGTATATTTTTCGGTATAACATTTGGTTATCTCGCTAGTGGAAAGAGAACATGTTTTCGTAACACACATGAATGAAGCCATTAAATTCATGCTTTGTTCGTTTAACCCCTTCAGCCTCATGACGCCTTTTGGCCTTTGATTATGGCTACGATTAGATGATGTTATGGAGCTTAAGAAGGACCTGTGTTATTCAGAGGATCTATGGAGAACGTATTTACCTATTTGAGTCGGGGGGGGGGTGTGGGGGGGGGGGGTGTGTGTGTGTGTGTGTGTGTGTGTGTGTGTGTGTGTGTGTGTGTGTGTGTGTTGGTAGTAATAATATAGGTAATTGTGATAGTGGTACGTATGGACTTCATGTGGTATAGACATTAGATGGTGACCACGGGATTGGGCCCATACTGGATTGGGCCCACTTACAGTAGGTTAGGTTAGGTTAGGTTCCAATCCCGTGGGCCCAATCCCGTATGGGCCCAATCCCTATGGAACCACATTAGATTAGCAATATACATGTAAATATAATCATACTACATCAAACAAGGACAATGCATAGATTACTAAAGCCCTCAGAGACTAGAGCGTTTGTGGCCCGTAATTGTATTATGAAGAGCATAGGGCTATAATCGCATTATTAACTATTAATCAAGGGAGGTTTAATCAGTTATTGGATATCAGGCCTTTCAAAACGTTATGTTCAAAATTTATGAAGGTATTTCTCTGGTTGAAATCAAGTGGTGGTGGTGATTGTTGTTTTGGTAGTAGTTAAGTTGTTGTTGTTGGTGGTGGTGGTCGTTGTGGTGACTGTAATGGTGGTGGTAGTAATATGATTTGTGGTGACTGTGGTAGTTGTGATGATGAAGGTGTTGTGGTACTTATGATGGTGGTGTTGATAGCTGTCATGGTGGTGGTGTAAGTAGAGTTCTAACTAACCCACATTTGCACGAAGAGGTGATGGAGGTGGTTAGATGTTGTTGTTGGAAAATGGGATAGTTTTATTTTGTTTAACCCTTTGAAAATTATGACGCATTTTGACAGGTTACGCAGGCTATCAGCAGACGATTTTATACAATTAATGAAGGATCTGTGGGAAGTACAAGGGTATAGACTATCTCAATTAACCCTCTGACTTTCAAATACCCTTCCTAATCTGAATACAATCGTCTAATCATAGCCCGAAAACAGAAAATAAATGAGTCATCGTATCTGCTAAGGGTTAAATTAGAAGAAAGGCTAACAAGGAGAGGCTGCGGCGGTTTTGACATTGAGGAGGAGATACACAATTAGATACACAGGTTAATTACCAAATACTCGTCCATAGTGTTTATAAATTGTACAGGATATGGACAGCGGACTTTTTGGCATATATACTTTTTGTGTTATTAGTTTGCTCCCTACACCTCAACCAAGCTTGAAAAATACCCACAAAACCCCCTGCGAGATAAATGTGTACATTATTCGGCCGGTTCCTCATAAATTGCAGGCTCGCTTTCCCCCACCAGGAAAAAATACGACACCTAAATGGCACGAAAAGAAAACAAAATATATAGAAGTGGGGTGCAGTCTTATAATCGCCAAACTAATGGTGCGAACGGCTTAAACTCCCACAGCTAATGGGGTTAAACATGAGGGAGGAGGGGGTCCAGAAAAGCACCCCTTTAAACTGGCTATAAAGTGAATTATCACCATCTAAATTACTTGGTTATTATAATTTTGGCTAACATTAGACGACTTCACTTAGGTTTTGAAGGCCCTCTGGAAATCCAATGGGTAAAATCGATCTCAAATAGCCTTCTGATTCCAATAAGTCCTTCCTAAACTGAATAACATCGTCTACTAATAGACAAAATAAAAGGAAGGCACGCGTTCTCGTATCTTGAAAAGGTTAACCCAAGGGAGGGTACGAATGTTATTATTACGAATGTATGTGTTAAATTCAGTGTCACACGAGCGCTGATTCCGGCAATTTTCGATGAGCAAATTCTTTTCTCGTACTAATTTCATGCTTTTTCGAACTGGAATCGGAACTACAGTAGATCGAAGGTATATTGTGTTAGGTAGTATATTTCTTATAAAACTTACATTGTGAAGCTGCCAGACTACAATTGCCAGTAAACTTTGACGGCAAAATCGCTCGTGTGACACCGGCTTTAGGGTCCGTGAAAAAGCATGCCATAATAAAAAACAATGTCAATAGCTAATATTTGTTTTCGATCTTCTCTTTCCTCTCTCTGTTATCCTGTTTAATTTTGTGTTTTCTTTGTCGTTCTCTATTAGATTATTATCCCTTTTACACATTAATTTTTTTCTCTCTCTCTCTCTCTCTCTCTCTTTCTCTCTCTCTCTCTCTCTCTCTCTCTCTCTCTCTCTCTCTCTCTCTCTCTCTGTATGAGCTAAATAATAGGAATTGAGATAGAATGAATTTTAATAGGGATGGGAGAATAGGAGAGAGAGAGAGAGAGAGAGAATGGTACGAGACAACTGAAACAAAACATACGTAAGAGAAACGAGAAGAACATAGAAGAAGAGATAAAATAGGAAAAGAGGCAGGATGAGCAGAGGTAATTATTATGTTACCTCCACCAACCGACTTTACTCCTAAACTCAATTAAAGGGGTAGGTGTTATTTATTTGTTTACTTATATTTGTATGTATTATTATTCTAGTTTATTCTCTAAGTCTCCATCAAGCTAAACAAAATCGTCATCAAGTCCCCCTTCGAGATTGTATTTCCTCCAAAATTACAGGCTCGCTATCTCTTGCCAGGAAAAAATAGACACCTAAATGGCAAGAAAGGTCTAAATATTGACAAAGGGCAAAAGGTCTAAAAATCAACAAACTAATGGGGCGAACACCTTAAAATCTCAAGACTAATGGGGCTGAACATGAGAGAGAGGGGGTTATGAATAACGACATACCCCCCCCCCCCATAAATGAGAGGAGTGAAAAAGAAAAACAATGAAAACAACGGGATTATTTAAGAAGGAAAACGCGAAGATGGACTAAAACAAGAACACAAATCATCAACCCTTTCAGTACCAGCGCCGTTCTTACTATTAGACGAGTTTATAAGTTTCAAAAGGGCCTCCAGCAATTAGAAGTCTTCGAAATATCTCAACTAACAGTTTTCAGATCCTTTTTAAACTGCATAAAGTCCTCTAAATAAAGCTAGATTGAAATTAGAAAGACGTCGCCGGTACAAAAGGGGATACATTAATACGTCCACAATATTGGGAATAAAGAATGGCTCGCTCTAAATGATAAAGCGTAGGGCAAACTAGAGATAAAGGTGATGAATTCGGCCCGTTACGAAGCTAGATAAGAAAGTGGGGGCCCGCAGGCAAATGATGGCGATTACGGAATAAAAGGTTAACACCCTCTAGAATACGGGTATAAGACAACTCTTTATCGATTTTTTTTTTTTGCAACGGATAATTAAGGACAGTTTTCAATGAGTTACAGTATTAATAAAATGTGCTTAAAAATATATGGAAAGGGCAATTAAAGTGTCCATAGAAATATACCTGTGTAAAGGTATATTGGCTAGTTATATACCCATCTGCTAAACGGACAGAAAAGTAAATGATGATCGATATATCTAATTACTTTATATATATATATGTAATAACTTTGGATATTTTGTGATATTTAGAATACGGGCATAAAACAACAACCCTTCACTATGATGCTTTTTGATAAGTAATAAATAACGATCTTTCCTCAATAAATAGCTTTCAGCGTAATATATGCTATGAAAAATGCTGGTGACACAATAAATATTACCTATATTGTTTTTTATTTTGTACAAATAAAGTTACTCATACCTGAACGTTTGTGAATGCTAATTCTCTTTATATTGGTCAAAACAGAAATATACCGAATTTGACATTTATTTTTTGTATACCACTAGACCAAAAATTAAGCTGGCAAAATGCCCCAATTGTTATCTTCGCCAACACAATTGGTCAGAGGTAATGTTTTTGCCTCCGTTTATCTGTTTGTCTATAAACATGATATGTCAAAAGATATGAAACGATCATCACGAAATTTGGTGGGCTGATAGGATATGCGCCCAGGAAGAAGTTGTTCCACTTATAAGGCGATCAGTAGAGCGCATACCTCCGCCAGCGTAGGCGGAGGTATGTGCTCTTTCGAGTACCTCTCTAGTTATTTTGAGTTTCATTACCTTTGAAATTACTTTAACTATAAATAATCAGTTTTGACAAGCAAGGTTGTCAATATATTTTTTGGCATACAATTATTTAGTAATCGTTTGAAAAACGATGGTGTATTATTTTTTTAGTATGTGTGATATAAGTAGAATATTTCATGTAGCTCAAGAATGACCAGTAAGACGACAAGTTAATTAGCTGTAAATGGTGATTTTCATTCACAGGTTCTTTCAGAGATGGATAAAATCGATTATTGATCTATCTATCTATCTATTGCCCGACGCCGTGATCCCCGAAGGGGTGGCCACGAACGAACCGCCTCCATGCACCTCTGTCCCCAGTCAGTCGACGCCTCTCCCCCCAACCAGCACCGCCTTCGTTCATATACTTCCTCACTCCATCCTTCCACCTCTCCTTCGGTCTACCTCTCCCTCTCTGTCCTTCCACCTCGCTCTCGTACACCATCTTAGTCATTCTCTCGCTTTCCATACGTTCCATATGGCCGAACCATCTCAAGTTGTTCCTTTTCACACTTTCCAGCACATCTACCTCCACACCACACCTCCTTCTTACTTCTTCATTAGTCTGTCTATCCCTCCATGTAACTCCGCACGCACTTCTTAAGTAATTCATTTCCACTGCTCTTACTCTTGGTCTGAGTCTCTCAACCAACGTCCATGCTTCACTTCCGTAAGTCAGTGTCGGGATTACCACACTGTCATGCAAGGAATTCTTCACTTCCATACTGACCACCCTATTTCTTGTTACTGCTTTCAGCGTTCCTACAACCCTCTTCCCCTGTTGTACCCTCTCCCGCACTTCACCATCCATAGTCCCATCTTTACTCAACACACTGCCCAGATACTTAAAAGAGCTGACGATCTCCATAGCCTGACCGTTCAGCTTCACCTCACACTCTGTGACTTCACCCCTTTCGAAGACCATAACCTTCCTCTTCCCCGCATTTACCTTCAAATTCCGTTTTTCGCACACTGTTCCAAACTCATTTACCAGACACTGCAACTCCCATTCATTGTCACTCATCAGAACTGTATCATCCGCAAACAGCAGTATAGGTAGCTTCCACTCATTATTGATAGCCATAATAATTACAAAACTATAAACGAGTCTTCCTTTCCTTCAGACCAATAAAGTTTTTTCGCTTGCATACCGGTACTGTGTTTTTCTTGCTCTCTCTTGACTTTTTATATTTATATTTATTTGTTTATGTTTGTATCTATTTTTTGTTTTATGTATTTATGTATCGTACTAAAGGGTTATAGAGACAAGAACACAACATGGGTGGAGTTGTCCCGTGCCTGTCTACTGCCGGGGTGTAGTTATAGGGGATAAGAGAGGGGGCAATCTATATGGACGTGATGGGATTAATGACACCAATTGCTCATGTAGGGGGGTGAAGGGGAAATTGTGGGGGGCGGGAGTAATTGGGGCACTTGAGGTGGTGGTTGTTGAGGTGGTGGTAGTGGTGGTTGTTGTTGTTGTGGTGGTGGTGGTTGTGGTAGTCATCGTTATTGTGGTGGTAGTGGTGGTGGTGGTGGTGGTGGTGGTAGTTGTGGTGGTGGTAGTGCTAGAGGTGGTCGTTATTGTAGTGATTGTTGTTGTTGTGGTGGTGGTAGTGGTGGTGGTGGTGGTGGTGGTGGTGGTTGTTGTGGTGGTGGTGGTGGCAGTTGTGGTTGTGGTGGTGGTAGTTGTGGCGGTGGTGGTGGTAGTTGTGGTGGTGGTGGTGGTGGTAGTTGTGGTGGTGGTTGGTGTTATGATGGTGGTAATGCTAGATGTGGTCGTTTATTGTGGTAGTGGTGGTGGTAGTTGTGGCGGTGGTGGGTGTTATGATGGTGGTAATGCTAGATGTGGTCGTTTATTGTGGTAGTGGTGGTGGTAATTGTGGTAGTGGTGGTGGTAGTTGTGGCGGTGGTGGTAGTTGTGGTGGTGGTTGGTGTTATGATGGTGGTAATGCTAGATGTGGTCGTTTATTGTGGTAGTGGTGGTGGTAGTTGTGGCGGTGGTGGTAGTTGTGGTGGTTGTTAGTGTTATGATGGTGGTAATGCTAGATGTGGTCGTTTATTGTGGTAGTGGTGGTGGTAGTTGTGGTGGTGGTTGGTGTTATGATGGTGGTAATGCTAGATGTGGTCGTTTATTGTGGTAGTGGTGGTGGTAGTTGTGGTGGTGGTTGGTGTTATGATGGTGGTAATGCTAGATGTGGTCGTTTATTGTGGTAGTGGTGGTGGTAGTTGTGGTGGTGGTTAGTGTTATGATGGTGGTAATGCTAGATGTGGTCGTTTATTGTGGTAGTGGTGGTGGTAGTTGTGGCGGTGGTGGTAGTTGTGGTGGTGGTTAGTGTTATGATGGTGGTAATGCTAGATGTGGTCGTTTATTGTGGTAGTGGTGGTGGTAGTTGTGGCGGTGGTGGTAGTTGTGGTGGTGGTAGTTATGTTAATAATTGTGTTTTACTGTAATAATTATCCGTTATTATAACAGTAAAATACTGTAAATTGTGGCTTGCGAACACCTTATTCAATATTACAGGGTCTTAAGGGGGAAGTAGTTGATTTTTCTGGACTCCCTACTCTCTCATGTTTAGCTCCATTAGTTTTGAGATTTTGAGACTTTCGCCCCATTAGTTTGTCGATTTTAAGACATTTCGTCCCATTTCTTTATCAATATCAAGATCTTTCGTGCCATTTAGGTGTCGATTTTTTCCTGGCGAGCGATAGCCAGCCTGTAGGTTTTGGAGGAATAGGCCTTCGGCCGGGACGTCCCATTCATATACCAACAAAATGTGCACACTTATCTGGAAGGGTGATCTTGAGGATAATTTATTAAGTTTGATGGAGGTCTAGGGAGGAAACTAAAACAATATTAAATAAATAAATCAATAAACTACTAAATAACCTTAACTGTACTACGGTACGAAGACCTTAAGAGCCGTAATGTATGATGGCTAGGTTTGGCTGTGACCATAAACATTACGGTTGGACCCCCGCAGAGTCCGGACAAGCACAAGGTAAACATTACGGTTGGACCCCCGCAGAGTCCGGACAAGCACAAGGTAAACATTACGGTTGGACCCCCGCAGAGTCCGGACAAGCACAAGGTAAACATTACGGTTGGACCCCCGCAGAGTCCGGACAAGCACAAGGTAAACATTACGGTTGGACCCCCGCAGAGTCCGGACAAGCACAAGGTAAACATTACGGTTGGACCCCCGCAGAGTCCGGACAAGCACAAGGTAAGGCAGGTGAAACAAAAGAGTGTGGTAGTGGTGACAATGGTGTGGGCATTGGTTTCTTCTAGTTGCATTCTATAGTTTGTTTTATTTCAGCTGAAGGTAAATTGAATCCTTTAGCCACTGATTTATTGAGACTTAATTAAAATATATGAAACTGTTGTGTTTCTGCGTCGTATTAATGCCAAGTTTTCATAATTAACAACACATTTAGCTACAAAATCTACGTAATAGCCGAGTAACCAAGATAGTAACATAGCAATTTACCATCAACTAAAAAAACAAAAAAAAAAACAAAAAAAAATACTACATGCACTAATATGTGAAAATATAACGTCAGACTAAAGACTACACAATCTGCGCTGCCCCACTCTCTCTCTCTTTCTCATATATCACCCCTGTATATCTCTCCTCCCTTCATCCATATCCTTCCCACGCAGGAATACGTGTGCCATTAAAATTGTATATGGTCATGCTTAATCTTTCTGAGAGAGAGAGAGAGAGAGAGAGAGAGAGAGAGAGAGAGAGAGAGAGAGAGAGAGAGAGAGAGAGAGAGAGAGAGAGAGAGAGAGAGAGAGAGAGAGAGAGAGAGAGAGAGAGAGAGAGAGAGAGAGAGAGAGAGAGAGAGAGAGAGAGAGAGAGAGAGAGAGAGAGAATATGTGAGTGTAGGTTGGTGGGTGAGTGAGTAGATGTTTGTGTTTGTGTCTGTCTGTCTGTATATATGTACAGTATATATATATATATATATATATATATATATATATATATATATATATATATATATATATTTTTCTTTAATACATACGAGGTTGAAAGAAATGGCAATTTCTGCGTTGGAAATTTTATATATATATAAATATATATATATATATATACATATATATATATTGTATATATATATGTATGTCTTTGTGTGTGTTTTAGAGCGAGAGAGAGAGGTAGTGAGAAGAGAGAGTATATGTGACTGGATGTTAGTGTGGGTGTATTTCTATTGCGTTTGCCTTGTGCACATTGCTTTAACGTGAACTAATGGTACAAACTGTTGCCCAGGTGCCTGTAACGAGTGTCGGATCCCTTCTGGACACCAATGAAACCCCAGCCAAATTCCAAGTACAACAGCGAAGACAAATACAGCCTTTTCACTATAATTAGGCCAGAAATCTTAATACTAACCTTTTATAACTTAGGAAGGGCTGGAGCAAACGGGCTGTAATCCTCCACACCTATTTACTGTTTGGCTCCTTCCAAATTAAGAATATGTACACCCCTTTCATTGATAGAGGTTCTTCTTAAACTGTACAAAATCGTCTAATGATAGCCAAAATTTACTGCTTAAACGCGTCATGATCCTCAAGGGGTTAATAAGTCTAAAATGTATCCGAATATATAATATCTGATTAAATGAGACAGCTCGAATATATATGAAACAATTTTGTGAACATATATGACTGATATATTTTAAAGGGATTAATAGTGATAATTTAAACAAATACACGTTTGAGCATGATAAAATAGGAGCTTTTTTTTTTGTTGTCTATGTGAGTGAAGGAGACAAAAGGCAAAGCTGCCTGTAACAAATCTCTCCCCTAAGTTGAAAGAAGAGTGACAGAGAACCAAATTCACTGGAGTCAAAATGCTAGGACTCACAAAGTTTAATGCAGTCTAAGTGATAGGATGAAGGAAGTTTGATTGAGGGAGAGAATTCAAGAGTTCACTTGTTGAGTAAAAGAATGACTGAGAACATTTTTTAATTCTTGGGTTGGAAAGCTGGACAGCATAGGAGTTTGAATGTGTTGAAAGGCGGGTGCCTCCCACTCTCCGTAAGGGAGGGGTTATGTAGAGTTCTGAAGAACACAAATGGTTGTAATAGCGATAGAAGAGTGAAAGAGGTGCAACATTGCGGCGTGTAGAAAGAGATTGTAGGAAACTAGTAAGAGGAAGTGAGTTGATGAGGCGAAACGCTTTTGACTCTACCCTTTCGAGATGTGCGGTATGGGTGGAACCTCCCCACACATGCGAACAATACTCGATACATGGGCTCACTGTGCCCCTATACTGAGCAAGAAGCTGTGTGGGGGTGAATAACCCACGAAGACGGCTGAGCACACCTAACTTCTGGGAAGCTGTTTTAGCAAGAATGGTAATATGATCTATCCAAGAAAGATCAGGAGAAAATTATACACCAATAATACTGAAAGAAGATGAAGAGTTATTTTGTATTTTGTTGAAGAATAAGGTAAAGTCGTGTGGAAGAGGGTAACGGGTAGATGGAAGGAGAAATTGGGCTTGTGAAGCATTGATAGTAACAAGATTTTATCTGCCCCAACCGGAGAATGTTGATATATTTATATTTTTAAATATCGTTCTTAACACCAAAAACTCCCCTAATGAAATTAATGAAAGCATGTGATCCAGCCAGGATTTGAACCCAGGATACCTTATACAGAACTTACAAGCTCGAACCATTACACCATCAAGATAGATAATCAGAAGATAGGCGTGGTATGGCCTAATCACGTGAGTTTTGAAGTGATTCCATGTTGGGTCGTTGCGGAATACTAGTTGAATAGTGTAAGGTAGAGTCATCAGCATAGGAGTGGATAAGACTAGAAGTACAGTTGAGAAGATCATTAATGAATATTAGAAAGAGAACTGGAGACAGGACAGAACCCTGAGGAACACCGGAGTTGATGGGTTGAGGAAGTGAGCGATGGCCGTCCACAACCGCAGCTATGTAATGACCAGAAAGGAAATGAGAGCTAAGGCACAGATAGAGGGATAGAAACCGAAAGAAAGTTAATATAAAGAGAGAGAGAGAGAGAGTGAGAGATAGAGAGATAATACATTCTGTCACCACCATCTTCTCTCTTAATAATAATAATAATCTTCTGGTTACTTATATAGCGCCCGTATGTATCTCCTCCTTCGAGGATTCACAAGCGCTTGGCTTTCTTTAGACTACCAGAGACCATTACCCATCCCCTTGCTCATGGGGAGATGGTAACCGCCGGCTATATCCCAGAAAAACTTTTCAATCTGAGCGGGGATTGAACGTGAGACCTTCAAGATGGGAATCAGGCACGCTATCAACTGAGCCAGCCGGCCGGCTTGCTCAGTTTCTAAATCTTTAATATTCCACTTGATCCAAGCCTCAATGTCTGTCTGTCTGTTTCTCAATGGTGTTTCTTCTGAGTGAACTGCAGTCACTTCTGGAGTTCCACAGGGATCTGTCCTGGGCCCACTTCTGTTTATCATATATGTCAATGACATAGATATTGGTCTGTTGAGTGAGATCTCCAATTTTGCGGATGACATAAAACTAGGAATGAATGTGAAAGACCCCAAAGGGGTTGAACAGCTAAGGATGGACCTCATCAGACTGGATGAATGGTCGGAGACATAGCAGATGCCTCTAAACTTGGAAAAGTGCAAGGTGATGCATGTCGGCCAAGCAAACCCCAAGTCAGGCTATTCACTATTGGGAATGCCTCTGGAAGTGACTGCCTTCGAAAAGGATTTGGGTGTTCTGATTAGCAGTGACCTAAAGTTTTCCAAGCAGTGCATTGATGTAGAGAAGAAAGCTCATAAATTATTGGGCAATATTAAGAGGCAATTTAAGCATAGAAATAAGGAAATAGTCCTCACACTTTACAACGCTCTAATACGGCCTCTCCTGGAGTATGCTGTTCAATTCTGGTCTCCAGCACTCAGGAAATATATAGAGCGACTAGAAAGAGTACAAGCTAAAGCTACAAAGCTTATTCCATCACTTAGAAGAATGAGCTATGAGGACCGGTTGAGTGCTCTTAATCTCTTCTCGTTGGAGACACGCAGACTACGAGGTCAGCTCATTGAAGTATTTAAAATACTTAATGGGTTTGACATTGTGGATTATAGCAAAATGTTTAGCCTCAATATGAATACAACACGCAACTATGGCTGGAAATTATAATTGAAAAGGTTCAGCACTAGTATTTGTGGAAACCTTTTCACATATAAGATCTGTTCTACCTGGAACAAACTTCCCTCCGAAGTTGTAAACAGTTTATCAGTAGAGCAGTTCAAGAAGAGAGTAGATAGTATTTTGCACACTCTGTAAGGAGTGTAGTGCACTAAACAGTCTCTCTCCTTCCACTTCGATTATCTCCTCGGAATGGACCGCAAGGTCTCCGAGATACTAACTATTCCTTGTAGCTCCTTGTAACACACACACACTCTCTCTCTCTCTCTCTCTTATAAATACATGTATACTGTTATTCACGAAATACACACTCGTATACAAATAAATGTATCTGCCCCACCATAATTCAAACCTAGAACACGAAAGTTGAAAATACACCATGGTAAAAAAAAATACATATTATACTTTCAACCTGCACATTTAAATAGAAATCTATAAGTAGTTTTATATCTCAGTATCTATCTTTTCATACATATTTATCCATATCTACCAACCAAACTATTTTTCTATTACCGGTAAGTCCTTATCAATACAGTATTCATCCAGTTTACAATCAAGACTAACCTCAAAGGCCATTAGCAAACACTCAATTGAATCTGGATAGGACTTATACATGATAAGATAGCGCTATATAATATCAGAATTTAAATGTTCAAAGATTAAAATGAGTGTACACTTATTATGGCAGGAGTGACAGGGTGACCTGTGGTGCAGTGGTTAGCACCCTCGGCTCACAGCTGAGATTCCAAGGCAGGGCTTAAAGGATGGCTGTCTTTTAACACCTAATGCCTCTGTTCACCTGAACAGCAAATTAGGTTCCTTGTGTCAGTGAACAGTTGTAAAATATACTGTGGTAACCCACAAATATGAAGTAGCCCCTGTATTGGGTTAATAATTGCAGGCTTTAAAAGGCAATGAGACTGAGATAAGCGCCACGGTTATGCGCTGTTTCAGCTTATAGGCCCTACTATGCACGCTGGAAATACTGTGCAACCAACAATAATAGCACAAGCCAGAGTAGCCGCCATCAGGATACCAGAACAACAAGGGCACAAGAAACAGTCTACCCATACCGTGACATGCCCTGGTTACCCGGAAACCAACCAAACATGACTTGGCAGCCATCCAGCCAGCCCCCAAGAGATACCTCATGCATGCACAAGAAGTGCTTTCAGACCTCAAAGCCAACAACCCAAGCATATCAGAGAAAAGATAGACTAGCCGAGCCGCCCTGACCAAGTTATCAATTGCAGTAGGAGCAATCTTATGTTTGGTCAAGGTAGGCTTGATGCTACCAGAGGTGGGCTAGATGACTCCAGAGACATGCTCGATGCTGTAAGAGGTAGGCTTGATGCTACCAGAGGTGGGTTTGCCGACACCAGAGATGGGCGTGACGCTACCAGAAATGGGCTCATGCTGTCAGAAGTAGGCTTGTCGCTACCAGAGGTGGGCTTGACGACACCAGAGACAGGTTCAATGCTGTCATACGTACCCTTGACGCTACCAGAGGTAGGCTTGACGGTGCCACACCAAAATCTGGAATAACCAAATTCCAGACCCCAAAATTAAAGGAAACAGTTCGAGACTATCCTACCAAGATAATAATTAAAAGATACAGTTTGAAACCTCCCCATCGCCAGCCATTGAGAAGACCAAGATCGATGACACAAACATACACAAGAATAAAATGCCAGAGAAGGCAATATTAGAAGGATCTACAAACTCTCCCCCGACAATCGGAAAATTGCTGATGATTCAAATAACGTAATTAGTCTCATAGGTACAAGTCCATTCTTGAAATTTGTTAACTTTCCACTTGGGAATACAAGCCATATAATTCTATCCTTTTATCTACTATTAAATTTCAAGTGTCGATCCAAATATTATTAAGAATTAAATATTAGAATTTAATTTTACAACTCTCATACGTAATTCCGACTCGCTGGGATATCTATATAATTTATCATAGTAACCTGTGTGCGGGTAGAATAGAAAACGAGCATTCCCCATTCTCTTTTGTCTGAACTCTTGGTCACTCTTGAAAGAATATAATTGATACAGAGTGTCCTGAAAAGTATTTCCATATTATTTATTAGTCTAATATATATATATGAGTTCCCGACTATATGTGTAATTAATGATTTAAGTATTGTGTAAAACATAAGTTAATATTTCCATACTGAAATTTATCTACTGTGATATTATTAGAAAACCAGAGTCAAGATATTATTATCACAGACTTCACGATTTCTTCTTGTTTACGAATAAAACTCATTACCTATTTTGGCCGTATGAATTGCCTTGTCTCTACCCTGTGCAAGTATATTGAATACCCTGTTCTTCCTGTTTGATGTACCTAAGTTACCTAATTTCACCCAATATAACAGCTCCTAAAATTTACTATCGTTTTCTGGATAAACACAATATTGACATGAATATAGTGACTGCACACTCGAAGACATAAATCCTGGTGAAATTTGAACCCTCGAACATCAAAGCGAACCTCCGAAATGTAAATAATAGGTGAAGAATAAAGGAGAACATTCGATTTGGTTCGAAATAGCTTTGCATAGGCTACAACTTATATCCTTGAGTGTACATACCTGCAACTGTCTATAATGTATGATATAGACTATATAAACATGTGTTAACCCTTTCAGTATCGTATATCATAACGTGATTCTTAACTCTATTATGGCTGTAATGAGACGATTTCATTAAGTTTAAGAATTATCTGCGGAGTCAAAGGGTTAATTGAGATAGTTTGAACCTCATTGATTCCTAGATGTAAATCTTAAACTGAATTAAACCGTCTAGTGCTAGCCAGAAGAAAATGAAAGAGATCGTATATAGAAGAGGTTAAGAATCTAGGTAATCTATCCATGGCTGTGTAGTTTATGTATCGATCTGTATACAAACACATTCGCATATATTTCTCTCCCTTCCTTTCTCCATTCTTCCTCCTGATTTATCCCTTCCCTTCCGCTCGCTCTCGCTCTCTCTCTCTTTCTCTTTCTCTTTCTCTCTCTCTCGCTCGCTCTCGCTCTCGCTCTCGCTCTCGCGCTCGCTCTCGCGCTCGCTCTCGCGCTCGCTCTCGCGCTCGCTCTCGCGCTCGCTCTCGCTCTCGCTCTCGCTCTCGCTCTCGCTCTCTCAAATTAACTAGAAAGAAGGCATGCCTAGATGTCACACAAAAAATATTTACATACAGTGTGGTCAACGAGTGCAATAGTTTGCCAAGGGAAGTGGTCCTCAGAAATTCAATTGATACGATTAAGAAGAGACTGGACGATCATCTGATGGAGATAGGATTAATATGAATGAATATATTTAAATTCAGGAGGTATGTAAGTGTTAGTTCCGCTTCAGACTAATGTCATTCCATTCTACATAAAACAAATCCTTGTGGGAATTTCCTGATCCTTAAGGTTACACTTCATCCTACTTTCCGGTACGATTTATTAGCCGGAGGGAGCGGAGGGTGGGGAGAGTGCTTTCTACTTTGCTGTCCTATTCTTCTCATGTAAACTGTCCCTGTCTCTAGTAGTGGTAAGGCCGGACCATCTTGTAGGGACCGCACAGTCTGTGTGGTCTCTCTCTCTCTCAATCATCAAGCCCCAATTTTTCTAATTTCACTCCACTCGATACCTTGTATTTTTTTCATCTCACTTTAAAAACATTCTCCATCTTTACCTCACTTGTTATCTCTCTCTCTCTCTCTCTCTCTCTCTCTCTCTCTCTCTCTCTCACGCACACACACATACAAACACACACATGTTGCCTCTCCATCTTATCTCCAATTACGTCTGAGTCTACTGTCTATCTGCGTGTGTGATATTTGAGAGATTGTGAGAGTGTGGGATTGTGAATCTGTGTGTGTGTGTGTGTCTGTAGGTGAGCGTGGGTGTGCAGTCTCTCTCTCCAGCTTCTCCTGCAATCCAATATTTCTGTCCATTCTCGGTATGCCTAATTAAGAACATAAGAACATAAGAAAATGGGAGTCTGCAGAAAGCCGATTGGCCTAAGCAAGGCAGATCCCTGTCCCACACAACCCCAAATCAATTACAAAGCCCAATTATAGGCTCAACACTCTAATACCCTGAGGATCATCTTACCAAAACGGTTAGAGATTAACGCAGGATTATGGGGGTCTGCAGAGCGCTGATTGGCCCAACCCGGCTGATCCCCCTTCACACCCAACCCTTCTCGTCCATATGCTTATCCAATTTTATCTTAAAGCTCCCTACAGTTTTAGATCCCACTATAGCACTTGGTAGTCCATTCCACCCATCTACAACTCTGTTACCAAACCAATATTTGCCTATATCTTTTCTGAAACGAAATTTATCTAATTTGAAACCATTGGTACGAGTTCTTTCGCTATCACTGAGCTTTAGTACATTTGTCATGTCCCCTTTGTTAATCCCACTAACCCACTTGAACACCTCTATCATATCCCCTCTAACTCTGCGTCTCTCTAACGAATGTAAACCTAATTTCTTCAACCTTTCTTCATACGGAAGATTTCTAATATTATGGATCATTTTTGTCATTCTACGCTGTACTCTCTCCAATGAATCTATGTCCATTCTGTAATAAGGACACCAAAATTGGACAGCATAATCCATATGGGGTCTCACTAATGACAAGTAAAGTTTTAAGATAACATCAGCAGTTCTGTTACTCACACTCCTAGAGATGAACCCGAGAATCCTGTTTGCCTTATTACGAACGCCTATACACTGTTTTCTAGGCTTCAAATCATTGCTAACAAACACACCTAGATCTTTCTCGCAGTCTGAATTTTCTAATTCTAAATTAGCTAGTTTATATTTAACATTTGTTTGCATCTTCCCTATCTTTAATACCTTGCATTTGTCAATGTTAAACTTCATCTGCCAATTTACTGACCATTCATGTAAGGTATCTAGATCCCTTTGGAGGCACTCTATATCGCTATCTGAATCAATTGATCTCCCCATTTTAGTATCGTCTGCGAATTTACTTATCCTACTAGTTATACCTAAATCTAGGTCATTTATGTATATAAGAAACAACAGGGGACCTAATACCGATCCCTGGGGGACACCACTTTTGACTGCTCCCCACTCTGACTTGGTACCATTTATGCTGACTCTCTGTTTCCTACCAATTAGCCATGACCTAATCCATCCCAACAACGCCCCACCTATTCCATGTGCCTCAACCTTTCTCATCAATCTCTCATGAGGGACTCTGTCGAAAGCTTTACTGAAATCTAAATATATAATATCGTATGCCTTGTCATTATCTACTGCTTCATATACCTCTGAGAAAAAACTAAGCAAATTAGTAAGGCAAGAACGTCCCTGTGTGAATCCATGCTGAGAAGAATTTATTAAGTTAAATGTTTCTAAGTGGTTTCTCATTTTCCTAGCAATAATTGACTCTAGTAGCTTCCCTATGATTGAAGTGAGACTAATGGGACGGTAATTGGATGCTATTGATTTATCACCTTTTTTGAAAATCGGAACTACATTTGCAAGCTTCCAAGCTTCTGGAACTATACCAGTTTCTAATGAATTGTTAAAAAGAAATGTTAATGGGTAACTTAACTCATCTCTGCATTCTTTTAATACTCTGGCATATACCTCATCGGGACCAGGCGATTTCTGAGGTTTCAGTCTGTCAATTTCCTTAAGCACATCATTTCTACTTATAGTAACCGTACTTAACCTATTTTCTATACTATCTCTATATACCTTACGGACTTCTGGAATCTGTGCCAAATTTTCATTAGTGAAAACGGATAGAAACTGACTATTTAATGTACTGCACATTTCTAAATCATTTTCTGTCATTTCTCCTATCGAAGTTTTAAGGGGGCCTATTTTATCTCTAACTTTAGATTTATATAGCTGGTAAAAAGCATTAGGGTTATTTTTTGAGTCATTGGCTATCCTGATTTCATAATTTCTTTTGTCTGTCCTTATACATTTTTTAACCTCTCTTGATAGATTCTGATAGTAAGCAAGTAGGTGAATTTCGCCTTTCTTTATTTTTCGATATATTCCTCTCTTTTTTCCTAGAAGGTCTAATAGTCTATTATTCATCCATTTGGGTTGGTTCTGTGTTGATCTAAATTTTCTTTTGGGGATATATTTATTTTGCGCATTGTGGAGTGAAGAAATAAAATTATTATATGTAGCTGTCAAATTATCCTGAGTTAAGACAGGTATCTGAGAGAGAGTATGTTCATTAGCGCACCTGGGTCCACTTAATAGTTTAACCATAGGATCGACTCTTAAGGCTCGTCTTAATCCACCATAATTGGCTTTTCTGAAATCTGGGATAAGTGTCGTATTCTCTTTAGCCTTTCCTGTCCATTGTATGTTAAAATAAATTGATTTATGATCACTAAATCAATTTATTTATTCTATATATTGAAAGCAAACCTCTCTCACACACACGCTCTCTCTCTCTCTTCTCTTTCACTCACACTCACCCCCCCCCCCCCACACACACACTAACGCCTGTATAAATGAAGAGGATTAGATGACTTATATGCGATTTGAACTACTAAGTCAATTCTACAACTAAAGTTTTACTGTATCTTGACCCCTTCCCATCTTAAAGGTCGGCCTCACTCATCAATTAAATTATCCAGAATATATAATAGGATAACATACACTTTTTTCATATGTCACCTCTACCGTCATTCATTAGTTTATATTTTACACATAGCTAGCAATAAACCTGTTCAGCATGATGACGATTTTTAGACGATTTCATGCAGTTTAAGAAGGACTTATGTTATTTAAAGGGTTTATTTAGATTGTAGTTACCCATTTTAACTTAGAGGTAGATAATAAGCTAAATAATAAATTGTCTAATAGTAACCAGAATATAATGATAATTAAGCCATCGTGGTGAAGGGGTTAATGGTGAGTTAGTACCATAATATTTTTGTTATGCCGAGATCAAAGAGGGAGGACAGCCAAGAAGTCCCTACCAGCAGTACACTAGCCCAAACACCAAGAATAATACCAACCTCAACATCAAATGTGCCAGCCATGCAAATGACTAACCTAGTATCCCCTTCAGCCCAGTTTTCTCTGTCCCCCTCCACCCCGTTCTCTCTTTCCACCACAGGTGCAGGCAATCACATTGGAACAAGTGATGGCAGAGCTCCGCCCACTCTGCCCATACCTTGTACAGCTGGCACCGTACCTGCCAGCCTACCTGCTACCTGGAAGGGAAAAGTACCTGACCATACCGGGTCAGGTGAATAACGGCACAAAGGCAGCCCTAACACAAGCAGGAGGGCCCCTTCTACTCCATGGGCTCCAGAACCAAGAAGAACAAGAACATGAACAAGAACCAGGAGTTGCAGTTGTTTAACAGGGACTATATTCAGCAACCCTTGTATAGTCGCAATCTCCCTTAGCAACCCTTTTGAGGCTAACCTAGAGTTCAGCAACCCTTACTCTCAGACTGCATTCGGCAACCCTTGCAAAGTCAAAACCTCAGTACAAAGGAGTACAAAGGAAATCAAGCAACAACAGTCTAGTGACCCTTCTAGGCTGCTTGTCCTCCAAAACACTGAGGATCAAGTGTCCAAACAGTGGTTTAGAGTGGGTAAGGGAACATTGGAAAGGGAACTACTGCCCTGGAACTAATGTCCGTAGCAGGACTAGGAAGTTAGTAGGGGACATATGGGTTACTAACTGAGGGGAGGATCAAATAAAGTTATTCATTTACAAACGCAGTCAGTCGCGGGTTTGATGCGAGATATTTGTCTAGGCGGAGTTTAAATGAATCAACGGTGCTGCAGTCTATAACGTCTCGGGGAAGCCCATTCCACAAGTTGACAACTCGATTGAAGAAGAAATTCTTAGATTCGTGTGAGTTAAAAGATTTACCAATAATTTTGCAACCGTTTCCCCGCGTGTAATTAGATTGGTCGATAGTGAAGTACTTACTACAGTTCATATTGTCGATGCCTTTGATGATTTTGAACACTTGAATTAAGTCACCTCTTAATCTGCGCTGGGTTAAAGGAAATAGATTTAATTCTCTAAGACGCTCTTCGTATGGTTTGTTCTTTAGGCTAGGTATCATTTTGGTAACTCTACGTTGAACTCCTTCTAGCTTGTTTATGTCTTTTTGGTAATAAGGGCACCAGCATTGAACGCAGTATTCCAGAAGAGGGCGGACTAAGGAATTGTAAAGGGTTAGGATAACGTCTTTGGATTTATACGCAAATGACCTGCCTATAAAGCCAATTATTTTGTTTGCCTTCTTAACAACTTCTGAACATTGTTGACTAGGTTTTAGGTTACTCGATATTGTTACTCCCAGATCGGTTTCTCTGTTTACATTCTTAAGCCGAGTGCCATTCATCGAATAGTTTGCTTTCTCATTTAGGTATCCGATATGTAGTACTTTACATTTATCCGCATTGAAACTCATTTGCCAAATTTGGGCCCAATGTGACAATTTATCTAGATTGTGTTGCATATCGTCAACTTGTTCTTTTGAGAGTACGCTATTTGCAATTTTTGTATCGTCAGCAAATTTTGAGATTGTACAGGTGAGACCCTCATCTATGTCGTTGATATAAATTAGAAAGAGAATTGGTCCTAGTACCGATCCCTGGGGTACCCCGCTACTTACATTGGTCCATTTAGATGCCTTACCGTTTATGACTACTCTTTGCTTTCTGTCGCTGAGCCAATTTTCTATCCATTTCAACACACCGTCTTGTATTCCATGCGCTTTTAGTTTTAGCAGTAAACGTTTGTGGGGAACTTTGTCAAAGGCCTTTTGAAAATCAAGGTATATAATATCTACAGCTTTACTCTCATCGTAGAGGTTGAGGATATCGTGGAAGAAGTCTAAGAGGTTTGTTAAACAGGAACGTTTTTTACGAAAGCCGTGTTGAGTATCTTTAAATATGTTATTTTCCTGTAAGTGATTTACGAGTCTGTCTCTTATGACCGTTTCTAGCATTTTACATACAACTGAGGTTAAGCTAATTGGACGATAGTTACTGGGGTTAGTTAGTGTTAGTGGGGATAGTTACAGTGACTGTACTCAGCAACCCTTGTGCAGCTGCAACCTCACTCAGTAACCTTTGTAAGGCAAATCAAGAGTTTAGCAACCCTTGCTCTCCGATTGTGTTCCGCAACCCCTGCAAGCAACCCCAAGAAACATAACCACAAAGACAAGAAGAAGAAGAGGAAGTCCAGCAAGCAGAGGCCCCTTTTGAAGACACCAAAAAAGGAGAAAAACCCCCCAGCAAAATTAGACCTTGACCTCCCTGACACATGTGGGAAAATATTGCATAAAGAAGCATTGTATAGTAAGTGAATTAGTCTCTGTATGTCAGAGTCACTATTTGATCTTAAAGTCCTCCGAATAATATAACACTATCCTAATTTTACTTGTGAGATTTACTGATATTAGAAGTTGATAAATATCTCCGTTAGTTTCCCGGCTCAAAAAGGACTGCACGCCCACACGGATAAGCTTATGTGGCCAAGAACAATTAGATTCTGATCGGTATCTTAATTTTGAATAGCGTTTAATGACGTGATAGAAGAGAGCGGGATAAAACAAATTTATATTCTTGCGGTTTTGGGGATGATCTCTCGCTGGTTGAAAGCATACCTAAAACACTGCCTGATTAGAAAGATGTTGTAATCCTTAAATTATCTATCAGTTTTGACGTCGAGAAGTATCCTTTCCATGTTGGCCATGTACTGCACACCACATTCAGTATTTTGGTTTATATATATATATATATATATATATATATATATATATATATATATGTTTCAATTTTGGAATATGGCTTTTCAATAGACCATAAATCTTGTGGAGTCCTTAGAATAATATGCTTCATAATCTTCGTTGACTGTATAGCTTGTTCCTCAGCCACAACCTCATACTTGCACATTCTCAGGAGAATTAGTCTATGGCAAGTTATAATACCCAGTTGTGACTTGTTATGCGTATTTAGGGTAGAAGCGTTAGTATCCGATCACTGTGTTAGTATCCAATCACTTTCAGTTTTTAGTGCAAAAAAACTGCTACTAACAAAACTATAAAAGATACAGTATTAACCTTATATATACATAATATAGAGCTATGAAAGCTAAGTATTGTGTGAACAAAAAATTAAATGGATAAATAGTTTAGCTTCTACCGTACACCGAATGTAAACAACTGTCATTTTTCTTCCGATTCTTACGGCAACGCATAAGGAAATGACTGTTTTTGTCAGCTTAAAAATTATCTCTATATTTATTCTTTTCAAAATATATGATAATATATTGTAGTGGAATGTTGGAATAACACATGGAAAATGAAGATAGTTAATTATATTGCAAATGAGTTTGACAAGGAGAGGTTATCTCTATATTTATTCTTTTCAAAATATATGATAATATATTGTAGTGGAATGTTGGAATAACACATGGAAAATGAAGATAGTTAATTATATTGCAAATGAGTTTGACAAGGAGAGGTGATTGGATACTAAACCCAAAATCCTTGATGCGTTAGTATCCGATCACAAAATATTTTCCTTTCAAAATGCTTCACTTTATGCTACATATTATTATTTTTAATTTTACATGTCTTACAGGATTGATAATTTCCCTAGCACCTATATTTTGTTATATAATGTGGTGTTTTAGTATCCGATCACTGATCCACCACTGTGGTCGATCAGTCGACCACAGTGATCAATCGGTTGACCACAGTGGTGGATCGGTTGACCACAGTGGTGTATCAGTTGACCACAGTGGTGGATCGGTTGACCACAGTGGTGTATCAGTTGACCACAGTGGTGGATCGGTTGACCACAGTGGTGGATCAGTTGACCACAGTGGTGGATCAGTTGACCACAGTGGTGGATCAGTTGACCACAGTGGTTATCCAGTCGACCACAGTGGTGGATCAGTGATCGGATACTAACACACCACATTATATAACAAAATATAGGTGCTAGGGAAATTATTAATCCTGTAAGACATGTAAAATTAAAAATAATAATATGTAGCATAAAGTGAAGCATTTTGAAAGGAAAATATTTTGTGATCGGATACTAACGCATCAAGGATTTTGGGTTTAGTATCCAATCACCTCTCCTTGTCAATACATTATCATATAGCCTATTTAAAAAGGACAAATAAAGAGAGATATTTTGTAAGCTGATAAAAAAAGTCATTTCCTTACGGGTTGCCATAAGAAACGGGAGAAAAATTACAATTGCGATCTATTGTGTCTGAAAGGGTTTATCAGAATAAAGTATCCTAGCCATTAAAATCATTATTTGTATGTAAATGGGTACTAATACTGATCATTTTCTATTTATCATCATTACAAGTTAATAAATCATTAATATCATCTTTATTATTATTTTTTTTTTTTCCATTTTTTGTTTTTTGCTTAATTTCATCATTAACCCGTGGAGCCCCGGCTAGTTTTGTAATGTTTGTTCACCAGAACCCGGCCGGTTTTCAAAAAATGGTTTTATTCCAGAAACAATAGCGAATGGGTTAGGAATGAAGGAAAAACCACGAAAAACCGCTCAAAAAGCTTAAAGAATGGTCCTACAGAGCCCCCTAAAACGTATTTTACAAGAGTAAAAAATTGAAGGCAATTACCCCCAAAAACCAGGTTATTGCGCGCTCATGCGCACACACGTGGACTTTGAGAGTTTTCAACCATCGGCACGGTTGCGTGGGATACGTACACAGTTCCCATACAAATCTGAGCCCTCTTGAGTGGCTACACCTGAGGTTACGGTCGGCGCAATTAGGGTGACGCGCCAGGCGCGTCTCTGGGGCTGTGCGTTACATACATCGCCGACGCGTCAGACGCGTCGCTGGGGCTGTACGGGTTAAGGGCAAAATAAAGGTTATATTTTGAAATAAATTAGACTAAATGTAGGTTTTATGTTGCAAAATAATATACTAAAGGGAATAGGTATAATATATATATTTTGATTATTAATGGTACGTAATTGGAATTAGCTGTCAAGTGATTGGACTTAGCGGTATTACCATTAAGTCCAATCAGGTAATATAAAAATATATATAAAAAAAATATGTTTCACAGACACTTGACATTACTCTTAATATAAACTTTCATTACTGGTGTGGGTGTTAAAGGGTAAACAAAAGTATTTTTGTATCTAATTCTTGTTGAAATTGGCAGCCAAAATCAGTAAATAGCACTTTTTGATTGGATACTAACGATCCTACCCTATGGCACTAGAATTACTATGTCGAGGAAGACAAGGCGCCGTAAATGTGTTGATTATTCTGACCCTGGGCACACTATTTTGCCACTAAGATATCTTGCAGAAGGGGTTAAAGAGGAGTAGAGAGAGAAAGTGAAAGAGTGAATAATAAATCAATAAGGGAAGACAAGAATGGAGAGAGAGAGAGAGAGAGAGGTTCTGGCTCACTGGAGCAACTAAAAGAAAAGTTCCTTCCCTGTTCTTCTTATATGTTGATGTGGTCATTGTGTGTGTGAGAGCGTGTGTGTACGTGTGTGTGTGTGTGTGCGCGCATGTGAGCGTATGTGTGTGTGTGTGTGTGCGCATATGTGTGTGTGTGTAAGTGAGAGTGGGTGGGTGTGTATGTCTGTTTTTGTATTATTAATATTATATGCGTATGAAGGAAACAAAAAGCAGGCTGCCTGTAACGAGTGTCTCCCCAAAGCCAAAAGAGTTTAAGAAGACCCAAATTCATGGGACGTTTGGGTCAAACTCCGTGTGTCCAGACATTTTGGCTCGAACATTCCTTGATTTTGGCCCTGTCACTCTTTTAACTCTGGGGGAGGCACTCGTCATAGGCAGTTTTGCCTTTTGTCTCCCTCATCCACATAGAAAAAAAATGCCTGGCCACACGAAGCATGAAGCAGTTTAAGTCATGGGATGAAGGAAAGATTGATTCAGGGAGAGAGTTTCAGAGTTCACTTGTTGAGTAGAAGTAAGACTGAGAAAATGTGTTACTTCTTGGGTTCGAGAGCTGAACAGAATATAATTGGGACTGTGTTGAAAGGCGGGAGCCTTGCACTTGCTGCAATGAAGGGGGTATGCACTGAGAGAGCTCTGAGGAACCATGATTGTTGTAATAGCGATAGAAGAGTGAAAGAGATGTAACATTGTAGCGTGTAGAAAGAGATTGTAGGGAACTAGTAAGTGGAAGGGAGTTGATGAGGCGAGATGCTTTCATATTTCGGGCTACGCAGAACCCATGTTTCGCTAAATATATATGTTCTGTGGAACCCAAACTGTTAACTCTTTCACGCTTTTATGACGCAGAGGTTGCCAGATTACCAATAAGAAATAGAGTTCTCTCACTCTTATAATTACCTCTCCAAAATTAGTTTTCTGCCCACAGCTAACTCAAAGACAACTGCAGAGGTTGAAGTAACTAAACTAAAGGTTTCTAAATACCCCTGATGGTAACAAAGGCTTTAAAGTATCCCTAATAGGCTCAAAATCACGTCATAAGCGTGAAAGGGTTAAAGATGTAACAAAAAATACATTACTTGGTTTTCTTCCTACCCAGTGTAATTACATGAGTTGCATGTATGCGAATGTATAGATATATATAGTCAAAGTTTCTGTGTTTCTGTGTGTGTGTGTGTGTGTGTGTATTCTTCCTTACATAAGACCCCTCGTCTCACCAAAAATATCTAAAATTTAAATTGCTTAATCAAATGAATAAATATACAGTAATATTTTTCTGAAGACGTTGGTTAAGTTTTTATTATACAAACTTTGAGAATAAAATTTAATATACATGCGTTAGACAATGTTTAAATTGTATAATAAATCAGAATGATTTTTTTTAAGCTACCACGTTAATGAAAAAATATGAAGCAAAAGAGTTCGTGTGTGTGTGTGAAGGGACCAACAAAAAAACGGGCTATGGTGCAATGAGCCACCAAACCCTTGGGACGATGAGCGACGAGCCTTAGCTGGGGTATTCTGGGGGTCCCAGAATAGGTTTTCAGCGATTATTATACATAAAAAACCCCGGCTCTACGGGGGTTTTGTGATTCCTGAAGAGTTGATTATCATAGTGCAGCCCTCTCAGGGCCTCGGAACTATTCCTTAACCAGTACAGGGTGCTGGATAGCGAGATATAGAAGTTGGAAAAATATGTTAATGCTAGTTAATTATACGTTTTGGGGGAATTATTGTGTTGTTCTTGTTCTATTTTACAGAATTTGGCTTGTATTTGTAGTTTTCATGCGTTCTAAATATGTATATTTTTCGGTAGAAAACGTCCCGTTTCCCCTAAATTGCAAGCTCAAATATGGCTCGGCATAAAAAGATCGACACTATAATTATTAATTATATATTATAATCACTCTAACTAATGGGACGAAAAAGTAAGGTTTAAAAAGACCAACGTCGATTTAAATGCAGCAAACTTTTCTTTCCATTCGATAACCTCCAAGCCAACGACGACCTTCTGTCCGAATACTGTGATTGGTAACTAGAAGCGGGCCACACACACCGGCTAGCCATACTAAGGTGGGATAGGATAAGGCTAGAATAATAATTGTAGTTATAAACATTGAACCCGGCCTTAAACTGTTCAAGGTATAAGAGATAAAGTTGAAGGGGTAGGGTTTAGTTTTTCGTCTACATATTTATTTAGTTATCTTTAGTTTCCTCGCTAGATCTCCGTCGAGTTTAATAAAACACCCCCTACATCTCCCTTGGAGATAAATGCGTACATTTTTCGGTAGAAAAAGTTCCGGACGAAGGCCGATTTGTTATTAAATTACAGGTTGGCTATCGCTCGCCAGGAAAAAATCAACACCTACATGGCACAAAAGGTCCTAGTATTAAAATAAAAACAATCGGAGAAAGGACTTAAAATCACCAAACTAATGAAACGAACGTCTTAAAATGTCAAAAATAATGGGGCTAAACATGAGGGAGAAGGGAGTCCATAAAAAGCAACCACCTCCCTATTAAAGGTATATGGTAGGGTAGAGATCCTATAATAGCAGAGATCGATTAACCTCCGCCATATTGGTGCCAATGCTGTCCTTAGCCTCACACTACACTCAAATATGTCCATTCCCATAATAAATATTGGGCACCGTTAGTACAAGATGTATAGTTTGGTCTAGGAAATAACATCTACACGACCATTAACCCCTTTAGTACAATGCCGTCTTTTTACCTTTGATTCTTGCTATATTTAGACGACTTTAAGCAGATTAAAAAGGACCTAAGTTATTCAGAGTGTTTATTGAGATTGTATTTACCCCTTTGAGTCCTAGAGCTAGATTATAGGCTAAATGTAATCGTCTAATGGTAACCATTATTAGATGAAAATTACATCATCGTACTCAAGGGGTTAATAAAATATCAACCCCCTTCTTTGATCATTACGGCCGATCTCTCTAATTACCGGATCTCAAGGTAAGGGTGGAGGTGGTACAGTCGTCAGGATTAATTCGTTTCATTTCCCCTGGACTAGGCGTTAGTAGCACTGCAAGGTGGAGGGGTATCCCCTCTACCTTCTTTCCTTGTTGGTTCCATACCCCCACCAAAACCCTCCCATTTTCTCTCCGACCCCAGAACTACACCCACCCTCCCTTCTCTCGCTCTCACCCAGCTACTTCTGGACCTCACCAATTGCATGTATTCTGAACAACTAATGAAGGAATGCAATGTATCATAGGTAGAGTTAAGTATGAGCTTTACTAAATTTGAAAGCATGAGAGAGAGAGAGAGAGAGAGAGAGAGAGAGAGAGAGAGAGAGAGAGAGAGAGAGGAAGCATTGACTAGCGTATCGCATCAATTCCATGTATGCGACTTAATCACATTCTACTCCTACTCTTCACATCGCTCAGGTTTCATTTAGGCCTACTTAGGTTACGTTGAATATTTTCCTCTATTTTTGACAAAGAAACCTTGCTTAATGTTATAAATATCGGCAGACATATCTATTCAGCTTAAGAAGGATCGGTGGGAGTATAAAAGAAACTGGGGACGGCGTGTACCCCTTCTGATTTGTAAAGATCTTTCCCGAACTGAATAAAATCGCTTAATGTTACCCAAATGGCAATGCAAGTGGCCCAGCTTCTTAAGAATGGATGATTGTTTTTTGTTTTGTTTTTTGGTCCCCCTTCTTCCTCATGTTCAACCCCATTAGTTTTCAGATTTTAAAACGTTCGGCCCATTTGTGTTGGCGATATTAAGCCCTTTCACCACCATTCTTTATCAATATTAAGACCTTTCGTACAATTTAGGTGTCGATTATGTTCCTGGCGAGCGAAAGCGAGTCAGGATTGTAATGTGGGGTCTGTATTATAATGGGGGTCTGTATTATAATGGGGGTCTGTATTATAATGTGGGGTCTGGCGGTGTTTTTAAAGCCTGATGGAGGTCTAGGGAGGAATCTAAAAATAATTATAATAAAATATACATATAACGGAATAATTACGTCCCTCCCCCCTTAAACCCCTTCTAGCCAACGTAACACCGATATTCAAAAAAGGCAGCAAATCCCTACCCAGTAACTATCGTCCAATTAGCTTAACCTCAGTTGTATGTAAAATGCTAGAAACGGTCATACGAGACAGACTCGTAAATCACTTGGAGGAAAATAACATACTTAAAGATACTCAACACGGCTTTCGTAAAAAACGTTCCTGTTTAACAAACCTCTTAGACTTCTTCCACGATATCCTCAACCTCTACGATGAGAGTAAAGCTGTAGATATTATATACCTTGATTTTCAAAAGGCCTTTGACAAAGTTCCCCACAAACGTTTACTGCTAAAACTAAAAGCGCATGGAATACAAGACGGTGTGTTGAAATGGATAGAAAATTGGCTCAGCAACAGAAAGCAAAGGGTAGTCATAAACGGTAAGGCATCTAAATGGACCAATGTAAGTAGCGGGGTACCCCAGGGATCGGTACTAGGACCAATTCTCTTTCTAATTTACATCAACGACATAGATGAGGGTCTCACCTGCACAATCTCAAAATTTGCTGACGATACAAAAATTGCAAATAGCGTACTCTCAAAAGAACAAGTTGACGATATGCAACACAATCTAGATAAATTGTCATGTTGGGCCCAAATTTGGCAAATGAGTTTCAATGCGGATAAATGTAAAGTACTACATGTCGGATACCTAAATGAGAAAGCAAACTATTCGATGAATGGCACTCAGCTTAAGAATGTAAACAGAGAAACTGATCTGGGAGTAACAATATCGAGTAACCTAAAACCGAGTCAACAATGTTCAGAAGTTGTAAGAAGGCAAACAAAATAATTGGCTTTATAGGCAGGTCATTTGAGCATAAATCCAAAGAAGTTATCCTAACCCTTTACAATTCCTTAGTCCGCCCTCTTCTGGAATACTGCGTTCAATCCTGGTGCCCTTATTACCAAAAAGATATAAACAAGCTAGAACGAGTTCAACGTAGAGTTACCAAAATGATACCTAGCCTAAAGAACAAACCATACGAAGAGCGTCTTAGAGAATTAAATCTATTTCCTTTAACCCAGCGCAGATTAAGAGGCGACTTAATTCAAGTGTTCAAAATCATCAAAGGCATCGACAATATGAACTGTAGTAAGTACTTCACTATCGACCAATCTAATTACACGCGGGGAAACGGTTGCAAAATTATTGGTAAATCTTTTAACTCGCACGAATCTAAGAATTCTTCTTCAATCGAGTTGTCAACTTGTGGAATGGGCTTCCCCGAGACGTTATAGACTGCAGCACCGTTGATTCATTTAAATTCCGCCTAGACAAATATCTCGCATCAAACCCGCGACTGACTGCGTTTGTAAATGAATAACTTTATCCTCCCCTCAGTTACTAACCCATATGTCCCCTACTAACTTCCTAGTCCTGCCACGTTAGTGGCAGGGCAGTAGTTCCCTTTCCAATGTTCCCTTACCCACTCTAAACCACTGTTTGGACACTTGATCCTCAGTGTTTTGGAGGACAAGCAACCTAGAAGGGTCACTAGATCTGTTGTTGCTTGATTTCCTTTGTACTCCTTTGTACTCCTTTGGACACTTTACCGGCGACGTTTTTTGTATTTTATTCTAGCTATATTTAGACGATTTTGTGCAGTTTAAAAAGGATCTGTGGTAGTAAAAACGATTAAGTTAGATAGTTCAAAGCCTGATGATTGCTGGAGGCCTTTTTTTAAACTGAATAAAATCGTCTAAAAGTAGCCAAAATAAAATGAAAAAGACGTTGCCGTTACAGAAGGGGTTAAGTGTCCCCGCGCTCGCTCCCCCCCCCCCCCCCCATCCGAGTGTCCCCAGGTCTTAAAATATACCCACTGCAGGTATTTATGACTTTCTTTACACGATATCGCGAACCAGTCAGAGTGGCTAAGACGCCGGATAATTAAAAGTTATATTGCCTTTGCTTTTAACCCTTTATGTATGGGTAAAGTTATTTTTTTTATTATATTCTGGCTGTCATTAGACGATTTTACTCTGCTTTGGAAGGATTTATGATAGTCAACGAATTAAGGGAGATATTATACACCACTCTGATCACTAGACGTCCCTCCAAAGCTGCATAAAATAGCCAGCATAAAACCCGTACTGAAGTGGTTAAATTGCAGCTTGCACGGCCAAGAGCATACTTTTGATATCAATGTTTTTGTATTTGAGTAACTTGTTTTACAGTATAGAATATAGAAGACCCGGAAAATTTACCGTATAGAACTTACCATGCGCAGTTAAATGGGACAAAACACACCTCCAGTCTTATTGCTAATGCTGGTTATCGGATTTCCTACGATAAGCCCACAAACTGAAAGCAAAAGGTATAACTGGGAAAATCGGACGGTGGATATACAATTTCCTCGTAAACCGAAAACAATCGGTAGCAGTAAACCAAGTCACTTCTGAGCCTTCGGATGTCAAAAGCTCAGTGCCCCAAGGAACAGTGCTAGCGCCCCTTCTGTTCCTCATACTAATTTGCGATATAGATACCAACACCAGACACAGTACGGTGTCGTCTTTTGCTGATGACACAAAATTAAGTAAGATAGTAAACACACAAGAGGACACGGGCCGACTGCAGGAAGACATGAATGTAGTGTTCCAGTGGACCAGGGAAAACAACATGCAATTCAATGAGGAAAAATTCCAATTAATACGGTACGGAGATAATAATGGTGTTAAAGAAATTACAAATTACTTAACAGAATCTAACCACATAATAGAACGGAAAGACAGTGTGAAAGACCTTGGGGTATTAATGTCTGAAAATATGGGTTTCAAAGTACATAACCAGGTCAAAGTGGCGGCTGCGAAACGTCTAACGGGTTGGATTCTGCGTACTTTTAAAACACGCGGTGAATTGCCTATGATAACGCTCTTCAAATCTCTAGTGCTACCGCGGCTTGAATACTGTAGCGTATTAACATCCCCATACAAAGGAGGTGAAATAAATGACGTAGAGAGTGTACAAAGAAATTTCACTTCGCATATAAGTTCGATAAAACATCTACACTATTGGGAGCGTTTAAGAGCACTGAATCTGTACTCACTGGAACGTAGAAGAGAACGTTACCTAATATACACATGGAAAATCGCAGAGGGTTTAGTACCAAACCTACATACTCCGATAGTCATGAAATTCAGTGATAGGAGAGGCTGGGAATGCGAAATCCCCCGGATGAATAACAGGGGTGCTATGGGCTCTCTGCGAGAGGGCTGGTTATCACACAGAGGCCCACGTCTCTTCAACAAACTCCCACGGCGAGTAAGAGACATGAGGGACATCTCGTTAGACAACTTCAAGAGAGCCCTAGATGTCGAACTGCAAAAAGTGCCAGACGAGCCCATCCTCGCAAGGGAGCGAGCTGTCGCTTCAAACAGTCTACTGCACCAAATCACCACCCATAACGAGGGGCGTCGCGCTCCTTGGTGCCGCTAGAGGAGCGGCGAACACAACCAAAGGTAAGTAAAAGCACTCCGTAACATGCCGAGGGTGCCCTGAGCTAAGTGCATGAACGTCGAATTCTTGTATTTAATGGCTGCGATTGCACTTAGCACAAAGTAGGTATTGATTAAATATGGACATTAACTATTTATTCACACAGGAACGCACGATTAAGAAGCCTTCGAAAGGTGCATACCATATGACTTTTTTATATATAAACGAAAGTCAATTGACCTCCAGGTCATGAAGGTCTATCGTCATCATTGTATCAAGAGGATTGAAAAAGATACATGATCAAGATAACTTTGGTATACGTTCAGTTGATGCCCCTATAGACCCCATTAACATTTAGTTAACAATGGATGACGTCCCACCCTCAATTTATGAAACCTTCAAACATGGCCATAATAGGTTGTTGCAGATTGTTCACAATATCCAAATTACTTGGATAACTTCTTGGTTAACACGTATTTTTTGGAGAACATGATCTTAATCCAGTGGGTAGTGAAAGGTATGCATCCTCTTCATATGCAATTTCAATCAATAAATGTTAATTCCTTTCTAATTGCGAAATACGCATCGCCCATACAATCAAGTCATATTTGTTAAAAGTTATCAGACAGTAAAAGCTGTTTGATATGCAGACAAAAGATGCTGTAGAATCTAGTTATAATAAATTAAAAAGAAACTATATATACAGTCAAATTTCGCCATATGGTCAAATGTTGTCATACAAGTTGCCATATGTTATACGGGTCAAAAGTACTCATACAGTCAAAAGTCATGACACGGTGAAATGTTATCACAGTCAAATGTCATCATACACTCAATTTTAATCATAATCAAATGCCATATGGTCAAAAGTCATCATTTGATTAAATGTCATAATTTGATTAAAAGTCATCATTTGATTAAGTCATCATATGGTTAAAATTCTTCATTCGGTCAAAACTGACAGTTACAACTCATTTCACAGTCAAAAGTTAGCATATGCTTATAAGTTAGCATAATGGTCAAGACATCAACATTTATCATACGGTCAAAAGTCATCATACGGTCAAAAGTCATTATACGATCAAAATTTATCAGTCAAATATCAGTCACAAGTTATCATACATTCAGAATTTATATTATGATCAAAATTCATAAGGTCAAAAGTCACCATACAGAAAAAAAAAAAAAAAAAAAAAAAAACGTCAAAAGTTACGATAATAAACATTCATGATACGGTCAAAATTCATCATATTATAAATGCTCATCATATGGTCAAATTACATTATAAAGTCAAGTCATCTAAAGTCATCCTATGGTAAAAAATCATCATGTGGTAGAAATGTATCATATACTGTAGTTAAATGTCATCATATGAAAGTCATTATGCAGTTAAGGGGACAGTGGTTATTTGTTGGGTCTATTTATTCATATAATCATATACCGGTATGTTTTAATGTCCAAGCTAGACCTTCATTAAGCTTAAAAAAACACTCTATAGGCTACCCCCCTTCAAGATAAATTTGTAGTTTTGTTTTGTCACGGCCGAAGGCCGGTTTCTCTTAAAATTACAGCCTCGCCAGGAAAAAATAGACACCTAAATGGCACGAAAGGTCTTGATATTGATATAGAAATGGGACGAAAGGTTATAAAATCGACAAACTAATGAGGCGAACGTTTTAAAATCTGAAAACGAATGGGGCTAAACAAGAGGAAGAAGGGGAGGCCAGAAAAACGGCCCATCTTCCCTTACATGTCATTATATGAAAGTCATTATAATTTACAAGAGGTATAAAGTAATATGCAGCCAAATCATAATGTAGTCAAAGTTACAATAGTAAAAAATCGTAATACACCGGTAGCCTACTCAAAATGAGTCATACAATCAAAACTCGCTATACAGGCAAAATTACGCTTCTGTGGTCATTATCAAAAGTCGTTATAGACAAAATTACGCTATTGTGGTCATTATCAAACGTTATAAACAAAATTACGCTACTGTGGTCATTATCAAAAGTCGATATATACAAAATTACACTACTGTGGTCATTATCAAAAGTCGATATATACAAAATTACAATACTGTGGTCATTATCAAAAGTTGTTATAGACAAAATTACGCTATTGTGGTCATTATCAAACGTTATAAACAAAATTACGCTACTGTGGTCATTATCAAAAGTCGTTATATACAAAATTACGCTACTGTGGTCATTATCAAAAGTCGTTATAGACAAAATTACGGTATTGTGGTCATTATCAAACGTTATAAACAAAATTACGCTACTGTGGTCATTATCAAAAGTCGTTATATACAAAATTACGCTACTGTGGTCATTATCAATAGTCATTTACCCGGCTACATCTACCTCCCAACCGGTCGAGCCTTCATTGCCCGATGCCCTGTCTCCATACCCATCCATCATCTACTTGAATGAAAGGATCGACGCCCTCCAATCGAGTATCGCCACCTTTCTGCAGCATCACCAGGACCAGCAGCATCTACAACTACAACATCGCCCCGCGACAGCTCCACCACCGCCCTGCCAGGATCTACAACATCGCCCCGCGACAGCTCCACCGCCGCCCCGCCAGGATCTCCAGCCCCACCAGCCTCTACAACATCAGCCCCAGGCCAGTAATGTTACCCACCAGGCTGACCCATCCTTTGCCTCATGCCCCACCAGTGATACACATATTCATCCCTCTACACAGACACCCACACCTCATACATCTCCCCATGTCTCAGTGCCCCACCATATGCCAGTTACCCATGTCTCAGTGCCCCACCATATGCCAGCTACCCATGTCTCAGTGCCCCACCATATGCCAGTTACCCATGTCTCAGTGCCCCACCATATGCCAGTTATTCCCCACATGTCTTTATTACATATGAACATGACTAATCCCCTTACCCACCCTCTCAAGAGCGAATATCCCACACCCTCCCCAACTGACGGCCAGGCCCACACTGCTGTTGTTAGCGACGGTCGGTATTACGGCGGCCATTATGCCCCCCCTGGCTATCGTACGGCTGGCACCAACCCTCACGGCGCAGCCCCTTCTGCGCATGACGTCATCATACCACCACCACCTCAAGTCCCTTCCTACCCAGCCCAGCCACGCCCCGCCCCACCCCGCCGGGCTGCCCCTACGTGGCCCCAGGCCGCTTTACATATGCCGGGACACGCCCTCCGCAAATTCTGGGCTGATTGGGAGGTCTACAAGCGGCTCGTCCTTCTACCACCTCACAAGGCTACCATCGAGCTCTACCAGACGTGCGACCCTGCCCTTCAGAGCGCCATATTTGCTCACAATCAGGCGTTCTCCTCATTGCCAGAAATCGACCTAGCAACTCTCATCACACAACTCGTCCACCGACAACGGAACCGCGCAGCCGCTCGCCACCACTTCCGGTCTCTTCTCCAACAACCTACTGAACAGATCCGGGACTACGTCACACGTATTACGGAGGCCACTTTGGACTGTAGCTTTACCTGCCCCTGTTGCCACACTGATGTCTCTGACGAACACATACGGGACCAAGTGACTATCGGGATTAGTGATTCGTCCCTTCAGCAAGATGTTTTAACTAAAGACCGCACCCTACCTACCTTACAAGATGTTATCAACTACTGTGTGGGGTTCGAATCTGCGGCACTCGATCAGACAGCAATGCAACAGGGGGTACATGCTGTGAAATCACCATACCAGCGTCTCAAGAGTACTTACCCACGCCCCGCCCCTATCCAGCCCCCCGCCCAACCCACTCAGCCCCCGTCGCCCGCCCCACCACCTCCCCACGTCGGCCCCACTTCATCTCCCACACGTTGCTCCGGGTGTGGCCTATCTTCACATTCACAAGCCCAACGATCTTCGAAGTGTCCTGCATGGGGCAAGACCTGCACGGCGTGTAATAAACCTAACCACTTTGCCAAGGTTTGTAAATCCACCTCCTCCCAGTGCAGTGGGTGCGGCCTATCCACACACTCTCGAGCCGAACGCCCATCCAAATGCCCTGCTTGGGGCAAGACCTGCCCGTCGTGCAACAAACTCAACCATTACTCCACAGTTTGTCACTCCACGCCCTCACCTTCATCCGCGGCTGTTATCATTGGTACTATCAAACAGGCTGTTAACAAACCACCACCCGCACGGCTCCCCTCCTTGCCCATTACCATTTCTACTGCCATGTCGCCCCACTCTCACCCCACCAGCGTCACGGCCCACCCTGACACGGGCGCCCAAGTATCTGTGGCTGGTTTGCAATTACTACGGGCACTGGGCCTCCAACGCCACCACCTACAGCCTACTCACCAACGGATCACGGCCGTGGGGGGTCACACTCTCCTGGTCCTGGGTTATATGCCGACTACCATTACCGCCACCGACGTTGCCGGCACCCCCTACACTACTGATGATGATATTTTTATTATTCAGGCACAGTCACCGTTATTTATTAGCATGTCAGCTTGTAGGGCACTACATATCATCCCTCCCGACTTCCCCACACCTACCCCCTGCATGGCCGCCCACACAGCCCAACCACCACCCACCTTGACCAGGACCCCTCCACCACACCGGCCCACTTCCCTCCCCTTCCCACCTAACGACCTGCACCTGTCTGACCTTCGTGACTGGTTCTTGTCACAGTTTGCATCTTCTGCATTTAACACCACCAGCGGCCCACTCCCCACGAAGTCTGGCCCTCCCATGCACATCCACATCAAGCCTGGCGCATCTCCACGTGCCGTGCACACCCCTGCCCCTATACCACATCATTGGAAGGCCCAGGTCAAAGCAGATCTCGACAGGGACGTCACACTGGGCATTATTGAGCCTGTCCCCATCGGTACCCCTACTACCTGGTGTTCTAGGATGGTGGTGGTCGCCAAGAAAACTGGACAACCCCGCCGTACAGTTGACCTGCAGGCACTCAACCACGCCTGCCTTCGGGAGACACATCACACCCCGAGCCCATTCAACTTGGCCCAATCCATCCCTGCAGGCACTCGTAAGACGGTCCTAGATGCCTGGAATGGATACCATGCTGTTTTACTCGACGAATCCAGCAGGGAGGCTACGACTTTTATCACGGAATTTGGCCGTTACAGGTATATCAGGGCCCCTCAAGGTTACTTGGCAGCTGGCGACGCCTATACCCGACGCTTCGACGCAATCATACAGGCTGTCCCTCGTAAGGTGAAGTGTGTCGACGACTCCCTTTTGTGGGACTCTTCAGTCGAGGAGGCATTTTGGCACACTTTTGATTACCTGGCCCTCTGTGCAACCAACGGTGTCACTTTCAACCCTGACAAGTTTACCTTCGCCGCCCTTTCAGTTGACTTCGCCGGACTCACCATCACAGACACTGGAATTAAGCCATGCACGTCCATGATTAAGGCCATCCGTGACTTTCCCACGCCCACAGACATCACAGGAGCCCGGTCGTGGTTTGGTCTCGTTGAACAGGTCGCCTGGGCCTTCAGCATCAAACCGGAAATGGCGCCCTTCCGGGAACTTGTGCAGTCCAAAACCCCCTTCCACTGGGATGAGGCACTCGACCGTACCTTTGCCACATCTAAGGACCACATCACACACCTGGTTGAGGAAGGGGTCTGCTCCTTCGAGATCGGCAGACCCACGTGCCTCGCCACAGACTGGAGCAAAACCGGCCTTGGCTTCCTCCTACTCCAACAACATTGTTCCTGCCCCACCGCATCTGCCCCCACCTGTTGCAAGGTCGGTTGGAAACTTGTCTTCGCCGGCTCCCGTTTTACCACACCTGCGGAGTCCCACTACGCACCCGTCGAAGGCGAGGCTTTAGCAGTGGCTGACGCCCTTGACAGATGCAGAATGTTTGTCCTGGGCTGCCCTGACCTCGTCGTCGTCGTGGACCACAGACCTCTACTGCACATCCTTAACGACCGGTCCCTTGACAACATACCAAACGCTCGCCTGGTCAAGATTAAGGAACGTACCCTACGATACCAGTTCGTCATTCAACATACGCCTGGCAAATGGCACCGCGGCCCTGACGCTGTCTCCCGCTACCCGACCAGGCCCTCCGCGGACGCCCATGATGTGCATAGTGCGGCCGCCAGCGAGCTCGATATCCACTCAGTTGCCTTGGCCTCCCTCACCATGCTCGCCGCCATACCTGACCCAGTTGTATCATGGTCTGACCTTAAATCTGCCGGCCAACAAGACAGCGAGTATACCTCCCTTCTTCAGACCATCCCCGAGGGCTTCCCGGACTCCAGAGAGGCGACCGCCCCACAACTACGACAGTTCTGGGGTGTTAGAGACCGCCTCACTTCCGTCGACGGGGTAGCCCTCATGGATCAACGACCAGTCATCCCCCATCATCTTCGGTCCAGAGTTCTCGAGGCCCTTCACTCATCTCATCAGGGTATGACTGGCATGAAGGCCCGTGCACGTGCGATTGTTTACTGGCCAGGTATTGACAAGGCCCTACGCAACTGCCTGGATACCTGCCACTACTGCCGCGCCCACGCCCCGTCCCAGCCGAAAGATCCACTCATGTCATCTGACCCACCCCAATGGCCATACGACCAGGTAGCCGCCGATTTTTTTCAGCACCAGGGCAAACACTACCTGGTCTACGTCGATCGCTTCTCCAGCAATATCCACATCTTCTACCTGCCACCAGGTAAATGTGATGCTCACCACCTCATCTCGGCGTGCCGTACCCTCTTCACCCACTACGGAGCACCCCGGGTACTGGCGAGCGATGGTGGGCCCCAGTTTACAGCCGGGGACTTCCAAGAATTCCTGGCACATTGGGGTGTGTCACAGCGGGTCAGCTCTGCGTTCTACCCTCAGTCTAATGGCCGCGCCGAGCTGGCTGTTAAAGCAGCCCGCCGCATCATCGCGGACTGTACATCCCCCACTGGCTCTCTAGACAACAACGCCGCAGCCCGCACCCTCCTCCAATACAGGAACACACCCCTCTCGACCATTGACAAGTCACCAGCTCAACTTCTCTTCGGCAGGACCCTACGGGACCACGTCCCCTGCAATCCTGCACTTCTCCACCTCCACCCCCACTGGCTTCTCTCGGCCGAAGCTCGTGAGGCAGCCCTTTTTCACCGTAACGCTGCCCTAGCCACATACTATAATGCTTCAGCCCGGCCTTTATCACCACTCCACGTCGGTGACCGGGTCTCCGTCCAGAACCAGGGGGGCAACAACCCGACACGGTGGAACAAGACTGGCACTGTAGTGGAGGTGCATCCACACCGCCAGTATACCATCCGGGTGGATGGGTCGGGGCGAGCCACACTCCGCAACCGCCGCTTCCTACGACAGCTTCGCCTACCGCCCTCCACTCAACCTACACCGCCCGACTCCACCATCGCCTCGTCGGACGCCAATAGGGGGGGGGGGGGGAGATATAATAATAATGTATACACCACTATTGTCCAACACCATATGGCACCACAGACACTTTAGACTTGCGGGCGCCTCTGGCACCCAGGCCTGTGGAGGCTGCAAGTCCTTCAGTTCACACCAGACTCTCACATAACCAACCAGCGTCTCGGCGCTCCTGTACTCAACCCTAGCCAATAAAGGATTGAAGAGTACTGGTGTTATATCTCCATTCATCTTTATTATAGTTATAGACAAAATTACGCTATTGTGGTCATTATCAAACATAAACAAAATTACGCTACTGTGGTCATTATCAAAAGTCGTTATACAGGCAAAATTATGCTATTGTGGTCGTTATCAAATGTCGTTATACAGACAAGAGGTGTAGTACAGCCATTAAGGGGAGATGGGTAGTTTTTCTGGTCCCCCCCCTTCTCCTTCATGTTTAGCCCCACTAGTTTTCAGATTTTAAGACGTTCGGCCCATTAGTTTGGCGATTATAAGAACTTTCGTCCAATTTCTTTTTCAATATTAAGACTATTCGTGTCATTTACCTGTCATTTTTTTCCTGGCGAGCGATAATGAGCCTGTCATTTTAAAAGGAACCGGCCTTCGGTCGGGACATTTTTCTATTGAAAAATGTACAAATTTATCTTGAAGGAGAATCTTGTGGGGTGTTTTTATAAACTTGATGGAGGTCTAGGGTGGAAACTAAAAAAAAAAAAAAAAAAGTAAAATGATACATAAACGAGCAAATAAATACGCTCATTCCCCCTTAATGGTTAAACGGTCAAAAGTGGTCGTATGGTCAAAATCATGCAGTCAAATGATTGCATAGTCAAATGCCTTCATAAAGTCAAGTCCATACAGATGATTAAATGGTATCATACAGTTAATGCCTTCATACGGTTAAAGGCCTTCATACGGTTAAAGGCCTTCATACGGTTAAAGGCCTTCATACAGTTAAAGGCCTTCATACGGTTAAAGGCCTTCATACGGTTAAAGGCCTTCATACGGTTAAAGGCCTACATACAATCAAACACATTCATGCAGTTGAATGCCTTCATACAGTTAAATGCCTTCATATGGTTAAATGCCTTCATACGTTAAACGCCTTCATACAGTTAAACGCCTTCATGCGGTTAAACGCCTTCATGCGGTTAAATGCCTTCATGCGGTTAAATGCCTTCATGCGATTAAATGCCTTCATGCGATTAAATGCCTTCATGCAGTTAAATGCCTTCATACGGTTAAATGCCTTCATACGGTTAAATGCCTTCATACGGTTAAACGCCTTCATACAATCAAACGCCTTCATATGGTTAAATACCTTGATACGGTTAAATGCCTTGATACGGTTAAATGCCTCGATACGGTTAAATACCTCGATACGGTTAAATGCCTCGATACGGTTAAATGCCTCGATGCGGTTAAATGCCTCGATACAGTTAAATGCCTCGATACAGTTAAATGCCTCCATACGGTTAAATGTCTATGTACGGTTAAATGCCTCCGTACGGTTAAATGCCTCTGTACGGTTAAATGCCTCTGTACGGTTAAATGCCTCCGTACGGTTAAATGCCTCCGTACGGTTAAATGCCTCCATACGGTTAAATGCCTCCGTACGGTTAAATGCCTCCATACGGTTAAATGCCTCCGTACGGTTAAATGTCTGCATACGGTTAAATGCCTCCATACGGTTAAATGCCTCCATACGGTTAAATGCCTCCATACTGTTAAATGCCTCCATACAGTTAAATGCCTCCATACAGTTAAATGTCTCTATACAGTTAAATGCCTCCATACAGTTAAATGCCTCTATATGGTTAAATGTCTCCATAGTTAAATGCCTTCATACGGTTAAATGCCTTCATACGGTAAAATGCCTTCATACGGTAAAATACCTTCATGCAGGTAAAATGCCTTCATACAGTGAAATTCCTGCATACGGTTAAATTCCTTCAGTTAAATTCCTTCATACGGTTAAATGCCTTCATCCGGTTAAATGCCTTCATGTGGTTAAATGACTTCATATGGCTAAATGCCTTCCTACGGTTAAATACCTTCATACGGCTAAATGCCTTCCTACGGTTAAATGGGTCAATATACAGGAGGCGCTACAATATTGGTAAAAAATTAAGCTCAATAGCATGTGATTAAGCGATTTTTCTCCAAATTTTTGATGTAGGTGTCATTCCCAGGAAACTAACATAATACATATTATATGGATATTTACGTTTTAAGGGTTTGTTTACACTTCTTCTTTTTCGTCTTCTTCTGGGAGACCTCTTTTGCGTGACTGTCAGTCAACAACTGAGACATCTGGTGGCGAATGCAATGAACTATACTGGTGGCGTCGTGGCCAAAGTAATCACCCTACCTAATTCATACCAAGAGTACTCGAGTTCACTGACACGTGATGTCTATCGACCAATCAGGTGATGCCATGATTTGGAAAACAGGTGGCCCGGGATATAAGCTGTCAGTTTGACTCTGGCCAGCTTGTGTAGAGGGTGTGAGCCGATCAAAGCTTTTTCCACCGTCTTTAAAAACACTGAGGCTGCTTAAGACCTTTTCGCCTTTAAAAGTGCAATAACCAGTGTTCCAAATACAGCTGACAAGGACAGCTGGTTTTAAAATGCACATACACTTGTTTTACATGGACAAATTTGAAACAAAAATCCACCAGCTGTTGACTAAGATGAGTGGTGATCGAGCCTCCAGTGGCCAGCCAGGCAGGCCACTACCTCCTCTGTTCATTAAGGTTAGTTGGTTGGTTGGGACAACATAAAGGAGCCGGACCACAGCTAGCTCGGGAATCTTAATGGGTGATCGCAAAGTAACATAAAGTAAAAGATTTTTTTGCATAGGATTAAACTGGCATGCAAGGGCTAGTTGGTTATACTGATGTTTTGGACCGACAGTTAGCCCATCGATATTTTTAGGCCTAATAGGTCCGGTAGAGCATAGGCGATACCAAGATACATAGACTAACAGGTATGTTCACTTTGGCCCAAATATTCGTCCTGCGCGTGCCGGACGTCACTAGGTGATTTTTCAGTAGGGTTCACCAGGTGAGGAGCGGTCAGTCCCGTCCCGTCCCGACCTCTGGCCAGTTCAGGTCAAGGCTTGGGTCCCGGTCCAGTGAACCCACTCCAGCCATTAGACTTAGATCTCCATGCTGCCTCCAGATTTACTGACAACTTTTCAAATAGCTTACTTTACTTTTTTTCCAATATGCCCTATTGTGCTATTGCTGGATGCAATTCCAATAATAGCAATACAAATGTCCCCCATCTACAGTTTCACCGCTTCCCCCCCAATAAAGAAATGCAGAAACAGTGGATTGCTCTTTGCAACCCCAAAAAAACTATTAATGTCAAGACTGCACGGGTCTGCAGTTTGCATTTTAACCGTACATCATACAAGAGATACCTTATGTATGAATTATTAAATAAACCAGTCCCCAATCGTCTGATTGTATTGATGGATGATATTCGTCTTAAGCTTCATAATATCGTCTAAATTTGGCTACAATAAAATATAGCACACGTTGCTGATACTCAAGGGTTAATATAGCACACGTTGCTGATACTCAAGGGTTAATATAGCACACGTTGCTGATACTCAAGGGTTAATATAGCACACGTTGCTGATACTCAAGGGTTAATATAGCACACGTTGCTGATACTCAAGGGTTAATATAGCACACGTTGCTGATACTCAAGGGTTAATATAGCACACGTTGCTGATACTCAAGGGTTAATATAGCACACGTTGCTGATACTCAAGGGTTAATATATAGCACACGTTGCTGATACTCAAGGGTTAATATAGCACACGTTGCTGATACTCAAGGGTTAATATAGCACACGTTGCTGATACTCAAGGGTTAATATAGCACACGTTGCTGATACTCAAGGGTTAATATAGCACACGTTGCTGATACTCAAGGGTTAATTCTACAGTATAGTCAAGCGGTGTGGCAAACAAAGTTGGACTACGGTAAACCCCCCCCCCCATTTCCCATGGACATTCCCCTGGGTATAGGTGCGACATTCCTTGGCTAGTTTAAAAGTTCACCGCTACATATAAATGGCGCTGATAAGCCTCTCTCTCACCCAACCCCTCAGGCAGTAGATATTTTTGTTTTTACTTTAACTTAAGTAACTTTCTATGTGGGTACTTTTACTTTTAGCTGAGTAACCTTTCAAGTACATACTTTTACTTGAACTTGAGTAAAATTATTCGGTACTTTGTACAACCCTGATTAATAGATATATATATATATTTATAGGTGTGTGCGTGCGTGTTACTCAGTTACTTGTTCGTCAAGGGGAATCCACGCAATGCGAGCTAAGCTCATTATTATCGCCCTCCTTAACTGGGAATGTATTGCGTGAAATGCATGTTAAGTGTTTTATGTACTGTTGGAATAGCTGTGGATGTGTGTGTAGTCTGTATTTTAGCCAATTGGCGACATCGGAAACGAAGGCTTAGGGTGGATCTGTATGGTACCATTCTCACTATAGACGGTACCGTCTCGCCCGAAGGCTTAGGTAGCCATCAGCTTAGGTGAACCATATGATACCCATCTCGCCTTGTACCATTTTTGCCAACCCCAGATGGGACGTCACAACGTCGTCCACTTATTCCAGGTACCTATTTACAGCTAGGTGAACTGAGGCTAACACATGAAAGGAGACAAGCCCAATTTGTCTCCGCCCGGCCGGGGATTGAACCCCCGACCCCTCGTGTGTGAGACGAGAGCTCTACCTACTAGGCTACAGGCTGTGTGTGTGTGTGTGTATGAGCGACTACAAGATACACTACCGGTACTATTAGTAAAGCAAAATAATGCATAAATACACAGTAATAACAAAGGACAAATAATAATAATAATAATAATAATAATACAAATGTTAGCATACAGGATTATTGAATATGAGTGTATTTTTGTTTACCTTCTACTCTCCATTTTCTTTCATATCCCCAAGATTTAAGGATATCAGTCTTGGGTATAAATACCCCATTTTCCAACTGGAGAACACCTACTGACGTCACTGACCTGCGCACCAGGCGGGAGTGAACATACCTGTTAGTCTATGTATCTTGGGCGATACATCATTGCTATATATGTCATTAAGAGCTGAAATGTATTATAAGGGAGAACAAAAATAAAATAAAATACATAGGCCTACTGTAAAGCAATATGTTTTTCAGCCAGTACCCAACCAGCGGGGGTGTGGGGGCGGCAGCCCCCACCAATAATACTAGGTTAGGTTAGGTAAGGTTGTTAGGTTAGGCTAATATTAACCCCATTCTTACTAGGTTAGGTTAGGTAAGGTTATTAGGTTAGGCTAATGTTAACCCCATTCTTACTAGGTTGGGTTAGGCTAATGTTGACCCCATTCTTACTAGGTTAGGTTAGGTTGGGTTGTTAGGTTAGGCTAATGTTAACCCCATTCTTACTAGGTTAGGTAAGGTTGTTAGGTTAGGCTAATGTTAACCCCATTCTTACTAGGTTAGGTTAGGTTGGGTTGTTAGGTTAGGCTAATGTTAACCCCATTCTTACTAGGTTAGGTTAGGTAAGGTTGTTAGGTTAGGCTAATGTTAACCCCATTCTTACTAGGTTAGGTTAGGTAAGGTTGTTAGGTTAGGCTAATGTTAACCCCATTCTTACTAGGTTAGGTTAGGTAAGCTTGTTAGGTTAGGCTAATGTTAACCCCATTCTTACTAGGTTAGGTTAGGTTGGGTTGTTAGGTTAGGCTAATGTTAACCCCATTCTTACTAGGTTAGGTTAGGTAAGGTTGTTAGGTTAGGCTAATGTTAACCCCATTCTTACTAGGTTAGGTTAGGTAAGCTTGTTAGGTTAGGCTAATGTTAACCCCATTCTTACTAGGTTAGGTTAGGTAAGGTTGTTAGGTTAGGCTAATGTTAACCCCATTCTTACTTCGTTAGGTTAGGCTAATGTTAACCCTATGAAAACCGAAACAAAGATTTTATTAGGGTTACTGTGTAATTTTAACATGAACATTAGTAAAATCCGAGCCAAGTTTCGTCAAAACTTGGCTCGTGTTTTCGAAATGTCGGGTTATATGGGTATGGAAATTTACAAAACCCGAGCCAACATGTTAATAAGGTTACCGTGTTATTTTCATTTTTAAATTAGTTAAATCCGAGCCAAGTTTCGTCAAAACTTGGCTCGGGTTTTCAAAAAGTCGGGTTTTATGGGTCTGGAAATTGACAAAACCCGAGCCAAATTTTGGTTACAAATGTGTATTATCGTGTTCTATACGCTTTTTACCCCTCAATTTCCCTGATCTTCATAGCCCTCCCCACTATCGGGGGGCGTGTCTTTAGATTGATGGATAATGGGTAAATGCTTAATTCCCATTCAATTTCATCACTAGATTCGACTAAAACACCAAAAACAAAATCAAAATACCAAACAAAAAAATACCTGAAAAACACGTTGTTGCGTATCCTGTATTTTAACCGTTAAAGGCTTTCATTTGGTTAAATTCCTGCATACGGTTAAATGCCTTCATACGGTTAATTCCCTCCACGCAGTTAAATACCTTCATACGGTTAAATTCCTTCATACGGTTAAATGCCTTCATACTGTCAAAATTACTGTCTGAATATTAGAAAAGGTCGTCAAAGGTTGATGTTGGGGAGAACAGGAACGGGGGATAGGGAAAAAGTGGGGGAGAGGAGGAAGCAGATGAGGGGAGGGAAAGGGGAAGGTAGGGGGAGGGAAGGGGAGAGGCAGGGTTGTGGGGAATACAAAGGAGTACAAAGGAAATCAAGCAACAACATATCTAGTGACCCTTCTAGGTTGCTTGTCCTCCAAAACACTGAGGATCAAGTGTCCAAATAGTGGTTTAGAGTGGGTAAGGGAACATTGGAAAGGGAACTACTGCCCTGGAACTAATGTCCGCGGCAGGACTAGGAAGTTAGTAGGGGATATATGGGTTAGTAACTGAGGAGAGGCTAAAATAAAGTTATTCATTTACAAACGCAGTCAGTCGTGGGTTTGATGCGAGATATTTGTCTAGGCGGAGTTTAAATGATTCAACGGTGCTGCAGTCTATAACGTCTCGGGGAAGCCCATTCCACAAGTTGACAACTCGATTGAAGAAGAAATTCTTAGATTCGTGTGAGTTAAAAGATTTACCAATAATTTTGCAACCGTTTCCCCGCATGTAGTTGGATTGGTCGATAGTGAAGTACTTACTACAGTTCATATTGTCGATGCCTTTGATGATTTTGAACACTTGAATTAAGTCACCTCTTAATCTGCGCTGGGTTAAAGGAAATAGATTTAATTCTCTAAGACGCTCGCTCTTCGTATGGTTTGTTCTTTATGCTAGGTATCATTTTGGTAACTCTACGTTGAACTCGTTCTAGCTTGTTTATGTCTTTTTGGTAATAAGGGCACCAGCATTGAACGCAGTATTCCAGAAGAGGGCGGACTAAGGAATTGTAAAGGGTTAGGATAACGTCTTTGGATTTATGCTCAAATGACCTGCCTATAAAGTTAATTATTTTGTTTGCCTCCTTAACAACTTCTGAACATTGTTGACTCGGTTTTAGGTTACTCGATATTGTTACTCCCAGATCGGTTTCTCTGTTTACATTCTTAAGCTGAGTGCCATTCATCGAATAGTTTGCTTTCTCATTTAGGTATCCGATATGTAGTACTTTACATTTATCCGCATTGAAATTCATTTGCCAAATTTTGGCCCAATGTGACAATTTATCTAGATTGTGTTGCATATCGTCAACTTGATCTTTTGAGAGTACGCTATTTGCAATTTTTGTATCGTCAGCAAATTTTGAGATTGTACAGGTGAGACCCTCATCTATGTCGTTGATGTAAATTAGAAAGAGAATTGGTCCTAGTACCGATCCCTGGGGTACCCCGCTACTTACATTGGTCCATTTAGATGCCTTACCGTTTATGACTACTCTTTGCTTTCTGTCGCTGAGCCAATTTTCTATCCATTTCAACACACCGTCTTGTATTCCATGCGCTTTTAGTTTTAGAAGTAAACGTTTGTGGGGAACTTTGTCAAAGGCCTTTTGAAAATCAAGGTATATAATATCTACAGCTTTACTCTCATCGTAGAGGTTGAGGATATCGTGGACTTCCTAAGAGGTTTGTTAAACAGGAACGTTTTTTACGAAAGCCGTGTTGAGTATCTTTAAGTATGTTATTTTCCTCTAAGTGATTTACGAGTCTGTCTCTTATGACCGTTTCTAGCATTTTACATACAACTGAGGTTAAGCTAATTGGACGATAGTTACTGGGTAGGGATTTGCTGCCTTTTTTGAATATCGGTGTTACGTTGGCTATCTTCCACTGATCAGGCATAGTTCCAGACTGCAAGGATTTATTGAATAGTAATGTCAGTGGTTTGGAGAGCTCATCCTTAGCTTCCTTTAGAACTCTAGGCGAGATTGTATCAGGTCCAGGCGTTTTATTTACCTTGAGTTTATCTAAACAATGCAATACTTCTCTCTCTGTAACGGTGATATTGCTTAGAACATCTGAATTATCAATCTGAATCGGCGATGGTGTAGGGATGTCACTGAGGTCTTCTGTTGTAAAAACTGAAGCAAAGGAGGTATTGAGGGCATTACTCATTTGTACTTCGTCTTTGGTGTATTCTCCATTTTCATCGACTAACGGTCCAATAGTTGAAGTAACTACTTTTTTCTTTCTGATATAACAATAGAATTTTTTCGGGTTTGTTTTACTTTGATTCGCAATATGTAACTCTAGGGTCTTTTTACTTTGCTTAATTAACTTTTTGGCTTTGCGTCGTACCTCTACAAATTTCACCCGTTCTTCGTCATTTTGTGAGGATTTTAATCTATCATTAGCACATTTTTTAGCAAGCAGGCAGTTTGAAATATCTTTATTCCACCATTTGGGCTTATTATTATGGCCTGGACGCCGTATTTTCGATGGTATGCAGTCTTGCACTGCTTTTAGGTAAGTGGTTTCGAATAACTTCCAAGATGTATTTATGTCGTTATTGTTAATTAAAAAACTCCAGTCAGTTTCTTTAAACATAGCTCTAAGTTTATGAAAGTTTGCTTTCTTGAAATTAGGGACTTTTTCGATGCTACTATTTGGTTCGTTACTAGTAAAGTTTAAAGTGAAAGTTATCGTACGATGGTCGCTGTTACTGAATTCATCACCAACATTCAAATTCTCTATTAATTCTTCTTTTGTTGCAAGTACAATGTCAAGAACGTTATTACCACGGGTCGGTGTTCGAACAAATTGATAAAGCAAACGCTCTTGCAAGTTCGTATACAAGTCATGTACGGAGTGTGAAGTAAGAGAGGGAAGAGGGAAGGAGGGGGGAAGGCAGAACACTGACAGAAGGGACGAGGTGGGATTAAGGGAGGTGGGAGAAGAGAAAGGGGAGAGGAGGAAATTGAGAAGAGGAAGGCGGGAGGAAGGAGGGGGAGGAAGGGAGAGGAGGAAGGCGGGGGAGGGAGGAAGAGGAGGAAGGTGGAGGTGGGAGGGGGAGCAGGAAGGTGAGGGAGGAAGGGAGAGGAGGGAGGAAGAGGAGGAAAGGAGGAGGGAGGGAGCGGGGTGGGTGGGAGGAGAGGAGTTAGGCGGTGAGGGAGGGAGGGAGAGGAGGGAAAGGAGGAAGGGAGGCGGGGTGGGTGGGAGAGGAGTAAGGCGGGAGTGAGGAGGCGAGGAGGAAGGCGTGGTGAGAGAGAGAGAGAGAGAGAGAGAGAGAGAGAGAGAGAGAGAGAGAGAGAGAGAGAGAGAGAAGAGCAGCATGGGAGAGAGACATTACGTATGGATATGGGAAGGGGACCGAGACCCTACCTTTCATTGTGTTCACTAATAAGATTGGTATATGAATGAGCAAGGCATTATCAATATCAGCAACATGAAAAAGACGATAGCTACTCGAAATATACACGGAAGGAATCATACATCTACAAAAAAACAATGGCAACCATAAGGATTATTTCCACCCTCTCATGTGCTCGTCCACCCACGTCATTAAAGCATCACATTAAATATCAATTGTGATAAAGTAATGCTGCTAATGAATAGAATAGAATGTTAACGTAAACGAGATCAAAATGGTAATGATAATAAACCACAAACATCATACAGTATATGGGCAAAACAATCCACACGGAACAAAGGCCTACCTTGAGGAAAACCGGGGAAGCGTGGTGGTCACTTGGCGTCACCTCCCTCCACCTCTCACTGCACGGCTGAAGATGAAGTAGGCAGGCCTTAGTTATTGTTCTAATTGTAGATACCGTTAATGCTCGTGTCTGTTACCGTCTGTCCTCCGAATAACGCGCACGCACACAGTTCCGCGAAATACACACATCAAAATCAAACTTTCAACTCTACAATCGTGACTACTAGCGGGCACCGGTAGCCAAGTGAGGTGTGAGAGGGTGTGGGAGTCTATCGGGGATCAGGGGTGTCAACATACCCGTCATATTCAGTCATGTTGTTTACTTTATACCAGACCCGTAATACCCTTCAGCTACAGGCACACAGCTGAGATCTTTATTACGCAATTTAGGTTGATCGATGGTGTTGTATAAACGAGACAAATATACAAGGTTCTACGAGAAAGTACCGAGCGGATGTTGGACCAGTTGGTATCCCTGTTGACTCGGACATGCGCAGATCAACAACCCACCTTATGTAGCGGTGTTGCCATTTAAACCCCGATTTAAAGGCCAAGGAATTGAGTTATTTAATTAGCCAGACAATTTTTGCAAACAGTAATGAATCATTTATGAACTTTAAAATAGCTATGCATATATAATATTAAAGTTATTGTGTAATAATCATGCAAATATGAACATAAAACACTAGCGTCCTGCTGGCCGCATGTTCGGATCTACTTACAAAATGCTTGACGCTTTTCATAATAGTTCATTTACGAGTGGGAATAACATGGGACGTTGAACAATAGAAGTAATATTAGAGCAATATATACGGAGACGGTGATAAATGGGATACGTGTGGCATTAACGAGAACAAAATTATGACATGTGAACGTTGTGAGTAAACTACACATAATTAATTTAGGTGGTTTTCTTGGAACAAGGATATACAAGGAGTACACAGGAAATCAAGAAACAACAGATCCACCAATCTTTACGAGGCTGTTTGTAGCAAAATGTGCTAGGCAGAAAGGAAGTTTAAAACTGCCGCGAGCTCCGCATTTTGGTATTTATTGTATCGTCATGTTTTCTGTTTAAAAATTGTAAAAATTTAATTAGAGAAAATGGGATTACTATGAGCAACGATTATAAATATGTCAAATGTATTTGTCATCTTACTATATTTAATTTTACAGTTTCGTGCATAATCTTGCGAGTTTTTAATATTTCCATTCATAATTCTTTGAGGTGCGATTTTACTATAGGGGCAAACATTTGACAGGTACAGTCGTCAGGATTAATTCGGTTCATTTCCCCTGGACTAGGCGTTAGTAGCACTGCACGGTGGAGAGGTATCCCCTCTACCCCTTTTCCTTGTTGGTTCCACAGTAATTAGCTCAGAAACAGTTGAAAGCTTTAAGCATAAGTTGGATTCACATATGGGTGATATGGGCTGGGTTTGAATGGGAGCTGCCTCATGTGGGCCGCATGGCCATATGCAATATCCCGCGATCTTATGACCTTATGTTCTTATGTAATTGGGGTTGGGTGTGACAGGGATCTGCCTTGAGTGGGCCGATCGGCTTTTTGCAGACTCCCATTTTCTTATGTTCTTATGTAAGGTACTGTAGTTTCTGAAAAGAGGCTCCAGCTTTGAAAATATTACTTGACTTAAGCAGGCTAAATAATCCTGAAGGGTTGACAACCCATATATATGCCCTATTTTTAGTAACTACCCCTCGGGCACTCTTACGCTCATCTATCCCTTAGGGAGGGTCTTATTCTAAAGTTTCCTTTCCCTCAGCACTTACGTTCACCCATACATTAGGGAAAGACTTATTAATTTTGTTACCTTACCCTTAAAACCTTGCCATAAGGTTACTCTATTTTATCAGGCATCTTGTGTTGTAACCAAGTTAAGGGGGGGGGGGGGGGCGTCCGCTATGGCTATGTAGCAATATGGGTTGAAACATAGCAAATTGTGTTAAATACTCCCTGAGTAATGGCAAGACGCAGAGTATCTACTCCACATAATACTATTGAAAGCTTCAGGCCTATGCAAGCTTATTCTCTTGAGATAACTTTCAAGATAATTTAAATTCACACCTGTTAAGAATAATTACTTAATAACTATATAACGCCCATTTATTATATCCCAGACTAACTACAAGTTATAATATCGAACTGATCTATAATTATTCCACTACAATACCACTCTGTATAACAGTTTCGTGTATAACCAAATAATCTCATTATACCTTTATTATATAATTATATAAGTGTGTATTTCTACCCCTCATACCTGGAATATCCATATCACTATACAGTAACGTTAACCCTACTAGTAACGCTAGTAATTAGCAGCGTCAGGTTAGGTTTTGTTTATTTCATATTTGTAATGTGCAGGAGATGGTGGTCGAGAGATGTGTGTGAAATACTTCATTCCTTCATCAGGTATTCAGAATAAATGTAATCGGTGAGGTGCCAGAAGTAGCTCCTAGCTGGGTAAGAGCGAGAGAAGGGAGGGTGGGTGTAGTTCTGGGGTCGGAGAGAAAATGGGAGGGGTTAGGTGGGGGTATGGAACCAACAATGAAAGGGGGTAGAGGGGATACCTCTCTGCCGTGCAGTGCTACTAACAGGGAAAATGAAACGAATTAATCCTGACGACTGTACATACAAGTTACGATAATGGTGGTGTAATACCAGTTATGAAGCTTAGCCCGGAGTCTCTATTGGGAAGGATTTTAGTTGTTCTTCGTTGTACTGTCACTGGAAAACAAATGCAGGACACCAAGAGATCCTGTAACAAGAGAAAGTGGCAATTTTTTGTTATGGGCGCCATTTTGGTGACATTATTATTATTAGGTTGCCTGTAACGAGTGTCTCCCCAAAGTCAAAAGAGTAACAGAGCCAAATTCATGGGACGTTAGGGTCAAAATGCCTGGATAGACGAAGTTTAAGGCAGTTTAAGCCATAGGATGAAGGAAAGATTGATTGAAAGAGAGAGTTCCAGAGTTGTTGTTGTTGTTCCCCATGCTGCCTGGCCGAACAGCCCCAAGGCCCCGAGCAAGGCCAAGGCCATAACCGAGCGCCCCCACAGAACCCTACCCGCCGACCACAATAAAGCCTGGGTGACCGAAGCCACTCCATGGCGGGGAGCTGAGGAGGGTGCGGAAACGCCCGGGAAACCAAAGCCCCACCCAGGGCCCTGTGCCCCTCAGCAATTATGAAGAGAAAGTTGAGGGCAAGGGAAAAATGTGACGCTTTGGCTTCCAATCTTGGTAGATTGGGAGGTCAATCCACGGAAGAGACGCCGTCACTTGAGATCTAGAAAATATATAAGTAAAAGGAACAGTCAGAGTAAGCTATGGGTATGGCAGAGATCGCTCAGTTCTCACTCTGATAGACCAGCCCATCACCACATGACTAGAACCCAATCCTCTCAGCATCAGCTAGGAAAGGCCCTAGAAAGCCGCCTTTGGCGGGGGGATAGCTCCCCTATTTCAACCCTTTTCGGGGTTGGGCACCCGCCAAGTTCCAGAGTTCACTTGTTGAGTAGAAGAAAGACAGAAAATGACACCTGTCTGATATATTACATTTAATGGTGAAGAACCGTGTAATCGTGTACATCTACGTCATAAAAACAGGACACTAAGGGATCCCACCTCGCTTTTTTTCTCTTTCTCTCCCTCTCTCTTTGGCTTGTATCCATTCGGCCCCATGCAGCCTACTGTTTTAAGACGTTTACCCCATCCAGGTGTCAATATTTTCCTGGCGAGCGGTAACGAGTCAGCATATTTATATTTTTGTTTTGACAGCAAGCTAAATTTGTACATTTTTCGTTAGCAAAATGTTTCCGGCGAAGCCAGATTTCCCCATACAATGCTGGCTCGCTATCGCTCGCCAGGAAGAAATCGACACATGCATGGGGCTAAACGTCTTAAAACAGTTGGCTGAATGGGACCGAATGGATACGAGCCAGGGAAAGAGAGAAAAGGAGAGAAAGATCAAAATACAAGCCGGTGACCCCCTTCAACTTGAGAGCTGTAAATGTCCACACTTATGCCCAGGTTGACACTTCCCAAATGGTAGAAATATATGATAGATTACTATATAATCGGTGTATTTCCAACACACGGTAAATATCCATGTCCCCATCTTATTCAATCGGCTATTAGGAGGATTTTGTAGGGAATGATATTGTTAATTATGAAAACTTGGTCTAAACATGACACAGAGACATGGTACTTTCACATTTTTCCATGATGTATCGAAAAATCAGTTGCCAAGGGATTCAGTTTACCGTCAGCTGAAATGAAGCTGACACTAGCCACTTTTTTAATTATATAGACTAGTGGTGGAGATGGTTGGCTAAATATAATGTATAGACTATAAACTGTACTGTAGGTCTATATAAAATCGGTGTCACAAGAACGATTTTCCCCTCAACTTTTACGGCAACTCTGATCTGGCAGCTTGTGTTAAACGCTTATAAGAATTGTGTGTCCTAAATTATTCCCTCTTTAGGCTGGATTCCGATACCAACGCAAAAGATCCCAGAAATGCTGTCGGAAAACAAATAAAAAATGAATGGCCATCGAAAATGACGATATAATACTTCGTGTGGTACCCCTAAAACCCTATCTGGTGCGAGGATTTTTTTTTTTTACCTGCTACGATTAACTTCATAATGTTAGAGATTTAAGACCTTTGACCCCAATAGTATGGGGATTATATAAAATGTCACCCCATCTAGTATTTTTTTAGGTGTGTGTGTGTGTGTGTGTGGGGGGGGGCCGGTATTGTTTTGAAGTGTGTCTGGGAGTGCTTTCTTTATAGTTTAGGGGTCAAAACAGAATTACATTGGTCGCAAAATGCAGCAACAATTAGAATCCTCAATAATAATTAAACAAAACATCATAATAATCCCCAAGACGTACTCCTAATAGTATTAAAGCTCCGAAATAACGACAATAATACTGTTACTCTCACACCAGGAGATGAAACCGAGGACCCTCTTTGCTTTGTGTCGAACGTTAATTCGCTGCTCTCGGGGTTTCAAATCATAGCTAACAAAGACTCATATATACATTACAAAGTATGAGTTATTCGTACTTGTGTTGAATAGTTTAGATGTTGTAACTTCATATTATTAAACATTGTAATACAATGCAATTAGCAACATTGAGCTTAATTTGTCAATTCACTGACTATTGAGGTAATAACATATACAGTATACATATATATGTACGTATTTATTTATTTAGAGCCTGTCCTTCCGTTCTTCCACACTGTAAATAATGTCTGTAAAATTAACAGTACGTTCGAAACCAGTAATCAAACCATTGTGTCTTAGCTGTAGTATGCCTATGACAAAGGGTATTAACACAAAAAGGAATAAGTATTATTGATGGTTAATTACGTGACCCTTAATATTTGTGGCATTTCTGTTGGCAATACGATCGTAAAACCAGCCGTATATTTTTAGCAGTGTACTATTTTCCCCTCTTTCCCTCTCCTTTCACTCCACCCTCTTTCCCACCTTTCCTCCGCATCCCCCCTTCTCCCTGCTTCACTCATATACCTGCCTTCCCTCCTCTACTTCCCTTCGTCTATGTTCTCTCCCTCTTTCTATATCCATTCATTCCACTTTCCCTCCCACCTTTCATCCGATATCTCCCTTTTCCTTGCTTAACTTCTATATCACCCTCCCTCCATCTATATCTCCCACCCTACATCTACATCTCCCTCCCTCCATCTATATCTCCCTCCCTTCCTCTATATCTCCCTCCATCCATATCTCCCTCCCTCCATCTACATCTCCCTCCCTTCCTCTATATCTCCCTCCATCCATATCTCCCTCCCTCCATCTACATCTCCCTCCCTCCATCTACATCTCCCTCCCTTCCTCTATATCTCCCTCCCTCCATCTATATCTCCCTCCCTCCATCTATATCTCCCTCCCTCCATCTATATCTCCCTCCCTCCATCTATATATCCCTCCCTCCATCTATATCTCCCTCCCTCCATCTATATCTCCCTCCATTCATCTATATCACCCTCCCTCCATCTATATCTCCCTCCATTCATCTATATCTCCCTCCATTCATCTATATCTCCCTACCTCCATCTATATCTCCCTCCCTCCATCTATATCTCCCTCCATCTATATCTCCCTCCATCTATATTTCCCTCCCTCCATCTATATCTCCCTCCCTCCATCTATATCTCCCTCCATCCATCTATATCTCCATCCATCTATATCTCCCTCCCTCCATCTATATCTCGCTCCCTCCATCTATATCTCCCTCCATTCATCTATATCTCCCTCCCTCCATCTATATCTCCCTCCATTCATCTATATCACCCTCCCTCCATCTATATCTCCCTCCATTCATCTATATCACCCTCCCTCCAGCTATATCTCCCTCCATTCATCTATATCACCTCCCCTCCTATATCTCCATCCTTCTATCTCCCTCCCTCCATCTATATCTCCCTCCCTCCATCTATATCTCCCTCCCTCCATCTATATCTCCCTCCCTCCATCTATATCTCCCTCCCTCCATCTATATCTCCCTCTCTCCATCTATATCTCCCTCCCTCCATCTACAGTATATTTCCCTCCCTCCATTTATATCTCCCTCCCTCCATCTATATCTCCCTCCCTCCATCTATATCTCCCTCCCTCCATTTATATCTCCCTCCCTCCATCTATATCTCCCTCCCTCCATCTATATCTCCCTCCCTCCATCTATATCTCCCTCCCTCCATCTATATCTCCCTCCCTCCATCTATATCTCCCTCCATTCATCTATATCACCCTCCCTCCATCTATATCTCCCTCCATTCATCTATATCTCCCTCCCTCCATCTATATCCCTCCTCCTTTTATCTCCTTCCCTCCATCTATATCTCCCTCCCTCCATCTATATCTCCCTCCATTCATCTACAGTATATCACCCTCCCTCCATCTATATCTCCCTCCCTCCCTCCATCTATATCTCCCTCCCTCCATCTATATCTCCCTCCCTCCATATATATCTCCCTCCCTCCATCTATATCTCCCTCCATTCATCTATATCTCCCTCCCTCCATCTATATCACCCTCCCTCCATCTATATCTCCCTCCCTCCATCTATATCTCCCTCCATTCATCTATATCTCCCTCCCTCCATCTATATCTCCCGCCCTCCATCTATATCTCCCTCCCTCCATCTATATCTCCCTCCCTCCATCTAAATCACCCTCCCTCCATCTATATCTCCCTCCCTCCATCTATATCTCCCTCCATTCATCTATATCTCCCTCCCTCCATCTATATCTCCCGCCCTCCATCTATATCTCCCTCCCTCCATCTATATCTCCCTCCCTCCATCTATATCTCCCTCCCTCCCTCTATATCTCCCTCCATTCATCTATATCTCCCTCCCTCCATCTATATCTCCCTCCCTCCATCTATATCTCCCTCCATTCATCTACAGTATATCTCCCTCCCTCCATCTATATCTCCCTCCATTCATCTATATCTCCCTCCCTCCATCTATATCTCCCTCCCTCCATCTATATCTCCCTCCCTACATCTATATCTCCCTCCCTCCATCTATATCTCCCTCCATTCATCTATATCTCCCTCCCTCCATCTATATCTCCCTCCATTCATCTATATCTCCCTCCCTCCATCTATATCTCCCTCCCTCCATCTATATCTCCCTCCATTCATCTATATCTCCCTCCCTCCATCTATATTTCTCTCCATTCATCTATATCTCCCTCCATTCATCTATATCTCCCTCCCTCCATCTATATCTCCCTCCATTCATCTATATCTCCCTCCATTCATCTATATCTCCCTCCCTCCATCTATATCTCCCTCCCTCCATCGATATCTCCCTCCATTCATCTATATCTCCCTCCCTCCATCTATATCTCCCTCCCTCCATCTATATCTCCCTCCCTCGATCTATATCTCCCTCCATTCATCTATATCTCCCTCCATTCATCTATATCTCCCTCCCTCAATCTATATCACCCTCCCTCCATCTATACCTCCCTCCATTCATCTATATCTCCCTCCATTCATCTATATCACCCTCCCTCCAGCTATATCTCCCTCCCTCCATCTATATCTCCCTCCCTCCATCTATATCTCCCTCCCTCCATCTATATCTCCCTCCCTCCATCTATATCTCCCTCCCTCCATCTATATCTCCCTCCCTCCATCTATATCTCCCTCCCTCCATCTATATCTCCCTCTCTCCATCTATATCTCCCTCCCTCCATCTACAGTATATTTCCCTCCCTCCATCTATATCTCCCTCCCTCCCTCCATCTATATCTCCCTCCCTCCATCTATATCTCCCTCCCTCCATTTATATCTCCCTCCCTCCATCTATATCTCCCTCCCTCCATCTATATCTCCCTCCCTCCATCTATATCTCCCTCCCTCCATCTATATCTCCCTCCCTCCATCTATATCTCCCTCCATTCATCTATATCACCCTCCCTCCATCTATATCTCCCTCCATTCATCTATATCTCCCTCCCTCCATCTATATCTCCCTCCCTCCATCTATATCTCCCTCCCTCCATCTATATCTCCCTCCATTCATCTACAGTATATCACCCTCCCTCCATCTATATCTCCCTCCCTCCCTCCATCTATATCTCCCTCCCTCCATCTATATCTCCCTCCCTCCATATATATCTCCCTCCCTCCATCTATATCTCCCTCCATTCATCTATATCTCCCTCCCTCCATCTATATCACCCTCCCTCCATCTATATCTCCCTCCCTCCATCTATATCTCCCTCCATTCATCTATATCTCCCTCCCTCCATCTATATCTCCCGCCCTCCATCTATATCTCCCTCCCTCCATCTATATCTCCCTCCCTCCATCTAAATCACCCTCCCTCCATCTATATCTCCCTCCCTCCATCTATATCTCCCTCCATTTATCTATATCTCCCTCCCTCCATCTATATCTCCCGCCCTCCATCTATATCTCCCTCCCTCCACCTATATCTCCCTCCCTCCATCTATATCTCCCTCCCTCCCTCTATATCTCCCTCCATTCATCTATATCTCCCTCCCTCCATCTATATCTCCCTCCCTCCATCTATATCTCCCTCCATTCATCTACAGTATATCTCCCTCCCTCCATCTATATCTCCCTCCATTCATCTATATCTCCCTCCCTCCATCTATATCTCCCTCCCTCCATCTATATCTCCCTCCCTACATCTATATCTCCCTCCCTCCATCTATATCTCCCTCCATTCATCTATATCTCCCTCCCTCCATCTATATCTCCCTCCATTCATCTATATCTCCCTCCCTCCATCTATATCTCCCTCCCTCCATCTATATCTCCCTCCATTCATCTATATCTCCCTCCCTCCATCTATATTTCCCTCCATTCATCTATATCTCCCTCCATTCATCTATATCTCCCTCCCTCCATCTATATCTCCCTCCATTCATCTATATCTCCCTCCATTCATCTATATCTCCCTCCCTCCATCTATATCTCCCTCCCTCCATCGATATCTCCCTCCATTCATCTATATCTCCCTCCCTCCATCTATATCTCCCTCCCTCCATCTATATCTCCCTCCCTCGATCTATATCTCCCTCCATTCATCTATATCTCCCTCCATTCATCTATATCTCCCTCCCTCCATCTATATCACCCTCCCTCCATCTATATCTCCCTCCCTCCATCTATATCTCCCTCCCTCCATCTATATCTCCCTCCCTCCATCTATATCTCCCTCCATTCATCTATATCTCCCTCCATTCATCTATATCTCCCCCTCCATCTATATCTCCCTCCCTCCATCTATATCTCCCTCCCTCCAGCTGTATCTCCCTCCATTCATCTATATCTCCCTCCCTCCATCTATATCTCCCTCCATTCATCTATAACTCCCTCCTTTCATCTATATCTCCCTCCCTCCATCTATATCTCCCTCCCTCCATCTATATCTCCCTCCATTCATCTATATCTCCCTCCATTCATCTATATCTCCATCTCTCCATCTATACCACCCTCCCTCCATCTATATCTCCCTCCTTCCATCTATATCTCCCTCCCTCCATCTATATCTCCCTCTTTCCATCTATATCACCCTCCCTCCATCTATATCTCCCTCCATTCATCTATATCTCCCTCTCTCCATCTATATCTCCCTCCCTCCATCTATATCTCCCTCCCTCCATCTCTATCTCCCTCCCTTCCACTATATCTCCCTCCATCTATATCTCCCTCCCTCCATCTATATCTCCCTCCCTCCATCTATATCTCCCTCCCTCCATCTATATCTCCCTCCCTTCCTCTATATCTCCCTCCATCTATATCTCCCTCCATTCATCTATATCTCCCTCTCTCCATCTATATCTCCCTCCCTCAATCTATTTCACCCTCCCTCCATCTACATCTCCCTCCATTCATCTATATCTCCCTCCATCTATATCTCCCTCCCTCCATCTATATCTCCCTTCATTTATCTATATCTCCCTCTCTCCATCTATATCTCCCCCCCTTCCTCTATATCTCCCTCCATCTATATCTCCCTCCCTCCATCTATATAACCCTCCCTACATCTATATCTCCCTCTCTCCATCTATATCTCCCTCCCTCCATCTATATCTCCCTCCATTCATCTATATCTCCCTCTCTCCATCTATATCTCCCTCCCTCCATCTTTATCTCCCTCCATCCATCTATATCTCCCTCCCTCCATCTATATCTCCCTCCCTCCATCTATATCTCCCTCCATCTATATCTCCCTCCATCTATATCTCCCTCCCTCCATCTTTATCTCCCTCCATCTATATCTCCCTCCATCCATATCTCCCTCTCTCCATCTATATCTCCCTCCCTCCATCTATATCTCCCTCCCTTCCTCTATATCTCCCTCCCTCCATCTATATCACCCTCCCTCCATCTATATCTCTCTCTATTCATCTACATCTCCCTCCCTCCATCTATATCTCCCTCCCTCCATCTATATCTCCCTCCCCCCATCTATACCTCCCTCCATTCATCTATATCTCCCTCCCTCCATCTATATCTCCCTCCATTCATCTATATCTCCTTCCCTCCATCTATATCTCCCTCCCTCCATCTATATCTCCCTCCCTCCATCTATATCTCCCTCCCTCCATCTATATCTCCCTCCATTCATCTATATCTCCCTCTCTCCATCTATATCTCCCTCCCTCCATCTATATCTCCATCCCTCCATCTATATCACCCTCCCTCCATCTATATCTCCCTCCATTCATCTATATCTCCCTCCATCTATATCTCCCTCCCTCCATCTATATCTCCCTCCATTCATCTATATCTCCCTCTCTCCATCTATATCTCCCTCCCTTCCTCTATATCTCCCTCCATCTATATCTCCTTCCCTCCATCTATATCACCCTCCCTCCATCTATATCTCCCTCCCTCCATCTATATCTCCCTCCCTCCATCTATATCTCCCTCCATTCATCTATATCTCCCTCTCTCCATCTAAATCTCCCTCCCTCCATCTATATCTCCCTCCATCCATCTGTATCTCCCTCCCTCCATCTATATCTCCCTCCCTCCATCTATATCTCCCTCCATCTATATCACCCTCCATCTATATCTCCCTCCCTCCATCTATATCTCCCTCCATCTATATCTCCGTCTCTCCATCTATATCTCCCTCCCTCCATCTGTATCTCCCTCCCTCCATCTATATCTCCCTCCCTCCATCTATATCTCCCTCCCTCCATCTATATCTCCCTCCATTCATCTATATCTCCCTCCCTACATCTATATCTCCCTCCCTCCATCTATATCTCCCTCCCTCCATCTATATCTCCCTCCATTCATCTATATCTCCCTCTCTCCATCTACATCTCCCTCCCTCCATCTATATCTCCCTCCCTTCCTCTATATTTCCCTCCCTCCATCTATATCTCCCTCCCTCCATCTATATCTCCCTCCCTCCATCTATATCTCCCTCCCTCCATCTATATCTCCCGCCCTCCATCTATATCTCCCTCCCTCCATCTATATCTCCCTCCATTCATCTATATCTCCCTCCCTCCATCTATATCTCCCTCCATTCATCTATATCTCCCTCCCTCCATCTATATCACCCTCCCTTCATCTATATCTCCCTCCCTCCATCTATATCTCCCTCCCTTCCTCTATATCTCCCTCCCTCCATCTATATCTCCCTCCATCTATATCTCCCTCCCTCCATCTATATCTCCCTCCATTCATCTATATCTCCCTCCCTCCATCTATATCTCCCTCCCTCCATCTATATCTCCCTCCATCCATCTATATCTCCCTCCATCCATCTATATCTCCCTCCCTCCATCTATATCTCCCTCCATTCATCTATATCTCCCTCCCTCCATCTATATCTCCCTCCCTCCATCTATATCTCCCTCCCTCCATCTATATCTCCCTCCCTCCATCTATATCTCCCTCCCTCCATCTATATCTCCCTCCATTCATCTATATCTCCCTCCCTCCATCTATATCTCCCTCCCTCCATCTATATCTCCCTCCATTCATCTATATCTCCCTCCCTCCATCTATATCTCCCTCCATTCATCTATATCTCCCTCTCTCCATCTATATCACCCTCCCTCCATCTATATCTCCCTCCCTCCATCTATATCTCCCTCCCTCCATCTATATCTCCCTCTCTCCATCTATATATCTCTCTCTCCATCTATATCTCCCTCCATTCATCTATATCTCCCTCTCTCCATCTATATCTCCCTCCATTCATCTATATCTCCCTCTCTCCATCTATATCTCCCTCCATTCATCTATATCTCCCTCCCTCCATCTATATCTCCCTCCCTCCATATATATCTCACTCCCTCCATCTATATCTACCTCCATCCTTCTATATCTCCCTCCCTCCATCTATATCTCCCTCCATTCATCTATATCTCCCTCTCTCCATCTATATCACCCTCCCTCCATCTATATCTCCCTCCATTTATCTATATCTCCCTCCATCTATATCTCCCTCCCTCCATCTATATCTCCCTCCATTCATCTATATCTCCCTCCCTCCATCTATATCTCCCTCCCTCCATCTATATCTCCCTCCCTCCATCTATATCTCCCTCCCTCCATCTATATCTCCCTCCCACCATCTATATCTCCCTCCATTCATCTATATCTCCCTCCCTCCATCTATATCTCCCTCCCTCCATCTATATCTCCTTCCATTCATCTATATCTCCCTCCCTCCATCTATATCTCCCTCCATTCATCTATATCTCCCTCCCTCCATCTATATCTCCCTCCCTCCATCTATATCTCCCTCCCTCCATCTATATCTCCCTCCCTTCCTCTATATCTCCCTCCCTCCATCTATATCTCCCTCCCTCCATCTATATCTCCCTCCCTCCATCTATATCTCCCTCCCTCCATCTATATCTCCCTCCCTCCATCTATATCGCCCTCCCTCCATCTATATCTCCCTCCCTCCATCTATATCTCCCTCCATTCATCTATATCTCCCTCCATTCCTCTATATCTCCCTCGCTCCATCTATATCTCCCTCCCTCCATCTATATCTCCCTCCCTCCATCTATATCTCCCTCCATCCATCTATAACTCACTCCCTCCATCTATATCTCCCTCCATTCATCTATATATCCCTCCCTCCATCTATATCTCCCTCCCTCCATCTATATCTCCCTCCAACCATCTATATCTCCATCCATCTATATCTCCCTCCCTTCCTCTATATCTCCCTCCCTCCATGCATGTATATCTCCCTCCCTCCATCTATATCTCCCTCCCTCCATCTATATCTCCCTCCCTCCATCTATATCTCCCTCCCTCCATCTATATCTCCCTCCATTCATCTATATCTCCCTTCCTCCATCTATATCTCCCTCGCTCCATCTATATCTCCCTCCCTCCATCTATATCTCCCTCCCTCCATCTATATCTCCCTCCATCCATCTATATCTCCCTCCCTCCATCTATATCTCCCTCCCTCCATCTATATCTCCCTCCATCCATTTATATCTCCCTCCCCCCATCTATATCTCCCTCCCTCCATTTATATCTCCCTCCCTCCATCTATATCTCCCTCCCTCCATCTATATCTCCCTCTCTCCATCTATATCTCCCTCTCTCCATCTAAATCTCCCTCTCTCCATCTACAGTATATTTCCCTCCTTCCATTTATATCTCCCTCCCTTTATCTATGTCTCCCTCCCTTCATATGTGTTTCCCTCTCTCCATCTATATTTCCCTTCCTCCTTCTTCCCCCCTCTTCTCCTCCCTCCTCTTCCTTCACCAACCATACCGCATTAACTCACACAGCACCCCTTGAGGAGAGAAGGAAAAGGTTGTAATAGGAGAAGCCGTAAACATTGATTTGTCTTAGATTGTGGTCATTATACCTGTCTAGAGAGGAGAGGAGAGGAAGAGAAGAGGAGGACATAAGAAAGGAGAGGCAAGGAGAGAGAAGGGGAGGAGGATAAAAGAGAAGGGGAGATGAGATGATCCTCGATGTATCTGAGGAAAGGGGAAATAAGAGAGAGGGGAGGAGGAGAAGAGAGGAGAGGACAGACGGAAAAGGGTAGTGGGAGAGGAATTTATATATGATGACTTGTCTTATATTATGACTATTACACCTGTCAAGAGAGGAGAGGAGAAGAGGGGGTGGGGAGAAAGGAGAATGGGAGAGGAGAGTAGAGGAGGGGAAGAAAAGGGATAACAAGCGGAGAAGCAAAACACATTGACTTGTAGCTATACTTATATAACTGTGTGGATGAGAAGAGAGACCAAACTAAAGAAGGAAAAGGAAAGTAGAAGAGATAGTATAGGGGAGGGGAGAGGAGGGAAGGGGAGGTAAAATAAAAGAAGAGAAGAAGAGAGGGTAGGAGGGGAGGATTATGAAAGAAGAGGGGAAATGAGAGAAGACAAGAGGATAAAATATAGAAAGAGGGTGACGTAAGGGGAGATATCGTAAATATTGATTTGTCTCAACGCGGCTACTATACCTGTCTAGAGAGGAGAGAGGACAGGGGGGGGGGAAGATTTGTAAGAAGATAAGAGAGAAGTGGGACAAATTATATGAGGGGAGGGGAGAGAGTAGATAAGAGGACGGGATGGCAGAAGAGAAGAGAGAGTGAGAGAGAGAGAGAGAGAGAGAGAGAGAGAGAGAGAGAGAGAGAGAGAGAGAGAGAGAGAGAGAGAGAGAGAGAGAGAGAGAGAAAAAAAGAGAGACAGGGGATATAGGAGGAGAGAAGGATGGAAGAGGAACGCAGGTGAGGAGAGAGAATAGGAGGAAGAAAGGAAAGGAGATACAAGAGGAGAGAAGAGAGAAGAAGAGTAGAACATAAATATATAAAATACAAGAAGGAAGAAGAAAATGTATAAGGGAGAGGAAGTAAAGGGAAGAACAAGGAAGGGAAGAAGAATAAGAACAATATAGGAGAGGAGCGGAGAAAAGAAGACTAAAGGAGAGAAGTGACTAAGCAAGAGGAATGGAGGAGAGAGAATAACACAAATGAAGAGAGGAAAGGAAAGAGAAGAGGCAAGACAAGAGAGGAGAGAAGAAGAAAAATACGAAAATAGGAGAAACAAAGATAGTAACAGAGAAGAACTGAGGAAAGGAGAGGAAACTGATAATAACATGTAGAAGAGAGGAGAGATAAAACAATAGGACAGGAGGAAAAGGGGAGGAAATGAGCTGAGAGAAGAGTACCAAACTAAAATAGAGGACAAAAAGGGAAAGTAAGAAGAGAAGGGGATGGCCGAGGGAGGAAAGGAGAAAGAAAAAAGGAAGAGAAGAGAAGAACGTATGAGGAGAGAGGAGGAGTGAGGAAGACAGCCAATGTGAGGCGAGAGACGAATAAAGGAGAATGACGAGGATAGGAGAGGAAAGATGAAGAGAGGAAGGAGTGATGAGGAGAGGAGAAGGGCGGAGGGGAGGAGGGTGAGGGGAGAGAGGGGAAGTGAAGCAAAACAAAACGAGCGAGGAAAATGACGAGAAAAGGAGAGGAGAGGGCAGGCGAGGAGAGAAACGGCAAATAAAGGGAGGAGGGGGAAGGGGAGGAAAAGAAGTATGATAAGAAAAATATAGGAAAATTACGAGGAGAGGAAAGGCCCTAACAACCAACGCGAGCCTCTATTAAGCAAGAGAGCAATATCTGAGGAGGCAATTAGGTCTGTGACGTTACACCTGCTGCTCACTGCTATGTCAAGGATACATATTTGGCAGCAGTCAACCACGGTCTTCTCAGGAATATATGTCAGCAATTTAGAATTAAGACACTAGCCATAAGTCTAAATATAAACAAAATATAAAACCAATCAAGAGTACTAAGTTGAACGTGGTGATGTTTTGCATGTAATCAGTACTTAGCTGAACGTGGTGATATATTGCATGTAATCAGTACTTAGTTGAACGTGGTGATATATTGCATGTAATCAGTACTCAGTTGAACGAGGTGATGTATTGCATATAATCAGTACTCAGTTGAACGAGGTGATGTATTGCATATAATCGGTACTTAGTTAAACGTGGTGATGATTGCATGTAATCAGTACTCAGTTGAACGAGGTGATATATTGCATATAATCAGTACTTAGCTGAACGTGGTGATGTATTGCATATTATCAGTACTCAGTTGAACGAGGTGATATATTGCATATAATCAGTACTTAGCTGAACGTGGTGATGTATTGCATATAATCAGTACTCTGTTGAACAACAAGGTGATATATTGCATATAATCAGTATTTAGCTGAACGTGGTGATATATTGCATGTAATCAGTACTCTGTTGGACTTGATGTATTGCATGTAATCAGTACTAAGTTGTATTGCATATAATCAGTACTAAGTTGAAAGAGGTGGTATATTATTTCATCTAATCAGTACTCTGTTGGACTTGATGTATTGCATGTAATCAGTACTAAGTTGTATTGCACATAATCAGTACTAAGTTGAACGAGGTGATATATTTCATGTAATCAGTACTAAGTTGTATTGCATATAATCAGTACTAAGTTGAACGAGGTAGTGTATTGCATGTAATCACTACTCTGTTGAACAAGGTGATATATTGCATGTAATCATCCCCAACACAGGCAAGACACCAAACCTCGTTGGTAATGTGTATAGTATAATTATGATAGGTATAATATAAAACGGAGTACAAAAGATATAGGGAACGAATTAATTTGATAATAATAATACATATTTTTGTAGGTAAATATTTTCCTCTCCAAATTGACCAAATTATGTGGCACTCATTGTGTAAGCTTTGAGGAAAATGTAATCTTGAAGTGATTCATTAAGGAAGGTGTAGGATTAGTTAGGGAACGATTCATATTATATATATATTTATGTATTATTATATTTGTTTAGTTTCCTCCTTAGATCTCCATAAAGCCCCCCACAAAAATAAATAAATAAATAAATAAATAAATCTATCTATATCTATTGCCTGACGCCGTGATCCCCGAAGGGGTGGCCATGAACGAACCGCCCCCATGAACCTCTGTCCCCAGTCAGTCGACACCCCTCCCCCAAACCAGCACCGCCTTCGTTCATATACTTCCTCACTCCATCCTTTCACCTCTCCTTCGGTCTACCTCTCCCTCTCTGTCCCTCCACCTCGCTCTCGTACACCCTCTTAGTCATTCTCTCGCTTTCCATACGTTCCATATGGCCGAACCATCTCAAGTTGTTCCTTTTCACACTTTCCAGCACATCTACCTCCACACCACACCGCCTTCTTACTTCTTCATTAGTCTGTCCATCCCTCCATGTAACTCCGCACGTACTTCTTAAGTAATTCATTTCCACTGCTCTCACTCTTGGTCTGAGTCTCTCAACCAACGTCCATGCTTCGCTTCCGTAAGTCAGTGTCATGCAAGGACTTATTCACTTCCATACTGACCACCCTATTTCTTGTTACTGCTTTCAGCGTTCCTACAACCCTCTTCCCCTGTTGTACCCTCTCCCGCACTTCTTCATCCATAGTCCCATCTTTACTCAACACACTGCCCAGATACTTAAAAGAGTTGACGATCTCCATTGTCTGACCGTTCAGCTTCACCTCACACTCTGTGACTTAAATAAACAAATAAATAAATAAATAAATATATAAAAAAAAAAAAAAAAAAACGCAAGACAACTTAGAGACAAAATTGTGTATTTTTCGTTAGAACATTCCCTGGCCGAAGGCTTGTTGCTCTAATTTTGCAGGCTCACTAATATAGTCAACATCAAAATGGCACGAAAGGTCTTTCACATTGGCAAAGAAATAGAGCGAAAAATCTTAAAATCGCCAAAATAATGGGTCAAATATCTAAATTGTCAAAACTATTGGGGCTAAACATGAGGGAGAAGGTTACCAAGAAAAATGACACCTCCATAAGTTATAATATACCTTTAATTAAATGACAGCCATATTGTGCATCACAAGTGTTTGAGGAACCAGTATGTGCCACAGTGATTAACACAAAGTTTGAACAAAATATATGCATGGAGGGGTTCATTTGGGGGTTTGAGGGGGATCCACGAATATCAACGAACTGTTAATAATTGGTTTCGTATGGCGACCTAATGAAGCTACTGGGTAAATCTTGTGTCAGCGCCCTCTTATGCCTTTGTTTCATGTAGTCAGTAAATACATGTTTTGTGGAATGGCATGATCCTCTCCATGCAATATTTTGTTTAAGTTTATACATAAGATAGTTTTGAATAACCAATGAGAGGCAAATTGAGCATTGTGCAGTACATATATAGAATCAGTCAGTCAGTAGCCAGCCCTTACTCCCACAAGGGGTAGGGAGGATCAGCAAGACACACAAGAAAGGAAAGGAAAAGGAGGTGACTGGAGAAGAACACATATTAAGAACACATATTAAGAACTCATATATTACATATTATGTTTGGTATTATAGGAATCATTAGTATACAACTCTCATATAATGTTAAGGTAGTTTACTTGCAGTGGATTAGTATTTAAGCAGGAGACTGTGCAATCTAGAGGTTGAATCAAAGTCACTTCCTGATCTTGTTTATGTCTTGTCAGTTTATACTACCTCCCAACTCAACACTCTTGAGATCAACATCCTTTGCCCACGTGATACGGAAATATTCATGGGATTTTCCATCACCTCTGTGGGGTGTGTAAGGAAGGAAGAGGTAGGTGGGAGAGAGATTTTACTTCACTTAGAAAGAGGGCTTGGTCTCGATAAGAGGTCTGGAGATATCCTCCCTACTTGGGGGAATTCTTCCTGTACATTTTAATCATCATTGTTCCTGTTTTCATAATATGTAGTCTTCATTATTCAATAATAAAATAGTGGCTGGATTATTAGTTTATTTTACCCTAAATATATGTGGTAAAGGTGGTGGCGGCAATTATCTATCACATCTATCTTATATCTACCAATCTATGAGAGAAGATACGAGAATCGACCCAGAATCTTCAATCAACCAAACAACAATAAAACAAATGTTAACCCCTTAAGGTGCCAACAACTAATGTTCCTTACATGGTTCCTTACACATATAACAGTTCGCCCACAAAAAACAAGCACATACGCATTTAGAAGCACCATCACTCATCAGCCCCCGAAATCAATGGCTTCACCTCAGTTGTTATACTTCCGGATATATATATATATATAGGGGTTGGTGGTTTATCAATATAAATAAGACATTAACATTGACGAGAAAAGAAAAAAATGCAAAAAACTGCATTCCTTCCCGTTTTCAGAAATTTAAAGACAGGCTGTTTTACCGGAGGTCATTGTACCCCACCAGGTCCAACCCAGCACAAGTTGGACAAACTAACAACAATATAGACGACAATCAATCTTGCAGAAAAACAAAAATAATAATATCAATAACATAAACAACAGTAACTACAGTACAACAGCTACACTAGAACATCAGTTTCAACATTAACAGAATATTCCAATACTAGGAGAGCTAAGGTTGAACCAATACAGTAAAAGAAAAACAAAAACAAAAATCAGTAAAGGCTGACCAAGGAAAAGCGAAGTTACCAGACTACCTTTTCCATTAATTTGTTTAGGCATTTCTAATTTTGCAGCTTTTGAAATAAACATTCGACCAGTTGGTATAATTGATAGGAGACTACTGAAATAATGTTGCAGTATTTCTCATTGCAATCACAACAATTATAGCATCACTGACTGGCAAGGAATACGACAAAACTATAGTATTTACCAACGACAATAATGGGGTTTGTCAAGGAATACGAGTCTAAGTTCCTGATCGAACACTACAAAACAGCGCTCATGTGACTATTACAACAATCCTCGTTTCATTACTGGAGATAATAGAATGAGGACGATGTACATTTAACGCCAAAGTCTCTCCTACCTCTGAGTGAAGTTAAATGCCAGGCTATTGAAAGCTTATATACCTTGAACAACTCTATTCCTCCCGCTCTTCTCCACACCCAAAACATTTAGTGCAGTCGTTCAGGCGTTCGAGATTAAAAGAATAGATGTGTGTGGGTAAGTTGGTGGATGGGTGACTGACGTATTTGTAGCTGAATATATAATAAAAAATGCATTATAGTTATTTTTTCCAGGTGATGATAAACTGCTATGTTACTGTCTTGGTTATTCAGCTATTACGTAGATTTTGTAGTGAAATGCGTTGTTAATTATGAAAACTTGGCATTAATACGACGCAGACACATATCAGATTCATACTTTTCCATTAAGTATCGATAAATCAGTTGTTTAGGGATTCAATATACTATCAGCTGAAATAAATCGGTATAGTTGCAGTATACAGTATAAGAGACCCGACTTTGTTTTGACTTTGTTTTGTACGAGATCCACATCCACATTGTGTACCCGCCTTTTAGTCAAATAATGTTCTCGGTTGGAAAGAATGTGAGGTCAGATGACCAGTCTCACTTTCCAACATCATGTCAAGGTGGTTAACTACAGCCCGGGGTGGCACAGTAAGTAGGCTACACACAGATTTGGATTGTTTCTTCAGCTGATTGTTAGACTGAAACCCCACTCTTATGGATCATTCAGTGTTTTAAGTATTTGTATGTACCCGATTGCAAACAAATAAATATAAATAAATTAATAACTAAATAAACAAAATATAATTATAGTACATTAAACAAAATGTATGACTCATTCATATATATTAACTTCTTTACAGTTACAGAAAAATATTTCAATATATGCTTCTGTATACGTCAGTTGAAACAGTTATTGATTAATAATTAAAACCAATATATGATTTTGCTCTAATTATGATTTGCCTTTTATCCTTAAGGTAATGATAGTCTACGATAAATATATAATCCTTCATACTGTTTCAATCAACGCTTCTTCATGATTAAGGTTAACATCTTACATCTTAAAAATCATTAATTTTTGATAAAGGAAAACTTTCTCACTAGCTACTTGATATAATAATGGTAAGCATCTTTCTCACTAGCTACTTGATATAATAATGGTAAGCATCTTTCTCACTAGCTACTTGATATAATAATGGTAAGCAACTTTTGTATATATGTTTACAGGTACGTATATATATGATTTAGGAAACGTCAACAGTTTTATCAGTTACTATTAATGATTAACACCATCAGTATACGATCTCGTTAGTGTCAACTTATTTTGGCTAACACTAGTGGTTTTGATTTACTGTAGACTACAAACAATCCCAATTAATCTATGACTGACACACATTTTTCCAAACCCGAGTGAAATCGACTAATGATAGCCAAAATAAAATTAAGAAGAGCATCATTGCATATTGAAGGGGTTAATCTTTTCAGGTCTGGGGGTTGCCGGTTATTATTCAAAACATAATTATCTTAATCACATAATTACCTCTCCAAAATTAGTTTTCTGCCCACAACTCGCTCAAAGACAACTGCTGAGGTTGAAGTAATTAAACTATAGGTTGGTTAAGTTAAATAGTTTGCGTTAATTTTATTACTCCCTAATCTGTACCAATCCGTTGAGACATAGATTACATAATTACATAATTGATTAAATACCCGGCCCCGGAGAGGAAAACCATTACCACATTGTTACAGGGGCTTGACAGGTTCAACGAGTTAATTATAGGATCAGTTAATGGCGGAGCTGCACAAGTATTTCGTTTATATTATTTTCCAACCATTTCTTATCGGTTATTTTGTTCTGACATTTCTTTGACGTGTTTCCCCATTGGTATTGGCAACAAGACTAAATGTAGATTATCAAGTAAATTTATATATTTACACATGCGCGAATTTTCCAGCCAAAGCATGTATTTTTCCAACTGCTTTTCATGCGATTCATGCGATTTTAGCACATATTTGTTGCGGAAATATCCCGTTTTGGCCATACCCCATCACCCCAACAATGTTCATATTTTGCCATAAACCTAACCTAACAACTTAACCTAACCCCCCACTCGTCTTAGCATTGATATAGAGGATGACAAAATACTTTAAAATACGATGAAAAAGTGAGAACAAAATAAGTACAAATGTGATCTCCACTGATTCAAGATGGCCACTTTTCCCTTAACCCACATAGTCTAATGACAAATAATGTAATTTCTGCAAGTAATGACACATATATCATTGGTGTATGGGTCATAAAGATTGTTTATATGTTACACACATTGACATATCTTGCGCATGTGTAAATCGGAAATAATTCCGATTATCTTAACCTGAAGTCTTACAAATGTCAAATACAGAACTGAAAAAATTAAAATAAATAAAAAAGGCAATATCTCCAGACTCTTCCGCATTAACACTATCTGGTCCGACTTGTTTTAAATTATATTTTGTGTAATTATTGTTGAGGTTTTTGCTTGCTTTTTCCATTTTCGAGCCATTAATTTTAGTTTGCCCTCTAGGATAACAAAAACGCTTTCACAGACATCTTTCCAACTAAAAAAAGAAAATCCCCACCCAGACCCCTACCAAGTTATATTAGTACATTTTATTGATAGAAACATTACCCTTTCAAAGGCCGGTTTCTTCGAAGCTCCGGGCTCGCTATCGCTCACTCATAAAAAAATGACACCTGAATTGGGTGAAGCGTCTTATTATCACCAAAAAATTAGGTGAAACATCTTAGAATCTCCAAACTAATGAAGTGAAACAGAGGACGTCCAAAAGGATCGCCCTCGGACACAATAGGGTAAATATTGGCAACTAGACTAAAGATAGACCATATTAAAGTTGGCTGAATATATTTGAAACTTTAATATAGAAATAACAATAATGCAGGAAAATAGCGGCTCGTATGTTTCATCCCAAATATAAGTTTAATATTTTAATAGTGTAATAGATATTATATTATTATTATGATATATTATACAGTATATATATATATATATATATATATATATATATATATATATATATATATATATATATATATATATATATATGTGTGTGTGCGTGTGTGTAGCGTATATATGCTACACAAATCAGCACCCGTCGGCAACGTATTCAAGAGGCTTGTTGAGAAGTAAGAAACACACCAGGGATATTTAAACGATTACGACAGTCTCTTAAGCTCGGTTCACACATGCACGAATTAACGTCCCGTCCGTCCCCGACCCTTAATTCGCCGTGCCTGGGCGGCGTCCTTTTTATGCATGCATAAAATGGTCCGTTTGGGTCAGGGCAACTGCCAGAAATTTTTTTATGTCGGGGACACCCAGGGGACACACACGGGAGCAATCGTCGTCTAGGCGCAGCCTGGCGGCGTCTAGACAACGACTGGCGGCGTCTAGACGACGAATATAACGGGATGAGAACGGCGGCAAAAAACCGTTGGAACGGTTGGAACGTTGGAACGGAACATGGGGCCTCCAGATTGATGCCGCCCTGCCTATTTTCTTGGTCGGGGACGAACGGGACGTTAATTCGTGCATGTGTGATCCGAGCTTATACGCCGAGCCCAAGCCTGTATAAACGAGAGAGGAGGAAACTTTGAGCATCTATTGTAAATACTGTAATATACATTGATGTTAACAAATGTATGACAAAATATGATAATTGAGGTGATGGTAATATACTGATAATTTTCATCCCCTAGACTTTCCTACTTAAACTAAAATGTGTAATATTCCAGTATATAGGAGATATTTCCATAACCGCCACATAGTAAAGTATATTTATTATTGCTAGGTATATTCATTCTGAAATTTATGAAAGGTATTTTTGAAACACCCTGTATATGTTAAGAACAGTACATAGAAGTGTATGAAACAAGCGTATATATAAAACAAGGGACTAAAGTTCTGGAAAAGGAGCTTCAGTCCTGACGCTATGCTTGACTTACAGTGTGCTGGCTCAATAATCCAGAAGGGTTGATAGCCTCTGAAGTCCTATTTTAATTAACTAGATAATATAAAAGTATAAAACAAGCGTATAATATAACACAAGGGATTGGAGTTCTCGAAAAGGGGCTTCAGTCCTGGCGCTATTCTTGACGTACAGGGTGCTGGCTAAATAATCCTGAAGGGTTAATTGCCTCTGTAGTCCTATGTTAACTAACAAGCGTATATATAACACAACACACTAAAGTTCTCGAAAAGGAGCTTCAGTATTGGCGGTATTTTTTACTTAACAGGGTACTGGCTTAATAATCCAGAAGGGTAGATAGCCTCGGAAGTCCTATTTTAACTAACTTAGTATATATAAGCCCGCACACATTAGCCACAATATGGGTGACCTCCGTCGCCCGTATGGTCACAAATCTTCTTGTCTCCACGGATCGGTCGACTGGAAAAAACTTGGTAAATCTTTTATTGTCAGGACAGATAACAATGATGTATGGGCTGAGGGAGGGAGGGAGGGAGAGAGGGAGGGAGAGAGAGAGAGAGAGAGAGAGAGAGAGAGAGAGAGAGAGAGAGTGAGAGAGAGAGAGAGAGAGAGAGAGAGTACAAAGGAGTACAAAGGAAAACAATAACAACAGATCATGCGACCCCTCAAGGTTACTTGTCCTCCAGAACACTGCTGTTCCAAGTGTTGCAACAGTATTTCCAAGAGAGAGAGAGAGAGAGAGGGTGGGTAGGAGTGATAAGAGGGATGTTGGGTGGAGGAAAGTGTGAGGGATTGAAGGATGAGTAGGTGGTTTAGAAAGAGGCGAGTATTGTAGGGCGGGTGGATGGGCGGATGAGAGAGAATGAAGAAGGAGCAGAGAGTGGGTGGGAGGGAGGATATGTGGGTGGATGGGTGGGAGGGAGGAAATGTAAGTGGATGGGTGGGAGGGAGGATATGTGGGTGAATGGATGGGAGGGAGGATATGTGAGTGGATGGATGGGAGGGAGGATATGTGGGTGGATGGATGGGAGGGAGGAAATGTGGGTGGATGGGTGGGAGGGAGGATATGTGGGTGGATGGGTGGGAGGGAGGATATGTGGGTGGAAGGGTGGGATGGAGGATACGTGGGTATGGAGGAATTGTGAGTGGATGGGTGTGAGGGAGCAAATGTGAGTGGGTGGGAGGATATGTGGGAGGGAGGATATGTGGATGGATGAGTGAGAGTGAGGATGGGTGGGTGGGAGGATATGTGGATGGATGGATGGGAGGGAGGAAATGTGGGAGGATATGTGGGTGGATGGGAGGGAGGAAATGTGGGTGGATGGGTGGGAGGCAGGATATGTGGGTGGATGGGAGGGAGGCAGGATATGTGGGTGGATGGGTGGGTGGGAGGATATGTGGATGGATGGATGGGAGGGAGGAAATGTGGGTGGGTGGGAGGATATGTGGGTGGATGGGAGGGAGGAAATGTGGGTGGATGGGTGGGAGGCAGGATATATGGGTGGATGGGAGGGAGGCAGGATATGTGGGTGGATAGGTGGGAGGGAGGATATGTGGATGGATGGATGGGAGGGAGGATATGTGGGTGGATGGATGGGAGGGAGGATATGTGGGTGGATGGATGGGAGGGAGGATATGTGGGTGGATGGATGGGAGGGAGAAAATGTGTATGTATAGGAGCAAGGGAAGGGGGTGGATGGGTGAGTGGATATATGGGGGAGGAAGAATGGGTGAATGGGTGGGAGGTAGGCGAGATGGAAAGTGTGTGGGTGTGATGGGTGGAGTTGGATATATAGGGTGGGTTTAAGGAGGGAGGGAGGATATGGGTGGATGAAAGGAAGATTGGATAGATGGGTTGGTGGTGGTGGTGGGGGGAAGGGTACGTAGCAGTATGGATGAGAGGAAGCTAAGGGGGGTGAGTGGAAGAGGGAAGCGAGAGAGAGAGAGGAAGCTAAGGGGGGTGAGTGGAAGGGGAAAGCGAGAGAGAGAGAGAGAGAGAGAGAGAGCCAGTAAAAGCTAGAGGGGAGCTAACCCAATACATATATATATATATATACTCATATTTCATCAAACGTGACATGCCCCGACATTACTTCAGTATATATTGGCGTGTTATGATTAATGCAGACTTATGTAATGTCGATATCACGTGCCATAAATGACCAAATAATGTCATGACTCGCGTAATGGATACACTATTGGCTTGTCACATGGGTATTTTATTGGCGTCTTTTTATGTATGTATTTATTTATTTATTATTTCTATTTATGTATACATTTACAGTATATATTTGCATTATTAACATTATTTTTTATTTCATGTTTTTTTTTTTTTGGGGGGGGAGGGAGGGGTTTCCTCTCTAGACCTCCATCAAGCTCCAGAACTGCCTGTAGCGAGTGCCTCCCCCATAGATGAAAGAGTGACAGGGCCAAAATCTAGGGACGTTTGAGACAAAATGCCTGGATACACGGAATTTAAAGCAATTTAAGTCATAAGAGGAAGGAAAGACTGATTCTGGGAGAGAGTTCCAGAGCTCAGCTGTTGAATAGAAGAAAGACCGAGAATAATGTTTCACTCTTGGGTTGGAGGGTTGCAGAGAGTAGGGAAGGGATTATGTTGCAAGACGGGTACCACGTACCCTATGTAGAGGAGGTGGTATACACTGGGAGAGCTCTGAGGAGCACTGATTATTGTATTAGCGATAAAATAGCGAGAGATGCAACATTGCGGCGAAAAGAGAGTTTGCAAAGAGTTGGTGAGTGGGCGGGAATTAATGATACGAAAGGCTTTCCTGTCTACTTTGTCTAGAAGTGCGGTGTGAGAAGATCCTCCCCACACATGTGAACAATACTCAATACAAGGATGCACTGTGCCCCTGTACAGAGCAAGAAGCTGTGCAGGGGTAAAGAACCTCCTGAGGCAGTTGAGCACACCCAGCTTCTGGGAGGCTGCCTTAGCAAGACTGGTAATATGGTCCTTCCAAGTGAGAGCAGAAGAAAAAGAGACACCAAGAATATTGAGAGAAGATGAAGGATTGATTTTTGTATTGTTAAAGAACAAGGGATAGTCCTCTGGGTGTTCCGGACGGGTAGATAGATGGAGAAATTTGGTTTTGGAAGCATTAAAGGTAACATGGTTATCTCTGCCCCAATTGGAAATAGTATTTAGATCAGAAGATAAGTGCTCTATGGCTTCATTATGTTTGTCTTTGAGGGATTGCTGGCTGGGGCGTTCTGGAAAACTAATTGATTCGTGTTAGGTAGACTAGTCTGGTATGAATGGATGGGACTGGAGGTACAGTTGAGAAGATCATTTATAAAAATTAGATAGAGAATAGGAGATAGGACAGAGCCCTGATGGACAGCGGAGTTGATAGGATGAGGAAGTAAGCAATGGCCGTCCACAACCGCAGCTATGGAACGGCCGGAAAAGGAATTAGAGACAAAGGTAAAGATAGATGGATAGAAACCGAAGGAGGGTAGTTTAGAAATTAAAGATTTGTGCCAGACCCTATAGAAGGCCTTCGATATGTCTAGTGACTCTAGTGCAATAGAAAAAGTCTCACCGAAGTCCCGAAAGGAGGATGACCAAGAGTTAGTAAAATATGAAAGAAGATCACCAGTAGAGCGACCCTTAAGGAAGCCATACTGCCGACCTGAGAGCAGATTATGAGAAGAGAAATGCTTAAGAAATTTGGAAGCAAGAATAGTTTAAAAAACTTTAGAGATACAAGAGATAAGAGCAATTGGACGATAGTTGGAGGGTTGAGAGCGGTTACCCTTCTTTGGGACAGGTTGAATGAGAGCAAACTTCCAGCATGAAGGGAAGACGTTAGAGGAGAGAGAGAGACGAAAGAGTTTCCCTAGGCAGGAAGTCAGCACGGAAGCACAGTTTTTGAGTACAACAGGAGGAACACCGTCCGGACCGTACGCTTTCTTAGTATTAAGCCCAGAGAGGGTAGAAAGTACATCTTTAGAAGAGATTAGAATATTAGGCATAAGTAGGAGAGAAGAGGGTGGAGAAAGAGGAATAGCACCGGAATCATCCAAAGTGGAGTTTCTAGCAAAAGTTTGATCGAAGAGTTCAGCTTTGTCAGAGGAAGAAGTGATGGATGTGCCATCAGAGTGGAAAAGGGGAGGGAAAGACGAGGAAGAAAAATTGTTGGAGAGGTTTTTGGCTAGATGCCAGAAAGCTTGGGAAGAGCTAGAGTTGGATAGTTCAGTGCATATATTATTGATGAAAGAGTGCTTGGCAAGTTGAAGAACAGATTTGGCTTGACTCCGGGCAGAAACATAGGAAGAATGAGATTTTTGAGTTTTAAGGCGTCGGTACTGTTTGAATGCTTCCTCCTTGTTGCGGACAGCAGTAGAACGTCAAACGTGAGTAAACCAAGATTTTTTTGCATTAGATTGAGAGAAAGAAAATGGAATGTATGCTTCCATGCTTGAGAGGATTACCTCGGTAATGCGTTCAGTACTCTCCGAGGGTCCTCAGCCACGGAAGCAGAAGTCATTCCATGGGAAATCAAAGAAGTACTGCCGAAGTGCCTCCCAGTCGGCAGCGCCAAAGTGCCACAAGCGCCGCCGGCTGGGAGGATCGGATGGCCGTACTGGAGAGATAGGACAGGTAACGGAGGTAAGTTTATGGTCGGAGGAGCCCAGGTAAAGCATAATAAGGTGATCCACTTCATTCCGAGATAGCTTCGGATATGTTTGTATCAGTATTAATGACCATGACTGTATGACCGTCATCAAGTCTTGGTACTGTACTAACGTAAAACTTTAGTACCCTTCAGGATTATAACGCGTTCTAACAGTTTACTCTGGTTACCAATAGACGATTCTATTTAGATTAGGAAGGGTGTATGGAAGTCGGAGGGTCAATTGAGACAGTATTTAACCTTATCATTCCCACAGATCCATCCTAAGCTGTTTAAAATAGACTAAGGATATCCAGAATAAACTGTCACAACGCGTTGTGATACTCAAGGGGTTAATCGATCTATGTACTGAACGTACAATCGTGGAAATGAATTTTTGGAGGAATAACTATAATACACTAACGAAGTATTTTGGTAAACTGATGTTTAAACTACTAGTTTTCATTATTCAGTGTTCACCATTTTGTTGTTATCACTAGAAGGTGTTTAAGTATTCCTAACCACGGTTTTACTTACCTAATTTATGTTTCTATCCAAGAATCAAAAGCCATAATCCAATATTGGTTAGTAAAATTGCTGGAAAACTGGCCGTGTGACGCCAGTTTCCGATCCAGAAATTGGTGGTACACTCAGATGCCATATTCTCTAGTCCACTCATATAAATTCATGAACTCCCTACGTTTTTCTGTATGCAATTATATCTTTCTGGATAGATTTTTGGATAAAACCTACTTTTCAATCAATAGTATATATATTTTTGTAATTGATGTATAGAAAATTGTATTCATAAATTCGTTTCCAGAGTTTTCCTTCCATTATTAGAAACGTGTGAAGTCCACGAATTCATGAGTGGGCTAGAGACTATGGCATCCGAGTGTACATTCAGAATCATAGTTCTCCGAAAACCTCCTCGTAAACGGAGCAACTTTAAGGTACTATTACTTTTCATTGATAGTCCTCATATGTTTCTAATAGACCGCGACTAGTATATTATTTACTTCACGTCATAGAGTTGTCGAGTTAATGTCCTTCTCTGTAGACTTCACATCTGATCATCAAGACTTATGGTGAATTATTAATATTAATGTGATTTTATTGAAAATCAATAGTTCGCCGACAATTTTGCTCATAAGTTGTTTAATTACAAGTTACTGTCACCTTCTTTTGCCAATCCTAACTTGTTTCTAATCGTGACGTAGTATTTGTTTTTAGGTAGTAGCAGTTTCGAGTTAACGTTATTTTTTCTAGATTTCACACACATCATCACCAAGGTTTTTGGTGAACTAATAATTTTGGCTGTATAATTTTAAAAATCAGGCAGTATGTACTTTATGCGAAAGGAAAAACAAAGTAAGCATAGAATAAAAAAGGATGTAAAGAGGTGGATAGGATAAAATTAGTAAATGTGAGGAAGATAGCTTGGTTTGGTTTGTTTACTGGTGAACTTGTCCCGATTGGTTATCTAGAGGACTGGCCATACCGGCACTAGCTCATGGTTAGATGTTAAAGAAGAACATTGGTTATTACTTAATGAGTAAAGTTGGTGAGAGATAGTCGTAGAGATAGTCTTCCCATATGGTAAGAAGAAAAAGATGAAAAATAAATCGAAAAAGATAAGATGACGAAGATGAAGAAGGCGAAGAACACGAAGAAAAAGACGAAGATAACGATAAAGGAGTAGATGAAGAAAATGGGAAGGAGGAGGTAAGGTGATGAAGTATGACCCATAGAATCTTCGGTATGCCCATGAGTGAAAATCATCGGGGAGAGTCAATGACGCGAGCACGGCAACGGTGGTATTTGTGGTGTCAGGATTGTGTTTTATTGGTGTTGTTATAGTCTGTTTATTTTCAGCTAAGGGTAAATAGCCATGTCCTCATCATGAATCCTCGGCTATTACAGAGATTTGGAAGTGAAATATGTTGGTAATTGTGAAAACTTGGTATTTATATGATGCATTGACACAATAGATTTATATATTTCTATTAGGTATCGATAAATCAGCTGCTAAGGGATTCAGTTTACCATCAGCTGGACAAAAAAGGACTATAGTAAATGTGGTAGTTGTGATTGTGTGGTAGTTAGAATTGTGGTAGTGAGAGTGCTATGATTGTTTTGAATTAGTGTGGTAAATAGTTCTGATAGTGGAGCTTGTTGTAGTTATGAGTTTTTTTGGAAGAATTATAGTAAGAAAATGAAAAGGAAGAAGAAGGAGGAGGTGGAGGAAGCGATGAGGTATGACTAGGGAACCATTGGGAGGAATCAATGACGCGAGCACGACAATGGTGGTAGTTGTGGGGTATTTTGCTTATGCTTTATCGGTGTGGTTGTTGTTGTTGTTCCCCAGGCTGCCTCGCCGAACAGCCCCAAGGTCCCGAGCAAGGCCAAGGCCATAGAGCGCCCCCACAAAACCCTCCCTGCTTACCACTAACAAAACCCAGGTGACCAAAGCCACTCTAAGGCAGGGAGCTGAGGAGGGCGCGGAAACGCCCGGGAAACCAAAACCCCACCCAAGGCCCTGTGCCCCTCAGCAATTATGAAGGGAAAGTTGAGGGGCAAGGGAAAAATGTGACGCTTTGGCTCCCAATCTGCCAACTTTTAGGTTGGCAGTAGGGAGGTCGATCCACGGAAAAGATGCCGTCACTTGAGATCTAGAAGATATATAAGTAAAAGGAACAGTCAGAGTAAGCTATGGGTATGGCAGAGATCGCTCGGTTCTCACTCTGATAGACCAGCCCATCACCACATGACTAGAACCCAATCCTCTCAGCATCAGCTAGGAAAGGCCCTAGAAAGCCACCTTTGGCGGGGGGATAGCTTCCCTACTTCAACTCCTTTCGGAGTTGGGCACCCGCCGTCGGTGTGGTTGTTAGTAGGTATGGTATTTGTGGTAGTTGTAAAGTTGCTAGTTGTGGTTGTGGTAGGGCTGTGGTCGTTCTGATTATTGTAGTTGTGATTTTGAGAGAAGAAGAAGCAGAGGGGAAAACAAGAGAAGGAAGGGATGAAATATGACCATTAGTGAAAATAATTGGGGAGTCAAAGATTGTGTTGGGTTAGTGGCGTTTGTAGTTGTGATTGTAATAATTATGTGTGTGATTGTGATAGTTGTGGCATCTTGATTGTTAAGCATTACTGTGGTTGGTGTTTTATATTATAGTAGCCATTTTCTTTGTGATTATGGTATTTGTATTTGTAAATATGAACAGAAAGAAGAAGACGAAAAATACGAAGAAGAAAAGGAAGAAAACACTTAACAATAAGATAGGTATGAGGTATAACCATTAGGGACAACCATTGGGAAAAGAGTCAATGATATGAGGCCAGCAACGGGGCTAATATGAGGCCAGCAACGGGGCTAATATGAGGCCAGCAACGGGGCTAATATTATTGATATAAGGACATTTTTGTTACCGGTAGTGATAATGGTCTTATGATTGTATGGTATGATCTTTCCAAGAAAGGTCAGAAAAAGAAACATCGAGAATATTGAGAGAATATTAGGGGTTGATGTGTGTATTGTTGAAGAGCAAGGAATAGTCATGTGGAATATTGTGACGAGTAGATAGATGAAGAAATTGGGTTTTTGAAGCATTGAAAGTAACAAGATTCTATCTGCCCCAATAAAAAAAAATTATAAATCAGAAGAGAGGAGTGCAATGGCCTAATCACGTGAGTTCTACAGTAATTGTGCGGTGGGTTATTGTGGAAAACTAGTTGAATAATGTAGGGTAAAGTCATCACCATATGAGTAAATGTGACTAGAGGTGCAGTTGAGAATATCATTAATTAATATTGGAAAGAGAACTGGAGACAGGACAACCCTGAGAAAGCCAGAGTTGACACGTTGAGGAAGTGAGCGATGGCCGTCCAGAACTGCAGCTACGGCCAGAAAGGAAACTTGAGATAAAGGCACAGATAGAGCGATAAAAACCGAATGAGGGTAGTTTCGAAATAAATAAGTTGTGCCAGACTCTATCAAAGGCTTTCAATATGTCTAGCGCAATAGAAAAGGTCTCACCGAAGTCCCAAAAGGAGGATGACCAAGAGTTAGTAATAAAAAGAAAGGAGATAACCAGTAGAGCGGCTCCTTAGGAAGTCATACTGGCGATCGGAAAGTGGGAATACAAATACTTTAGAAATTTTGAAATAAGAATAGAGAAAACAAAATTAGAGCAAGTGAATGATAGTTGAGAGCAGTCACCCTTCTTTGAGACAGGTTGAATGAGAGCAAACTTCCAGCAAGAAAGGAAGGTGGTAGAGGAAAGACAGAGACAGAAGAGTTTGCCTATGCAGGGAGTCAGCACGGAAGAACAGTTTTTGAGTACAACAGAAGGAACACCATCTGGTCCGTACCCCTTCTTAATAGCACCGGAATTAAATCTGGAGGCTCAAGTGCTTAATTAAGATAGCCATAATTTAGGAGTCTGCCCCTCAGAGTAAAGGCTCTATGGAGACGAAGCAAACTGCTTCATCTTCTATAACCTTGACTCTGCCTCAGGGGCAGCAGGAGAAGGAAACATGGGCAACAGAGCAAGCCCCCGGGAAATCCCTGAGCCAGCCCACCTGAGCCACTCCCTCTGATCTTACCGCTTCCCAGAACCACAGAGCGAGACCAACCTAATAAATAGCGGCCTGGGGAGCAGCAACGCAACCTTGTAGCCCGGAGCAAGTGCACCAGCAAAAGAAGATAAAAATTCAATGACCTCTTTGGAAGTGATTCTGATGATAGTTCACAAACTTAATGCTTAATTTTCCTCTCTGGTTGAATACATGAGGTTAAGGTCTGAGAATCTCGACTGCCGACGTGAGAAATTCCTCTGGTTACAGTAACTCTAACCCCTGTCTTGCGTAGCTCATTCAGGTAAAGCCTGGAAAATCTGGCACTGATGTAAGTAGCTCCATCAAGGCTGTTGGTTACAGATGCCTAATCCCTACCTTGAGTAACTCATTTGGGTAGGCCTAATTGCATCTCGGCCACGGACATGATAAATCTGTCTCTCTGGGTATGAGGTAACCTAACCCCCGTCAAGAGTAGCTCATTCGGGTTAAACTTGAGAATCTTAGCAACAGCATGAGCAGCTCTGCCAACTTCTAGTTGGGGCAAATTGACTTCATCACCACTTCTAGTCTACGAAGCAGCCCAGAAAAGGAGCCACCGACACTCATAGATCCAGATGATCATACACAATGCCCAGCCGGACCACCCCTGGGCGGACGCAATAGTAAGATTTGCCTTTGGCTTTCAGAGTCCCTTAACCCTTTTAGACTCATATGGCGCAGAGGTTGCCAGATTAGCAATAAGAAATAGAGTTTTCTCACTCTTATAATTACCTCTCCAAAATTAGTTTTCTGCCCACAGCTAACTCAAAGACAACTGCAGAGGTTGAAGTAACTAAACTAAAGGTTTCTAAATACCCCTGATGGTAACAAAGGCTTTAAAGTATCCCTAATAGGCTCAACATCGCGTCATATGTCGGAAGGGGTTAATAGGCCCTAAGAGAAGAAGAATGCAATACACATAACCATATCTTAACTATTTACCATCATAGAGCTTAACCCCCATTACGCATGAATGACTCCGTTGTTATGGTAAGAGATTAACTTAATGATATTAAATAATTTCCTTCCACAACATCTGCTAGACACACTTATCATTATTGCCCCAGCTACCACGGCTCCATTGAGATTTAATCTTAATAATGTCACACTTGTGTTCTTGGGGTAACACATTGTAAATTATAAATTCTGTTCTTAATCATTATCCATATATTATGGTTTTGCTAACTATTGGTTATTGTTATCTTTGTTTCTCATAGGTATTGATTTTACAAAGATGCCTATATTTTTTGTCATTTATAATTGTGCATTAACTTACATTCATATTTCTTTGTACAAATAAATATAAACCCTAAGTTAAATACCACTAGTCTACGCATTCTGTTCATTGCCTGCCCTACCCAGTCGATCAAAGGACCTTCCACTCACAACAATAAAGATTACACCAGCCCCTATTAACGATATTCAGGGACGGCATCTAAATAAATATTGTTGTAGTTATGGTTATTGTGGATCTGCATATTATCATCTATTTTTTATTAATTTCACCACAACACCAAACACCTCCAATGAAATTAATGAAAGCATATACTGTATGTGATCCACCAGGATTCGAACCCGGGTTATCACACACAGTTTTTTAGACACCTTAACCATTACACCACCAAGATGAGTTATGTCAACGTTGGTGATAGTTATAATGGAGATATATGGGCAATAATATTATGATAAATATAATTGCGATATTTATGGTTAACTTACATTACTGTACATTCCGGGTACACAAATCGAAAACTTATTTTTGTTAAGCTATCTCACACTGAATTGAATCTGTCTCGATGTTTTACCTGGTATATGATTTAGAGGGTTTAATTCAATAGTTTGAGTTACAAAGGGTCAGAAGTTATGTCCTAGCGTATACAGCTGGTTGTTACCTTGTTAAAAGATGTAAACATTGATATATGGCGATATAAAATAATGTAAGTTGTGGTGGCAAGTTGCTGAAAGTGGGTTAGATAATAGGTTAGCTAAAATATATGGTAAGGTGTGGTGGTTCTAGCTCAATGTGTTTTAGACCTTAGGGAAAATATAAGATCTGGTAAAGTAACAAGATTAATAGCTGTATTGTATGTGAGATGGTGGTTAAAATATTTGTGGTAGTATATATAAGTGAGGTAATTAGTGGTTGGGATAGTTATGGAAAGTAGGTTATGTGGTAGTTTGAGGACAGTAAGTTATGTGGTAGTTGTGGTAGTATGAGGAAAGTATGTTATGTGGTAGTTGTGGTAGTATGAGGAAAGTATGTTATGTGGTAGTAGTGGTAGTATGAGGAAAGTATGTTATGGGATAGTTGTGGCAGTATGAGGAAAGTATGTTATGGGGTAGTTGTGGCAGTATGAGCAAAGTATGTTATGTGGTAGTTGTGGTAGTATGAGCAAAGTATGTTATGTGGTATGAGGAAATTATGTTATGTGGTAGTATAAGGAAAGTATGCTATGTGGTAGTATGAGGAAAGTATGTTATGTGTTAGTTGTGGTAGTATGAGAAAAGTATGTTATGGGGTAGTTGTGGCAGTATGAGGAAAGTATGCTATGGGGTAGTTGTGGCAGTATGAGGAAAGTATGCTATGGGGTAGTTGTGGTAGTATGAGGAAAGTATGTTATGTGGTAGTTGTGGTAGTATGAGGAAAGTATGCTATGGGGTAGTTGTGGCAGTATGAGGAAAGTATGTTATGTTGTGGTAGTATGAGGAAAGTATGCTATGGGGTAGTTGTGGCAGTATGAGGAAAGTATGTTATGTGGTAGTATGAGGAAAGTATGTTATGTGGTAGTTGTGGTAGTATGAGGAAAGTATGCTATGGGGTAGTTGTGGCAGTATGAGGTAAGTATGTTATGGGGTAGTTGTGGCAGTATGAGCAAAGTAAGTTATGTGGTAGTTGTGGTAGTATGAGGAAAGTATGTTATGTGGTACTTGTGGTAGTATGAGCAAAGTATGTTATGTGGTAGTTCTAGTAGTATGAAGAAAGTATGTTATGTGGTAGTATGAGGAAAGTATGTTGTGTGGCAGTATGAGGAAAGTATGTTACGTGGTAGCATGAGGAAAGAAACTATGTGGTAGTATGAGGAAAGTATGTTATGTGGTAGTTGTGGTAGTATGAGGAAAGTATGTTATGTGGTAGTTGTGGTAGTATGAGGAAAGTATATTATGGGGTAGTTGTGGCAGTATGAGGTAAGTATGTTATGGGGTAGTTGTGGCAGTATGAGCAAAGTAAGTTATGTGGTAGTTGTGGTAGTATGAGGAAAGTATGTTATGTGGTAGTTGTGGTAGTATAAGGAAAGTATGTTATGTGGTAGTTGTGACAGTATGAGGAAAGTATGTTATGTGGTAGTTGTGGTAGTATGAGGAAAGTATGTTATGTGGTAGTTGTGACAGTATGAGGAAAGTATGTCATATGGTAGTTTTGGCAGTATGAGGAAAGTAGTTATGTGGTAGTTGTGGTAGTATGAGGAAAGTATGTTATGTGGTAGTTGTGGTAGTATAAGGAAAGTATGTTATGTGGTAGTTGTGGTAGTATGAGGAAAGTATGTTATGTGGTAGTTGTGACAGTATGAGGAAAGTATGTTATATGGTAGTTTTGGTAGTATGAGGAAAGTAGTTATGTGGTAGTATTAGGAAAGTATGTTATGTGGTAGTTGTGGTAGTATGAGGAAAGTATGTTATGATGTGGTAGTTGTTTTAGCATAAGCAAATGTGTTAGGTAGTGGTTGAGATAGTTGTGGTTGTATAAGGAAAGTAGGTTATATAATGGTGGTTGCTGGTAAACTATTTTTTAGGGATGGTAGATGTTCGTGGTAGGTGGGCGTAGTTGTGTGGTTCTGGTATTAATGACTTTCGCTAGCTCACGCTCACTCTCACTCTTACTCTCACTCTCACTCTCTCTCCTCAGAAATATAGCCAAAATATTATCTTTTCTTTCTTCTTAATCATATAATGAACAAATATCCTTTGTACATTCGACTGCCATACTCTTTAGCCCACACATGATAATTCTTGTGGACCCCCTTATGTTTTTCTTTATAAAATTATAATTATTTGGACTGTTTTTTTGGATAGGAATCGCTTGTCATGAAAGAGTATACATAGTTTTGTAGTTCATGTACAGACAATTCTAATGATAAATTCGTGTCCAGAGACATACTTCCAGAACTAGAAATAGGTGAAGTCCATGAATATTTATGAGTGGGCTAGAGACTATGGTATCTGAGTGTACAAAGTGCCTAACTGTAGTTAATTTCAAATAGGATTGCACATGGGCATCAATAGGGATGCAACTAATTAATTAGAAAGATAGTTAACACAATGCTAGCAACGAATGGTCAATGGAGTGACTAATAAATAGATTCCTATTATTTCTGATATTCCACAAAGATATATCAAAGGTCAAATGTTATTTATCATAAGATAATATGAATTACATTGGTGTTGGCCAGGTGAATGTGATATCTAAGTTTGCAATCATAAAGTGGGCAAATTCCACCGTACACTCATAGACAAAAGACATGTTACACCGTTATAACTTTAAATTAATTTTCCTCTATTGATTAATACTCCAGGAACGCACCGAAGAGTCTTTGCGTATAATGTCATAATGGTCTTGCTTACGTCATACCCTTCTTCTTTTATTCTGGTTATAGGTAGACGATATTATTTAGTTTTAGAAAACATTTTGAAAGTAAAGTTAATTGATACAGACTTTACCATTTTTATTCCTAGAGGGCCTTCCAAATTTGCATAAATTCTCTAATTATAGCAAACTGATAATAATGAACGCAGGGTTTAGTATATATATATATATATATATATATATATACCGGTATATATATATATATATATAACAAGAGGAAGAATAGAGATAGAGCTGCGCCATACGCCATGTTTATTACTCGAATTTTCGGCATCAAGAAGGTGCCATCTTCAGGTTATACAGACTGTTATTTTGTTAACAATAATTATGTCAGGGATTTATTTGACAAGGTGTTGAAGAGGTTTCTTTACAGTAAACTATGTGCTCCTGATCAGGCTAAATCCAATGTTCCTAAATTGATAAAATACATTAAAATGCCCTTTTACGGTAAAGTAAGTTATCAGTACAGAAAATACATATCAATATTGTTGAGTACTAGTTTCCCCGCGGTTAATTTTAGAATTATATTCACGAATGAGTTTACCATAAGAAATTTCTTCTCATTTAAAGATCGATTGCCTGACCAATTGTGCTCGAACATCGTATATAAATTTACTTGTCCTGGTTGTCAGACCAGGTATATAGGATGTTCTGGACGTGCCTTTAAAGTGCGAATGTTCGAGCACATTGGTAAAAGTCATCGATCAGGTCAATTTTTGCAAAACAATTTTGTTTCGGCCATTCGTAATCATGCTAGAGAACAAAACCATCCCTACACTCCTGAGGATTTTCAAATAGTTGCCAAGTTTCGGAGCCACTATGAAGCACTTATTGGTGAAAAATAACTAATAAAAAAGATCAATCCTGAACTTAACGTTTCACACAATTCATAATGTTTTATTTTATATCATTCTCTGCAATTAGTGTCCGAAACTTGGGGATTGGTTGTATGAACAGTTGTGTTTGGTTGAGTTGGGTTAGTTTAGTTGTCCCTTAGCTATCATGGTGTGTGGATCTCTTTCGATGTGCTTAGGTTTTTGAGGTACTGTACATGGGTGTTTTTTGTATTTTTGTGATTGTGTGCTTATCAATTATCAAAGAATTTTGGCTTTTTTGTTTGATGTTCATTGTTTACAAGATGGAGTTTGAGGCCAGTGGGTTATGATTAATGTTGTTTTGTATGTATTTGAGAGCTTTTTCACTAGGTATATTTCAGCTTATTAAGTGATAAAATGTATTACATTAGATCCATTTTCTTTCTAATAGTATAATACTTATTTTGTATATTTTTAGGATCAGTCTGTATAACCTGAAGATGGCACCTTGTTGATGCCGAAAATTCGAGTAATAAACATGGCGTATGGCGCAGCTCTATCTCTATTCTTCCTCTTGTTATGGAAATTACGGTGCCCTCGGCCCCCTACTGATGTCTTATATATATATATATATATATATATATATATATATATATATATACAGAGCGGTCACGAAACATTTCCCCATAGGGAATTCCTGTGTATTTGCAAGAGAGAGCTGAAGAGTCTATTTTTATTTATTTCACTCCAACACCAAACACCTCCAAAATAAATTAATGAAAGCAAGCATGTGATCTACCGGAATTCGAACCTGGGTTACCACAAACAGATGCAGATCAAATATATAAGAATACCCTATGGGCAATACACAGGAATTCCCTATGGGAAAATGTTTTGCGACCGCTCTGTGTATATATATATATATATATTCCCATCATTGATATTTCTGAATGTTCAACTCTTAAGAGAAAGCTTTCTTGTCATTCTCAAACTAGATATTTCTGACCTGTTTATCTCTCTCCTAATGCTACTGACTATCCAAAATTCTTTGAAAATCTATCTTCTATTCTATCCATCTTTACTTTCGCAGAAATCTCCAACCCATAACCTCACAAGAAATAAAAAACGCCTTTCTACCATGTCTGTGTTATCGCAAAAGGCAAGCCCCTTGACTCAATAAATGAAAGAGATACTACCTGACAGAAACAAGGGAAAGTTAGGCAACTCAGGGCAATGTTTTAGGGGTGCAGTTCTTCTCTGAACGATTCGTAAATCTAGAACAACCTTGAGTAAAAAGGTGACAATATCTATCTTGCTGGATCTAGCCAGATCGATCCAGTATAAACGATTCAAACAAATGCAAATAGAAGTGACCCCGAAGAGAGAAGACGAAGAGGCAAACTTTACCTGCGGCGTGTGAAGCCAGTGACGAGCTCTTTCATCTACCGTCAGACAACTACCAGAGAGACCACGTGTTCGCCAGACTCGCTACCAGGCTTCTATCTCTCTTCTCATTCTTTAAGTGCTCTTTATGAAAGTATTAGAAACGATGATTTCCAACTAAGGGTTAATTTGGTATACCATAACGTAATCAACAAAGATTGTTATTCTTCTCTTCTAGTGACCCGTTGCTCGATATAGAGAGAACATATACACTTCTGTCTGTGGGATAAAGATATATATATTTCTTGGAATACAGGTTCCTGTATTTTTAATGGAGTATTATACATATATTTGTTCGGGAATAGAAACACGCACATTTACACGTAAGAACCTGTGAACAATTATATAGATATATAGATCTTGTTTTATGTAATTTCATCATTGCGTACATAATTCATAGATAAATTGTTCGCAGAGTGTTTTACCATCCAGTCTCTCACTTTGACTATTATTCTGATATTCACGCTTTCTGAAGTTAAATTCATTTCGTGTATAATTTTGAGTTATATTTAACTCAATGTTGTCAAGTCACATTAACTTATCCGCCGACCCCAAATCTCGGTCACGCATTAATAGAATAGTTGACCTTGACCTTTGACCTTTATCTTGACCTTTATATATCTCAACATTTATTATTTTCCTTTTCACTTAAAGTGCAACTATCTCACCAAATTGTGTGAGTTTCTATGAAAAGTAAAGAAAATAGCATATTGACCTTTTATTTGACCTTGACCTGTGACCTTGACCTTTCATATGGAAGTTAATAGTTTATTGTATGATCTTGGCCTAGGCATTCCGAATATACATGGTATATATGGTATATATGTTGTTCTCAAAATCTGTGCTTCCGTGCTGACTCCCTGCCTAGGCAAACTCTTTCGTCTCTGTCTATCCTCTAACGTCTTCCCTTCATGCTGGAAGTTTGCTCACATTCAACCTGTCCCAAAGAAGGGTGACCGCTCTCAACCCTCCAACTATCGTCCAATTGCTCTCATCTCTTGTCTTTCTAAAGTTTTTGAAACTATTCTTGCTTCCAAATTTCTTAAGCATTTCTCTTCTCATAATCTGCTCTCAGATCGCCAGTATGGCTTCCTTAAGGGTCGCTCTACTGGTGATCTTCTTTCATATCTTACTAACTCTTGGTCATCCTTCTTTCGGGACTTCGGTGAGACTTTTTCTATTGCACTAGACATATCGAAAGCCTTCGATAGAGTCTGGCATAAATCTTTAATTTCTAAACTACCCTCCTTCGGTTTCTATCCCTCCATCTGTGCCTTTGTCTCTAATTTCCTTTCCGGCCGTTCCATAGCCGCGGTTGTGGACGGCCATTGTTCACTTTCTCATCCTATAAACTCCGGTGTTCCTCAGGGCTCTGTCCTATCTCCTATTCTCTTTCTAATTTTTATAAATGATCTCCTTAACTGTACCTTAATTCCCATCCATTCATACGCCGACGACTCAACCTTACACTACTCCATTAGTTTTTCAGAACGCCCCAGCCAGCAATTTCTCAACGACAAACGTAATGAAGCCATAGAACTCTTAAATTCTGATCTAAATACTATTTCCAATTGGGGCAGAGAAAACCTTGTTAACTTTAATGCTTCCAAAACCCAATTTCTCCATCTATCTACCCGTCAGGATCTCCCAGCGGACTATCCCTTATTCTTCAACAATACAAAAATCAACCCTTCATCTTCTCTCAATATTCTTGGTGTCTCTTTTTCTTCTGCTCTCATTTGGAAGGACCATATTACCAGTCTTGCTAAGGCAGCCTCCCAGAAGCTCGGTGTGCTCAACCGCCTTAGGGGGTTCTTTTCCCCTGCACAGCTTCTTGCTCTGTACAGGGGAATAGTGCGCCCTTGTATTGAGTATTGTTCACATGTGTGGGGAGGTTCCTCTCACACCGCTCTCCTAGACAAAGTTGAAAGGAAGGCCTTTCGTATCATTAACTCCCGTCCACTCACCAACTCTCTGCAGTCTCTCTCTCTCCACCGCAATGTTGCATCTCTCTCGCTATTCTATCTCTGCTAAAATAATCAGTGTTCCTCAGAGCTATCCCAGTGCATACCACCTCCTTTACGTAGGGCACGTGGTACCCGTCTTGAAACTCAATCCCACCCCTACTCTGTGCAACTCTCCAACCCAAGAGTGAAACGTTACTCCCAAACTTTCTTCTACTCAACCGCTGAGCTCTGGAACTCTCTCCCAGAATCAGTCTTTCCCTCTTCCTATGACTTAAATTGCTTCAAACTCCATGTGTCCAGGCATTTTGGCTCGAACGTCCCTTGATTTTGGCCCTGTCACTCTTTCAACTATGGGGGAGGCACTCGCTATAGTCAGTAATGCCATTTGCCTCCTTCAATCACATAGAAAAAAAAAAAAAAAAAAAAAAAAAGCCTAGTGAGAATTTAACAGTTAGTATAAGAAATACTAGTAAAATACTATTTTGACCTTTGACCTTGAACTTTGACCTTACCCTTTAGAATATGTATCTAAAATTTGTGCAATACGATATCAAGGTTTCCAGTAACTTGTATAGTGAAAATGAAGACATTTGAATACAAACTAAATATAAATAGTATAAGTTGACCTTTCACCCTGATCTGTGACCTTGACCTTTATGTAAGAGAAAACACAAATATTCATTGACATTGCCCAGGAAAATCAAATAAGCATGACTAATTTTATTAAAACCCATCAGTTAGTTTCATATATATTTATAGAATAGTTGACCTTGACCTTCAAGATATGTCTCAACATTTATTATTATCCTTTTCATTTAAAGTGCAACTATATCACCAAATGCTGTGAAGTTTTTATGAAAAGTAATGAAGTTAGCATATTGACCTTGTATTTGACCATGACCTGTGAACTTGACCTTTCATATGGAATTGCATAGTTTCTTGTATGACCTTGTCCTAAGTATTCCGAATATATTTGGTAAGTCTAGTGAGAATCTAACAGTTAATATAAGAAATACTAGTACAACAAATATTTTGACCTTTGAGCTTTGACCTTCGGAATATGTATCTAAAATTAGGTCAATAATATATCGAGGTTACCAGTAACTTGTATAGTGAAAAGGAAGAAATTTGAGTAAAAAGTAAAACACATAAAATATTTACCTTATTTTTAACTTTGACCTTTGACCTTAACCTTTGAGTTAAATAAAAAAAAAATTTACTGACCTTTGCATTGACCAAATGAATATACCTGTGAAATTTGGTGAAAATCCATCGAACGGTCTAGGAGGAGTTTCCCGGACGGAAGACGACAACGACGACGGACGACGACGACAGACAAAGCCGACTGATGGTGCACAGCATACGGGCGGGATCTGTATGCACGATACAACTCTGCTTCGCAGAGTTGATAAATGAGGGTTGCAATGTGAGTTATAATTATATAATTAGCCCTACTATGTATATTACTATTATTATTTCATTCACATAATTGTATAAAAACGCATGATTTAAGCTAAAAGTTTAGTATTTAATTTTGACATGAATATTACATGTCGTGCAAAACTTTATTGGACAAGAGATCTGTGATACCTAGAACAAATCTCAAATTCTTAAAATAGCTCTTAAATATAACAGCTTATGAAGAGCGAAGATAATATATATTTCACCCTGTAATCATTGTTATTCACTAATTTATCTCTTGCATATTCATCTATAGTAACACACCGGAATAAACCTTCAAACCTTCAAGTCGTTAAGGGGGTGGGGTTGATTTTATTAGTTTAATTATTTATTTATTTATTATTGTTTTAGTTTCCTTCTTAGACCCCCATTAAGCTTAATAAATTATCCTCAAGATTCACGTTCGAGATAAATTTGTACATTTTTCGGTAGCAAAATGTCAGGGCCGAAGGCCGGTTTTTCTCCAAAATTACAGGCTCGCCAGGAAAATATCGACACCTAAATGGCACGAAAGGTCTTGATATGAATACAGAAATGGGACGAAAGGCCTTAAAATCTCAAAACTAATGGGCCGAACGTCTTAAAATCTCAAAACTAATGGGTCTAAACATGAGGGAGAAGGGGTTCCAGAAGAAGCCACAACCTCCCCCTTAAGAAGATACCGACTATGTCTTGTAGCTCCCGGTAGGTAGTAGGTCGTAGGAGAGTAACACACATTTATCATGGCTTCTTAAGGGTAGACCACAAGACAAACAGGAAGGCAAAGACAGATGGAGGTAGGGGAGAGAGAGAGAGAGAGAGAGAGAGAGAGAGAGATAGAAAGAGAGAGAGAGAGAGAGAGAGAGAGAGAGAGCGAGAGCGAGAGCGAGAGAGAGAGAGAAAGAAAGAAAGAAAGAGAAAGAGAAAAAAAGAGACAGAAAGAAAGATATGGAAAGAAAGAAAGAGAGAGGGAAAGAAAGAGTGAGAGACATAGAGAGAGAAAGAAAGAAAGAGAGAGAGAGAGAGAGAGAGAGAGAGACAAACAAACAGAGAAGTACAAAGAAAGTAAAGCAACAACAGGCGTACCGACCCGTCAAGGTTGCTTGCTCTCTAAATCACTGCTGTTTAAAGTGTTCAACAGTGGTTTGCATTAGGAGGGGAACAATTGGAAAGGGAAGTGCTGCCCTAGGAAAAATGTCCCTGGCAGAGTTAGGAGATATTAGTAGGGGACCATTTGGGTCAATTACATAACACAGCTGTAAGTGATTCTTCATGTACACCAGGGAAAAGTGAGTAACATCTTAAATATTTAGTTATACATGTAGTGAGCCTCAATTTATCCGAATAAAAGAAAACAAAAGTTATTAATTTACAAATGAGGGGGAACGGGTGTGAGAGGGGTGTGTGAAGGAGAATGAGTGTGAGGGGAGGGGGTTGTGAGGGAGGGAGAGATGTAAGACGAGGGGAAGAGATAGGGAGAGGGAGTGTGAGGGGAAAGGGAGGGAGGGTATAGGGAAGATAGGGGGGGGGGGAGGAGGAGGACGAGAAAAAAATATGACATAAATCGGAAATGAATCTCCCATTTCTGAAAGCCGAGAGGGTGATGTTGTATGTTATGTCAGATGGGGAGAGATACAGAGAGGAGGGATGGGTAGGGGAGGGGGGAGAGGGAAGGTGGGGGGGGGTGGTGGGGAGGGAGGGGAGAGGGGAAGTGTGGGGTAGGGGTGGTAGGGAAGTGAGGTAGAGGGGATGCGGGAGGGGGGGGTAGTAGGGAGGAGAGGGAGAGGGGAAGCGTGGGGTGGGGTGGTAGGAAGGGATAGGGGAAGGGTAAGCGTGGGATGGGGGTGGTAGGGAGGGGAGGGAGAGGGGAAGCGTGGGGTGGGGGTGGTAGGGAGGGGAGAGATAGGGGAAGTGTCGGGTGGGGGTGGTAGGGAGGGGAGGGAGAGGAGAAGCGTGGGGTGGGGGTGGTAGGGAGGGGAGAGAGATCGGAAGCGTGGGGTGGGGGTGGTAGGGAGAGGGGTTGCATGGGGTGGGGGTGGTAGGGTGGGGAGGGAGAGGGAAAGTGGGGGTGGGGGTGGTGGGGAGGGGAGGGAGAGGGGAAGCGTGGGGTGGGGGTGGTAGGGAGGGGAGGGAGAGGGGAAGCGTGGGGTGGGGGTTGTAGGGAGGGAGAGAGAGGGGAAGTGTGGGGTGGGGGTGGTAGGGAGAGGGGATGCATGGGGTGGGGGTGGTAGGGAGGGGTGGGAGAGGAGAAGCGTGGGGTGGGGGTGGTAGGGAGGGGAGGAGAGGGGAAGCGTGGGGTGGGGGTGGGAGGGAGAGGGGAAGCGTGGGGTGGGGGTGAGAGGGAGAGGGGATGCATGGGGTGGTTGGTGGTAGAGAGGGGAGGGAGAGGGGATGCGTGGGGTGTGGGGGTGGTAGGGAGGGGAGGGAGAGGGGAAGCGTAAGGTGGGGGTGGTAGGGAGGGGAGGGAGAGGGGAAGCGTGGGGTGGGGGTGGTAGGAAGGGGAGGGAGTGGGGAATCGTGGGGTGGGGGTGGGATGGAGAGGGGAAGTGTGGGGTGGGGGTGGGAGGGAGGGGGGATGCGTGTGGTGGGGGTGGTAGGGAGGGGAGAGAGAGGGGAAGCCTGGGGTGGGGTGGGAAGGAGGGGAGAGAGAGGGGAAGCGTGGGATTGGGTTGGGTTAGGGTGGGAGGGGAGGGGGAGGGGATGCGTGGGAGGTGGGAGGTGGGAGGCAGGGGAGAGAGAGAGAGGGGAAGTGTGCGATGGAAAGGAGGAGGAAAAAAGGAAGGAAGAGGGGAAGCAAGAGATGGGGGAAGAAGAGGAGAACAAGGAAGAGGAAGGAGGAAATACGAAAATTACAAAGACGAATGTGAATAAAAAGAAGACAACGACATTACGAAGATAAATAAATGCAATATGAACAAAAGATAGGGAGAGAACATGGGAAGGAAGGAGAAAAGAGAGAACAAATAGATATAAGGAGAAATAGGAAGAGGGGATATGGGAGAAAAGATTGATGCAGGAAAGAAGACAGATAAAAGCACTATGGGAAATATACATTTCTTCAACTTGAGAGAGAGAGAGAGCGAGAGAGCGAGAGAGAGAGAGAGAGAGAGAGAGAGAGAGAGAGAGAGAGAGAGAGGGGGGGGGGGGGAGTGTGTGTGTGTGTGTGTGTAAGAGAGAAGGTGGAGGGAAGAACTATTTGTATTTTTTCCTATGTTTTTCCGCTCGCCTGTCTTCCCTAGTTAGCACTGATGTACAACCATTTTATACTGCTATTCTTTCTAGTTTGTTGTTTATAATACAGGCATACGTTCTCTTGCTCACACATATTTACTCACTCATGAACATACACTCAGTAATAGTTACTCTCAGACTTTCTTCTATTCAACAGCTGAGCTCTGGAACTCTCTCCCAGAATCAGTCTTTCCCTCTTCCTATAACTTAAATTGCTTCAAACTCTGTGTGTCCAGGCATTTTCGCTCGAACGTCCCTTGATTTTGGCCCTGTCACTCTTTCAACTATGGGGGAGGCATTCGCTATAGGCAGTTCTGCCTTTTGCCTCCCTCACTCACACAGAAAAAAAAAACTCACGATCAGGCACACAAAAACATGTACACTCAGACACGCTCATAACAAGAAACGCACACACATAAATAACAAGCGAACACATACATATTCACACACACAAATCCAACCTCACATTCGCACACAACCAATATAATAATAAACTTACACACACACACAGTTGATTGAGAAATACTGTATACGTATCGATATATTTATTTTTCCTAAATAGTATACGTGCATAATTTATTGCTAATTTTTCGCGAACGAGAATATCAGTATCATGTTTGACGTATTAATTATTCAAATGTTCTTTACGAATTGATTTTACGGAAATGTTTAAAGATGAACATATTTCACCACTCAATTAACATTTCTAGTTCTCATCGTAATGATGAAAGTTGATATTTCTACTTAGTTAAAGCCAAAGTTCTTTCCCACCTATAGTTAACTCACTATAATTACTGTAGGTAACACATCTAGAACATTACCGTAACTCCTGTAAATCAAAAAGGGCTTCAGCAAATGGGCGGTAAATTGCCACTTTTAGTTACTTTTTTTTCTATGTGGTGAGGGAGACAAAAGGCAAAACTGCCTGTGACGAGTGCCTACCCCATAGTTGAAAGAGTGACACGGCCAAAATCAAGGAATGTTCGAGCCAAAATGTTTGGACACATGGAGTTTGAAGCAACTTAAGTCATAGGATGAGGGGAAGATGGATTCAGGGAGATAGTTCCAGAGCTCAGCTGTTGAATAGAAGAAAGATTGAGAGTATCGTTTCGCTCTTGAGTTGGAAAGTTGCACAGAGTAGGGGTGGGATTGTGTTGCAAGACGGGTACTACGTACTCTACATAGAGGAAGTGGTATACACTGAGAGAGCTCTGAGGAACACTGATTATTGTAGTAGCGGTAGAATAGCGAGAGAGATGCAGCATTGCTGCTACGAGAGAGATTGCAGAGAGTTGGTGAGTGGACGGGAGTTAATGATACGAAAGGCTTTCCTTTCTACTTAGTCTAGAAGTGATATGGGAGAGGAACCTCCCCACACATGTGAACAATATTCAATACAAGGAAGCACTGTGCCCCTGTATAGAGCAAGAAGCTGTGCAGGGGTTAAGAACCCCTTGAGGTGGTTGAGATCACCCAACTTCTAGGAGGCCGCCTTAGCCAGACTGGTAATGGTCCTTCCAAGAGAGAGAGCAGAAGAAAAAAAAAGACACCGAGAATACTGAGAGAAGATGAAGGGTTGATTTGTGTATTGTTGAAGTGTAAGGGATAGTCGACTTTTACTAAATAGTAGACATCAAAAGGAGTGCTCTAGTCCTTTTTGGGTTTTATGAGGTTACTGGTTTAGATTTCAGTCTTACTCATTATGAATAGACTATGAGTGGAGTAAATATTCAGATGAACATGCCTCAATTGTGCCACTTCTTTGCATCTTTCCACAAAATACTTGGACAGCTGGTAACGTTCATTATTAAACAATTTCTCCCCCCCCCCCCCACACAATACAGAACTTCTGTATTTCAAAACACATTTATTCCCATAACCACCTCTCTGTGGATCTCACTAACTCAGAGTGAATTTCCACCAATCTTCAACCCCGAGCATTTTAAATCCAATTGTTACTAAGAAACTGACCGGGCATCAGAAGTCCTCAAGGCCGTATTACTTATCTAAATGAGGGAGAGTCCTTAACTGTGCTTGAAGACTTAGTATATAAGAGATACAAGAGCTTTGGTGTACAAGGTTAATTTAACATAAGCATACAGAATATATATATATAGTAAGATAAAATTGAGTCTTTAAGTGACAGGTTTTCAAATACAAAATTAAGCAATAAGAGAATGGAAACAACCTGAGGTAACACATATAATATTCGTGATATCGACCAAGCTGAAAACAAGTGACACAAAAATTGATGTGACGAGCAGATGTTGTAAGTCAAGATCAAAGAAAGAGCCAAAGATAATGCAAAGATTAAATTCACGGAGATGTTAAATAACTTCGAATTTGAGTGAGTCTTAAGTGCTTACTCTAAGACAGTGTGTGATGGACTCTAAACACAGATACAATATTTACTATGTATTAAAGGTCACGGCGGCGAATATTTTCCCCAAGTGTAACAGGGATCTCATGTGTCTTCTCTTCTCTCTCTGTCGATGCATAGGACCTGGCTTCGTACTTCTGCTTCTTCCTCTTCTTTTTATGTTCCTTCTTCTTAGACTTCACAGGATTGAAAGGGATGCTGATGTCTCTTGTAGACTCTCAGGGGATCCTGAACGAGTTGGAAGCATAACAGGGGATGCCGAATTCTGAACTAGAACCAGCCGTCCGGCTGGCTCAGTTGATAGCGTGCCTGATGCCCATCTTGAAGGTCTCGCGTTCAATCCCCGCTCAGATTGAAAAGTTTTTCTGGGATATAGCCGGTGGTTACCATCTCCCCATGAGCAAGGGGCATGGGTAATGGTCTCTGGTAGACTAAAGAAAGCCAAGCGCTTGTGAATCCTCGAAAGAGGAGATACGGGCGCTATATAAGTAACCAGAAGATTATTATTATTATTACTTTAGGTGTGTCTCACAAGGGATGCTGAATGAGGTTTTCTTACAAAGAATGCTGAACGAGAGTGCCTTGCAACTCTCAAGGGATGCTGAACGACGGTGTTGCTAGGCAGATTTGACTGTTGTTGGTCGCTGCTATGTGTCCCAAGGGGACCTGAGGAAGAGTACCTAAAAGGGGGAGCCCGAATTTAGGTGAGGGTGTGATCCTACCAAATAGTTGCTCCTCAAAACAAAATTTTGCTAATGATAGATTAAAATACTCACAAAATGACGAAGAACGGGTGAAATTTGTAGAGCTACGATGCAAAGCCAAAAAGTTAATTAAGCAAAGTCAAAAGACCTTAGAGTTACATATTGCGAATCAAAGTAAAACAAACCCGAAAGAATTCTATAGTTATAGCAGAAAGAAAAAAGTAGTTACTTCAACTGTTGGACCGTTAGTCGATGAAAATGGAGAATACACCAAAGACGAAGTACAAATGAGTAATGCCCTCAATACCTTCTTTGCATCAGTTTTTACAACAGAAGACCTCAGTGATATCCCTATACCATCGCCGATTCAGATTGATAATTCAGATGTTCTAAGCAATATCACCGTTACAGAGAGAGAAGTATTGAATTGTTTAGATAAACTCAAGGTAAATAAAATGCCTGGAGCTGATACAATCTTGCCTAGAGTTCTAAAGGAAGCTAAGGATGAGCTCTCCAAACCACTGACATTACCATTCAATAAATCCTTGCAGTCTGGAACTATGCCTGATCAGTGGAAGCTAGCCAACGTAACACCGATATTAAAAAAAGGCAGCAAATCCCTACCCAGTAACTATCGTCCAATTAGCTTAACCTCAGTTGTATGTAAAATGCTAGAAACGGTCATACGAGACAGACTCGTAAATCACTTAGAGGAAAATAACATACTTAAAGATACTCAACACGGCTTTCGTAAAAAAAAATCCTGTTTAACAAACCTCTTAGACTTCTTCCACGATATCCTCAACCTCTACGATGAGAGTAAAGCTGTAGATATTATATACCTTGATTTTCAAAAGGCCTTTGACAAAGTTCCCCACAAACGTTTACTGCTAAAACTAAAAGCGCATGGAATACAAGACGGTGTGTTGAAATGGATAGAAAATTGGCTCAGCAACAGAAAGCAAAGAGTAGTCATAAACGGTAAGGCATCTAAATGGACCAATGTAAGTAGCGGGGTACCCCAGGGATCGGTACTAGGACCAATTCTCTTTCTAATTTACATCAACGGCATAGATGAGGGTCTCACCTGTACAATCTCAAAATTTGCTGAAGATACAAAAATTGCAAATAGCGTACTCTCAAAAGAACAAGTTGACGATATGCAACACAATCTAGATAAATTGTCATGTTGGGCCCAAATTTGGCAAATGAGTTTCAATGCGGATAAATGTAAAGTTGTTGTTGTTGTTGTTGTTCCCCAGGCTGCCTGGCCGAACAACCCCAAGGTTCCGAGCAAGGCCAAGGCCATAGAGCGCCCCCACAAAACCCTCCCTGCTTACCACTAACAAAACCCAGGTGACCGAAGCCATTCTAAGGCAGGGAGCTGAGGAGGGCGCAGAAACGCCCGGGAAACCAAAAGCCCCACCCAAGGCCCTGTGCCCCTCAGCAATTATGAAGGGAAAGTTGAGGGGCAAGGGAAAAATGTGACGCTTTGGCTCCCAATCTGCCAACTTTTAGGTTGGCAGTAGGGAGGTCGATCCACGGAAAAGACGCCGTCACTTGAGATCTAGAAGATATATAAGTAAAAGGAACAGTCAGAGTAAGCTATGGGTATGGCAGAGATCGCTCAGCTCTCACTCTGATAGACCAGCCCATCACCACATGATAAATGTAAAGTACTACATATCGGATACCTAAATGAGAAAGCAAACTATTCGATGAATGGCACTCAGCTTAAGAATGTAAACAGAGAAACCGATCTGGGAGTAACAATATCGAGTAACCTAAAACCGAGTCAACAATGTTCAGAAGTTGTTAAGAAGGCAAACAAAATAATTGGCTTTATAGGCAGGTCATTTGAGCATAAATCCAAAGAAGTTATCCTAACCCTTTACAATTCCTTAGTCCGCCCTCTTCTGGAATACTGCGTTCAATCCTGGTGCCCTTATTACCAAAAAGATATAAACAAGCTAGAACGAGTTCAACGTAGAGTTACCAAAATGATACCTAGCCTAAAGAACAAACCATACGAAGAGCGTCTTAGAGAATTAAATCTATTTCCTTTAACCCAGCGCAGATTAAGAGGTGACTTAATTCAAGTGTTCAAAATCATCAAAGGCATCGACAATATGAACTGTAGTAAGTACTTCACTATCGACCAATCTAATTACACACGGGGAAACGGTTGCAAAATTATTGGTAAATCTTTTAACTCGCACGAATCTAAGAATTTCTTCTTCAATCGAGTTGTCAACTTGTGGAATGGGCTTCCCCGAAACGTTATAGACTGCATCTCCGTTGATTCATTTAAACTCCGCCTAGACAAATATCTCGCATCAAACCCGCGACTGACTGTGTTTGTAAATGAATAACTTTATTTTATCCCCCCCTCAGTTACTAACCCATCTGTCCTCTACTAACTTCCTAATCCTGCCACGGACATTAGTTCCAGGGCAGTAATTCCTTTTCCAATGTTCCCTTACCCACTCTAAACCACTGTTTGGACACTTGATCCTCAGTGTTTTGGAGGACAAGCAACCTAGAAGGGTCACTAGATCTGTTGTTGCTTGATTTCCTTTGTACTCCTTTGTACTCACGTTCCTTGTTAATTTTCTTGCTAAGTTTGCTTATGGTGGTCTTGAGTCCAGAAACAGCCTTAGTAGTGGGGTTGTGCCCTTGTGGTCCTGGCCCTATATTTTCCTTCCTTAACTTCACCCCTTTGGTAGGTGAAGTGGAAGGTTAACTGCCAGCTGTGCGATGCAGTTCGGTGGTGGGCTGCGCTCTGACGTCACGAGCCTTGTGATTGACTGTGGTGGCAGGGAAAACTGCTTTGTTGTCTTCTTTTTGCAGCATTGCTATTCTGTTGATGATAGTTGTTGTTGGCTACATGTTGTTGATGGTTTCTCTGCTTCTCTTTTTTCTACTTATTGGCATAACAGTTAGACTCTTTGTGAAAGAAGGATGCTATTAGGCACGTGGATTTTTTTTTCATTAAAATTGTTTTCTCTCCTCCATTCGTTTCAATACTAATCCAAATGAAGACTACTAGAAGTTAGAACTCCCGAACAACTGCATCTAAATAGTGAGAGTGGGAACGAGGGAAAGAGGGTTACAGTTGTTCAGACGATCAAGTTTTCCTTTCAATAGTCTTGGATTTGACTTCACTCGGAGCAAAGGTGATAACAAACAGGAGAATTATGACTGAATAATCGCTGTCAGTAATGGCTACTTACAATTATCTTATTTTTTTTTTAGGGAATACAGTTACAATATTGTATATCCCAACGGTTCACCTCAATCTTTTAATTTCAAACATGTGTTCATCAGTAAATAGACTCCTGTATCGTCAGTAAATAGACTCCTGTATCTTCATTAAAACTTTTTCACTCTCTCTACTCCTCTTCTTTCATTCACTCTCGTTCTTCCATCATCTCAATAACTCCATTCATTATACATTAATGCAGTTTTATCAGTCCAGTTACTCTATGACGAGTGGGGGTTGTGCGAGAAGGATTAGGATACCAGTGCTTCTCATAACAATATTAATTCTTCAGCAATCCTTTACGATCGTACTCTCTCCCAGTCGTTCGCGCTCTCTCTCTCACTCACTCATTCTCTCTCTCTTTCTGCCACACACACACACACACACACGCATATAAAGACAGACACACACACACATACACACACTCACATTCTTAATCTCACTCTCTCTCTCTCTCACTGCTCCAATCTATATGCTTCTGTCGGGCACGTATAAACAAACTTCAACTGAGGTTGCTAGCTGGGACAGGAAATAAGGAATGTAGGGAGGAAGGATGGAGGGAAGAGACGCAGTTACAGTCGTGCTCATGAACACTTGAACACTTCCTAATGATAAAAGAAGAGACGGTGAGCATTAACTAGTGAATCCCAGTAATTTGATCTGTGTGGCTCGAACAGTTTGTCAAAATGATTCGCAAGTGTATCATAATATAGCTTCCAAATATTGTACATACATTTCTGACCACGACTGTACGGTAGGAAGTAGGTAGAGAGGAGGTAGATAGATAGATTGGAGGTAGATGGGTTGAGTATGTGATCATTTGGTTGGCTTTTTGACTGGGAGGGAAATTGGTTGGTAGGTATATAGGCAGGCTGATAGGTAGGTTGGTACTCTGGTTGATTGATTGGGAGGTAGATTGGTTGGTAGGTAGACACGCAGGTAGGTAGACTGATACTCTGGTTTGTACGTTGGTTAGGCGAAAGGTTGTTTGGTTAATTGGTAGGTAGGTAGATAGGTTGGTTTATAGGGTGGCTGATTGGTAAGTAGGTTGGTAGGTAGCTGTATAGATAGATAACTAGGCATGCAAGAAAGTAGTGAAGTATACAGCAAGGAAAATATGAAGGAAGCAAAAAGGTAAAGGACAAATGAGGCGGATATTTAAATGGACCCGTATGAGGCCGGTATTTAAATAACCCCGTATCGTGGCTACTTTTAAAACGAGACATTGATACCTTCTGTAATAGCGACGTTTCATTTGTATAGTATTCTAGCTACATTTAGACAATTTTGTGCAGTTTAAGAAGGATCTGTGGTAACAAAATAGGTTAAGCGAGACCGTTCGAAGCCTGTTCATTGCTGGAGGCCCTTTTTAAACTGAACGAAATCGTCTGATAGTAGCCAGAATATAGTTAAGAAGACGTCGCCAGTACAGAAGGGGTTAAGGGGCTCACACGAAAGGCAGTCAAGTAAGCAGGAAGGGAGCAAAGGAAGTAAAGAAAAAGGATAGATAACGTTAGCATGAGAGAGACATGGGGTAAGTATATGCAGTAGGTAAGTAAGTAGGTAAATAAGTGGTAAGGTAAACATAAATATACTATAGCGAATAAACTGGAAGGTACAAAATTATGAAGTAAGCAAATGGGACAGAGGAGGCTATCATGACCGAGATATAAGGTAAATATATAGGGACGCACATAACCAGGTGTGCAGGTAGTAAGGCTTGTAGGCAGGTAAACATGAAGCTAAGAACAAAAGTAAACAGGAAGGAACCAAAGGGACAGAGAAGGCTAGCGTGACAGAGACATGGGGGGTTAGAGGAAGGTAAACAAACAACCTGCGTGATCTCAGTCAAACACAGAGAGGCAGTAAAAATAGTCGATGATATATTATAAAGAATGTTTACACCAACTCTGCTCCATATAAATAAGGTAGTTTCACGCGAGAGCTTTCTCCACATGTAAAAGTTATATATACTGTATAATTATAACATGCAATTATTTATCATTAATCTCGTAACCGGTGCCAAGGCAAATTAGCACGATGACGATGCTAGAAGAACATTCTTGAGCGAAAAAAGGTTGAAGAAGCGTTTGTGTTAACCCATTTTATTCAACAGGACACAGTGAATATGCAATCATCAAGAAGTCAATAATAAATTTTGAAAATATGGAGGTGCCACACAACTTTAGAAGGTGTGCAATGATCTACAACGTGGTGTAAACAATATGGCTGCTACTAGGAAGACGTTGGCATTTTCCTCCTTTTAAATATTAATAGAAAAGTGACCTCCTGGTGGGGACGTGAATACCTGGGAGACGACATATTGATACCGGAGGGGTCACTGCCCCCTGATTCATATTAACTTCATATCTTTATTGTATCCCTCTGGTGTCTAAGAGGTTATTGATTTGTGGGTAACAGATGTGAGCTTTAGGTAGGGAATGGAATATGTATATTTATATTTAAAATATCTACTGTATGCATTCCCTTCATTTCTAGTACGTCTCTAACTTGTGGGTGTAAATTAATTATATTTTAGGTAAGGAAAAGGTATACTTCTATAAATAGTGACAACACACGATTAATTGAACATAAAATATACACCGTCCATGAATACGCAGGTACGCCACTGACAAATTATAAGTGTATAAGATAAAAGAACATCGGAACTTTAATAATTGACAATTCAGTAAATATGTAAGCTTATTTCATCATCTGTTCATCCAATATGTGTGTGTGTGTATACACAATATTAAATAAACAATTTTCCCATGGTATTCAACAAAGTACGGTATATTATTAATATTGATATGTCAGTGGTATAAGACGGTGAATTATTTAATGAATTTATCATAGAAACAAAACATCTACTATCATAACACTATGTCAAAGCATAGCAGTAGTTTTTTTTTATCAGGCTTTTTGGTAAACGTATATTCTGGTAAAGATTTGGTGAGAAAGAAAACAAAGCTACAACACTATAAATCCGTATCAATCAGTAGCACTACAGTATAATGGTAACCGTTTTGTAAGTAATTGCGTCATCAATGTCTTCATCAACTTAGACGTGCAGCCTGGTAATTATAGTTCATATATTCTTTATATATTTAAGTGTGTAAATCTAAGCAGCATGGAGACAAATTAGTATAGGATATATATACAGTAGATATATATATATATATATATATATATATATATATATATATATATAGAGAGAGAGAGAGAGAGAGAGAGAGAGAGACCTAAGAAGAATATACACGAGAAATGGAAAATACAGAAGAGAAACACAGGGCTATACAAAAGAACAAGATATATTGAGACAAGAAAGAACAAAAGAAAGATGAAATGTATGGGAAAATAGAGAGTTTTGGACAAAGACGCAAATAAGGAAGTAATAAAATCCATAAATCTCACCACCTTATCGGCCTCCTCTTCCACACTACTTTATGGTAACTTTATATAGTATTCTTTATAATTTTAACCTCTCGCCTTATTTACTTGGCCCTCTTCCTTGCCCTCTTCATTGTTTTCCTCTTCTTCCTTTTCCATCCTATTTTCCTTCACCCACGCTCGTTCTTATTCTCACTCTCACACACTGTCTCTCTCTCTCTCTCTCTCTTGCTCTCTCTCTCTCTCTCTCTCTGTGCCTAAATATGTAAATATCTCGTGAAATTACAGTTTATTTATTTGTTATTTCCTTTTAATACAACATTTTTACTTTCACACACACACACACATTCAGTCGCCTTTGTTTATTATTTCCAAGTGTGACTGGTTCTCTCTCTCTCTCTCTCTCTCATGCCCGACGAGCCAACCCGCCAACAGCACTTCGCTCTCGCTGCTCGAAATTTGACCATAACTTGAGTACTCCATTACTCATCCCCTTATTTGTTTGCATGAGCTGTAGCTAAGCTCTAGCTTAACTGCCCTGTAGTTGCTTTGCATGTAATTTTGCTGTGTTTTTGACTGATAAACGTTTGTTTATCGAGACTGCTTTTGTTTACATTTGTACCGGTTAGTGACGACCGACGCTCTAAAGTAAACAAACTATTTGCTTGTTTCATATTATAAAGTTCTAGCACTTATTGTAGATATTTTAGCCCTCACTGTATTAAGTGCTTAGCAAACCACCCAGTAGTTATCTTGCATGACATTGTACTGTAGTTTTGACTGATAAATGTTTGTTTTTCAAAATTCTATTTGTCAAGTTAGTAGAGACGCCGCCGATACTAGCGCCACCTGTGTACGCATAAACAAACCCTCTTCTTGTATTTTATATATCAAAGTAGCCAATACTGTACTTGGTTGAACTTTTTATCTTGGTTATCTATATAAATCGCACACACTAACATTTGTCAAAATAGTTTTAATATTGGGTTAGAATAATTTAGTTACTGTAATACTTATTGATAGCCTATTTATTAATCGCATTTCAGATACTTGTCACCATATTAATAGGCCTCTCACACTCTTGCCAGGGATATTACTAACTCCATTATTATTATTATTGTGTCGACCACTGTATAAACTAATATACAGGCTTTAGCCTAACTGTGTCATACTGCTAACATAATTTTATTTTTATTTTCAGGCATAACATTGTGTTCTATTGCTAACATATTCTTTTTGTGATTAACATATTCTTTTTGTGATTTACAGGCATTAATTGTACGATATTGCTACCCAATATTTTTTGTTATTGTACTGTATACGGCTTTCCAATTTGCAATTTTCAGGCTTTAACTGTGTCATACTGCTAACATAATTTTTTTTTTTCAGGCATAAATTGTGTTCTATTGATAACATATGTTTTGTGATTTACAGGCATAGCCTAATATTCTTTTTGTGATTTACAGGCATTAATTGTACCATATTGCTAACAAATATTTTTTGTTACTGTACTTCAGTTGTTACTGTTTTCCAGTTTTCTCACTAGGCTACATTAACCCTCTCCCACTTTTTGTTTTTTTCCAGTAAATTTTGTAACAAATTTCTAGTCCATTTGTGATTTTCAGGCTTCAACTGTGTCATACTGCTAACATCAATTTTTTTTTTATTTTCAGGCATAAATTGTGTTCTATTGCTAACATATTTTTTGTGATTTACAGGCATATTAATTTTATCATATTGCTAACAAAATTTTGTGTGATTTTCAGGAATTAATTGTATCACATTGCTAACATACATTTTTTGTGATTTTCAGGCTTTAATTGTACCATTTTGCTAACATAAATTTGTGTGATTTTCAGGCATATTGTGATTATATCGTCATGGCGTCGCACCGAACCTGCACGAGTTATTCCGGTAAATTTGGCCCTACCATGTTTGTTGATACTGATGTCCAAATTTGTAGATTTTGCCAGCTCCGAGAGAAGATTGCGGATGAATTGAATGCAGCTCACCGCAAGATCGATGCCCTGACTACGAAGCTTGAATCCCTTCAAGAATTTGCCACACTCAACGTAGGAGTGCCCTCGGCCCAAGAAACCACTACGATGTCAACCGCCATTCCAGTGCATACATTTTTTTTTTTTTTTTTTTTTTTTTTTCTATGTGATTGAGGGAGGCAAAAGGCATTACTGCCTATAGCGAGTGCCTCCCCCATAGTTGAAAGAGTGACAGGGCCAAAATCAAGGGACGTTCGAGCCAAAATGCCTGGACACACGGAGTTTGAAGCAATTTAAGTCATAGGAAGAGGGAAAGACTGATTCTGGGAGAGAGTTCCAGAGCTCAGCGGTTGAGTAGAAGAAAGTTTGAGAGTAACGTTTCACTCTTGGGTTGGAGAGTTGCACAGAGTAGGGGTGGGATTGAGTTGCAAGACGGGTACCACGTGCCCTACATAAAGGAGGTGGTATGCACTGGGATAGCTCTGAGGAACACTGATTATTATAGTAGCGATAGAATAGCGAGAGAGATGCATCATTGCGGCGGAGAGAGAGAGACTGCAGAGAGTTGGTGAGTGGACGGGAGTTAATGATACGAAAGGCCTTCCTTTCAACTGTGTCTAGGAGAGCGGTGTGAGAGGAACCTCCCCACACATGTGAACAATACTCAATACAAGGGCGCACTATGCCCCTGTACAGAGCAAGAAGCTGTGCAGGGGAAAAGAACCCCCTAAGGCGATTGAACACACCGAGCTTCTGGGAGGCTGCCTTAGCAAGACTGGTAATATGGTCCTTCCAAATGAAAGCAGAGAGCAGAGAGCAGATGCTGGTGTGGGTACCGGTACCGGTACCCACACCAGCAGCTACCTTAGATGTTGCAGAAAATAATAATGACTACTCTCACTCCCCCCCAGGACAACTTTCAGTTAGTGAGAAACAATGTGCATCCCAGTACCAGTACCAGGAAGGTCATCCCGACAACATGCCAAAACCGCTTCAAAATTCTTGCTATTGACGAGGAAGAGGAAACGGAAGAAGTTCGGCTTGTGGGCGACTCCATGGTCCGTGGCCAATTAACCGAGTTCTGCGCCAGGGCACCCAGGACCAGAAAGCGATTCTGTATCCCAGGTGGCGGCGTGGACGACATTGTTGCGGCTGTAGAAGAGGTTTCCAGGCTCGCCCCAGCAAGCACTACGTACGTCATCCACGTTGGATCTAACGATGTCCAACGGACGCGGTCAGAGGAACTACTTTGCAAGTACCGGCGGCTGATCAGGTCCTTCAAGGAAAAATCTAATAGAATCGTAATTTCAGGAATTGTTCCCCGGATTGATGTAGAAAACCGATTCTACAACATAGCTACCATTACAAATCGCCGACTAGCCAAACTCTGCAGGAGGAGGACATCGGCTTTGTCGACACGTGGGATCATTTTTACTATGATAAATCTTTGTTTTCAGGAGATGGTGTACATCTCAATGAAGTAGGAGCTGCACGTCTTGGTCGTCTGCTGAACGATGCATTCAAGGATTTCCGTTCAAAAAACGGGGTCAACCGGGGGTATCCAGACAGGGTAGTGTAAGTCAAATACGAACTGAAAATTCAGACAATGCACAATCAGTAACATCCACCTCTAATACTCTTAAGGTGTTTTATGTAAATGCTCGTAGCATACGCAATAAATTTTCAGATCTAGAGGAAATCGTGTTTACAGAACATTATGATATAATCGGCATTACAGAATCTTGGTTAAATACGGAAGACAGAAACTTTTTAGCCGAATATACACTTCCTGGTTATACAATGTTTGAGAAAAGTTGGATCAATAGAAATGGAGGAGGAGTTCTGTTTTTTATAAAGGAAAGTCTTAATCCCGTCTTAATGTCAAAACCTAAAATTGCGAATATAGACATATCTTACGTACTATTAAATAATAAACGAGGAACTAAAATAACACTAGCTTTATTATACAGACCCCCAGCTCAATCAGTGCAAACTGACAGTGAAATTTATGAACAAATTGCAGAAATAACTAACATACAAGATACCGTAATTCTTGGCGATTTCAACTTACCCGTGACTAAATGGGGCGATATTCTTACTTCACACTCTGGACATGACCTCTATGCTAACTTGCAAGAGAGTTCACTTTTTCAATTTCTACAATCTCCGACCCGTGGTAATAATGTGCTTGACCTTGTACTCGCAACAAAAGAAGAATTAATAGAGAATTTGAATGTTGGTGATGAATTCAGTAACAGCGACCATCGTACGATAACTTTCACTTTAAAGTTTACTAGTAACAAATCAAATAGCAGCATTGAGAAAGTCCCTAATTTCAAGAAAGCAAATTTTCATAAACTTAAATCAAAGCTTAAAGAAACTGACTGGAGCTTTCTGACTAACAATAACAACATAAATACATCTTGGGAGTGTTTCACAACCACTTACCTTAAGGCAATGCAAGACTGCATACCATCGAAAATACGGCGTCCAGGCCATAATGATAAGCCCGAATGGTGGAATAAAGATATTTCAGACTGTCTGCTTGCTAAAAAAATTGCTAATGATAGATTAAAATCCTCGCAAAACGACGAAGAACGGGTGAAATTTGTAGAGCTACGATGCAAAGCCAAAAAGTTAATTAAGCAAAGTAAAAAGACCCTGGAGTTACATGTTGCGAATCAAAGTAAAACAAACCCGAAAGAATTCTATAGTTATATCAGAAAGAAAAAAGTAGTTACTTCAACTGTTGGACCGTGTTAGTCGATGAAAAAGGAGAATACACCAAAGACGAAGTACAAATGAGTAATACCCTCAATACCTTCTTTGCATCAGTTTTTACAACCGAAGACCTCAGTGATATCCCTACACCATGGCTGATTCAGATTGATAATTCAGATGTTCTAAGCAATATCACCGTTACAGAGAGAGAAGTATTGAATACAATACTTCTTTTAGAAGTATTTAGTTTAGATAAACTCGAGGTAAATAAAACGCCTGGACCTGATACAATCTCGCCTAGAGTTCTAAAGGAAGCTAAGGATGAGCTCTCCAAACCACTGACATTGCTATTCAATGAATCCTTGCAGTCTGGAACTATGCCTGATCAGTGGAAGCTAGCCAACGTAACACCGATATTCAAAAAAGGCAGCAAATCCCTACCCTGTAACTATCGTCCAATTAGCTTAACCTCAATTGTATGTAAAATGCTAGAAACGGTCATAAGAGACAGACTCATAAATCACTTAGAGGCAAATAACTTACTTTAAGATACTCAACACAGCTTTCGTAAAAAACGTTCCTGTTTAACAAACCATTTAGACTTCTTCCACGATATCCTCAACCTCTACGATGAGAGTAAAGCTGGAGATATTATATACCTTGATTTTCAAAAGGCCTTTGACAAAGTTCCCCACAAACGTTTACTGCTAAAACTAAAAGCTCATGGAATACAAGACAGTGTGTTGAAATGGATAGAAAATTGGCTCAGCGACAGAAAGCAAAGAGTAGTCACAAACGGTAAGGCATCTAAATGGACCAATGTAAGTAGCGGGGTACCCCAGGGATCGGTACTAGGAAAAATTATCTTTCTAATTTACATCAACGACATAGATAAGGGTCTCACCTGTACAATCTCAAAATTTGCTGACGATATAAAAATTGCAAATAGCGTACTCTCAAAAGAACAAGTTGACGATATGCAACACAATCTAGATAAATTGTCATGTTGGGCCCAAATTTGGCAAATGAGTTTCAATGCGGATAAATGTAAAGTACTACATATCGGATACCTAAATGAGAAAGCAAACTATTCGATGAATGGCACTCAGCTTAAGAATGTAAACAGAGAAACCGATCTGGGAGTAACAATATCGAGTAACCTAAAACCGAGTCAACAATGTTCAGTAGTTGTTAAGAAGGCAAACAAAATAATTGGCTTTATAGGCAGGTCATTTGAGCATAAATCCAAAGAAGTTATCCTAACCCTTTACAATTCCTTAGTCCGCCCTCTTCTGGAATACTGCGTTCAATCCTGGTGCCCTTATTATCAAAAAGATATAAACAAGCTAGAACGAGTTCAACGTAGAGTTACCAAAATGATACCTAGCCTACCTGTTTTGGAGGACAAGCAGCCAAGAAGGGTCACTAGAACTGTTGTTGCTTGATTTCCTTTGTACTCCTTTGTACTCCTTTGTACACACACTCTCTCTCTCTCCTATAATTATTATTCTCTATGACGTTTAGAATTACTCCCTTTAGATACATTAATTCCCATAGATTTTGAAGCCTCGACAATTGTAAGAGAGGAGAGTTTATATATTGGTCGATTTATGTATTTATTTATAATTTTCTTTAGTTTCCTTCTTAGACCTGCTGCAAGCATATAAAACAAATTCTAAGATCCCCTTTCTGGATAAATGTGTACATTTTTTCGGTAGAGAAATGTCCCAGCCGTCTCTCTTATATTACAGGCTTGCTATCGCTCGCCACGAAAAAATCGACACTTAAATGTCACTAAAGGTTTTACTATTGACAAATACATGGGGCGAAATATCTTAAAATCGACAAACTAGTCGGCCGAACGTCATAAAACCTGAAAACTAATAGAGCTAAACATGAGGGAGAAGGGGGTCTAGCAAAACGACTTATCCCTCCTTAATGACCGCAACTGTACACGAACGTTTTGAACGACTGTGTAAACAAACAACCACTATCTACTCTACCTACCCCCTAAATTAGATAAAAATTCAAATACCACCATTTTTCCGACTTCTTATATATTATTCCTTCTATTTTTTCAACCCCCTCACGTCAGCTGGATTGTAAATTCGTACCTTAGAAATGTTAAACTGAAAGTGGCGGGGAGAGAGTTACACAGTTACTCAGACCACACAGATCTTGCGGTTCCTACTAGGTGGTCCGGCCTTATTACTATTAGAGACAGGGACAGTTTATAATAGAAGAATAGGACAGCACCCTCCGTTCCCTCCGGCTACAAAGCTGTTGGAGAAAATAGGAGGAAGTGTAACCTTATGGGTCTGAAAACGCGCACAAGGAAAGTTGTATTTAGGATAGAAATAATTTAGCCTGAAAGCGAATTTATAATTACACACCTACTGACTTTGAATACATTCATTCTTAATTCTCCATCAAATGATCGTCTTAAGGGGAGCTTTTAGTTTTTTCTGGACCCCCTTTTCCCTCATGCTTAGCCCCTTTAGTTGTGAGATTTGAGGACGTTCACTCCATCATTTTGGCGATTTTAAGACCCTTCGCCCCATTTCTTGCCAATATTGAGACCTTTCGTGCCATTTAGGTATTGATTTTTTTCTTAGCGAACGATAGCGAGCCTGTAATACGAGACATTTTCCTACCAAAAACTATACAATACAAATCGATTTCGAAATGGGGGGGGGGGTTTCAAGCTTGATAGAGATCTAGGGAGGAAACTAAACATAAATAAATATATCACTAGATAAATTGAGTGAATAAAATACTAAAGCGAAAAGAAAATAATAAATCAAGATATACGAAAAATACACATCTATAATTATATAATGTAAATTATGTCAGAATGGAAAAAGTAAAGAAAGAAGACAAAAAAGCTATCAAGAAAATGGGGGAGGGAGGAATGGCTTTGACATATTGAGGGCTGACAAGCAGAAATAATCGGTCGAAACGAGAGAGAGCGAGAGAGCAGACTGTTGGACACATAAAGAGCGCTACTATATATACCATTTTGCAGCTCGAATTTACGTTTTTTCAGAGTTTTCCAGCATTGAGTTTGACAATTTGACATATTGCATATGTGTTCGACATGATACCATTTTAAATTGACTGATACAATCTCTAAAAGGCAATGTATTGGTCCAATATAGACATATAGCAATATGTCGACATTCTGCATAACGAAATGACATTTCATGTTAATTTCGACTTCTTGCATCCAGATAGACTTATCAATATCCTACATCGAAATATTACTTTTTAAAACCGTTAATTCAGGCCAACACATGACAATCAAGCATCTAAATTAACATTTTGAATATTTTGAAATTACGTTTTTCATATATTTTCGACAATGGTCACGCTCATCACCATCGTCTATATAAGAATCAATAAACAGACTGTACAAGCTGACATGTTATTTAACTGTATGTATGTTTCTATATTATATTTATAACGTGTTGACACACTTAGAACAAAGGCTTATAACTATACATAAAAGGTATATAAACAAAGATTATCATAAGAACATAAGAACATTAGAAAATGGGAGTCTGCAGAAAGCCGATTGGCCTAAGCAAGGCAGATCCCTGTCCCACACAACCCCAATTACAAAGCCCAATTATAGGCTCAACACTCTAATACCCTGAGGATCATCTTACCAAAACGGTTAGAGATTAACGCAGGATTACGGGGTCTGCAGAGCGCTGATTGGCCCAACCCGGCTGATCCCCCTTCACACCCAACCCTTCTCGTCCATATGCTTATCCAATTTATCTTAAACCTCCCTACCGCCTTAGATCCCACTATAGCACTTGGCAGTCCATGCCACCCATCTACAACTCTGTTACCAAACCAATATTTGCCTATATATTTTCTGAAACGAAATTTATCTAATTTGAAACCATTGGTACGAGTTCTTTCGCTATCACTGGGCTTTAGTACATTTGTCATGTCCCCTTTGTTAATCCCACTTGAACACCTCTATCATATCCCCTCTAACTCTGCGTCTCTCTAACGAATGTAAACCTAATTTCTTCAACCTTTCTTCATACGGAAGATTTCTAATATTATGGATCATTTTTGTCATTCTACGCTGAACTCTCTCCAATGAATCTATGTCCATTCTGTAATAAGGACACCAAAATTGGACAGCACAATCCATATGGGGTCTCACTAATGACAAGTACATTTTTAAGATAACATCAGCAGTTCTGTTACTCACACTCCTAGAGATGAACCCGAGAATCCTGTTTGCCTTATTACGAACGCTTATACACTGTTTTCTAGGCTTCAAATCATTGCTAACAAACACACCTAGATCTTTCTCGCAGTCTGAATTTTCTAATTCTAGACTTATATTTAAAATTTGTTTGCATCTTTCCTATCTTTAATACCTTGCATTTGTCAATGTTAAACTTCATCTGCCAATTTACTGACCATTCATGTAAGGTATCTAGATCCCTTTGGAGGCACTCTATATCGCTATCTGAATCAATTGATCTCCCCATTTTAGTATCGTCTGCGAATTTACTTATCCTACTAGTTATACCTAAATCTAGGTCATTTATGTATATAAGAAACAACAGGGGACCTAATACCGATCCCTGGGGGACACCACTTTTGACTGCTCCCCACTCTGACTTGGTACCATTTATGCTGACTCTCAGTTTCCTACCAATTAGCCATGACCTAATCCATCCCAACAACGACCCTCCTATTCCATGTGCCTCAACCTTTCTCATCAATCTCTCATGAGGGACTCTGTCGAAAGCTTTACTGAAATCTAAATATATAATATCATATGACTTGTCACTATCTACTGCTTCATATACCTCTGAGAAAAGCTAAGCAAATTAGTAAGGCAAGAACGTCCCTGAGTGAATCCATGCTGAGAAGAATTTATTAAGTTAAATTTTACTAAGTGGCTTCTAGTTTTCCTAGCAATAATAGACTCTAGCAACCTTCCTATGATTGATGTGAGACTAATGGGACGGTAATTGGATGCTATCGATTTATCACCTTTTTTGAAGATCGGAACTACATTTGCAAGCTTTCAAGCTTCTGGAACTAAACCTGTTTCTAATGACTTGTTAAATAAAAATGCTAATGGGCTACTTAACTCATCTCTGCATTCTTTTAATACTCTAGCATATACCTCGTCAGGACCAGGCGATTTTTTAGGTTTCAGTCTGTCAATTTCCTTAAGCACATCATTTCTACTTATACTAACTGTACTTAACATATTTTCTATACTATCACTATATACCATATTGACTTCTGGAATCTGTGCCAAATTTTCATTAGTGAAAACGGAAAGAAACTGACTATTTAATGTACTGCACATTTCTATATCATTTTCTGTTATTTCTCCTAATGAAGTTTTTAGGGGGCCTATTACATCTCTAACTTTAGATTTATATAGTTGGTAAAAAGCTTTAGGGTTATTTTTTGAGTCACTGGCTATCCTTATTTCATAATTTCTTTTTGCTTTCCTGATTTCGTTTTTGACCTGTCTTGATAGAGTCTGATAGTATATATGTAGATGATTTTCGCCTTTCTTTATTTTTCGATATATTCCTTTCTGTTTTCCTATAAGATCTATTATCTTATTAGTCATCCATTTTGGTTGGTTCTGCGTCGATCTAAATCTTCTTTTAGGGATATATTTATTTTGAGCATTGTGGAGTGAAGCAATAAACTGGTTATATGTAGGTGGCAAGTTTAACTCTGGCATATCCTGACTTAATTGCTTAACAATAGGGTCCACCCTTAAGTATCTTCTTAGCCCACCATAATCGGCTTTTCTGAAATCTGAGATAAGTGTCGTATTCTCTTTAGCATTCCCTGTCCATTGTATATTAAAATAAATAGATTTATGATCGCTATTTCCTAGGTGGTCACCAATCTCTACATTATTTATCATATGTTCATTGTTACTGAAAACTAAATCAAGAATATTAATACCTCTAGTCGGCGTATCTATGAATTGAAATAAAAAACTATCTTGTACTACCTCAATAAACTCTACTGAATCGGAGTCGCCTATTTGGTGCTGCCAATCAATGTTCGGAAAATTAAAATCCCCCATAATGCACACATTGCTAAACCTTGATGCTATTTTAATTTCCTCCCATAACGATGTTCCGCCATTTCTACTCATATTAGGCAGTCTATATATAACTCCAATAACTATGGTCTCACTACCTTCGTTAACCTCTACCCAAACACTTTCATTATCATTATTTAGTCTAATACCTGATTTAATACCGCTTTTTAATGTACTCCTGACAAACACTGCTATACCCCCGCCCCTCCTACTTGTTCGGTCATATTTAAACAAACTATATCCTGGAATATAAAATTCTGCTAAAAAATGCCTAGATTCTGTATTAATCCACGTTTCAGTTAGCGCTATTATGTCTATATTTTCTGTGCTAACGAGTGCTCTAAGTTAGTTCATTTTGTTACATAAACTCCTACAATTTGTATAATATACCCTCAACCTATTACTTTTATTTGCAACTAATTTTCTATTGTGTTTAGCTAACTTATTATTTCCTGTTGAACTACTAGCTCTAGACGGAAATTCTACTCTATCAGTATTCTCATCTTTACTATCAGTTACATGTGTAGTGTTATCGATACTACTATTACACATCACTATATCCGCACTATCTCGACTGATTATTTCTATTTTACTCACTGGTTTGTCACATGAAGTACCTGCTCCATATGGAGACAGTATTTTACTTACACACCCAGGTTTTTTTAACGAAACCCCGCAACAATCTTGTCGAGTGAGCTGGCCAAGGTCGAAACTCCTAGTCGAGAGAGATGTACTCCATCCTGGGCATACAGTTCATCCTTACCATAAAAGAGGGACCAGTTATCCAGGAATGGAATAGTATTTGCCTTGAAATACTTCTCCAGCCGGCTATTTACACCAATAGCCCTGGAAGACCATTCCTTCTTGGCAGGATACTGTTTACCACAGGAACTCCACCCTTTTCCTTGATCCTCTCCAACATTTCCTGATACTTGGAGAGCAACTCCTCAGTCCTGCATCTCCATATATCGTTGCTCCCTGCATTGAGGAAGATGATGGGATCCTCCCCACTCACTTCCAGGACAGCATCTATCTTCTCAGCCACCCTCCCGACTCCGGCACCAGGCACGCAGATAACTTTACCAACCTGAGTGTTTGTTGCCCTGCCAAGGTATCTAACCGATGAATCACCGACAATGAAAACAGACTTAGCTTTTTCCTTTTGTCGGCGTGTAGCAGCAGTTGTTGCAGCAACAGCAGCAGATTCCCCCCCTCCCCCCTCCCCTCTCACTGCCTCGATGATCGCCACTTCCTCGCCATCACTCTCATCAGCCAAGGTGCTGAAGTTGTGGGTCTTGAGTGGCTGCCTTTTCAGCTTGCAGATCGTTGCACTAGTTGACACCACTTTCCAAGGGGCTTCACGATCCCTGGGAACACTTCCGGTAGCCTCACACTTCTTCTCCGCCATAGCTAGTCTCAAGGCCAAATTTTCATCTTTGAGACACTGAATCTCCTGCTCCACACTCTCCAGTCTTTCTTGCAAAGCAAGACAAAGCTGGAGAGTATGGGAGGAGACAGCAGACTCATCAACAACAGCCATCACTAAGAAAGTTCACAAGGACCTCACTAAGGGTAAACCGGTACACTAGCGGTCACTGGGGACGTCCGCACTGGTCAAGGGTCAGAGAGCAACTCTGTGTTCTTTAATGTTTATCCTACAGCTTCAGTCATCCCAAGTGTCCTCCTGACCCACACATTTATGGAGGTACCCCATGGATCGCCTATAGAAGGCCACTACATCCTCTTGGGTAACAGATTGTACACTCATCTCTATTACCTGCTGGAGGTGATGTTCCTTTCAAGCCTTCATGCTATAACCTTCCTCACCGGCTGCCCTCTCATTATCCAAAAGTTGATGAATTAGACTTAACCTTTGTTTTACCTCGCATTTTACCATTGAGAAACCAGTTTCTATAGGGTTAAGGTAAGGAATGTAACATGGGAGCTTCCGGACAGGGCAGTGCTCAACATATAGTTCAGGTTGCTGTGCACTCTAGCATTATCCAGGATTAGAATCACCCTTTACTCATCTTGTATATAATCGGTTCCGAAATTTAGTGCTTCATTAACTGTTTCATAGTAATATAAGAATTTATAACCAACTTTTGAATAATAAAGTGGTATTATGCCTGTAATGTACAATTAAGTAATTCAATTTCAAATGTAGCATTGTCAAATTTGGTGTAAATTCTATTTGCAAATGTCGAATTGTAAACACAAAATATTAATTTAGTGGGTTAGAACTGCCGAATTTGATAGCATGCATGACTATCCTGGCTTCACTCGTTTGAAGTTAGGCTTCGAAATAACGAAATTTGTGGGATTTGCCGGATTCACCTGTATTACGTCGAAACAAATGAATAATTTTCATTTCAAACTTGTATTTTGCCTCTTTTTAGAGCAGATTGTCGAAACCCAATGGAAATTTGTCGAATAAATATGATTAAAATTCAAACTAGCAACTATAATGTCATTTCATACTGACAAATGGCAATTTCGAGCTGCAAAATGGTATAGGAAGTATTATTAGAGTTTATTTTTTTATTTTTTTTTAAATTTCAAAGTGAGTGTTTTAACCCCTCCAACCCGGAAGGGCTCTTGAACGCCCATAACAACCTCGGCCCGCGCAACCCGGAAGGGCTCTTGAACGCCCATTGCTTGCGTGCGTGCTTTCGAATGCCGCGCGTACATTTTCGGTATCGTGGGACGGTAGGTGGCGCCACCAGGCGTAAACTACGCCACAGCAACAGTATCTACCCCGACGCCATCATGGACAGTACGCCAAATAGTGATTCCGCTGTGTCCGATACCGTGCTTCCTACGACGCCCTTGCTAGTTCGTCGCGCCTTACCCCGACGCCATCGCCTAAATGTGTTATCTCCCGGAGGTATTGAGACGACATTGAGACTTTATGAGCGAGCTGATGCCAAGCATAATGTTGATGATGAAGTCAGTGACGACTCCAGTAATTATAAGTCGAGTGATTATGGCCATGAGAGTGACAAAGAAGAGCAATTCCTGGGATTTGCGAGAGAACATGACAGTGATGAGAGTGATGAAGGTGATGTACCAGTTGTTGAGGAAGCTGGTTTACCTAAAGACAGTGAACTTGAGAGAGTGAGTGAGTGGGAGAGTTCAAGGTCACTCACCAAATTTTGCATAAGTGACACGACGCCAAGCCCTTCCCCAGGTAAATCGCCTTTCAAGCTACATTTGTATAAGCAGAAAATACTTGAGAAGGCGGCCGCGGCAGCTAGGGAACAAGCAAAACTACTTGGTGAGGATGAGGCTGTGAGTGAGGGTCAGCGTGGTGACCCTTCTCGTCCGCCATTGTCTCCCTTATCTACCCACGCCACCCAAGATGACCCGGATGCCCCGCATTCTTCCCCACCACCCCCACCATTGCCAAGGGTTGAGGACCCCACACTTTCGGCCTATTTGCCTCCTAGGTCCCCCGACAGGAGACATACTGCTGCCGAAAAGGGGAAAGGTAGGAAATATACCAAAAAATTAAGAAAAGTAAGAGAGTTTTGTTCGAGGCTCCCGCGGCGTCCACCCCGGCCGGCCCCAGCCATACGTCCCCGCAACTTTCCCCACGGTCCTCCCCACCTCTCCCGCCTTCAACATGTCTTCCTGAAGAAGTCTTTGAGCTCGCATCACCAATACCTGGGCCTAGTGACAGTGAAACATTGCTTTCTGTCACTCGTCGCAGGCCAAGGAGCCCAGGACCTCGGGGGGACACAGCCTCACCTGCCACTCCTTCCCCACCTCGCCCACCCGCACGCCGCCCACGCATCACTGGTTCCCCGCCAGATTATGTGGGGGCCACTGATGATGAAGGGCACCTCTCTGAAGACTCTGGCCATGATTACATAGGTCCACCGTCAGGGCAAGATGACCACTCTGACGATGACTATATAGACATCGACGACCCTCGACCCATCCGCTTGGCCCGGCGTCGTGCTGCCCGTCGTGCTGCCCACCGCCCTGGCCGCCGCCCTCGCCGCCCTAGGGCGCGCGCCTCCCGAGTTGGCCGTGGGCGTGCTGGGCCACCAGCTGGAGCTCCTCGTCAGCGTAGACAAGACCCATTCTACGTTTTTCAGTGGCAAGACGTAGTTGATGAGGATGGATACAACCCTGATGTGCCAGCTTTTGATGAGGTACTGGAGGGTTCAGGCATTACCCCCAATTTTCCTGCAGGCCCCAATGCTCCACCACACGAACTATTTGAGGCCTTCTTTGATGAGGAGGTGGTAGGCTATGTTGTCAAAGAGACAAATAAGCAGCACCAATTCCAGGTCCACTTTTTGGGAAAGGTGACCAAGGGCCACATGAGGCAGTGGACCCCAGTGACTCATAAAGAGTTCATGGTGTTCCTGGCACTCACCATGCTAATGCCTCATGTCAAGAAGCATAGGTTGCCTGACTATTGGATCACCAATGATCTGATATCCACCCCTGCCTTCGGGAAATATATGTCTCGCGACCGGTACCTTGATATCCTCGCAGCGCTCCATCTTGTCACCAACCTTGACGTCCACCTCCCAGACAAGCTGTGGAAGATTAGGACGTTGTACGAGATGATGCGAGAACGCTTCACCTCCTACTTCAAGCCCTTCCGCAAGGTCGTCATTGACGAGTCTCTTGTGCTGTTCCGGGGAAAACTCAGCTTCCGGCAGTACATCCCCTCAAAAAGACATCGCTTTGGCATAAAATTCTTTGTGCTGTGCGACTGCCAAACTGGCTATGTCCTGGACTTCCTGGTCTACAGCGGGAAGTCAGGGGACTTGCTTGTGGACCCCCTCATTGGCTTTGGCGGAGCAGTAGTGCAAGCCATGATGGACCGCTACTTTCACAAGAATCACGTCCTCTACACGGACAATTATTACACGTCCCCCACTCTCTCACAGTACCTGCATGAGCGCAAGACGGGGACTGTAGGCACAGTACGAGGGAAAAGGAAGGGCATGCCACCTTTCCCTCCAAAGACCAAAAAAGGTGATGTGTTCAAGAAGAAGTCGGGGCCCATTCTGGCTATCCACTGGCACGACCAGCGGAAGGTCAACCTCCTGACCACCATCCACAAGGGGGAAATGGTGGAGACTGGCAAGGTGGATCGCCGCACCCAGGCCAGGGTGACCAAGCCCGATGCTGTCCTGGACTACAACATCAACATGAGGCTGGTGGACAAGTCCGACATGCAGATAGGCTTCATTGACTGCCTGCGTACCTCGTGCAGATGGTACAAAAAGTTCTTTCTGCATATGGTGGACATGTCAGTTCTGAATGCCTACAACATATACAAGCTTCGGAATGTGAACACACCCATGAAGTTCAATAGCCTGCGGAGGTTCCAAAAGCAGGTGTTGACGGAGCTCCTGGAGAAGTATGCTACGCCACAGAGGGCAGTGGCACATCCTGGGCCCGCCGTTATTGACCGCTTGCAGTGTGCTCAATACTTGATTAGGCACAGGCTTGGTTCCCTGCCTCAGAATGAATCAGGAAGAACACAGCAGAAGCGGTGCCATGTCTGCTACAACAGCAGGGTGAGGCCGAGGCCAGGTAAAAAGTCAACCATGGAGTGTGTGGAGTGCAAGGTGGCACTCTGTGCTTTAGAGTGCTTCTTTGATTACCACTCCAAGCTGGAGTTCTAATAATCATACTGAAATTGCCAAATAAAATGACAATATGTACACTATAATTATATATAGGCAAAAAGTGGAAGAAAACCAATTTATTGTAATACAAAAGTCATGTATTATGAGAAAATTGATACAAATACAATTACACCATAATAATATGTGAAAGTGACACATATGTATATACCAAGTGACATTCATATGATTAGAACCTATAGAAATATATATATATGTGAAAAAAGACACAATAAATTGTATATAAAACGTTTACAAATCATATAACTAAGTGAAAGTGACACAAGACCTAATATTTGATGGCCAAAGTATAATAAATACCTGTGATAACGAATAATCAGTGCCTAATACAACAATAACCTACCTCAATTACTAATAAAATGTACGGTATCGAGTGAAAATGAGCATTATCAGTGACAGTGACACTCTCTAAAGCATATTTGTCAAAGTGAAAGTGACACAAGACCTAATATTTGATGGCCAAAGTATAATAAACACCTGTGATAACGAATAATCAGTGCCTAATACAACAATAACCTACCTCAATTACTAATAAAATGTACGGTATCGAGTGAAAATGAGCATTATCAGTGACAGTGACACTCTCTAAAGCATATTTGTCAAAGTGAAAGTCACACAAGACCTAATATTTGATGGCCAAAGTATAATAAACACCTGTGATAACGAATAATCAGTGCCTAATACAACAATAACCTACCTCAATTACTAATAAAATGTACGGTATCGAGTGAAAATTAGCATTATCAGTGACAGTGACACTCTCTAAAGCATATTTGTCAAAGTGAAAGTGACACAAGACCTAATATATGATGGCCAAAGTATAATAAACACCTGTGATAACGAATAATCAGTGCCTAATACAACAATAAGCTACCTCAATTACTAATAAAATGTACGGTATCGAGTGAAAATTAGCAATATCAGTGACAGTGATACCCTAATAAACATATTTTATATAATTGGCCTCAAAATAACTAGAAAATATCAAATAAACATCACATTCTCAATATCAAACACTAAAATCGTCTAAGGGAGATAAATACTTTGGCGCGACGAGCGGCTAGGTGCGTCGTAGCCATGGCCGGGGCGACGCGTCCGAATGCGGGAAGAATTTGCCGCCGAAAAGCACTCGTCTTCCCGCGCTCACCATTATGCAACCAGAGGGGCTAGAGACCTCTACTCAACGCCATTCGACAGAGGAAGGTTTGTGGAACATTATTCTTTTTTATTCACAACATTACATGCCATATTCATTGACTTACAGAGTAGTTAACATAGGCCAAAGATCGTCAAAACACCCGGTACCGGAGCACAGTCGCAAGCTATAGCCCCCGGGGCTGGAGGGTTAAAGTGTCACATGTGCTTCATGCTATATTCACAGTCTGAGCTAAATAAAGTTATTCTTATTCTGTTATTAATATTCCCAAACGATGTTGTAGGTTGACACACAGTCCAAACTTTGAAAGACACCCTGGACAAATATCTCGCCTCAAAACCCTCGCTGGCTGCGTTATTTATCGAGTAATGGAATTGTCAGTAATTATTTCCAAAATTACAGTTGCCCACACAAGTTCCGTTCCTCTCCGTGATCTTATACCTGGACATATAATGTGCATGAATGAATTACAAGTGTAGTTTCTTATGCAGTGGTTAACTCATCTGACTAGTGGGCTGATAATTAAGTATTTTTTTCTGGGTTCCCTTCTCCTTCATGTTTAGCCCCAATAGTTTTAACATTCTATGGCCTTAAACCCATTAATTTGGCGATCATAAAACATTTTGACTATTTTTGTTGTTGTCAATTTTACTACTTTTGGTGCCTCTTAGGTGTCGCATTTTTCCAGGCGGCCTATAGCGGCCCCGCCATGAATTGTCACAAACTTTGCTGATAATTACCACCATTATAATATGCATGTAGCGAATGTATGTAGGCACCAAAGTTCGCGTTATTCCCTGCATTAGTTGGCCATAATGTCCTTGTAAATCTCAGAGGGGAAGGGGCAAGTTTCTAATCCTATTGAGTATCAGCAATCGTTATCTTATTGTGTTACTATAGTCTATTCGTTATAAGCAAGCCAAAATTCTTAACAACTAACCTCTATAACTAAAACATTACTAGAGTAATCGAGCTAAAATTTCTACCATTTGTGAAGTCTACCACGGAATAGGTGTGGAAATGTACAGCACATTATTTTGCTCTAGCCCTTTTTGAGTTACAGAGGTCAGAGGTCATGATTTCTGGCCTACCTATAATTAATGGAGTATAGTAAAAATTACAGAATTGGGTAAGCTCATATTTCAGAGTACAGTAACGCCATAAAGTTCTCGACCAGGAGGTAAACAATAGCTCTGGCCACACACAGGTCAGTCATGTTCAGGGCTCTATTGTCATAGTCAATGTATTTATTTACCTCAAAAAAGGTAATCTACATGTTTATGCACAGTGAAATATATACAATAATTATAATCATCATATTGCTTGCTGCACAAGGTTTACCCACGATCAATATAGTTCGTGTTAATTTAACCCCTCCACTTCGGCTGGCTTTTTACTCTCCATACACCCTGACTCGGGCCTTATGGTAATATAATTCAATCTCTAAACCTTAACCCTTAAAGACCGGGGTCGGACTTAAGTCCGATACGAGAAAATTGGACTAAATGGCGGGATCGGACTTAAGTCCGTGGGCGTATTCCCGCCCTAATTTAGGTGGAAAGCGAAACTTGGTGGTCAGGCGGTGTACTACAAGGGCCCACCCACACATCCCCACTGCGTGACCTTGACTCAGTGACCCTCAAGCAGCCATAATGGAAGGTCAAGATTTGCCCGTGTTCGATTCGGTGGCCGCCATCCCTAGTGCGTCGCGCCACCCTACTAACCACGCTCGGCTCACTACCCAGGAACTAGATATCATGCTGAACTCTTCAGAACTTTCTAATAAGCTGTTGGATGAAACCGTCGAAGGTCTGGGTGAGAGTTTTGGTAGTGTGGATGACTCGGAAGACGAAAATAACCCGATCATAGGCTTTCACCCCAAGCATAATTTGCATGGGGTGGATGTTGTGGTTGATGTTGGACAGACCCTTGAGCAAATTGGAGACGTTCCTGACGAAGAACATACTGGTGTGGGTGTTGGTAAGTACAATTTACATTTTATAATTGCTTGAAAATGTGATTGCAAGCATTTTAGCACCTTACGAGCGGCTGGTGGAGTATATTTCACTGTGCCGCCCAGCGGGTTTCTTTTACCCTAAATGGGGTTGTTTCCGTGCTCTTTTTCATGCATAAACAAGACCCAGAGCGTAATACAAGTATGTATCCCTGAAGGGCGTAAATTGAGCTTTCTAATGACACCCGAACCATCCTTCTACGATCACTGGTTGTCTTTCAACGATCGTGCAACACGAGTGCAAAAATCCTAAAATATGGTAATTTCCTTATATAATTCCCTGTGTGGCGAGCGGTCTTGAGGTAATTTATGCTCCTAATCACCGCTCCGCTCTCTCTCAGAGCACATTACGTCCTCAAAATTGCACTCTACAAGAAATTTCCTTTGCATTTTATAGCGTATTATTTGCAGGCGTTCGGTAAATTTCTTACGGTAATACAAACAACGAAAGATTGAATATTTGTGCTTGGCATTATATGATTGTGGGGAACAGATGTAGGCCTACCGTATATATTATTTTTTCATATATATGATACATATGTAACATTGTTATATTATCACGACACTCTCTCTCTCTCTTGTCTCTTCCTCTCTGGGTCTACCTATACATTTATAATTGCATGTGACCTTGAAATTGCTTGAGAGTTTGATTGCAAGCATTTTATAGCGTATTATTTGCAGGCGTTCAGTAAATTTCTTACGGTAATACAAACAACCAAACAACGAAAGATTGAATATTTGTGCTGCACATCCCTCATACGAAATACCATTCCCACCGTATAGAGAGAATACAGAAACTGAACTGAAGAAAGAGTGAAAAAGATATAATAATACAGAAATATTACAAGCAAATAAATGAAATAGAGGGATTAGTTAGAGAAAATAATAATGAGAATTACATATACGGATGAGGAAGAGAGAAAGGGAGCGCGAGAGAGGGAAAGCGAGCGAGCCAGAGAGAGAGACAGACAGACAGGAGGAGTGAGAGAGATTAGAGAAAATAATAATGAGAATTACATATACGGATGAGGAAGAGAGAGAGAGAGACAGAGCGCGCGAGAGAGGGAAAGCAAGCGAGCCAGAGAGAGAGAGAGACAGACAGACAGGAGTGAGAGAGAGAGAAAGAAAGAAAGAGAGAGAGAGAGAGAGAATACAGAGAATACAGAAATAAGGAGAAATAAGAGAAAAATAAGACCGATTACCGAAGGAATAGTAGACGCGCGAGAGGTCGAAGTCAGGCCAAAGCGAACGCATCCGAACGCGCCCGGGAAATAGACCAAAAAGTACCTCCTCTTCCCACCCTCCACACTCGCTCATAACATCCATAATAGACTTATATGGGGAGACGAAGAGTTGCTCTTTCCAAAAATGATCGTTTCGTTCGCATTGGAGCCATAGTAACGGCGCTAGGGCGAGTGAAAGTGAGCGAATATTTCGGGATTATGCCCGCTGAGCGGTACAATGTAAAATACCTTACCACCCGCTAAATAAGGGTTAATAACTAAGCAATGGTAATAGGTAGAGATCAGCTCAATGGGAAAACAGAGTTCTTACTGTTGTCTTGATCCTGGCATTGACCGAACATCACTATGCTGTCTGGTTGTTGTGTAGTAAGATTGTGGTGAAGATGGAGTGCTTGGGCGGGAGGTTCAAGCCGTGTTTGAACGCGTCGCCTCCGACCTGGTAAGTACGTACCGTACTAAGTCACTCGTCGCCATACTAGCACACTTCTCAGCTCACTCACTGGTCATTTTTTGCTCTCATTGTCACTTTTTCCATTCCCCCTGGCACTGCACTTCTCCTCATCACCATCTTCATTGTCATTATCATCACTAACACTCGCAATACCATGAAATTCATTGCCTTCTCGAACTTCTTCCTCACTCGCACTCGGCATCTTTTCTTCAATGTCACTCTCAAGCTCGTCTAAGTCAGATATTTCCTTACTTTCCAAGTCAATTAGCACTCTGAAAATACCACCAGGACTTAGAAAGTCTTTTGTTTTTATGTAAGGATCGGGAGAGTCGCGGTGGAGGTAGGTGTTGATTCGGACACATTGATTTTATATTTCGGCTGCCCTTCCATGATGGCAACGAAATAAGGACTGATGCTACCGCCTAGTGGGAGAGTGGGGGAACTATGAGCGCCCCCTGGTGCCCGCGCGTGCTGTACTACCCCAAATATCTTCACTCTCCCACACCAGTCATCCTCGGACATAATTATAAACCAGGATTACGGCCCGGGACCTACGGCTTTGGATTCCGGGAACATGAATCTTCTTATAAACAAACCAACAAGAAAATAAAGGGGAGGGATGAAATGAAATTATTAGTGGAGGTTCAAAGTGAAGACTACAATGACACTCTTAAAGTAGTTTTGCAAGAACTTCGCACAACAAGTAAGCGGTCAGACGAATAAGTTTATGAGTTCCAAAGGAGCTTGGAGTTCTCCCAGCTACAAATTGACATGCTCAAGACGTCTATCGCAAATTTGGAAGCCAATCGTCGCACTGATGAAGCATTTATAGCAACTACGTGAGGAGTTGTTCAACACCCAAGGTAAAGTGGGAGAATCTGAGGGTAGAATAAACCTACTAGATGATTTTACCCGGCGTCGCAACATTCGCATTGATGGGCTGATTGAGACACCCAAGGAGAATGCAGAACAAACTGAACACAAAGTAAACAAACTTCTGTTGTAAAAACTAAATATCAAGCAACCCAAACTAGAATCTGCCCATTGGGTTGGTAAACCTAGCCCCGGTATGTCTCGCCCAATCATTGTGAGTGTGGAAAAACTTCAACAAAAAGAGCAAAGAATGAGGAATGGCAAGATGTTAATGGGATCCGATAAGGGCCGATATCTACCTAAATGATGATCTCTACCCTTCTTCGATGGAGATTAGAATAAAAACAAATACTCAAGTTGAAGGAGGCACGTCTGCAAGGCAAGATTGCTTATTTTGTCAACATTCGCCTAATCATAAAAGAAAGAAGACCGCCACAGCATCACCTAACGAGCCCATCAAGGAGAACTTTAGTTGAGCGTAGCGGTGGAGCTGAAAATGAGCTTCATACTGATGTGGAGGAAGTAACAGTGAGGGAAGAGGGAGGCTCTGCAGTGCTGGAGAACCGAGATGTTGAGGGACCTCTCACCTACAGTGAGGGGGCTACGGGAGGGGATTCTGCGGTGATGGATTCGGGGAATGGTGGGGAGTGACCCTCCCGTACTGGGGGTGCCCTGATGGGGGACACTGTGGAGAGGGCCCTCACTGCCGGGGGGGGGGGGGATCCGGGTTCCCGTCTACAGTCGCCACCTCCACACCGTACAACAGCAGCCGATCAGGAAAATCGCAACTTACGCTTGAAACAGAGAAAATGTCAATTTACTAAATTTAAAACAAACCGTAGTTTCTTTTATTTACATATTTTAACCATGTCGTGTTTTCCCTTTTCATCTTTATATAACGATGAACTATTTCAGCTCTCTCAAGACATCAGTTTTTCTATTGAATCTTTAAACCAGTTATGCTTCACTCCAACTCATATTGAAGACTTAAACCGTGAGAGCGATATGAATCATGACATAACAAACAACACGTTACCTGAATAATTATTATGCTAAAGTTGAATTTTCACTCCCGGGAGAATGTAACTTTTCTATAATGTCCTTCAACATAAGCTCGCTAACCCATAATTTCGCCAAATTTTCGACTGAATTACTTAATGATCAAAGAAAGGATATACTGTAGATGTTATTGGATTTTGTGTGTGTTTATTATTCGGTCTGTCTGTTTGCAAGAACTAAGTCTTAAATTAATGTATACATACAGTATATACTGCATACTAAGTATATCTCACAAATACACGTGAGCTGCTACCAAATGTTTTTCTAATCTCAGCAGGATTTGGTTGGGTTAGAATTATATTAAATAATTTTCAGTCCGAATTGCGCGGGGGCACTTGTAAAAATCCCTGTATGGTACCGTATACTGGAATATGGATATTGAAATACATTCTCTATAATATAAATAGGAAAAGGTAAAGTATCCTTTATCACGCCGTGGTAGAGTTGGTTAAAGCATGGATAATCGTCCTGACTGTCGGCGGTTTGAGCCCCGCTTAGAGTATAACACACACACACATTTAAAAAAAAAAAAAAAAAAAAAAAAAAAAAATATATATATATATATATATATATATATATATATATATATATATATATATATATATATATATTACATCCACTTTATGGAGGGATTTAAAAATCTTGGCCAGTAACCTTCATCTGATACCCTAATAGAAACATTCTACATTTGGTCAAAATTGCCCCCCCCCCCCCTCCCCCTTCCCTCCCCCAGGACATTCCATAAATTACTCCCTCGTAACTGACAATGAAAATCTGTTAGTGATTACCTAATGTCTTGACCAACACAAGTTGCTGATGATTTGTTGTAACTGCATGCAACGGTTGTGGAGGTGGTAGTTGTGGTTATGATTGTGATAGTGGTTGTGGATAGTGCTCGTTATTATTGTGGTGATAATGGTTGTGGTGGTGATGGATAGTGATTGTTATTATTGTGATTGTGGCAGTGGTCGAGGTGGTGGTGGATAGTCTTTGTCGTTCTTATTACAGTAGTGGTTATGGTGGTGGATAGTGATTTTGATTGTTATTGTTGTGTGGATAAAGACTGTTGTTAGTTTTGTGGTGGTGGATAGTGATTGTCGTTATTGTGGTGTTGATGGTTGTAGAGATTGTTGTGGTGGTGGATAGTGACTGTTATCGTTATTGTGGTGGTGATGGTTGTAGAGATTGTTGTGGTGGTTGTGGATAGTGATTGTCGTTGTTGTGGTGGTTGTGGATAGTGATTGTCGTTGTTGTGGTGGTGATGGTTGTAGAGATTGTTGTGATTTGTTTTGGGTTTTTTTTCTATGTGAATGAGGGAGACAAAAGGCATAACTGCCTGCAGCGAGTGCCTCCCCCAGATTTCAAAGAGTGACAGGGCCAAAATCAAGGGACGTTCGAGCTAAAATGCCTGGACACACGGAGTTTGAAGCAATTTAAGTCATAGGAAGAGGGAAAGACTGATTCTGGGAGAGAGTTCCAGAGCTCAGCAGTTGAATAGAAGAAAGTGTGAATAGCATTTCACTCTTGAGTTGGAGAGTTGCACAGAGTAGGGGTGGGATTGTGTTGCAAGGCGGGTACTACGTACCCTACGTAGAGGAGGTGGTATACACTGGGAAAGCTCCGAGGAACACTAATTATTGTAGTAGCGATAGAATAGTGAGAGAGATGCAACATTGCGGCGAAGAGAGAGAGATTGCAGAGAGTTGGTGAGTGGACGGGAGTTAATGATACAAAAGGCTTTCCTTTCTACTTTATCTAGGAGTGCGGTGTGAGAGGATCCTCCCCACACATGTGAACAATACTCAATACAAGGACGCACTGTGCCCCTGTACAGAGCAAGAATCTGCGCAGGGGTAAAGAACCCCTTGAGGCAGTTAAGCACACCCAGCTTCTGGGAGGCTCCCTTAGCGAGACTGGTAATATGGTCTTTCCAAGTGAGAGCAGAAGAAAAAGAGACACCGAGAACATTGAGGGAAGATGAAGGGTTGTATTTTGTATTGCCAGCCGTCCAGCTGGCTCACTTGATAGCGTGCCTGATTCCCATCTTGAAGGTCTCGCGTTCAATCCCCGCTCAGATTGAAAAGTTTTTCTGGGATACAGCCGGTGGTTACCATCTCCCCATGAGCAAGGGGGATGGGTAATGGTCTCTGGTAGACTAAAGAAAGCCAAGCGCTTGTGAATCCTCGAAGGAGGAGATACGGGCGCTATATAAGTAACCAGAAGATTATTATTATTATTATTATTATTATTGTTGAAGAATAAGAGATAGTCCTTTGGAGGTTCCTGACGGGTAGTAAGATGGATAAATTGAGTTTTGGAAGCATTAAATGCAACAAGGTTTTCTCTACCCCAATTGGAAATAGTAGCTAGATCAGAAGATAAGCATTTTATGTTTCATTACGTTTACTTTTGAGGGACTGCTGGCTGGGGCGTTCTGTAAAACTAATTGAGTGGTGTAAAGTAGAGTCGTCTGCATATGAACGGATGGGACTGGATGCACAGTTGAGAAGATCATTTATGAAAATTAGAAAGAGAATAGGAGATAGGACAGAACCCTGAGGAACACCGGAGTTGATAGGATGAGGAAATGAGCGATGGCCGTCCACAACCGCAGCTATGGAACGGCCGGAAAGGAAATTAGAGACAAAGGCACAGATGGAGGGACAGAAACCGAAGGAGGGCAGTTTGGAAATTAAAGATTTGTGCCAGACTCTATCGAAGGCCTTCGATATGTCTAGTGCAACAGAAAAAGTCTCACCACCGAAGTCCCGAAAGTTGGATGACCAAGAGTTAGTAAGATATGAAAGAAGATCATCAGTAGAGCGACCCATAAGGAAGCCATACTGGCGATCTGAGAGCAGATTATGAGAAGAGAAATGCTTAAGAAATTTGGAAGCAAGAATAGTTTCAAAAACTTTAGAGATACAAGAGATGAGAGCAATTGGACGATAGTTGGAGGGTTGAGAGCGGTCACCCTTGTTTGGGACAGGTTGAATGAGAGTAAACTTCCAGCAAGAAGGAAAGACGTTAGAGGAGAGACAGAGACGAAAAAGTTTGCCTAGGCAGGGGGTCAGCACGGAAGCAGAGTTTTTAAGTACAACAGGAGGAACACCGTCCGGACCGTACGCCTTCTTAGTATTAAGCCCAGAGAGGGTAGAAAGTACATCTTTAGAAGAGATTAGGATATTAGGCATAAGTAGGAGAGTGAGGAATAGCACCGGATTCATCCAAGGTAGAGTTTCTGGCAAAAGTTTTCAGCTTTGTGAGAGGAAGAAGTGATGGTTGTGCCATCAGAGTGAAAAAGGGGAGGGAAAGATGAGGAAGAAAAGTTGTTGGAGAGGTTTTTGGCTAGATGCCAGAAAGCTTGGGAAGAGCTAGAGTTGGATAGTTCAGTGGATGGTGGATAGTGATATCGTTATTGTGGTGGTGATGGTTGTAGAGATTGTTGTGGTGGTGGATAGTGATTGTTATCGTTATTTTGGTAGTGATGGTTGTAGAGATTGTTGTGGTGGTGGATAGTGATTGTTATCGTTATTTTGGTGGTGATGGTTGTAGAGATTGTTGTGGTGGTGGATAGTGATTGTTATCGTTATTGTGGTGGTAATGGTAGTAGAGATTGTTGTGGTGATTGTTATCGTTATTGTGGTGGATAGTGATAGTTATCGTTATTGTGGTGGTAATGATTGTAGATATTGTTGTGGTGGTGGATAGTGATTGTTATTGTGGTGGTGATGGTTGTAGGGATTGTTGTGGTGGTGGATAGTGATTGTTATCGTTATTGTGGTGGTGATGGTTGTAGAGATTGTTGTGGTGGTGATAGTGATTGTAATCGTTATTGTGATGGTCATGGTTTTAGAGATTGTTGTGGTGGTAGATAGTGATCGTTATCGATATTGTGGTGGTGATGGTTGTAGAGATTGTTTTGGTGGTGGATAGTGATTGTCGGTATTCTCGGGTTGATGGTGGGGGTTGTGGTTGATGAGATGGTCTACTTGCCCTCCTAAAATGGGGTCCAGGATGGACCTAATCAGTCTAGAGTTGTTGTCAGAACCTCGATATTGAATTACCACTTATTGTTGTTATTGTTGCTATTGTCGTTGTATTTGCGTTGATGTTTTTTGTTGATAGTGGTGATTGTTAGGATGATGGGTGATAAAATGGTGTTTGGTGATGATGGTTGTGGTGATAGTGGTGGTGATAAAATGGTGATCGGTGACGATGATTTTGGTGGTGGTGGTGGTGGTGATATGGTGGTTTTGATATAGTGGTGTTTGGTGATGCTGGTGGTGATGATTTGATTTTTATATTATAGTTGTGGTGATGTAATGATGTTTGGTGATGATGACTGTGGCGATGGTGGTTGTGGTGATAGTATTAGTATCGGTGATATGTTGGTGTTGTGGTGAAGGTTGTGGTGAAATGTTGATGTTGTGGTGATATCAGTAGTTGTGGTGAGATGTTGGTGTTGTGGTGATGGTAGTAGTTGTGGTGAGATGTTAATAATAATAATAATAATAATAATATTTATTCAGTTAGCAATTTACAGAGTTGGTACCACATAGTTTGTTACAAATATGACATGTACCAGCTTTGCATAATTCCAACTAAGGATAGCCCAATAAGGCCGTTAGGCGTATTTCCATTGGGGTCCTTGTGGGATTAGGTTAGCTGGGGAAAATGGGGAGGATAAAGAAATAGATACTTTAGAGAAAGTATTTCTAGGGGGTTATTTTAAGATACCTTACATCCTATAGTAAATATCAGTAATCCGTAATCAGTAATCATTTCAGTTTGGTTTGTCTATCTCTTATGTCGCATTTAGTAGTAGACATAAGCTTGGTGCTCCCTTCTCGCAGCTGTCCGGTTCAGGTGTTCCTTCAGGCTACGTCTGAAGGAATACAGTGTTCTCTTTTCACGGACTGACTGGGGTAGGTCGTTCCAGTCTTTGATGGCGGTGAAGAAGAATGTTTGCTTACCCTGTCCTTGGATTCTCGGGACCTTAAAATTAAACATCCTGTTTCTTGTATTATGTCCACTCCTCTCATTTGCTTTAACAAAATCATTCTTTAGGTACTCTGGAGCTCTGTCATAGAAAATTTTGAAGGCATTAGTGAGCCTGATTTGTTTGGCCCTGTCAGCGACATTGAGCATACCTAGTGACTGAAGTTGTTCCTGGCCAACATGTGATCTGGGTCCTAGGTTCAGCATGAACCTAACCATTTAATTTTGAGTGACCTGAAGTTTGTGCTGTGCTGATTTAGATGATGCAGAGTACCAGGATGACACAGAATAGTCAAAATGACATTGAACAAGCGCTTGGCAGAGGGTCTTTTTGGTCGCCGCGGGCAAGCATCACACCTGTCTATACAGGTATTTTATACGTGCTCTACACTTACTCAGGATAGATTCCAAAATTGTTTCACCTGACAAACTCGCGTCCAGTTTTAGTCAGAGATATTTAACTTGTGACACTGTTGTTATAGAATATCATTACAGTTGACCGAGAAGCCCACAATGTCTTTCAGTTTGCGTTTTGTTCCACATAAGATGGCTTCCGTCTTGCCCAGGTGAAGAGATAGTCTATTGTCCACTAGCCATTCACTACATGATTCTAGTTCTTTGGAAAGTGAAGCGGCAATACTTATTGGGTCTTTTCCTGAAACCAGGAGCACGCTGTCGTCTGCATACAGTAATAATTTACATGAGACGCTCAGTTCCATGTCGTTCACATAACAGAGAAAGAGTAAGGGACCAAGGATGCTTCCCTGTGGGACCCCACAGTTAATTGGCATAGGATCAGATATATTATCGTCAATTTTGACTCTTTGGGTTCTGCCACTAAGATAAGATTTAAACCAGTTCACAGATCCTATGCCCATTGCTTGTAGTTTATTACATAGGATATCATGGTCTACTGTGTCAAACGCTTTTTGTAGATCAAGAAGAACCATACCGGTGTAGTTACCTTTAGACATTTCTTTACGAATGTGATCCGTTAAGTGGATGAGACAGGAGTCTGTCGAGTACATGCATCTGAAACCTGATTGAAACTTATAGAATAGATCATTTTGTTTGAGGTAGTGTTCAATTTGGGTGTATACCGCTCTTTCAAGGATTTTAGATACAATACATCGGATTTTCCCAAATTGCAAACCCATAAAACCCAATTTTGTGAATACCCGAGCCAACTTTTGACGAAAGCTGGTTCGGATTTCACGGGGTGGAGTAGGTAGCATAATATCTCATGTTATAAAAATAGTCAACTTTGGGAAGACATTAGCCTAACCCAACAACCTTACCTAAGTTCCTAACCTATCCTAGTATTATGGGTGGGGGCTGCTGCCCCCACACCCCCGCCAGTTGGGTTAGACTATTTTTTTTTTTTTTTTTTTTTAATGTTCTAGGCTATTAGCCTAACCTAACAACCTTACCTAACCTAACCTAGTATATGGGTGGGGGCTACCGCCCCCACACCCCCGCTGGTTGGGTACTGGCTGAAAAACGTATTGTTTTACAGTATAGGCTATATGTATTTTAGCATTTTTTGTTCTCCCTTAGGACCTATAATACATATCAGCTCTTAATGACATAGCCTATAATTATAGCAATGATGTATATGCTCTACCGGACCTATTAGGCCTAAAAAGAACGATGGGCTAACTGTCGGTCCAAAACATCAGTATAACCAGCAATGCTATAGCCTAAGATGCCTATTTGTGTCGTTATCAACACCATTAGATTATTAGTATCCAATTGAGTAATATACCGCCCAGTCATCACGATCGCCATTCTACCCACAAAATATGCTGTGTCGCTAGGCTATTATTCTTTTATTACTAACCTCTGTTCTGCTTCAGGGAAGCACTTACACTAACTCTAATGTATTTTTTAGCAATTTCGGTATTGCATTTTTGATTGAGTAAGATGGTTATCCCATAGTTTTACTTAAATTTCGTAGTAGGCCTATGTGTGATGCCAATTAGCCTATGCCAGATCCAAGGCTTTAGACATTGGCTAGCTTATACCTTTCATTACTGCAGTTAAGCACAAACTTAATTAACAATGGAAAATAATGAATGAGGAGGCCTGGGTATTAGTATTTTGTGAAATAACTTAAATTAGGTTATACTAAACTTCATTAGGTTATTAGGCCTATGAGAAAACAGGCCTAGGCCTAGCTTAATTTTATTTCACTGCTCAACATATTTGTTTTTGTTTTTGCTGTTGACTCTGTTGAGCTCTGCATATATTCAGGTAGGCTTGGGTTTTAATACAATTGCATTAGGCTAGGCTACATATGTTTACTTCTATTGGAAAGCACAGGCCTACACATGCTAAAGAATTTAGCCTAGCCTACCACAATTTAGCCTAGACTGAAAAAACAAACAACAATAGGCTAATTGCAGCTAAAGAAGGGATGGATGTAGTTTACGGGCGTACGGTCGTCATGTTGTGCGCTCGCAGTTACGTTCCCCTCTATTTCGACTCTATATTTTCTGCTATTTGCCCCCTGTCATTACTACATGAATACTAGGTTAGGTTAGGTTAGGTTGTTTGGTTAGGCTAATGTATTTTTTTATCCAAAAGCAGTCAAAATAGACGGGAACATGATGGGAAAGGTCCGGAGCCACTACGCGTAGTGTAAACAAGGCTGGCGGTACGCCCGCACTTAACATTCTTGCCCTAAAGAATTTAGCCTAGCCTACCACAATTTAGCCTAGACTGAAAAAACAAACAAAAATAGGCTAATTGCACGCTCGCAGTATTGGAGGGAGCAAATCTGTCAAGGAATAGCCTAGATGTGGAAATTTACAGCCAATTTGCTCTAGCCCTTTATGAGATACAGAGGTTAGAGGTCGTTGGATAGGCCTACAATAATATGGTGAGGGGGTCAATCACCCTCATGACATATGATATTGTCATCATCATATATATTGCCAGCAGGGGGCAAATAGCCTAGGCCTAGCCTAACTAAAAAAAAAATCACCGTCAAAATAGACGCGAACTTATATTAACTACGGCGATCGACCATCGCCCGCACCGGCCGTCCCCCGGTTATTGTTGAGGTCCTGAGGAACCGTAAGACTTCGACGAGCTCTTCCCTCCGCAGTCTCCGCATCCCATGGATTGTCGTACGGTACCTCTTCCCCTCCACATCCTACATCTGGTCGTCCTACATATATGCCTCCTAAGCCTCGCCTCGCCTCGTCCCGTCACTGAGCATGTGGATGGGCGTCCCTTTCTGGCTTCAAAGATGGATTCCTTCCGACAGCTCCTACTGGATTGTCTGGGGTTGGTTGATAAGGGCAGTAGGGCACCTCGCTTCAAGACATTGCTCTGGCCCTAGTACCGCGGTTTGTAGGTCTCTGGTTCGCCACCTGATGACCTGCTATTGGGTTGTTGCCTTTACAGTTTTACGGTTCTACGAATGACCTAGAGTGAAAGTGCCACGGTGGTGAATTTTAACCTTAACTATAAACTAATTTAATTGTGACATAGGATCTCCGCGACTACGGTAGGGCCGGAGCGGGCGAGTATTCGCCTGAGGTTGCCCTTAATTAACCCCCAAGACAAGACAAGACAAATTCTAGTGCTGCTTTTACTCAGATTTTGTGAGTTTTAATTTAGCCTAGCCTAGGCCTAAGTGTTCAGAAAATTTGCAAAATGTACCCCATACTAGCCTACCCATAGCCTAATAGGCCTAGTGATTCTTTTTCGGCAGACCTCCCACAAATGTTCATATAGCCTAGGCCTAGGCTAGCCTAAGTTCTGGAATGCATGTTGGAATAGCCTTCCTATAAACTGTAGGCTAGGCTACTTCCTTTTAATTTAAGTTTGATTCTTTGGAAAAATCTATTAGGCCTAGACCAGGGCAGAAAAGAAACATTTAAAATGACGTGTAAAAAGTCACCCATAAACGGCGGGCCGCTATGTTATTGTAATTTTGGAGCTTATTTCGTCTGTTGATTGACTTTCTCCTTAATTGGGTCCCCTATGAATTAGCACAGATGATGATGACATACCGTACATCACAATACGTGACGGCCGATGTGGGGGGACCAGAGCCGCAAATACTCCCTCAACATATTTTGTGTTCCACAGTAACTTTTATTGGGATGGATGTAGTTACCGGGTGTACGGTCGTCATGTTTACATAGGGCGATCGCCGCGGTTAACTTCGCGTCTATTTTGACAGCGATTTTTTTTTGGTTATTTGCCCCCTGCTGGCAATATATGTGATGATGACAATATGTCATGGGGGGGTGAGGGGGGGCAAAGCCCCCCTCAACTTATTATTGTATCCAATGGCATTCAAAATAGACGGGAACATGATTGCAAAGGTCCGACGCCTCCCCCTCCGCCGTCATGTTTACATTTGTCGATCGCCGTAGTTAACCTATAAACGGCGAGGGGGGGGTATTGAACCCGGTCCCCATGGGCGAGCATATAGGCTCCATTCAGGCCTATAATCGTCATTTTACGATAAATATCGTTATTACTTATTCATATGTGCCTATTTTACCTTCACTATGAAGATAGTAACCTGTAACAACAATAAAACAAGTGAAAATATAATTTTTCTGGTCAAAATCGCGAATTAAATCGCGAATCGCGAACCAGCCCATTCATGAATTATGGAGAAAATTGAGGCAACCCCTCCCTCCACGAGGCCTCAAGCCACACTGAGCCTACTCATACACACACTCGGTTGTGTAACACACCCGCTAGGCACGTAAGCACATCCTCCACACATTTTGCTAATGTTAGCACCAAAATATACCAACGAATTAGGGAATAACAGGGAAAATAGGTGATAATTGAAGGGGGAGGGGAAAAGGAGGAAGGAGGGGATGTGGAAGAGTGATATGAGGTATAGGGAAAAAAAAAAAAAATAAATAAAAAAAAAAAAAAAAAAATTGTTTAGTGCTACTGGGGCCGTTTAAATGTTTTTTTTAGGCCTCCCTCTTAAGAGCTTTGCCGCCCTCACCCAGTAAAACCTCTTATGAGCTTTTCCGTCGTTTATGGGTTAAGTGCGCGTCTATTTTGCCGGCGATTATTTCGGTAATTTGCCCCCTGCTGGCAATATATATGATGATGACAATATGTCAGGGGGGGATGAAGGGGGGCAAAGGCCCCCCTCAACATATTATTGTATCCAAAGGCTGTCAAAATAGACGGGAACATGATGGCAAAGGTCCGACGCCACTACGCGTAGTGTAAACAAGGCTGGCGGTACGCCCGCTCTTAACATTCTTGCCATTTTATTATATAGGCTAGGCTGTACAATCCAAAACTTGGCTCGGGTATTTTCATATTGGTGTTCCCTTCTTAAGTTGAAAAACAAGAAAATTCGAGCCAATTTTTGCGGTGGCTAAAACTGATGTCAATTAAATTAGCCGTAAAATATTAGTAAAACTACCACCAATTTTCCCATGGGTTTTTATTTTGGTTTTAGGTAGTTTTCAGCATCATGCAGTAGCCTAATTGAAAAGGAAAAGATGTAGTATCCGGGTGTAAGGTCGTCATGTTTACATAGGTCGATCGTTCACGGTTAAGTTAATTTTGATGGCTATCTTTTCTAATATTTGACCTCTGCTGGCAATATAGCCTATATGATGATAAGTCATGGGGGGGGGGGGTGAGGTAAAACCCCCTCAACCTATATATTAATGTATCCCACACCCACAGCAGTCAAAATAGACGGGAACATGATCGCTACCATCTGCGTAGTGTAAACAAGGCACCCGGTAACTACATTCTTGCCGTTGAAATTAGTTACAATACCGGTACCTGGAAAATTATATCCCCATCATCCAACCATCTTAAGAAACTCAGATGTACCGGTATGTCCTTTTCAGAGCAAAACAAAAATAAATAACAATTTGTAATAGAGATGGAACGAATATCAATTTTCACTATTTGCGAATACGAATACGAATTTTTGTTGGTAAATTTCGCGAATACGAATAGCGAATAGCGAATACTTCAATCTTTCTTGAAGGATGAAATTATTGTCATCCTTCAAGAACTGGTAATTCTTTTTATCACCAACAAACGTTAATTAAATTACTATGAAATTAATTACCGGAATCCAATGACGATGTGAAAATCCTGAGCCAACCATTGGCAAGGATGTAGTAGGCTATCCGGGCGTACAGTCATCATGTTCGATCGATCTTGGTTAAGTTTATTTATTTTGACGGCTATTTTTTCTGTTATTTGCCCCTTGCTAGCAATATCTATGATGATGACAATAAGTCCTGAGGGGATGAGGGTGGGCAAAGCCCCCCTCATCCTAATATTTTATCCCACGGCAGTCAAAATAGACGGGAACATGATTGTGAGCGTCCAACGCCGCCGCCGCCGCTCCGCATAATGTAAACAAGGCGGGCGCCCGAATAGGGTAGAATGTAGAGTTCGGGCATACTGCCAGCCTTGTTTACACTACGCGGAGCGGCGACGGACGCTTGCCATCATGTTCCTGTCTATTTTGACTGCCTTTGGATACAATAATATGTTGAGGGGGGCTTTGTGCCTTTGTCCCCCTCACCCCCCCCCCCCCCCCATGACATATTGTCATCATCATATATATTGCCAGCAGGGGGCAAATAAAGGAAAAAAAATCGCCGTCAAAATAGACGCGAACTTAACCACGGCGATCGACATATGTAAACATGACGGCGGCGGCGGCGGACGCTTGCTATCATGTTCTCGTCTATTTTTAATGCCATTGGATACGATAATATGTTGAGGAATAGCTGGCACAATCGAGAATGGATAATAAGTCGTAGGCGTGTGCATAAACCTTTAACCGTCTTGGTGGTGTAATGGTTAAGGTGTCTAAAAATCTGTGTGTGATAACCCAGGTTCGAATCCTGGTGGATCACATACTGTATATGCTTTCATAAATTTCATTGGAGGTGTTTGGTGTTGTGGTGAAATTATTACAAAAATAGATTCATGCATAAAACTTATTTTCCGGAAATTAAAACCTTTATGAATAGGTTAGCCTTTAGGCTAGGCCTATCGGCAAGAGTTGCGTTATCGGGCGTATCACCTGGCCGGGTATAGGCTATCCTAGTGTTTACTAATTAATAGGCTACCCCTTTGAAAGGACATTAGCTTGGTAGGATGTAGTTACCAGGTGTATCGCCAGCCTTGTTTACACTACGCGTACGCGTAGTGGCGTCGGACGCTTGCCATCCTTTTCCTGTCTATTTAGACTGCCTTTGAATACAATAATATGTTGAGGTTGGGCTTTGCAGACTGCCTTTGGATACAATAATATGTTGAGGTTGGGCTTTGCCCCCCCCTCACCCCCCCATGACATATTGTCATCATATATATTTCCAGCAGGGGGCAAATAACCAAAATAAATCGCCATCAAAATAGACACGAACTTAACAACGGCGATCGAAAAATGTAAACATGACGGAGGCGGCGGACATTTGCAATCATGTTCCCGTCTATTTTGAATGCCAATGGATACAATAATATGTTAAGGGGTGGCTTTGCCACCCCTCACCCCCCCTAGGCCTTCTCCAAGTCCATAAATGCAGCATACAACTTTTGTCGCTTCTCCAGATATTTCTCCACAACACATTTCAGGGCAAAAATCTGAGCTACACATCCTATCCCCTTCCTAAGATGAATACAGTATGTTAACCGTTTCCCCAGCAATATTGACTGAAAATGCCCAAATAAATTGCAAATTCTCTTCAGATTTATTTAAAATATGTAAAATTACACCAAATACCAACTAGCCTACAGTAGCACAACAAACAATAAAATACACTAACCGGATAAATAAATGGAAGAAATACCTCAAAAGATTAATATGTTAACCCTTTACCCAGCAATACTGACTGAAAATCCCCAAATAGATTGAATGTGCTCTTCAGATTTATCTGAAATATGTAAAATTACACCAAATACCAACTACATTAGCACAAAAATCAATCAAGTACACCAACAGGATAAATAAAATGTAAGAAATAGCCCTAAAGATGAATTTATCTATCTATCTATTGCCGGACGCCTTGATGCCAAAGGGGTGGCCACGAATGAAACGCCCCTATGCATCTCTGTCCCCAGTCAGTCGACGCCCCTCCTCCCATCCAGCACCGCTTTCACACATATACTTTTTAACTCCATCCTTCCACCTCTCTCTCGATTTATGTCTCCCTCTGTCCTTCCATTTCACTTGTACACTCTCTTAGTCATTCTCTCGCTTCCCATACGTTCCACATGGCCGAACCATCTCAAGGTGTTCTTTTTCGCACTTTCCAGTACATTCACACCACACCTCTCTCGTACTTCCTCATTCGTCTGTCTATCCCTCCATGTAACTCTGCACACTCTTGGTTTGAATCTCTCCAACAACGTCCATGCTTCGCTTCCGTAAGTCAGTGTCGGGATTACCACACTGTCATGCAAGGACTTCTTCAGTCCCATGCTGACCACCCTATTTCTTGTTACTGCTTTTAGCATTCCTACAACCCTCTTCCCCTGTTGCACCCTCTCCCACACTTCTTCACCCATACTCCCATCTTTACTCTGTACACTGCCAAGATACTTAAATGAGCTGACAATCTCCATAGCCTGACCGTTCAACTTCACCTCACACTCTGTGGCTTCACCCCTTTAGAAGACCATAACCTTGCTCTTCCCCGCATTTACCTTCAGATTCCATTTTTCGCACACTGTTCCAAACATATTTACCAGACCCTGCAACTCCCATTCATATCGTCAGCAAACAGCAGTACACAAACATCCACCGCTCTTCCTTGAATTTCTTTTATGACTCCATCCATATATATATATATATATATATATATATATATACATACAGTATGCAGGAAAATCCACAAGGAAAGAAGAAAAACACGGAGTCCCAAGCGCTTTCGTGTATTATTACGGTACATCTTCAGGGGAGGTCAGACAGACACGTGTTGCTGAGACTTTATTGCATATATATATATTTATATATATATATATATATATATATATATATATATATATATATATATATATCTATATATATATATATATATATATATACAGGTATATATATATACCGGTATATATTTAACAACCATGGGGACATCATATACCATTGCTTGAACCCAACGTTCAGATCAAAGAAGTAGCTCTGTTCATTCTCCACACATACTGACGCCTTTGCACCCTCATAATTATATACTCCACACTACTTTCAGCCGGGGCTGTTCAGCCAGGCTGCCTAGGGAACAATAACAACAACAACTGCTTTCAGCAACTTACCATCTGCTCCATATATGCTTCCTTCCCTTATCAGCGATACACCAACATCCACTGCTCTTCCTTGTATTTCTTTTATGACTCCATCCATATACTGTATATATAGAACAACCATCGGGACATCACACACCCTTGCTTTACCAAACATTCAGATCAAAGAACTCCCTCTGTTCATTCTCCTCACGTACTGATACCTTTGCACTCTCATACATACTCTTCACTGCTTTCAGCAACTTGCCATCTACTCCATAATTATATTCTCAGTACTTTCCACATACCTTCTCTATCAACTCTGTCATTCCACTCATTGCCTTCCCTTATTAGTGGTACACCAACACCCACTGCTCATCCTTGCATTTCTTTTATGACTCCATCCATATACAGTACAGTATATATTGAACAACCACGGGGACATCATACACCCTTTCTTTAACCCAAAATTCAGATCAAAGAACTCGCTCTGTTCATTCTCAACACATACTGACACCTTTGCACCCTCATACATGCTTTTCACTGCTTTCAGTAACTTGCTATCTGCTCCGTATATTCCAAGTACTTTCTACATACCGGTACCTTCTCTATCAACTCTGTCATAGGCCTTCTCCAAGTCCATGAAGGCAGCATACAACTTTTGTCCCTTCTCAAGATATTTCTTCACAACATATTTCAGGGCAAAGATCTAAGCTATACATCCTCTTCCCTTCCTATGATGAATACTGTATGTTAACCGTTTCCCCAGCAATACTGACTGAAAATACCCCATTTTTTTTTTTTTTTTTTTTTTTTTTTTTCTATATTCCAACTTACTTCCTCTCGGGCATAGGCTGAGAGCCTTAACATTCACTGCTTTACAATGAACAGTGAAGCCCGTGAGGTCTTGTTCCAGTCTAGGGAGTGAGACATGTGAAGCACGTAGAGTACAACGAGCACCTGCCATCTTGCCTTCACATGAGGCACAGTGCTCACTCATGGCCCGAAACGACCCCATCTCGGAAGCCCCCTCGTTCCCGTGCTTCACTGTCTCACCCCATACACTCGGACTCTCACACTTACACACACACAACGCCACCTGTTGAGCAGATAACTCACCAGGCATTGCACCCCTATAGCATATTTTGAATATGGGAATATTCATACAGTGCTATTTAATCAGGGAACAATGAGGGTATTTTATTGACGTTTCGGTGGGTTTGTGGCAATGCACTGATACTAGGTACAGCACAAATTCCATCCCAATAATATCTTCCCATTGATACATCGGGATTTGAACCCGGGACCTTTGGATTACCAGGCCAGTGGCAAGACCACTCCACCACACCTCCCCTGAATCATCTTTTTACATAGCTTACACGAAATATATTGCATGTGCTCTTCTGATTTATCTAAAATATGTAAAATTATACCAAATACCAACTACATTAGCACAAAAATCAATCAATCACAGAAACAGGATAAAAACATAGAATAAATACCCCAAAAGATGAATACGTTAACCCTTTCCCCAGCAATACTTACTGAACATGCACAAATAAATTGCATGTGCTCTTCAGATTTAGCTGAAATATGTAAAATTACACCAAATACTAACTACATTAGCACAAAAATCAATCAAGCACTTTAACAGGATAAATAAAATGGAAGAAATAGCCCAAAAATGAATTTATCTATAGCCTACCGGTATATATTGCCGGACACCTTGATCCCCGAAGGGGTGACCACGAACGAAACGCCTGCGTATTTCAAGCTCGCTTGAGTTATCACTCGATCGTCTTTTAGAGCTTTTTTGGCCTGGGGTAATTACCACACCATCGCGTTATAAGGAGTTTGAGTGGGTTAAATTGCTAGATACATAGAGGAAGAGGAATGCCAAGTAAAGCTAAACAAAAATATATAAGATATTTTGAACATGAGGTTGCTTATAATAATTTGTACCTCTGTAGTTTCTCCATGGCTAACCAAAAAGGTCACATTCCTAAAAAGCCCCAACCAAAAAGGCCAAGCTTCTGTACAGAAAAAAGGCTACATCCCATTACCCTTATGGTGACCCTATCAAATAATCAAAACAACCACACTTCTTAACCCAATTCCCGTGGGGCCCCTCATATGACGGAGACGATTTTCCGGCTATTTTGTAGCCTGTGAGCCAGGCCAGCTTTTGCAAGCAGCACGGATGGATGTCAGCCGGAGCCTACAAGCCCCGCCACGACACTGAGGTTTGTGTGAGAGAGAGCTCACTTATGTGCAGCGTCACACATAGCGAAAACAGAAAATAATTGGTAATTTTTAGCGATTTCGCCTATCGGATTTGGTAATTTTTAGCAATTTTGCCCTTCGTTTGCAAGATCCTTACAAGAAAACCAGACGTCGTACAGGGATGATTCAGGAGTAATTTGAAAGCTATTACCGTACTTTCACGAATACATAATTGTTTTACGCTCTGGCTTTTGCTTATGCATGAAAATGAGCAGGGAATGAAGGCAATTTCGGGCAATTATGCCTACTCGTACAGGATTAATAGCTTTAACCAAAATGGTCACACTCCTTAATGGTCTAAGTGGCCATAGCCAAAATGGCTACACTATATTCCTTCTGTACTTTCTCCATGCCCGATAAGATACATGATATTTTGATAAATGTGACACAGCCCTTGTATCCAACACAATACCCTGTGTGCAACCCTGCTCGAACCCCGCACAACGTTGCTTGCAACTTTAATTATTATTATTATTAATATTATTATTATTATCATTATCATCTATTTATTTATTTTTGAAACAGTAGGCTGAATAGGGTCGAATGGATACAAGCCAAAGGGAGAGGGAGAGAAATAGAAGAAAAGCGAGGTGGTCTCCCTTAACCCCTTCACAACCAGTACGTAATTTTCATCATATTCTGGTTACCATTAGACGATGTTCTTTAGTTTTTAATCTACCTTTTACGACTTAAATGGGTAAATGCGATCTCAATATACCCTCATAGTTTCATAAGGTCCTTCCTAAACTGCATAAAATCATCTACGTTTAGCCAGAATCAAAGGTAAAATGGCGTCATGGTGCTGAAGGGGTTAATAATGGCTGCTACTGATGATGATGATGATGGTGATGATGATGGTGATGAATATGGTGGTGGTGGTGATGATGATGATGATGGTTGTGGTGGTGGTGGTAATGATGATGGTGATAAATATGGTGGTGATGATGATGATGATGGTTGTGGTGGTGGTGGTGATGATGATGGTGATAAATATGGTGGTGGTGGTCATGATGATGATGATGATGGTTGTGGTGGTGGTAGTGATGATGATGATGGTTGTGGTGGTGGTGGTGATGATGATGGTGATAAATATGGTGGAAGTTAGAGCAGAACATGAGCTGAATTAGAAGAACGTAACACTAATGTAAGCCAAACGAAAGCCGACCTTTTTTTAACAGTTTTTACACCCGAATGTCGGCCAAAAGTTAACGCATGCACTAACTTCTGGGCGACCCACAAGACATTCGTCTGTACCCATGAACATCCCCAGAATCAACAAGATCATTGGCCGAATTGACCCGAATCAACCCGAACCAGCTGAAATTTTTTTTGCAAGTCATCCTATTCGGGAGTAGGTCGGCCGACGTTCGACTTCTGTATGACGCGGCTTTAACACAGTATAATTGGCGAGTGGAATAAGCTCCCTAATGAAGTTTTAGACAGTGGCTCAATAGACACATTTAAAACAAAAATTAGACTCTTACCATAGCGAAGTTGTTCTGGAGAAGATAATAATTACTGATAAGAAAACCTGGCAGAAATTAACATTGTTTTCAGTTAAAGAAAGAAGAAGGAACAACAACTAAAAGTTAAAGTATGCATGACAATACTTATTAATTTCTAACTAATCTGTAAATTCCTTTAGGAGATTTCTAAATCCTGCAAGGTTATTAATTACTTCCTGTTTTCTCCCCCAAATGGGAACCGCCTTGATCCCAATGATTTGGGGAGTGTTACAGGTTAGGGGCTGGGCCCCCTACCTCTCTTTTGGGGTTGGGGTGCCACCCCTCCTGTCTTGGTTTTCATTGAGGGATCTACTGATTGGTTCTCTGCCCCTAAGGGCACTATTTCCGCTTCCTTTCTCTTTTTTTAATTTATTCCCGCCTTCCACACTGCTTCATACCAGGCCCTGTGGGGTAGTACCACAGAGTCAGGCCCCTTAGATTGGGTTATAAGCCTTGCCATATTTGCGGGTAATGGTAGGCGCCATGCTTTGAGGCTGCCAGTGGGATGGGTACTTACCCTCATTGATAGATTGTCACCCACCTTTAGGCAGCCCTCTCGAATAGTGTATCAATCCTCGCTGACCCTCTTCATGCTGAACCTATTGAAATAGGTGGCCTTGGCTGCTGATAGGAGGTGTCTTTTTTGTTTTGTTTTTTTCTCCTACAACCTCAATTACCGCACACGCATTGGACTCTGTTGACGACCCCTGCACCAAATATGGCCATCTCTTCATCCTACGCCACTCATACTACAACGAGCCTTAACGTAACCGGCCCTCCTGTCACATCTGGTTCCTCTATGACAGCTGCTTTTTCGCTACCTGTGTCTTTTACCACCCTGTCGGACCTGCGATATCACCAAGATGAAAAATCGGGGTGCTATGGGTGTGCTGCGAGAGGGCTTGTTATCACATAGAGGAGCACGTCTCTTCAACATACTCCCGCGGCAAGTAAGGGACTTGAGGAGCGTTTCATTAGACTGCTTCAAGAGATCCCTCGATGTCAAAGTGCAAAAAGTGCCAGATGAGCCTATCTGCGCAGGGGAGCGCTCCTCCCCTTCAAACAATCTGCTGTACCAATTTTCAAACAACAACGAAGGGAAGTGCGCTCCTTGATGCCACTAGCAGAGTGGTGAACTCCACATACGTGAACATAGGATGTGATTGTACCTATCTCAGATGCTGGCTCGACCTCCAACTGTATTAAGTTCTTGACTTCTCTATTGTGTATCGCTTTGATCATGCCCTCTTACTCGACCTCCACTACTGACTCCCGTTTACTGATAGCAACGTTAGCACCCCACTCCTGCCCTACGCATCCCGTCAGCATCCCCGTCTCAAGTAGACTACTCCCTCGCCTCGTGTTTTGCAAGATATGTTTGGACCAGCCAGGTGGCTGAAATTCTTTACAGTCACTGTTGATCCACTCAACGACATTGAGCTCTACTCCTTCCTCCAGGATGAGGCAGGAACGGTTGATATGCATCTATGCCTGCCACTTCTGGAATAGTGGCAGTCCACACTGAGATTCAATTTGATTCACTGCAGTCACTCCTCTGTGAGCCCCGAAGGGATTTCTCATGGCGGGTCGATAAGACTATGAATCTCTGTGTCGGAACTATTGCTCTTCCTTCTGACATCTACTTAAAGAACCAGGACTTTACCCTAGCGGCTCCTCGTCTTTGTTAATTGCTGCAGAGGTATAACCACACTGTCAAAAAAGTTGAAATATACACCATTGGAGTGTGAGGTATAAGGGCTGCCATCTTTTTGCATCGTCAAGATCTACTTTGATTGTCATTAATTACCATCAACCATCAATGTGGCAAGTTGCCAGCTATGTGTACGACAATATGTTTGACGCCTGTGTCAGTGCAGAACCTATTGGAAATTAGGACATCCAGACAAGTATTGCAGGTCCCCGCTTCCATTATGCTCACAGTGTGGTTCCGATCAACATCTTTATAACCACTATTCATCCACTGTGGCCGGGTGCACAAACTGTGGTGAAAACCACAGAAAAAATAGAAAAAATTAGGGGGGGTGAAGTGGAGAGAGAAAGGGAGGGGAGGAGAGGAGAGGAGAGAGAGGGGAAGCGACATCCAGGAGGTGGAGATAAGGAGACCTACCATCTAATCACATAGTGTTTCCATTTCACCAGCTGTAGGGCATTTTTTTAAAGTTTTTTTATTTTATTTTTTATTTTTATGGACTGTGTTCTGTAAGGCCTTTCACACTTCCCGGGTTCAAATCCTTCTGTTGGGTACCAAGTCATGATGGGATTTCCGGTAATGAGTGGGTCGACTCTTTGGCTTGTTCAGCCCTCACCTCTGGCACGACTGCATCCTAACCCATTCCTGTGACTGACAATTTCCCACACGTTGCTCTACTTCTCAATCGTTGCTCTACTTCTCAATCGTTGTTGGCAAGACAAATGGATGCCCATGACGAATATCAAAGTAAACTCTATTAAACTCACTGTAACTCCCTGGCAATCCCCATCTCGTCTCAATAAACGTTGGGAGACCACCCTGGCTCGCCTGCAGCTAGGCTGTATTAGGATCACCCAAGGCTTATTGATGTCAAGGGATGTTCCCGTGCTCTGTCTATGCAACCAGGCTCCTCTAACGGTCCAGCATCTTCTGTTCGAATGCCCCCGATTTTCCATTGCTCTTCAACAGACTTTCCCATCCCTCGGCCATCCCCCCTCTCTTGTCGATCTTCTTAGCAAGCCTTCATCTTTTTCTCTCACACGCCTCAAAGCAATTTCTGACTCATTCATACCCATCTTCTTCCCCTTCTTCAACGATATAATCCATGTCATTCCTTACCCTCCCTTAGGTTACTCCTTCCAGTTATAAACTTACGATATACTGCCACATTATCATTTTAGGCTTGGTGCTAGTCCTTGTCATTATTATTCTACCTGTTTTCATGTACGGGAAATTGCCGGAGGGTAGGGAGAGAGAGCCTTCATCTCTGCTATCCTTTCCTTCCACTTTCCCTTATTCTTTTGGTTGTTATCTCTACTAGGATTAAGTCCTGGCCACCTCGCAGGGATCGCAATATCTGTGTGGCCTGTCTATTTATGTAAATATCTCTATCTCTCTCTCTCTCTCTCTCTCCTAACGACCCATAACGACATACTCACAGCTATACTCATAATCAAGCAATACAATGAACCATAATTTTGTCTTCAACTTTATTATTCTGTTGATTTATATGGGTGCCTGTATATGTGTTGTTGTTAGTCTTGTTTGTTTGTTGCATACTATGTATATGGCTTGTCTGTTTGTGTTTGTCTTATTTTGACGGGATTAGTTTGTTTTGTCTCCATTTATTACGTGCCTATTGCTTGTTTACTTACGTGATTCATCACCATTTATCTGTGTTTACCTTTCTGATTCTGAGGCTGTCTGTGTCTGTGTGTGTGTCTGGTTGTGTATTTATCTTTGGCTGGATGTAACATGTATAAATATGATATATATATATATATATATATATATATATATATATATATATATATATATATATATATATATATATATATATATATATATATATATATATATATATATATATATATATATATATATATATATGTGTATACCATCGTACCACAATCGTACCATGGCAAAATTGCAGTAACCCATAGGAGCAGTGAATATGAAACGAGGAACATGTAACATAAAGACCAAAGTTTAAGATTTCCTCATTTCCCTTCTTTTTTTTCCTATATAATGTATACTGTGTGTCCCAATGAATGGCTATGCTTCAAAAGCCTTTCTATTTGGTCTGCATCGCTGTTAAAATTCGATAACAATATGCCGTGTCCTGACGAAACCTAAATATCCTATTATCCTATTGCTCTATCACTGTCTAGTCCCTCAGGTTCAAACACTACTCAGAGGTCAACAAAGGACAGAGGTCATGAATCAGGCATACTGGGAGCCACATCCAAAGAAAGGTCAGTGATGAAGTACTTGAGATTTTGGAAGTTTTATTAGTCTTGTTCAGAAATAATTGAACAGCTAATGATAAGCACCAGCAAACAAGGCCGTTACATTGTGAATCCTATAGTCCATACAATATAAATAAGCTAAAAATCGTGATCCCTAACCTCTGTAACTCAAAGAAGGGCTAGAGCAAATGGATTATTTATTTTCGCAGTTATTACCTGGCTGACTCTTCACAAATGGTAAAAATATTAACTCGACTACTCCTGTCGTTTATTAGCTTAGTGGTCACAATGTTTGGCCTAATTATAATAGACTGGTAATTTGATCTTTATGGTACAATCAGTTTATCAAGGCAATTAGCCAATGTATCGTAATTATGCCTCCAGAAATTGTCTAGTAATTCCTGTCTACGAATTCAAAAGATCGTTGCTCCAGAAGATGCCGTATGATAGAATGCTCGGAGATTTGAAAGTGGGGTCACACGAACACTTCTTTGGGTATTTTTTTTATCGACAATTGATTTTCTAGCAACAATATGGAGGAATTTTTTTTATTAGTATAGGCTGAATTCTTGCAAACTTTAATCGTCTTTCACCTGACAAGGCATCAACATGCTCTGGACCCTGTCACTCTTACTATCAATTTTTGCAACATTCGCAGCCTTTCCTTTAACTTTCCCTCTTGTCAACACCACTTCTCCTCCAACAAACCTGATCTTCTTTTCCTCACTAAGACTCGGATGTCTGAAGCAACTGCCAGCAACCCCTTCTCTGTATCCTCCTAATTTCTGTATCCTAGTTTCCAAACCAAAGGTATATGTTGTGTGTATGCACAACAAACTCACTTGCTCTCGTGTTCCCGACTTTGACTCTTTTGAATTCTCAGCTTTATGACTCAAACTTTCCTGTCACTCTCACACTGAATATTTCTGTGCTGTCTATCTATCCCTAAACCCTATTGACTTCCCTAAATTCTTTGACTATCCAAAGTTCTAAACTTTAAAGTGAAACACATCCCATCAATCTCCCCTTTCTCTGAAATCTCCATCTTAGGAGATTTCAACGTTCAGCACCGCCAATGGCTCCCCTTTCATTTCACTTACCAACCTGGCGAACAAGCCTAAATCTTTTCTATCGTAAATGACCTAGAGCAGTTAGTCCACCCACTTACTCATATTCCTGGCCACCTTGGAGATCGGTCCAACATCCTTAATTTATTTCTAACATCTAATCCTTCTACTTACGCTGTAAACTTTTTCTCTTTGTTGGACTCCTCCGATCACAACTTTATCTCTGTTACTTGTCCTATATCTCCAGTACAGCCGGTGGCACTTGTCGTACTTCAGCGCTTCCGACTGGGAGGTTCTTCGGCAGTACTTCATTGATTTCCCATGGAAAGATTTTTGCTTCCGTGGCCGGGGACCCTCGTATTGTTCATATTTGTGGGGAGGTTCTACCCATACCGCACTTGTCGAATGGGTAATCATAAGCATTTCATCTCGACTCTTTTCCTCTTACTAACTCCCTACAATCTCTCTTTACAGGCCTTTTAGTTGCATCTCTCCCACTCTTCTACAGCTATTACAATAATCAGTGTTCTTCAGAGCTTTCTCAGTGTATACCTCCTCCCTTACGGAGTGGGGGGGGGGGGGACACGCATTTCAACACACTCCCACTCCTCTTCTGTCCAGCTATCTAACCCAGGAGTGGACCAATTTTCCCAGTCATTCGTGAGTGATCGTGAATGGAATGGGTGGATATAGTGAATTATATCTGGACCCACTCGTTAGGTTAGATTGGAATAGATTATATTAAGTTAAGTTGGGTTAAATTAGGTTAAGTTAAGTTAAATGTCATTACGATAACCAACACTTTGGGACGCCCCAGCAAGCTCACATATTTCGCAAGAGGAGTCATGTATTTGGCTTGACACCAGGACCCAACCGATGACAGCCAGTCAACTATCTTCTTAACCATCACCACTACACCAACATCTCACTACAACTACTACTATCAACAATATCATCACCACAACACCAACATCCCATCACAACTACTACTATCACCACAACACCAACATCTCATCACAACAACTACTATCACCACAACTACTACTATCCCCACAACCAATATCTCACTACAACTACTGATATCACCACAACAATCACCACAACACCAACCCAGGTAGCTCAACATGCAACCAGAACAGCCAAAAAAGAAGGGATCAGTCGCAACAACATCAACAATAAAGCAGCAACAACGGCCAAGAACAAGGACATAAAACAACAAATACAGGTAGGGGTGGGAGGGGGGCAAGGGGGAGCCACAACCTGTCCTCATCTCACGCGCTCACACACCATCAGCCGCTCACGGCGCACAGCTGATCACCACACCGCCAGACGTACGATGAACAGTAACAGGAAAATATGTATAGTGTGCGATATTGGATTCAACAAAAGGAGTACAACGTCACAATGTAGTAGTTGTAATGAAACAGTACACGATCGATGTACTTACGTTACTAGCAGAAAAGAAGTGGAATGCGATAAATGTAGGGAAGTAGCTATTAAGGGTCCTAAAATCATTTGTGAAATATCATAATATGTGAATCACTCATAACAAGAAAACAAAGGATCATAAACTGTGTTAAGTGTAAAACTGTAGCTCACATGAAGTGCATCTCTAAGAAGACCAACAGTGAAGAACGGGAATTCCTATGCAACATATGTGCCTTGCATTCATTACCGAATATTAATGTAAATGAACCAATTAGTATTAACAACTCAGAATCCAGCCAGGACACATTCAAAATCAAAGATGAATACAGAGTGTTCACTCCATCTTATCCACATTAACGCCAGATCAATGTACCATAAATTGTCAGAATTAAACTTGTTAGCTAATAAGGCCAAAGCTTCAATAATTGCAATCACAGAAACCTAGCTGGATTAAAGTATAAACGATGGTGAAATAAACATTCAAGGTTTCAATATGGTTAGGAATGATCGCAATAGGCATGGGGGAGGAGTATGTCTGTATGTAAAAAACAACCTCACACACACAACCAGGACTGACCTCCATGTAGAAAATCACGAAGCTCTGTGGATCGATCTACACCTGCCGAGGACAAGACCCATCACAATTGGGGTATGCTATAGGCCACCAGACGACACACAATTCTTGACCAAATTTGAACGAACATTGTCATCGCTAGACCCTCGGAATGAATCCATCATACTAGGGGATTTTAACCTGTGTTACAAACAACGAAATGATATGCTTGTACGAGAATATAGGCATATACTGACAATGCACAATCACAAACAACTCATCACAACCCCCACACGTATCTCTGAGAACACTGCCACAATAATAGACCACATAAACTGTAACAGAGAGGACAAAATATCCCAATCAGGGGTTATACAGACTGGGATAAGTGATCACTTCGTCACATATTGCACACGAAAAACCACAAAAATTACCCTAGAGAATCACAAGATTATCAAAACAAGGTCACTCAGAAACTACAATAAAGAAACATTTCTGGACATTTTATGGAATACAGACTGGTCTCCAGTGTTTGGAAGTACAAACGTTAATGACGCATGGGTTGGCTTCAGAACCATCATCACAAACATTCTAGACGAAATAGCTCCTCTGAAAGACATACGAATTAAAGCAAGGTCAGACCCATGGATCAACAATGACATACTACACCATCTGGAACACAGAGACAATCTGTTAAAAAGGCTAGCGAAACATAGACAGGATCAAGGTCTGAAACATGAGTTCAACAGGGCCAGGAATAAACTAAGTAGGAAAATGAAATCAGCGAAAACTAATTATTTTCACAATAAGGCAGAGGAATATCAGAATAACCCAAAGAAACTATGGAGGCACCTAAAAACAACAGGCTACAGCAACAAGACAAGGGATTCGTCTAACACTAATATTGCTCTCACCATTAATGATCAGATTTGCCACGATAAACGACAAATTTCAACCTACTTCAACTCCTTCTTCACCTCCATAGCAAACACACTTGCACAGAACCTACCTCAACCTCTCAATAAATACACGATAACAACGGCCACCTTTCGAAATTTCTACAGAGATAAAGACACACCCAAACACATTTGGATTGCAAAATGTTACACCAAAATACACTTTTGACGAGCTGTCTAACCTAAATGTACATAAAAGCACAGGACCAGACCAAATTCCTGCCAAATTTCTACGAGATGGAGCCATTGGTATAGCAGGCCCCCTAACCCACATCATCAACTTGTCAATTAACACCAACACTGTACCTGCTGAACTGAAGGAAGCTATTGTAACCCCTCTATTCAAGAAAGGAAATAAACTAGAAGTTGGTAACTACAGACCAGTTAGCCAAGTTTTGATACAAAACGCTATAGGCCTACGCATATAAAATCTTTCTGTATATAACTTTCATTGGTATATTCATAAAGAGCACACTCTAAGCTATTCATAAGTCACTTAAAACACTAAAATCAACTTACGGTAGCCATGTAATAACATGGTGAACCTTCGTGAAAGTGGCGCAAAACAGCAAATTTATTGGTGGATGGTGGAAAGTTCTGGGTTACCGGATGTTGGTACCACCTATATAACATTGGTAATTTAATTCATATCTTTCTTATACCATCTACATATGATTCGGAAAGCCTTCAGCTTTGCATATATATGCATATTTTGTACCTAGGTCACATAATAATATACTTAATTCGAATACTTACCAAAGTCGATGTTAGGCCATCAGAATTGTCTCAATATTATCCTATTTTCGCCAATTTAAGCAGCTCCTCGTTGTCATACACAACGTTCAGTTATTCACAATAGTAAATCATGTGTGGAAATGCTGATACTAAAGCTACATTCTCCATATTAGCCTGAAATATGACGATAAACCGAAAATCCGCCATTTTTCTTCACTGAATGAGTAAGACTGGCCTCTTAGTTCTTAATCCAGTACACTAATCTTCAATTTTATACGAAAACTACATAAAAGCATGTCAATAAATAAATATAACCCATATTTATTACACAATTCGCGATTTATAGCCATTATTTGCAAGGTAATTACAAAAAATTACCATTAGACATCGTAGTTCGGAAAATGGCTTTGGCTTCAACTTGATACACTTATGGTGACAATATCTTACTTTGAAATATATAGAATATAACATATAATAGGTAGATTTATGCGATAAAGGTAGCATCAGGCCACCCAAAACAATGGTACCGCAATGGTGACCGACCGCAAATATCGCGTAAGTTTTTATAAAAATCTGTGTTTTGCCATAGGGTGCTTTTCATACCTCAAGAATTCGACCACACTGAGCCAAAACGTTTTCAGTCCTGTCCCGGCAGCCATTTTGAATGCAGGTGATCTAGTTTTGTGAATCTTAAGAAAGTTTTAGACCTTGTCCGCACCATGAAACGGTGAATCTTGCTCTGCCTCGCAGATATATTCACTTAATACCTTGTAGGACCTATGAAAATGCTTAAATATGATATATTTTACCTTTAAAGTGACAATTGATAGTGTGTGCTTCCAGCTGTTTTGTGTAAACAAACCGATGAAGAAAAAAAGGAAGTATAAACCCCACCTGAAGTTGGAGATTCGCAATTATGGTAGGTGAGACCAGAGTACTTTTATCGGTGTTTTACCCTATTATTGTATTTTTACGCTTTTAACCCCTCATTTTCCCTGAACTTCATAGCCCTCCCCACTAGTGGGGGGCGTGTTTTTAGATTGTTGGATAATGGGTAAATACTCATTTCAGCTCCACTTAAGTATAAAACAACACTAGCCTATATCTGCAGGAAACATTACAAAAAACAAAATAAAACTTACTGAAATCGCTGTTGGTCCAAAAAGTCAGGTTTACCGCATTGCTTTGTAATACACAACAAGAATGCAAGACAAAAATTTCTTATATCTCGAATGGGTTTGCGAAGAGGTGGGGTAGTCTTGTCTTGGCCCGAGCTGGTAAACAAACAAAGCTGCGCAGGTTCAATTACGTATTTTCATAAAATATATAGAGGTTTGTATCACAAAGCTCAAATACATGCATCATATTTGGATATACTTCAAATGAGGAATCTCTGAGTTTAATAAGATAAGCTGTATGTGTATGATTACATCCAATAGTGAAGTATATACGAAATATTCAAAGACACGAAAGCGATAAATATGTAAGTCAGTGTTGCCAATAGCTACTTTAACGCTACATACTTCAATTTAGCTACCATTTTCCCATAACTCCCAGGGATACTCTATAAATATCTAGAACCATTATACATTGTAAAACATGCAAAACAAACCAACAAAAAACATTCCAGAGTTGTGGCATCATTCTAGAGATGGTTTTCATTTATTCAATATCGAGAGGATATTCTAGCGGCTTTTGAGAAAGGAATCTAGCGATACAGTCACTCCCTCTCTCGCTTACTACACACGCAAAGGGACTCCAACGCAGACTTCTTGCTATGTAGTCTATATTTGAGCTACACTTGTCCAAACTAGTTATATTAAGTTATGGCAGTGAGTTATGTGTAGGATGGAGTAGGATTGAAAGCCTAAATCATAATTATTATGGGCAGATAAGGTTTATGTCGGCATAAAGTTCGTAATAGCAGGGTCAAGGCAAGGAAAGGAGCATTAGGAAAGGATTGTCCTCTTCAATAGGCTTAGGTGTATTTCCCCGACACCCAGCGCCGCCGCCAAGCGGCTGATAGGTATAAATAAAATCTGCCAGGCATTAACTGAATGGGGAGGAGGCATTTTATTCTTCAGAATTCCTTATTGTTCGTACATTCACACACTATATACATGCAAGTGGTCTTCAGCAGAGTATCATCTTAGTTTGTATAAACAGTATCAAGAGGGAAACAAATGGCTTGATCAACATGTTATCACCTATTGGCCTCTAGAGGCGCCACCGTCGCTGTAGAACAGATTTATTACATTGAGTGGGCTCTCCTCTTTTACACCATGGTGAAGGCTGTCACACGGGCAATTGTCAAACTCTGAAGGTCCATATCATTGTTATTAAACAAAGCATTTGGCAAAGGAAAGAATTGTTAAAAACCTTAGCCAATACTCTGCTATTCACCAAAAATAAATTTGAATTATCATTATTATTTGGTAGGGTACAGTAGGTATGTATAGGTAGGTTGGCTAAATAATTGGTGGAATTCGTAGGGACTCTAACTGTTTTGAGAGAGTTAAATAAAATAAAAATAATAGGTCTGAATAATAAATCGACTATGTTATTAAGCAAAACTGGGGGATGCGTGGAAGCCTATAGACTGTAGACGGTAAACTTTGTGTGGGTAGCGAATAGGTTTTAAAGTAATTCAAGAATAGACAGTTTTCAATGCTGCGGGCAAACTATTCCACCCATTTATATTCTTTTGGTATCAAAACGTTCGGAATCGCGAGCCTCACCCAACTACGCAAGCAGGGCTTTGATCATCGGTGCAGTTTTCAAGATGTGGAATTTTAAGTGGAATTCGAGGTTTTTTCAAGATTGCCGGAAAAAACCCCACGTGCAAAAGCAAAACATTCTCCATAGCATTTGCGGATAATTAGTAGGGTAGTCCATATGCCAAAGCCCAATCGTTTCCTATGAGTGGAAGAGACGGTATTTAGGCGTCAAGTTTTTCGGGAAATCGGCTGCCACGAACCTGTTTGGCCGCCATGCTGGATGTTTGGCATATTAAAAGTTGCCCAATACAAAAACGCACCTCTTGTGAAAGTTTGATCCCGATCCAAAAAGCGGTTCTGGAGTTATTGCGTCAAAACCGGCGTGTAAGAAGAATTTGGATGAATAACCGGGTTTAATGATTACAATAGGGGTTCCCTGTAGGGGTCAAACCCCTAATAATGATAATAATAATAATAATATCAATAATAATAATACGGTAATAATAATGATAATAATAATAATAATGATAATAATACAAATAATAACAATAATAAAAAAATAAAAATTTAACATTTGGTTATAATTTAATTGTAGGTGCAATTAAACAGAAACAAATTGTCCCACAATGTATTGGTGAAAATGGGGAGGGCAAATACGGGCGGACTGAAGATATGCTTTCACCTACGGTGAAATTCCACATGTTGTTATTTTTGTTGTTGTTGTTGATGAAATCTTATAGAATAACCTTTCCTCTTGCCGTTCATGAAAACAAAAAAATATAAAAAGCAATTATTATGGGTGAAAACCGACTGAGAGTTAATATTTTGCTGCGGAATGGATTCTACAGTATAAGAGCGAAAAACTATCGTTATAGATTTATTTCTATAAAATCCAATATTGATGATAGAATAATCTAAACACCGCCATCATGTTCAGCGGACATATATATATATATATTATTTGTTTTGAGAGTAAGCTAAATTTGTACATTTTTCGATAGAAAAATGTCTCCGGCGAAGCCGGATTTCTCAATACAATGCTGGCTCCCTATCGCTCGCCAGGAAGAAATCGACACCTGGATGGGGATAAACGTCTTAAAACCTTTGGCTGAATGGAGCCGAATGGATACAAGCCAAAGAGAGAGGGAGAAAAGAGAAAAAAAAGAGAGGTGGGCCCCCTTAACATCCCCCTTCTACAACTCCAATACATTCTTTATAGAGGTTCACACTATAGGGCAGGTACATTTTTTTTTTCTATATGAATGAGGGAGACAAAAGGCATAACTGCCTGCAGCGAGTGCCTCCCCCAGATTTCAGAGAGTGACAGGGCCGAAATCAAAGGACGTTCGAGCTAAAATGCCTGGACACACGGAGTTTGAAGCAATTTAAGTCATAGGAAGAGGAAAAGACTGATTCTGGGAGAGAGTTCCAGAGCTCAGCATTTGAATAGAAGAAAGTCTGAGAATAGCGTTTCACTCTTGGGTTGGAGAGTTGGAGGTTGTCTTCCCACATTCGTTAGCATCGTGTTAAAATCATGTGATGGTCGTCCGATCCGGTTGGTGTTCATCATAGGTTCTTTCATATCGGTTGAAGGTCGGCTGATCTTCGTACCTCAGTTAAAACTGGTCGGCTGATTCGGGGTATATTCGAGTTATAGTCGGGTCATGCTCTGACATTCATCGGTTTATATTAGAGTCATGTTCGGGTCTTTGTCGTAAATCGCTCGTGACTATCGGGTTATATTCTGGACTCGTTCGGGTCATTGTCTGGGGATGTTCTTCTTTTTAAAACTTCGGGACAATTTTGGCTGATTCGGTTCAAATATGCAAGTCATCCAATTCGGGCCTTTGTCTCCCGACGTTTGTAGTCTGTATGACGCGGCCTTTAGGCTACTTGTGTCTAGGTTGCTTTCATGCATATTAATTTTAAATTTGTTTCCTCTTGTGGAATTCTCTTTGGCTATCTTATACCCCTGAGGTGCAAAATTTGATTCACATGGTTTGTAGCATATTTTAAACCTTGAAATGCCTCAAAAGCCCTTTGAAAAATTTAATTTAGTTGCCCTTAACTTTTCATTTTCTTTCAATGGTGGTTTTAGGAAAACTAGTTTTAGAGGACTAGCTTAATTAAAATTTCCTAAGTGCACATAAATGAAGAAATTAATTAAACTGGCATCAATAAACCTCAGTGGGGTTAAACAATTATTTGCATTTAATACTAAATCCTATTAGAATCTTAAATCACTTTCAGCTGCCCCATTATTCTCCATTTCTTAAGAGAAAACAGATAAAGTTCTCTTAATCTCTCATTGCATGGTTTATTATTAAGAATTACTTGTGGAATTCTCTTTGGCTATCTTAAACCCCTGAGGTGCAGAATTTGATTCACATGGTTTGTAGCATATTTTAAACCTTGAAATGCCCCAAAAGCCCTTTGAAAAATGTAATTTAGTTACCCTTAACTTCTTTATTTTCTTATAATTGTGGTTTTAGGAAAACTAGTTTTAGAGGACTAACTTAATTAAAATTTCCTAAGTGCAAATAAATGAAGAAATAAATTAAACTGGCATCAATAAGCCTCAGTGGGGTAAAAAGATTATTGGCATTTACGTTACTAAATACTATTAGAATCTTAACGCCCTACGAGCGGGCCCGTCAGTAACTTCTACTACCCGCCCAGCGGGTGGTTTTACCCTAAACGACCTTATTTCCGTGCTCTTTTTCATGCATAAACAAGAGCCAGAGCGTAATACAATTATGTACCCATGAAAGGGCGATAATTGAGCTTTCCAATGACACCAGAACCATCCTTCTACGACCATGCGTTCTCTTGCAACGATCGTGCAAGACAAAGGAAAAATCCCTAAAATACGGTAATTTCCTTACATAATTCCCTGTGTAGCGAGGTAGTGAGTGTGGATGTGTGTGGAGGGGACAGCATTTGCCGCGCGGGACCCGTGCCGAACGGTCAGAGCCGACCTACGCTCCTCCCACCGCTTGTCTCTCTCTCAGAGCCAATTATTGCTCAAAATTGCACACCGCCTTAAGTCGGTCCCCGCCACATAGTCCTTTCTTCTCTAGACCGACTTAAGTCCGGTCCCGCCAAAGAGGGGTTAAATCACTATCAGCTGCCCCATTATTCTCTGTTTCTTAACCCCTTCCGACATATGACGCAATTTTGAGCCTATTAGGGATACTTTAAAGCCTTTGTTACCATCAGGGGTATTTAGAAACCTTTAGTTTAGTTACTTCAACCTCTGCAGTTGTCTTTGAGTTAGCTGTGGGCAGAAAACTAATTTTGGAGAGGTAATTATAAGAGTGAGAGAACTCTATTTCTTATTGCTAATCTGGCAACCTCTGCATCATATGAGTCTGAAAGGGTTAAGAGAAAACAGATAAAGTTCTCATAATCTCTCATTGCATGGTTTATTACTAAGGGATGGGATTAATTTTGTTGCTCTATGCTGAATGGATTCAAGTTTTACTATGTCTTCTATTAATTAAGGAGACCAAACCTTCCCAGCACGCCTCCCGAAGCGGCCTTGCAATACTTTCGTATAATAATTATGTCTTTGCTATGTATGTATGTATGTACAGTATGTATATACTGAGGCCCAATCCCCACTTTTCCTATTTTTTTTTTTTTTTTTTTTTTTTTTTTTTGTGGGGGGGGGGCGACTCAAGACAGAGCCTGAATAGGGACATCACAACAGTAAACAATTAACACACAAAAACAAAATACAAATTCACACACAACTAGGTCATCCAGAAGATCCAGAGACCAGGATCACCAAGGTCCCTCCAGCACTTCCCCGGCCCCCGACCACCCAGAGAGGTTCCAATCTCGGTAGGCAGACATGTAGCAGAGCGAAACCACAACCCCGCCCACCACACTTCCAGGCGCACCCTTCATATAAACCGTCTCCCCGGGCCAGGCGCCTATTGGACTATTATCTAGTTCAACTTGCGCCAGACCCCTTCCCCCAAATGACCATGTGTTCACTCATCTATTCACAAGCATTCTCTATTCATTCCTGTTTATTACCACTCCCCTTTCCTGATCTATAGCCATTCCTCTATCATCCAAAGCTTGTCTTACAGAATCTCTCCATCTTGTATCTGACTCACATATTTTCTTTGTAAGCCTTTAATTTTCCATTCGTTCAACATGACCATACCAGCTCAGCACCCTTCTGTCCACTCTGGCTGACAAATGTTCCTGCTGCCCCACTCTCCTACGTATCTCTTCATTCCTCAATCTGTCTCCACGAGTAACTCCACACATACTCCTCAAGCAGCTCATCTCCATCATTTCCAGCTTTCTTCTCGCCTTTTCCTTCAGAGCCCATGTTTCAGCCCCATACATCACTGTTGGCACAACAATCCCTTGATACACTGCACTTTTTACTTTCATTCCGAGATTTCTCCCCTTCCACATACTTCCCATTGCTCCGGAAACCTTCTTTCCTTCACACACTCTCTGTTTTACCTCCATTTCCATACCTCCACTCCTGCTTATCGTTCCTCCTAGATATTTAAAACACTACTTGTTCCAATATTTTCCCACTCAGCCTCACATCTAGATTCACCCTACGATCACCCCTATTACACACCTCTACTTTACTTTTATTGACGTTCACCTCTAGTTTCCTCCTCCCACAAACCACACCAAACTCTTTGACTACCCGCTGCAGTTTCTCCTCAGAATCCGCCACCCACGCTGTTATTCATTAGATAGATTTGTATGTCTGTATTTCTTTATATGAATAATAATCCTAATGCTCTGTTTGCTTTGTTAGCTGCTGCCGTGCATTGGCTTGTGCATTTTAAATTTTCGTTTATAAGCACTCCTGTGATACGCTCTTTACCTTTTCTCCTCTCATATAGCATTTGTATTTATTGTTTTGGGAGCCTATTTGTAGTATCTGACATTTGGTTACATTAAAAGGCATCTGCCATTTTTGTTACCACTCCTTGATATTATTTAGATTTGATTGCAGACTAATTATATAATTTTCCGAGATTATTGCATTTTCTATCTAAGTGTCATCGGCGAATTTGGAATATATATTATTGAAGCTGTTGTAGAGACTTACATAGATACACTGGCCACACATATCTTACGATCCCTGCGAGGTGGCCAGGACTTAATCATAGTCGAGAAAGCAACCCCAAGGAAAGGATAGCAAAGATGAAGAGAGAGAGAGAGAGAGAGAGAGAGAGAGAGAGAGATGCAAAAGGAGAGAAAGAAAGAACTAATCTGAATTGCATACGGGAGGAAAACTGCATTTTACAAAGAGATTGGATGTGCCTGGGGCCATTTTGTCAGACATTTGTTGTTGGGTTTGATCCTGCAAAGCTTAATTCTGGCATTACTTACGGTATAATTCCATTGTATTGTATTATACATGGAGAATCTTAAAAACAGATGGAGAGAGAGAGTGTGTGTGTGTGTGTGTGTGTGTGAGTGAGAGAGAGATGAATGTACAGTTTTCATAGTTTATAGTGTGTAAGTGGAAATATAAGTTGGTTAATGTAGAAATTAATAAAAGAACAGGTATGTTGATTGATGCAGACGGTAGATATATGAATTGATAAATGGAATGGAAGTTGATAGACAAGATTGGTATACAATATAAAAGAGATTTAGAACTATTCCTATAAAGAAATTAAAGAAATACAGACAAATACAAATTTATCTAATGAATTACAACGAGTAATAACATGTGTAGCAATGTGCAGAGGCATAACTCGCTCTCTCTCTCTCTCTCTCTCTCTCTCTCTCTCTCTCTCTCTCTCTCTCTCTCTCTCTCACACACACACACACACAATATCACAGCCCCACAGCTCTAGCTCTTAATCATAGCTCTTAACTCTATAATTACAACACGATCTCAGCCACAACTCCACCATAACACCACACCAATATAGCCCAAACAACACCACCATTGTCACAACCACCACCCTGTTCATTATAGGTAGGCCAATAATCTTCACCATAAACCTCTAAAACTAAACAAATTACTAGGGTAATCGAGCTCATATTTTTACCATTTGGGAAGAGTCTGACAGGGTATAGCGGTGGGAAGTTTCAGCCTCATTGCTCAAGATTTGTTTTGAGTTACAGAGGTTAGGGGTCACAATTTTGGGCTTACCTATAATGAATGGACTAAGCTACCACAACCACAACTATTACCACAACCACAACAACGACTACTGCCATAATTGCCACAAGAATCATTACCACAACCACAACTACCACGGTACAGGTAATCATCACCACACAGACAAACGACCACCACCACCACCCCCAGTCACAACTCCCCAACAACCACAACACTACCACACCTCCACACGCACAACCACCTTAAGAGACCTCCTTCTCTCTTTTGCTTAGCCTCAATAGCCTGGCGATTTTAAGACCTTTCACCCATTTTTTTTAGCAATATTAAGACCTCTCGTTCCATTTAGGTGTCGATGTTTTCCTGGCGAGCGATAGTGAGCCTGTATTTAAGAGGAACTGGACTTTGGCCGAAACCTTTTTCTATTAAAAAGTGTACACATTTATCTGGATTTTTTGTTTTAAACTTGATAGAGGTTTAGAGAGAAAGCTACCTCCCCCCCCCCCCCCCTCTTAACCACCATACAACCAGCACCACCACAATCCCGCACCTATCAACACAACTACAACCACACCACCACCACCGCACGCACAACCACTATAACCACCATACAACCAGCACCACTATCCCACAACCACAACACAACCACTTTAACCTCCATAAAAACCTGCATCACTATTCCACAACTATCATCACCATAGCCACACCGAGAACTTACCACAACCACACCTCACCCACACACACAATCACTTTAACAACCATACAACCAGCACAACTATTCCACAACTATCATAACCACAACACTGCCACAACCAGGCCATAACCTTGCTTCTATCTCATCTGGTGAGGAGATGAGCAAACCCTCTCTTGTCATATTACCTGTCAAAGTGGTCGAGGAGAGAGAGAGAGAGAGAGAGGGAGGGGCGGGGGAAGTCATTTCAGAAGATAACACTGTGCAGAGTAAAGTCTGCAGTATCTTCTCTTTTGAGGGGAAGTTTTTGTTTTTCTGTATCCCATTCTCCCTCATGTTTATTCTCATTACTTTTGAGGTTTTAAAAGGTGAACCCCTTTTCTTTGTCAATATTTAGACTTTTCACGCCATTTTCCTGGCGAGCGATAGCGAGAAACCTGCCTTGGACCGGAACGTATTTCTACCGAATTGTGTACAAATTTATCTTGAAGCGGGTTCTTGGGGTGCTTCTTTAAGCTTGATAGAGGTCTAGGGAGCAAAATACCCCCCCCCCTTAAATTGACCTGAAGAAAAAAATCTGCTGCTGTAGGAGCTACATTCCAGGAAGAGCTGATCTTATACTGGAGTGTGGAATAGCTTCAACATAAATCTATCGTCTAGTCATTATGAAGATTCTAGACATAGTGATCATAGACTCTAGTAACTCAAGGAGGATGAAGCAAATGGGCTGTGCATTTCCACACTTATCTATTAGTTGATTATTTCCAAATTCTAGAAACATTAGATCGATTGTTATAAGTGACTTGACTTGATTGTTCAAGTTCATTATGACTTATGAGAGCTTGGGGTCGGGATGTCTAGCCGCATCATAATGAATAGACGATAATGTTAATGCTCTTCAGCTTTTGCTTCCAACCACAGTTGCGTGATACATTCGTATTGAACATAAACAGCTTGAACGGCTTGGTATATTCTGCATGTCATATTGAACACATTCAATATTTGCAATACTTCTGATATGACTTAGTCAGATTCTCAACAAATAAAATACAGAGTTCTAAATATTATTAGTCATCATAGATTAATCTCCTAAGTGATAGCATTAAGAGCGAAAGAGAGCTGAGATACATATTACTGCATCTATAAATGATGACATCCCATAAGGCTGATCACCGGGCAATACTGCCAAATGGTGATTGTGTCCATTCGTATCAAGGCATTAGTATTGTAGTTAGAGAGATAGAGATAGCTATCTTCTCTATCTATCTCTCTCTCTCTCTCTCTCTCTCCATATATATATATATATATATATATATATATATATATATATATATATATATATATATATATATATATAATATATATATATATATATATATATATATATAATATATATACAGTATATATATATATATATATATATATATATTATATATATATATATATATATATATATATATATATATACCTGTATAGAGAGAGAGAGAGAGAGATGTATTACTAAGATTAAAATATGACTGATGTGAGATAATAATGTCAAATGGTGACTTTTTTGCTGTGTATGAAGGAGACAAAAGGCAGGCTGCTTGTAACGGGTGTCTCCCCCAGACCCAAAAGAGTGACAGAGAGCCAAATTCAAGGGACGTGGTCAAAATGCCTGGACACACGAAGTTTAAGGCAGTTTAAGTCATAGGATGAAGGAAAGATTGATTGAGGGAAAGAGTTCTAGAGTTCACTAGTTGAGTTGAAGAAAGACTGAGAAACTTTGCCAATTCTTGGGTTGGAGAGTTGGACAGAATAGGAGTGGGACTGTGTGAAAAGGTGGGTGCCTCATACTCACCGCAAGGGTGGGGGTATGCACTGAGAGAGCTCTGAAGAACAATGATTGTTGTAATAGTGATAGAAGAGTGAAAGAGATGCAACACTGCGGCGTGTAGCAAGAGATTTTAGGGAACTAGTAAGAGGAAGTGAGTAGACGAGACGAGACGAAATGCTTTAGACTCTACTCTTTCGAGGAGTCCGGTATGGGTGGAACCTCCCCACACATGCAAACAATACTCGATACATGGGCGTACTGTATCCCTATACAGAGCAAGAAGCTGTGTGGGGGTGAAGAGCCCACAGAGATGGTTGAGCACATCCAACTTCTGGGAAGCTGTTTGGGACCTTTCCCATCAAGACATGCAAAGACTTTGAGAAGTTCAGGAAATAAGTACTCCTGTTACCAGATCCATGAGGACCTACACAGTTCTCATAACCAACCCTGTCAGTTCCAATAACTGCAATAAAGTCCCCCACTACAAAGAGTGTGTCCCAGGTGCAGCCTAACCGGTGCTGTAATCTCACCATCACTCATCGACTGGACTAACCCCCACCACTGGGGGAACTAGAGAGTCCGACATTCCCACAGCCACCTCTTTAAGATGGGCACCATTGCTACAGCCAGACCAATATCATGTATAATCTTCACTACTGCAGCCAGGATGCCTCATCTCGGAGAGGACTATTATGTCAACTTTTATTCTCCATAGTTCTGCAGAGAAATACGGTAATCGGTCATCATCCAAGAGTGTTAGGATGATCCAAGACCCATCCTGGAGACCCCAACGGAGATAAAATCCCGGAGTTGGTCGTCGGGGGAAACGTCTGTGCCTACTCCAAAAATAGAAGTTGCGCCAGGGGGCCCGACACACTTCCGAAAATGGGGGTCCCGGAGACTCTGTCCTGTACTCATCATAAGGGCCAATCCAATCTGGTGGGCCGGGCCAACAGAAGGTTAGTGGGCCCAGTCCAGTGGCTCTTCATGGCAGGGGCCGGTCCCCTTTTTCTACTTAGTTATACTGGCGGGCATTGTTTTCATGTGGGCTTGGAAGTACATTTTGCCCCATCCAGTTGGCTTTCCCCCAGGTCACTGGAAACTATAGAGGGCAGTTTCTTGTTCAAGGTTTTCCTTCCCTTAGACGAGATGCCTGCCACAGAGTGCCGTCCACCCGGAAGAAAACAGGTATGAAACAAATTAGTGTAGGTATTATAGTACAAGTGGTTTTGTGTAAGAGAGTAAGAGAATGGATATCTTAAGAGCAAGCTAGAATTGATCTTCGTTTATGAGAGGCGCGGAAAGAGAGCGAAAGAGAAATATCACAAGCCTATAAAAGATAACAGCCCATAAGACTGATTCCAGGTTAATACTGCCAAATGGTGATTGTGTGGGGCCCTTCCCTTCCCAACAATACATTAGTATTGTATTGGTAGAGAGAGAGAGAGACAGAGACAGAGACAGACAGAGAGAGAGAGAGAGATGCATGGCTAAAGCTATAAATTATGACATCCCATAAGGCTGGTCGGTGTGTAATACTCCCAAATGGTGATTGAGTGTGGCCTTCCCATCCTATCAAAACATTAGCATTGTATTGCTTTGTTCAGTTAGCGTGTTTCATTATTGTATTTGTTAAATGTATTGCCTTGCTTAAGTATTTAGATATTTAGCTTATATATTTTGTTTCATTAGATTTTCTCATTTAGTTATATTGTTGTTGTTGTTGTTGTTGTTGTTCCCCAAGCTGCCTGGCCGAATATTGTTTCACCGTATGGCTTGATTAAGTTTTCTTGTTTGTTTGCATTGTCTGCCTTAAAAATCTGATATAATTAGATAGTTAATTAGTATTGCTCATGCTTCATTAGAATATCGTTCATTGCTTTATTTCACAGCTTTTTTTATTTATCGTTTCTCATAAAATTGTTGGGTTTATGTTTCAGTTCACTACATTGCTTAAATTATCGGATTCTTGTTTCATGAATTGAATTGATTTTTGTTTTATTTTATTAGACCATAAGCACATTACAAACATATTTTACATTAGTTACATACATTTTTTGGCCGAGCTTCATTGACAGTATTACTCTCTTTAAAGACCCAATTGAAAAATAACATCATTCGAGTATTCCGTTGTCTACTACAGTTTAGCTTATGGACATTTTTATAATTACATTAATGTGTTTTGTATAAATTACATCAGTAAAATTACATGGTTTGTTAATTATTGGTTTTGTTGTTGCGTTTTCTTCATTAATCTAAGGTCAATAAATTGTTTGGTTGAGTCATCCTGCGTTTGATTGTTTGGCTTATTTATTTTCTTGTTATTAAAGGGGGAGGGGGGTTTCTGAACTCGCTTCTCCCTTATGTTTAGCCCTATTACTTATGACACTGTAAGACATTCGCCCCTTTAGCTTGGCAATTTTAAGACCTTTTGTGCCATTTAGGTGCCGATAATTTTCCTGGCGAGCGAAAGCGAGCATATAGTTTAGGAGGGACCGGCCTTCGGCCTGGGCATTTTTCTACCGAAAAAAAAATCACAAATTTAATGCACACCTAAAATTCTGTCCTCCATATCTTTCTCTCTCTCTCTCTCTCTCCTTTCCTATTCTGTGTTGCGAATTTTCCATACACATTACATCCATCACTTTCGTCCATATCTCGCCAATCTCTCTGTAAGGCGTATTTTTCCTCGCCTTATGCAATTCAAATTAGCTTTCTCCCTGCCTCTCTTATCTCTTCGTTTCTGTTATTTTCGCTTCGCTTACAACATTCGCTTGCTGATTTTCCTTTCCTACGTTTTTTATAATTTTATTTCCATTCCTTTAGTATATATCGTTCCTTTTCTTTCTTATTCTCCTTCCAACTCGTTCACTCACAATATGTACTCTCTTCTTCCCCTCTGTTTTATGCATATTCTCTCTCTCTCTCTCTTTCACATCTTCGTTGCTATGATTTTCTCTTCTCTTCCGACATTTGGTTTCTTTCCTCCTTCGAAGGTTTTAACTTTTCCGTCTTGTTCTGATTCGCCGTGCACTCCAATATCACGCGTCCCTTATGTTTTTTGTTTGTTTTGTCTTACCCCAGTCTCCTTACCAGTATTTTCTCTCCCTCACTCTCTCTCACTCTCTCTGTTCAAACTACTGTACACGCACACATATCGCAGTCTTCACTAGTGGAACAGACGGAGGCGTAGCCGACATGACAAGTAGATGAGACGCCCTGGTCCTGGATGGCCAGTCTTCATCACCCTTTTTGAGTTGCAATAGATGACCATAGGACCGTTAGACGGTCGATAGAGAACTCGTAGCAGTACTGATAGAATTGCAAGGCCTTGAGATATCAATGAGGACCTTTTGATATATTGTCTGTAATCTTGCTCAATTTACTTCGAGATTAGCTTCCAGAGTAATCATCAACTGATTAGTTAAACGACTCTAAGAAGCCTTGCATAGTTCAGTGCTAGCAGGTAAAGCTCTCGATCATAGTACCAGTGACAAGATTGATGAGTTAGATGTTAGGGGTCATTAGCTTAGTAAATGAGCTAGCTTTGCCAAGTGATTAAGAGAAGTCAAAGTTAGGATCTGTCATGCCCTAAACGGACGGATTAATAGGAATTGTCAACAACGAACTCAAGAGCCTAGATTTGTACATATTCTGTTCAGTTAGTTTCCCCCTTTTGCAAGGCATATAAAGGCTCCCGAAAGAGAATTACATAACTGGTTCTTCAGAACACACATTAAGCACCTTTTATCATACATAAAGCGAGAAGGAAATGAGATAGTCCATTACGAGATCGGTATATCAGATTTAATTACTGTTGCCGTTAACCGTCATTGTAAGTAACCAACCACTGATTAGACGATTGCTATCAAAAGTAATTTAACGTTTCCTATGTTGCAATTAAGAGATTAACTTTGTCCCGCTGAAGGTACTCAGACTAAGATTAAAGACTTGATTAAATACTTGTTCCTAAATACGAAGACTTGTCAATACCTTCATGTTTATATGTATACACATACCGGTATGTTAAAGGTAGGTGTGCATGCTATTATTTTCCTCCACAATCATTACCGGCAGTGTGCACTATAGCTTTTGGTGCAATATTTTCTGCTACAATGGTTTAATTATTTATATAATGGCCAAAATAGGATATGGGTGACACTTTTCTGGATTCGGAGTTTAAGCGCTCTGATGACGTATGCCCAGCAACACAACAAGCTCTTCTGACAGGTGGAAATGGAGGATAGTAACAGTAGTTCCGATTCGTTTGCCAATACTGAGGGTGATAACCGTGATTATGGCGAAAGAACCTCAAGTGATGAATATTGGTAGTGTCCAGGCTTATATGTATTAACCTGTAGGACGAGATCCAGCAGCAAAAGAGGAGGGAGAAGCAGCTGCAGCTGTACTTGTACCTGAGGTGGCACCAAATCAACAGAGTCTGAATATGCAGGCCACTGAATGGAAATTGTAAACCTCTATTATATAATTGTGTGGTCCCACGTCATAGACTGTGATTAAAGAAGTGTTTTCCCGATTTGTATAGCTTATAGATTAGGCTATAGCCTACCGGGTATAGCCTAATATATTTATCAGTGTTTACTTTATGACAACAATTTGTTGGTGTCTGTAATATTTAGGACAATCACAGCTTTTGGTGATATTTATTTACTCTTAGAAACATTCACTGACACAAATGTAGGCCTAGCCTATTATTAATTGTCATATCCTTGTTTACACTACTCGGAGCCGCGGCGGACGCTAGCGATCATGTCCCCGTCTATTTTGACTGCATTTGGATACAATAATGAAAGCCCGCCCCTCACGCCTCCATGACTTATTGTCATCATCATATATATTGCCAACAGGGTACAAATAACAGAAAAAATCGCCGTAAAAATAGACGGGAACTTAACCGCGGCGATCGACTTATGTAAACATGATGACCGTACGCCTGGTCACTACATATCCTTCCCAACAACGTTTGTGCCACTCACTGTTTTTTTTTTTTTTTTAGCCTAGTTGCTAGTAGTTGAATTCCAGCCAATAAATTTCTTTAGTCTAGGTTAGGCCTATATCCATCGACGCTGACTGTATAATTTGGGCTAGGCTTAAGTTAGCCCATATTATCCACTCTCGACTCCTGAAATTGGCAAGCACTTAGGCCTAGACTAGGGCTTACCGGCCTACATGCAAATTTTCCTTAATTTCTGATCTTACTAGCCTAGGCTAATTCTATATCTGTCACTAAGCTAGTTAACTAGGCTATCTAAAATATCATAATTCGCTAATGCCCGGTAGCCTACCGTACTTTATGGAAAGATGTACCCAATGCTGTACAGGGAAATTTCCCCTCCCCAAAAAACTATCACTCACTTCTTGGACTTGACGCTTCCTTGCAGCTGGTCTCTGCTCTGATGACACTGTAGGAATACTTGTAGCACATGTACCTGCAGGGTAAATTGTGGGTATGGCCTCAGCTTTTAGGTATAAGCATCTAGCCATACCCATACTCCACCGCACTTTATTGTCAAAGCATTCATCACGAAAATGTCCATTGCATATGAAGCTTGTTTTGGGCTTTGCCTCCCACACTCTGGTTCTTTGTATAAACTTCACCCATTTGTTACAATGGTATGGATCACTTGGAAACTTGTGTAGTGCTATGTTTGGTCCAGGGATGTTGCTACACCCGAAAACAGCACACCTATTCACCATTGTTGCTATACTTGCTGATGTTTACTTCCCAAATATTGGCCTGGGCCTACGTCACATCCTCACGTGAGTACTAGTTGCAAGGGGTCACAATTCAATATCTATTTTTGATTTGTTCTTTAATATTGAAGATTAGTTTTGACAAAGGAGTAGTCAGGTTGATTACTGGAGATCTAAACATCTCTTTAAATATATACATTATAAATTAATTTTAATTTTGTATGCCCCACCACCTTTAACTTTATATACCCTTTTCATACCTATAATATTTGCCAGTGTGCCTTTGTCCAGAACACCTCATATATATAGTTATCATCGGACATGTTAAATAATTTACGAGTTTAACGATCAGGGCTGCCAGAGTTATTGGATATGGCTGCATTATATATTTTCATTTATATATTTATTTATTTTTCCTTCAGTATTTGAGGACGCATTGTAAACATTATTTTGGTTATCATTACACGATTGTATTCACCTTAAGAAAATTATCTGGGAATCAGAGGGACATCAATTCAATTAACTCTCTAGATCCCACAAGTTCTTCCTAATCTGATAAAAATCGTCGAAAAATATTCAGAATAAACTATCAAAATGCGTCATAATCCTCAAGGGCTTAATCTGGAATAAATTCGGATGAAAGTAAAAGCTGGGAACATGGAGAGAGATAAATATTGTAAACACAGTATTCATTAGAAGATTTCAACATGGATCTAGAGTTACACAGATACTTAGACCACACATATCTTGCAATCCCTAAAAGGTGGTCCGGCCTTAATACTACTAGAGACAGGGACAGTTTATAGGAGAAGAATAGGACAGCAAAGTAGAAGGCTCCCTCCGGCAAAAAAAAAAACCGTACCGGAAAATAGGATGAAATGTAACCTTATGGATCAGGAAATGCCCACAAGGAAAGTGTTTATATAGGATAGAAATATATTAGTCTGAAAGGGAATTTACACTTATATATCTATTGGTTTTAAATATATTCATTCATATTAATCCAATCTCCATCAGAAGATCATCCAGTCTTATCTTAAACGTATCAATTGAATTACTGTCGACCACTTCCCTTTGGTAAAGTATTCCACTCTTTGACCACACTGTATGTTAAGAAGTTTTGTGTGATATCTAAGCATATCTTCTTTCTGAGAGAGAGAGAGAGAGAGAGAGAGAGAGAGAGAGAGAGAGAGAGAGAGAGAGAGAGAGAGAAAAAAAAGAGAGAGAGTGAGAAAGCGAGAGAGAGAAGGGGGGGGGGGGGAGGGTTGGTGGTGGACATATGGTAATGAGTCAGTGGTGTCATGCAGTTGTCATGAATTGTTAACGTTGTAATTTACATAAGTTTGTGGTTGGCGCAGAGTTTTCACAGAAAATTACAAACAACATCAAATATATTAGGCAGGCTTATTTATATCACTAGCTAGTACGCATAAATTATAGTTTTACTGTCCTTTCACAAACGCATGATACCATTAATTATTGTTGCAATCCATAACTATTTTTGCTTCACAAAATGTTCTAGAGTTTTATTATTTTATCCATTTACTTATATATTTGCTGAATATGTATAATTTTTCTTCTCGCTACCTGACCCCCCCCCCTCTCTTTCTCTCTCTCTCTCTCTCTCTCTCTCTCTCTCTCTCTCTCTCTCTCTCTCTCTCTCTCTCTCTCTCTCTCTCTCTCTCTCTCTCTTCCTTTATATATATATACTAGGTGTTTGAAAACGACACCATCAACATTTCAGGACGTAATATACTGTACAGGGAACAAGAAGTAAAACCATCTACATAACCAAAGTTCTATTTTGAACCAAAAATGAGATTTTTTTTTTTTAAATAGTTGGACGCAAATAGGCGTCGTTCGTCCGAACACAGATCCACATCTCACCAACCACACAACACACACACACCATCAAACTAATGTCAACAATAATTAGGGAGCAATATTCCTCCTCCATCCCCGGACACACAGTCTTACAAGGAGTTACAAGCAGGTACTCTATGGTGTTTATTATTTGTTTTGGGATTAAGAAGTGGGGAATGAAGGTCCATGACCTTTTTAGAGTTATGCAATATTATATTTTGATTGTGTACTTTATCAAATGTTACGATTGTGGAGTAAGGAGAAGAGGGAGGGGAGTGAAAGGTACAGCATGATGGACAGAAGAGGTAAAAATAGCTGTGGAAGACAAGAAGAAAGCATATAGAGAGAGGTTGGGTAGTAGAGGGAATGAAGATTTGGAGAGACAGAAACGAGCGAGGTACGTGGAGAAAAAGAGAGTGGTGAAGAGAGTAGTGAAGGAAAGTAAGAGAAGAATAGATGAGGTGTTTGGAAGGAATCTGAGTGTAAAATGGAGGGAGTGTAAGAAACTGTTCTGGAAAAAAGTCAAGAAAGTTAGGGAAGGTAGCAAGGAAAACAGTAAGGGTGTGAAAGATAAGAATGGGCGAGTGTTAGCCGAGAAGCAAGAAAGAGTCGAAAGATGGAGGGAGTACTTCAACGAATTGCTAAATGTAAGGAATTAAGCGCCAACAAACATAGTTGGATGGGGTATGGGAGGGAGAAGAAGAGAAGTATGAATGAAATATAAGACCATGTATCAAAGCAGCTCGGCGAGATAAATCGAATGGCACCAAGTAGAATTCCCTAGGACTTATAGTTTGGGCTACAGAGGACTTTTAATGTCCAAAAACTGGTCATTTGGGCCCTTCTGGGAGGCCAAGTCATATACGAAATCCTAAACTAATTGTCCGATTTCAATTATGTTTACGCCATTCGATTCAGCGTGTCAAAGTGTACTTGTGGTATAAATTTGAACAATATCCTTATATAGATAACTACGTAAAGTAGTGATACTGTACCTCGTTCTAATAAAATATATTAGTTACCCATTCAAACTATCGTTTTCTGTAAAGATTATTGAAAGAAAACTATCTCATCTTAAATATTGTATGGCTAACTATACTATTTGAACATAACATATCACTTACGTGGCTGCTCCATTATAACAAGTGGGTAGATTGGGTGGAAGGAAGACACAGGAAAGAGCTTTAATTATATACCCTTCTCTAACTAATAACACACTCAGCAAAGCCACTCCAACAGCTTCTTCTCTGACTTAGACAGCCATCATGTAGGGGACTGTTTATTAAACTATAAAATAGGCCTATTGGGCCTACAAATTGGTCAAAATTAAAAAAATCATATACCATAGGAATTTTAATGACGAGACGAATCCATATATACCCATGAAAACTCGAAATTCGAAAGTTGCCCGCCAAGTGCAAAAATTCTCCTGGGGATTTTGGACCAAAATATTTTCGATTCTGGGCGAATGGCTTGGCGAAAATGAAATATAAGACCAGGTATAGAAGAAGCTCGGCGAGACAAATCGAATGGCACCAAGTAGAATTCCCTAGGACCTATAGTTTGGGCTACAGAGGACTTTTAAAGTCCAAAAACTGGTCATTTGGGCCCTTCTGGGAGGCCAAGTCATATACGAAATCCTAAATTAATTGTCCGATTTCAATTGTTTGCGCCATTCGATTCAGCTTCAGCGTGTCAAAGTGTACTTGTGGTATAAATTTGAACAATATCCTTATATAGATAACTACGGAAAGTGCTGATACTGTACCTCGTTCTAATAAAATATATTAGTTACCCATTCAAACTATCGTTTTCTGTAAAGATTATTGAAAGAAAACTATCCCGTCTTAAATATTGTATGGCTAACTATACTATTTGAACATAACATATCACTTATGTGGCTGCTCCATTATAACAAGTGGGTAGATTGGGTGGAAGGAAGACACAGGAAAGAGCTTTAATTATATACCCTTCTCTAACTAATAACACACTCAACAAAGCCACTCCAACAGCTTCTTCTCTAACTTAGACAGCCATCATGTAGGGGACAGTGTTTATTAAACTATAAAATAGGCCTATTGGGCCTAAAAATTGGTCAAAATTAAAAAAATCATATACCGTTGGAATTGTAATGACGAGACGAATCCATATATACCCATGAAAACTCGAAATTCGAAAGTCGCCCGCCAAGTGCAAACATTTTCCTGGGGATTTTGGACCCAAATATTTTCGATTCTGGGCGTATGGCTGGGCGAAAATGAAATATAAGGCCATGTATAGAAGCAGCTTGGCGAGACAAATCGAATGGCACCAAGTAGAATTCCCTAGGACTTATAGTTTGGGCTACAGAGGACTTTTAAAGTCCAAAAACTGGTCATTTGGGCCCTTCTGGGTGGCCGTCATATACGAAATCCTAAACTAATTGTCCGATTTCAATTCTGTTTGCGCCATTCGATTCAGCGTGTCAAAGTGAACTTTGGGTTAAAATTTGAACAATATCCATATATAGATAACTCGTCTATGGAGTTTTTAAACTTTAAAATAGGCCTATTGGGCCTAAAAATTTGTCAAAATTAAAACAAATCATATGCCGTTGGAATTGTAATGACGATACGAATCCATATATACCCATGAAAACTCGAAATTCGAAAGTTGCCCGCCAAGTGCAAAAAAAAAAAAAAAGGATTTTGGACCAAAATATTTTCGATTTTGGGCGAATGGCTGTGCAAAAATGAAATATAAGACCATGTATAGAAGAAGCTCGGCGGGACAAATCGAATGGCACCAAGTAGAATTCCCTAGGACTTATAGTTTGGGCTACAGAGGACTTTTAATGTCCAAAAACTGGTCATTTGGGCCTTCTGGGAGGCCAAGTCATATACGAAATCCTAAACTAATTGTCCGATTTCAATTATGTTTGCGCCATTCTATTCAACGTGTCAAAGTGAACGTATGGTTAAAATTTGAACAAAATCCATACATAGATAACTCGTCTATGGAGTTTTTAAACTATAAAATAGGCCTATTGGGCCTAAAAATTGGTCAAAATTAAAACAAATCATATGCCGTTGGAATTGTGATGACGATACGAATCCATATATACCCATGAAAATTCGAAATTCGAAAGTCGCCCGCCAAGTGCAAAAAAAGGAATTTTGGACCAAAATATTTTCGATTCTGGGCGAATGGCTGCGCAATTTACCCCTTGAGGATTATATCGCATTTTAGGTGTTTGTTTTGACCACAATTAGACGTTTTTATGCAGCTTAGAGAACACCTCTAGGAATCTAAGGAGTAAGAATTAACCAACTCAATTGTGTCTCTAACTCCCACAGATCCTTCACAAGCTGAATATAATCGTCTAAATTATCTAATGATATCCAAAATAACTGATAAACCGCGTCATAATCCTCAAGGGGTTAAGATTGTCGTCATCCAGCTCTCCAACAAGGAAAATGGCGACTGTATATCTCTCTCCCTCTCCTCCAAAGCCTGTAAGCAAATGAGACGACAATATTCAAATGAGAGGCCATGTGTCATTACAAGTTTCCGGACAAGAACAGGGGGGTGCCATTTCAATAACTGACGAATTCGCAGTAATACTCTCCATCACATAACTATCCAGATGCTAAAGTAAAACAAATTGAAGTATTAGACCTAAGATGAGAGAGGTAGAAAGGCAATGGGGTTGGGAGAAAGGGGGTGAGGGGGAGAGGGGTCTAGTGAGCTAAAAATGATGGCCTGCTTAAACGTATGCAAATTATTACCGCCATTTTATCGAACGGGGTGGATCCATTTGGGGAAGTAATGGCGGAGTTATGGGAACCCTTATCAAGTAATTTCCAACTTATTCTGGTTACCATTAGACAATTATCTTTCATTTATAATCTACCTCTAGGACTCAAAGGGGTAAAAAACGATCTCGATAAACCCTCCGAATAGCATATGTTCTTCTTAAACTGCATAGAATCGTTTAATGTTAGCCAGATTCAAGGGTTAAAAGACTTCATCGTGCTGGAGTGGTTAAGTCGACATTGCACGTGTTTTTAATTATGTGTGTATTAGGGAGATATTTCCAACCAATTGTAATAAACAAAAGTTGTTCAATTAGTGTGTATACGTGTATTATTCTGAACTCATACCCATTAATGAGTAAAATTTGCTATAGTTTAGGACACGATATATTTATAGTATTCTGTGTTTACATCATGCATTTACTCTATTTACTGAATGTATATATGCAATTACCTATATACATTCTTCTCCTTGCAGAGCATGATCAAAATTTCCGGATTCCTCAGCTTGGGAGAGGAGGAGTTCGAGTGTATGGTGTCCGAAAATGGTTGTGTTTCTATTTCTCTATCGTTTCTCATTTGATATACTTAATTTTCTGCAGGCTACATATATCTAATTATCTTTACTCCTCTATTTCCCTACATATATCTAATTATCTTCACCCCTCTATCTCCCTGCAGAGCGTGATCAAAATGTCCAGATTCCGCAGCCTAGGAGAAGCTGAGCCTTTGGAGTTCGGGAGAAAAGGCAATGCAGTTCGAGTGTAAGGTGTCCGAAAAGGGTTGTCTGTCTATTTCTCTATCCTTTCTCAGATTATATACCTAATTATCTATACGCTATATGCATCTAATTATCTTTGTCCCTCTATTTCCTTGCAGAGTGTGATACAAATGTCGGAATTCCGCAGCCTGGGAGAGGAGGAGCCTGTGGAGTTCGGGAGTAAAGGCATATTTCTAATCTTCTTTACCCCTACATATATATAATTATTTTTATGCCTCTATCTCTCTACATATATCTAAAAAAAAATACCCCTCTATCTCCCTAGAGAGCGTGATCAAAATGTCCGGATTCTGCAGCCTGGGAGAGGAGGAGCCTGTGGAGTTCGAGTACAAGGTGTCCGAGAAGGGTCTGGAGGCCACCAACGTGACGGGTCCGGAGGGCGAGGAGTGTCGGGGCTCACACAGGCGGCCCATGAGCAAGAAGAGGTTCAGGAAACTCAGTATACAGTACGGAAGGCCATCAAGTAGTTCATAAGCAGCGCAGTGTCCCCTGTTAACTATACCATCAATGAAAACGAGCATTAGCGCATAAACTGTTTCAGCAACATCTTACATCTATCTGTATAATCCTTTGAAGACTAGAAGAGACTGGAGTTCTCGAAAAGGAGCTCCAGTCCTGTCGCTATTCTTGACTTACAGTGTGCTGGCTTAATATTGTTTTATATAGTACTTCCATCCTGTGCTTACTAGAGATTATAAGATCGTTATCATGCGTAGTTCATCCGGTGTTTTTAATGTGCGAGTAGGATCCAACCTATAAGCTTCTTTGCTGTTACTAATTTCTGACATTACAACCCTAAGATCTTAATACAACCCAAGTCCATCCATACCCATAATTAACTTGTGTAACTAACCTAATCTAAGCTATCATTATAAAAACTTACCCAACTTAACAAACTATTTTTTTTTACCCTAAATATAACGAAGGGCTCATGATATTGTCTGTTCTACAGTCAATCAGATGACAGATAACAGATTTTCACCAAATTGTTTCTAAACTTTATTCAAAAAAATTGTTTTTATATTTTTTAGGACGTAACCGCCAGAACAAATAAAACCCCAATGTGTTGTTGGGAGGGTAAGCGAATGAGAGCCAAAAGTTAATAGTTTCTATCTTTGATACGGTACTAATTGAAGGTGCTGATGAAGTATTAATCTAAATCTTTCCATTATTTTTTTATGAAATGTTGCCTACAGACAACTACGATCACTTAAGCTCTGCTACTTTGTTTGGCAGAGGTAGGCTAATTAACATGTAAAATCGATATTTTAAATCCTTTTTGTGTTTGGTGATTGCTTTGGACTGTGTAAAGGCTGCACCTTGATTAAGACTTTAAAGTTGAGGGGGGATAGTCAGGTTGGGGAGGTCTTTAATCCTTTCAGTACCGGTGACGTCTCTTTTATTTGATTTCAGCTACATTTAGACGATTTTAGGAAGCTACGGAAGGATACATGGTAGGTAAAAGGATTATATGGGGTAGTCTGCAGCTTTTTTTTTATGGATAGACGACCTTCCTAAGCTGAAAAAATCGTCTAATAGTTGCCAGATTATCATGAAAAGGACGTCATCGGTACTGGATGGTTTAAGAATCAGAGAGAAATAAAGAAAGACAGAGAGATCAGAGTAGAAGAGTAAAAGGTGGAGGGTTGTCTTTGTTATTGTTGAGAGGTTTGTTGCATCCTCCATATCTTACGTACATAATCTTCTTTATTTTCTTTGCTATTATTTACATGCTCATTCTATTTATTACGTTTGTTTTATTATTTACAAGCTCATATTATTTTTATGTTTTTATTCACTTATTTATTTGTTATACTAATTTTTTTGTACTCGCACTGCTTTTACTTTTTGGCCTACTGTACGCATTTTTTTGGTTAAGACAGTCTCTCACGAGCACTTTTTCCGACATTTTTTTTTTTTTTTTTTTTTTTTTTTTACAAGACTTAGGCGGATATGTTTATTTATTTGTTTATTCGTTATTTATTACTTTTTTTGTAGTTTCCTCCATCAAAGTTTAAAAAAAAAATCCCCCTAGATCCACATTCGAGATAAATTTGTGCCTTTTCGGTAAAAATTACTTTAGCCGAAGGCTTATTCATCTTATATTGCAGGTTCGCTATTGCTCGCCACGAAAAAATCGACACCTAAATTGCCCGAAATATTGCGAAAACTAATGGGGCGAATGTCTTAAAATCTCAAAACCTAATGGAGCTAGACATGAGGGAGAAGGGGGTCCAGATTACTCCCCACCTCCACCCCACCCCACCCCTAAGTTGATGATTGATAATTGCCGAATAAAGTGCTCGTGTAATTCTGTCTTTAGTCTGTAAGTATATTGTACTGTAGCGGGTGCCCAACCCCGAAAAGGGTTGAAATAGGGGAGCTATCCCCCCGCCAAAGGCGGCTTTCTAGGGCCTTTCCTAGCTGATGCTGAGAGGATTGGGTTCTAGTCATGTGGTGATGGGCTGGTCTATCAGAGTGAGAGCTGAGCAATCTCTGCCATACCCATAGCTTACTCTGACTGTTCCTTTTACTTATATATTTTCTAGATCTCAAGTGACGGCGTCTCTAACGTGGATTGACCTCC
>CM064483.1:22563003-22788003 GCA_032716605.1 Paralithodes platypus | reverse complement strand
CAAAGCAGAGGCTCATATAGCAGATGTTCAATACATTGAAGTTAAGCCAAGATCAAGAAGAAGCATCACTTTGGAAGATATGCTGGATGTTGCAAAAGGGAGCCATGCTCCAAGATCGACTTGATACCAGATTCAGAGTCTGGCTGTTCATTGGAGAAAAAAAAACAGAGGAATGTTGAGAATTTCAGAGGAAGACATGTGTCTTTTTATTTCAAAATAACTTTATACCTGTGTATCGAACTGTGAAAAAGCTTTACTCTAAGTCTACCTCTCAAACTAGCTCAGTTCAGATGGCAGATGGTCAACTCGCATCAGATGACGATGAGTATAGAGTCCATTGGGCAGAGTACTTTGAGTAGCTGCACACAACTGACAGCTTCAACTAATGAATAACAATATAGGTCTACCTGTGACTGATCTGCCAATAGTGAAGGCCCATCCACCATTGCAGAAGAAAGGGAGGCCTAAAGAGTATTTGTTCATAGTTTGCTGATGCAACATTCCAGACCATCTGGTAAAAGGTAGACCTGTAGACTCGAGCCGCTGAGCGATTAGGTTTCACACCCAAAAGTATAGTGAACAGTCAAGATTTAACAGTCTATGATTAGTCTATCAGGCTATGACCTAGGTAATAATTCCCAGAATGTCAGGACTTAGGAATTTCATAATCGGTTGTGGCCTCTAAGAATGGATCGGGGAGGTGGATGGCAAGTTAAAGATTAGGTAGAGTGACTGCTATAGAAACTGAAATGTAAATTATCTCTACTTCCGATGTACTGTATAAAGAAGGAGGTGAGGTGTGCACTACAACCTGAAATGGGGCTTCTATGTCTTCCATCACTAATGAGATGGCATTGCAAAACGTGTTTTCTGTTTTCTAAGATAGCTTCTTGTATAGTAGCCAAATTATAAGAAACTTACCATAGCATACTCTTAAACCCAATTGACTAAGCGAGGAGGTTGTCAACATCCCCACTGCTGGAGTGCTACTTTGCATAATGTAAAATGTCATCTGAATTCAAACAGAGAAATACTCAGTTAATGAGTTGAAGGGATTATTCTGTGGCTAGAAGAGAAGCTAAATTCCCCGATATTGACAAATTTATTTCCCTTCTGAAGAATGTTGTCATTCCTGAAGCATGTATATAATATTAATGTTTATGCTGTATGGTGAATAACTGTTTCTACATTTTCAGGGTCGTGGAGAGGACGAAGAAGTTGGCGAGACCAAGGTGTAAGTAAGAGGTGAAATCACACAGGAATATGGTAGCTAACAAGGAATAAGCTCAACAACTCTTAAGGCATTCATCAAAGAATTTGAAGTTTTCTAAATATGTTTACTGAAAAACTGGTATGTCAGAGCATAATTTTGTGAAAATTATAAAACATAGAATATATAGTACTTTTACTTTGTTGTTAACTTCCTTGACTATTAAATTGTCAATGTTTTTGCATTAAACATGTGATATGCTTGCTCATGAAGTTATGAATATTCTGCCTAGCAAGAAATATGCCTTCAAAATTAGTGTATGGATCTTTCATGGGCTCCTAAAAATCAAACAGCTGTGGAATGAAGTGGAAAACAAGTATGTATATTGTTGTTTCTCCCCTCTCAATAATCCATGCGCCCAATGTAGTGCAAATCAACAATAATAAACAATCGTGTGATGTTAGGGGGACTAGACTTTTGACTGTAGGTGCCTTATGAGATTGTAAGGTTCGCATCACCCTGCAACTATTTATGCAAGGAACACCACTTTTGTATTGAGCTTGTTACACTAACAAATTAACGGGGGAAAATATTAGTAGAAGTAGATCAGTGAGAAAACACATGCACCATGCAACTGTCAGTAAAAGGTTCCACCAACTTTCACGCATCTTGCAATGGGGGACCTTCTAAACTTTGAAGCTACCCTGGGACCATATTCATCAATGCATTTACCACTATGATCGCCAGTAAAGTCTATGGTAGCTCAACTTTATCACCACTAAACTTTATTTTGGCCAGGTATTTTTGATTGCTTGATAATTTAAAGTAAGGTGGAATTTGTGCCGGCAACTGCACATATCTATAACGTTTGTGTGAGAATGTCTTCTTGTCCTCTTAATCATGTGACTACCCAAATATGCTCAAGTTATTATTATACAGCTAAAAACAATATATTATTTGTATAATGATTCTTATTATCAAACTTGATATGAGAAAACTGCAGAAAGTGTGGATACACTCCCAATAATCTGTTGATACTAAAAGAAAATGCAAAGACTAAGAAATATAATAATATATTCATCATTGAGAAGTCTTAATTATGATGTGTTACGGAATTGTCTATTCATCGTGTATCCAATATTACTAATATTTGTAGAAGTATTATTATATGAAATTGACAATCAAACTTAATAAACAGGACACTTATATCAGGTCAAATACAAACAGATATCATATTACATTGTATAACATTTAAAGATATATGATATTTTCTACAGATATTTTAGCATGCAGATTAATGTTTTACACATTGTTATGTGCTAGAGGTTAAGTATCTATTGCTTTCAATAACTTGATCAGTATGGGTATTATACTTAGGTTTATTTCTCCTTTATTTGGAGAGGATCAGGAGGCAATTTAGTGTCTTTTCTCTTTAATACATTTTGGCAGGTGAGTCTGTCATTCTTTGAGGCGGAAAATTAGCGGTGAAATAGAGATTGAATATATGATTTGCATGATAATCACTTTCATGGGAATTGTAAAATACAGGAATGGGAATTGCCTTTCAAATTAAAAAAAATAATCAAATTATACAACAGTGATTGAAACACTTGTCAAAGGTGTTGGTAAAATGACTGGTTTGATCACTGTGTATTTGTATTACAGGTTTGATAGTTTTTACAATAATGCAACATTTATAGTACTAAGGAAATATAAACCAGTGCTCAATAAGCTCTCTTTGTATCAGTTGGTATGAAAGCACATTTGATTTGCACAATTTGTACAAACTTCAGTACCTGCAAAGTTCATTACCCCACAGTTGTGTGTTTAGTTAACCCCTTCTTTACCGGTGACGTCTTTTTCATTTTATTCTAGTTATATTTAGAAGATTTGGTGCAGTTTGAGAAGGGTCCGTGGTAGTAAAAAAGGTTAAGAGAGATAGTTCGAAGCCTGTTAATTCCGCTATATTTAGACAATTTGGTGTAGTTTGAGAAGGGTCCGTGGTAGTAAAAAGGGTTAAGAGAGATAGTTCGAAGCCTGTTAATTCCTGGTATCCCTTTTGAAACTGAGGAAAATCGTCCATTAGTAGCCAGAATAAAGTTAAAAGGACGACACTGGTACAGAAGGGGTTAATCTCCAGTGTCTTGTGTCTGCAGTTAAGGTTTTTGTTTTATAAATTAAGTTTTGTGTTGTGTCCTAGTTAGGAGGTTTTCTGTTTCACCACTAGCTTTATCTGCTGGTGTATCTTGTCCTTGTTTTCATTTACTATTATTTGTGTATGTGTGTGCATTTAGTAGACTAACTTTTAACCAAGTGCCAAGAGTATAACTAATTTCACTCATTAGAATAATACCCAATTTACTTCATGAAATAGAGGTTAAGCTTCTGAAAATTGAACTGAAGTCACTGTTGGGATAAATACATTTCACTCATGCACTAAACAATTATACTTCTACTGTACTCACTTCCTGACAAGGGATAGCTATGTAATAGTCAGAAGAAAAAAAATGGCTTAGGTAGAGTATCCTAGGTTCGAGTCCTTGGAGTACCACATGTATTCATTAGTTTCATTGATTTCATTAATTAGGTTTAGTTGTAAGTTAATTGGTGGGTTGGTGAATAAATATGAATATGCATTTGCTTAAATATTTGTATAATTGGTGGCATAACAGTAAAATAATATTTGTATTATATATGGTTGACATCAGTTCAATTGTCAGGTTGCTAATCCCTATTTTATACTCACAAGATTATTATATGTAATTCTGTGTTCTTCATTCTCAGGAGTGAGTGATTAACTGCAAGCATGTCAGTTATCCTCCTTTTGAGAGTAATTATTGAATCCGTTTGTTATAGTTTCATAGTCATAGCTGCTACAGTCAGTTCAATGCGGTTATAGAATGCTGACATTGCTCAAGTATCAGGGATAGTGTTCGACAGTTCCTATATAATCAGGTCATTCTCATTATTAAGAATCAAGGTCAATATATTTTTCAAAGTAGTTTACTATAATATATCACATTCATTATTGCTGACACATAAATTAAGACATTAATCACTGATAAGGATGTACTGTTAACTAGTTTGTTTAATTAAGAGCCGTAGCATACTTGTGCTACTTGGCATATGATGTTGACCTTGATTGCAACAGTTGTTTAGTTGAATGAATTTTACTTGTGCCTTGATTGTTTAGGAAGTAGTAAAGTTTTTACCTTACTAACAAGAGACCCTCGCTGGTATCATTCAGAGCCAAGTAGCCTATATAACCCCCAACAGAATCAACACATTACTCCCGATCCGCAAGTCCTCTCTAGGTTTTAGAAGTTTATGCAGTATAAGATTATGATGTTTGACTTTCAATCTTCTATAAAAACATCTGTGTATGAGAAGCTTTCCGAAGGCATTACGACGTCTGGTAACGACACTCGCCTAATGATCTCACCATGGTAAACCTGAAGAAGAGATTTGTGGGGCAAGGAGGAGGAAGAGACAACAAATTTGCGATATATTTGCAGACCCAAGTGGAACGGGAGAAGCCGTTAATGGACTCAATAGCAATGTGTACAGAATTGCCAGACTTTATCCAACTGTTTTATAGGAATATTATCCAAATAGGATTCATTATAGGACCAGGAGGTGGGTGTTGTTTCAGTTAGGGTTGTACTGAATGGCCAACTGAGTACCTTAACCCTTTGAAGATTGTGACACATTTTTACAGTTTATTCTGGCTAGCATTAGATGATTTTAAACAGTTTAAGAAGTGTCTGTGGGAATGATAAGGGTAAAGACTATCTCAATACCTCTCACTTCCATAAGCCCTTCCTAATCTGAATAAAATTGTCTAGTAATAGCTGGAAAACAGAAAAGATATGCACATTGGATCTTGAATGTTTAGTTTCTTGAATTTAATTGTACATCAAGTCTGTTAGTTTCAGAAGTGGGCAAATATATTTGACGAGGCCACAATTCTTGACCCTATTTTTTATTGGATACATTTACTCACTAGAACAACTTTGAACTTCACTTTAGTTGTTTTTCACACACGGTTAGTTCTGCAATTAAAGGATGGATTATATTCATATGGTGAATTTGCTCATCGTCGTCAATAGAATACACAATAACAATAATGGTACCGGGTATTCAAATTAAAGTACTCAGTTGCCATTCACCCATTATAATAAGCTCTGAGGTAGATAGAGACGAAGGGGACAAGAAGTTTGGAGTTTTCTTAGAAGTAAAGTTTTGTATCAAATTACCATAATCATCCTTAGTAATCCGTTCATTACTTCATTCAGTGAAATCTAGGTAGTATTTCATTACTGATATGCATTATGAAATTACTGATGATCGCTTAGAATATTGCCACACTCTTTCAATTCACACATGCCACATTGCTTACCAGAAAAATAACACTATCAGAAAATATACTCTTAAAAAGACAAAAATATTCAACCATCCATATTTGTTTAAGCATTAGATTATCATAATGCATGCTATTATATAACTAATTAAAAGCAGCCTTTGTATGTGTACATTGAGCTGAAAAATTACAAATTTTAACAGCATTTAGTGACCAAATGCACAAGAACGTGATCTTCATCTTTGCAACAGACCAAAATAATACTTTGTTGCCATTAATAAAATTATGTATTTTGCTGTTAAGTAACTTGGTAGAAGCATTGATATATAATCAACTTGAAATAGATGCAGAGATGTATGGAAGATGCACTCCTTATTTGTATGTTTATTATCTATCAACAAAGTTCACAAATCGGTATATAACATGTAAGCATATCGAACAGTGATTTTTATATGTGTTTTAATGCGTCCTTTAGTGTAAAATATGTGGTAAGTTAAAAGTCACACAACTTTTGCTAATGGTGTTACATTTTTAGTAGTTAGGCCTACAGGAGTTGGAAGTAATCAGTCACAAGATTCTTAGCAGAATTTTGTAGAAACTGAAGAATATCCAATATGTACAACGATCATGGTATTCAGTGCCTCATTATATATACACTATAAAATTATGTTAAGATTAATATATCTTCATGAATAGTAGATGTGAGTATTACATAGCAGTCATATTTCATGTAAACATAATTTAATGTAAACTTACACTGTCAAGACAAATACTTTTAACTAACTGAAGCCCAATGAAGCTATTATTTGCTATTAAGCTACAGGTCTCCCTTGATATACGATTGGGTTACGTTCCTGAAAACCCGATCTCAAACTGAAAAATTGTATAGCGAACCCTAGAATTAATGGGGTAAACGGGGGTGCATTCTCGGACCAGCCAAAGCCCAGACCTAAACACCTAAAAACCTATAATATTATCGTAAATCGGGGCATCGGATAGTGAGGGAGACCTATACATTTTACGTACCATAGTCTTACATTTTTAGAATAGCCATAAAGAGGTTATGTGTGTGTGACTAATGACTGCACTTGTATTTTTTGTTCTAGCGTAAATGTTTAAAGAATATTTTTTAGCTCCATAACTTTGCCACCTTCCTTGAAAAAGTGTGTGTGTAAGTGATGGGTTCTCTTTCTAATGTAAACAACCCTAGTGTTGCCATTGCAATAATGTCACTATCTGTCATAAAGATTATCTGAACAATCAACATACCGGTAGCTGATACTACACAGTTTCCTAATATTGTAGAGATGAAAAATCTAAATCTATATTACCACCCGAGATTCCAGGGTCCGGATACTCAGAACACTTACGATGCCTTATATCCCTCTGGTCGCCGTATTCTAAATGCCGACATCGTAAGTCTAGCGCCAAAAATACTCAAACTGTTGAAATAACTTTGGAAAGTTGACAGAATGAATATAAGCACCATATGAGGCGGAGCACTTTATTGACAACGTTTCGCAGATAGCGCGACACGTCATTGAAGTGCTCCTCCTCATACAGTGTTTATTTTCACTCAAAATACTGTCTTTACTGGGATAGTTTATGATATTCTAGTTTTCCTGAGTATGAGGAAGATATGATGTCGTAGCAAGGAATATAGCTGTTAATCGAGTGGTTTGTTATGCCTCTGAACCGCCTTAACTTATGGTATCTTCGAGTATCCGGGCCCAGCGTGCGGACTCTGTTCTTAACCCTTTGAGGATCATAATGACGCATTTTGACATTTTATTCTGGCTATCATTAGATAAGTTTATACAGCTTAAGAAGGATTTTTGGGAATTAATAGGTATAAGACTATCTCAATTAATCCTAAATTGACGTCCATATACCCTTCCTAATCTGAATATAATCGTCAGAATAAACTGTCAAAGCGTGTCATCATCCTCAAAGGGTTAAGAGCAGCGACTACCTTCTGGCAAACTGTCATGGGATGCACACAGTCTGAGTCATATATATCAAGCATGTACATTATTCCATCAAGAATAACTGCATGAGATCGTTAAGTAGGTCTTTAACCCCTTCAGTACGATGACGCGTTATTTCCATTTATTCTGGCTAACAGTAGACGAATTTATGCAGTTTAAGCAGGTCTTATTCAGCTGGTTTATTAAGATGGTATTTACCATTTTGAGTCCGAAAGGTATATTATAGAGGCTAAAGAAACCGCTTAATGGTAGTCGGAATATAAACAAAAAATCTGCTAAAAGGGTTAATCCTAGAGTATTATGATTTAGGATAAGTGGTCGCAGTAATATAATGGTAACTTTCTGTGTTGGGTAATTATTATTAGTAATTATTTCATAAATGTTTATACATATTTTAATAATGCATCACTTAGCTCTACTCCCACTAGTTCTGTATATTTTGATAGAACTAAACTTAAAGATGCCCTTAAATTCCTCCTTTTCAATACTTATGTTAGATTCGGGCCGTACATTTTCAAACAAATATTAGGAATTCCTATGGGTGGAAATGCTAGCCCTTTAATTGCAGACATATTCTTGCTTGCTTTAAAATTTAAATATATAAAAGACTTAGTTGACAGTAGCAAGAAAAATAAAATCCCAGAAAAATTAGCACTTGCTAAACTGTTAAGTAATAATAGTAGATATATTGATGATATTCTTGTTTGCAATTTGTTAAATTTTAATCAAGTTGCTAAACTTATTTACCCTAATACTATTCCCCTCACACAATGTAACGTAAATTATAAAGTTGAAAATTTTCTTGATATAAATATAGAGATTGTTAATGAACAGTGCATACTTAAAGTATATCACAAAGTTGATGATTTTAATTTTAACGTAATAAACTTTCCTTTCCCTAGTAGTAATATCGATAGTAAAATAACTTATAATTGTTTTTATTCCCAATTAATAAGATTTTGTAAAATCTGCACTAAAGTAGATGACTTTTGGGCTAGAGCTAGGTTACTATACAGACTCTTAGTGGACAGAGGTTTTGAGGCAAGTAAATTGTTCCATAAATTTAATCTTTTTAGGGTCAATTATTGTGACTGTATTCTAAAATTTGACATCAATAATTTTAATCAAGCATTTTTAACTTGAAGTTTCTTGTATAACCTCTGCTTACTTTTTGTCTGTATTTATTGTTTTTTGTCTGTATTTATTGTTTACCTTTTTTTTTTCTATTATTAATATTAATATTGATGATTTTTTAAATTTATTGTTCTTGTTAAAAGAGTACTCTTTGTTTAAATCTGTTGTTACTTCATATTTTGCAATTATTTGTCTTTATATTATATGTATTCATTGTCGATAGTATCAATTGCTTACTTTTGCGATTTCCTTAGTTTATTTGTGCTATAAATATAGGTTATTTGTAGGGTAGTTATTGATAGGGGTCACTTGAGGCGGCCACGGTCCATGTGCCAGTACGCTAAGCATTACATATGCACATAATGTATCAGTAAATTGTTTCTGCTACTTAAAATTTTATCAATATCATCAGTTTGAAAGTCTTTTTGAAGTATGTGCGAGACACTGGATCCTTGGTCACCCAATAGTGTTGTTCCATGTCGAGTAATCATTGATTACCCGACATGGAGCACTAATCATATACAACGTCTCTTTAAATCTTTAAAGTCTCTTAAACATGAGAAACAATTTGTTCTCAAGTTGCTACAAATTCTATACCTAGAAAGCCAAACCGAGTATTGTACAATTCTATATCTAAATCAGTCCAGAGGTATATCTATTTTATTTATTTTAAATAATTGCAGGCGTTCCAATTAGTCCAGCCTTCATTGACGCTTAATAATAAATAGTAAATATCAAATTTGACTAATTTCATTGTTATCAAGATTAACATGTCAAGCAGTCTGATGTAAAATAAGTTTTAAAATATCATTAGATGTGTCACTTTTTCAAGTTACTTAATGATGTTGCTTGAGTGATATACATGGATTATATGGGACATTAGATATATTGCTTATGCAGCATTGTAATAATATATTGCAGTCAAGAATTTTTTACAGAATGAGTATGCACTCATTAATCTCCAAAGCATTTTGTTACTCAAACTGGTTTTAGTTACACATGATTGCCGAAAGAATTTTGTTACTCAAATAATTTAAGTACCGGTATTTATTTTCCTCTAGAGAAAATGTATCAATCGGTTACGCAATGTATACACTTTCAAGAGGGAGATACAGTACTTGTATGAGGAATCCGTTCGATGTAAAGTCCTACTGTAAAATGGTCAAACCTGACAGAGCAAGTTTATATTTCTGGGTGCATTTTAGCTTTTTTTTTTTTTTTTTTTTTTTTCTATGTGATTGAGGGAGGCAAAAGGCATAACTGCCTATAGCGAGTGCCTCCCCCATAGTTGAAAGAGTGACAGGGCCAAAATCAAGGGACGTTCGAGCCAAAATGCCTGGACACACGGAGTTTGAAGCAATTTAAGTCATAGGAAGAGGGAAAGACTGATTCTGGGAGAGAGTTCCAGAGCTCAGCTGTTGAGTAGAAGAAAGTTTGAGAGTAACGTTTCACTCTTGGGTTGGAGAGTTGCACAGAGTAGGGGTGGGATTGAGTTGCAAGACGGGTACCACGTGCCCTACGTAAAGGAGGTGGTATGCACTGGGATAGCTCTGAGGAACACTGATTATTATAGTAGCGATAGAATAGCGAGAGAGATGCAACATTGCGGCGGAGAGAGAGAGATTGCAGAGAGCTGGTGAGTGGACGGGAGTTAATGATACGAAAGGCCTTCCTTTCAACTTTGTCTAGGAGAGCGGTGTGAGAGGAACCTCCCCACACATGTGAACAATACTCAATACAAGGGCGCACTATGCCCCTGTACAGAGCAAGAAGCTGTGCAGGGGAAAAGAACCCCCTAAGGCGGTTGAGCACACCCAGCTTCTGGGAGGCTGCCTTAGCAAGACTGGTAATATGGTCCTTCCAAATGAGAGCAGAAGAAAAAGAGACACCAAGAATATTGAGAGAAGATGAAGGGTTGATTTTTGTATTGTTGAAGAATAAGGGATAGTCCGCTGGGAGATCCTGACGGGTAGATAGATGGAGAAATTGGGTTTTGGAAGCATTAAAGTTAACAAGGTTTTCTCTGCCCCAATTGGAAATAGTATTTAGATCAGAATTTAAGAGTTCTATGGCTTCATTACGTTTGTCGTTGAGGGATTGCTGGCTGGGGCGTTCTGAAAAACTAATGGAGTAGTGTAAGGTTGAGTCGTCTGCGTATGAATGGATGGGAATTAAGGTACAGTTAAGGAGATCATTTATAAAAATTAGAAAGAGAATAGGAGATAGGACAGAGCCCTGAGGAACACCGGAGTTTATAGGGTGAGGAAGTGAACAATGGCTGTCCACAACCGCAGCTATGGAACGGCCGGAAAGGAAATTAGAGACAAAGGCACAGATGGAGGGATAGAAACCGAAGGAGGGTAGTTTAGAAATTAAAGATTTATGCCAGACTCTATCGAAGGCTTTCGATATGTCTAGTGCAATAGAAAAAGTCTCACCGAAGTCCAAAGCTTGACCAAACAACCGAAAAGTATCTCGGTCAGATTCCTAAATAAAAAAACTCAAATTAGGCGGACATGAATACAAAATCATTTCTAATTCTAACATATTATCAGGAAAAACCAAGTTTCTATGATATAAATAGAAGTGGGGCGGTGTATAGGCTCCAGCATCCATCACAGCCCTTTAACCTGACAAGCGCTAAATAGACCTAGGGGCTAGGGTAGTTATTTGTGCATTTCTAGCCTTGGATTCTGACAGAATTCGTTATATTTACAATATAGAGCATTATTTGTTTTCGGTATGCTTTTATTTTACATATATGATGTATATATGAACCTTCAAGAGTGCTAAAATAAATGGGAAAAGCATTTGGGTGGTGAAAAACGAAGATATTGGCCACCCGGTCATAATCTCAGGCGAGAGAGAGCCACAGGCAACCCTCCTCTCTCGCTGTCTGTGAGGTAACTGAGACGAGCGGGGCGGTGTGGGCCGGTGTCTGGGTGTTGCATAACGATCTTTTCTGCAACCCACTTGTGCTACATTATCGCGGGAGAGAAAAATAACCGATAAATGATGATAATAAGAGGAAAAATAGGTGATAATTGAGGAGGGGAGGGAGGGGGGAATAAGGTGGGGAAGGAGGGGAGGGGGGTGGGTGAGATTTACATGGATGAGTACTGGAGGGGAATTATCTCACCTAGAGACAAATTCCTTTGTTTTGATAGGCCCTTTTTTTTTATGGAAGGCTTTTTTTATGGTCTTGCTTCCGTGAGGCCTATCGCGTTCCCTATAGGAAGCCTTCCGTGAGGCCTATAGCGCTTGCCGGGTGGGGGTCACCTGCTTTTGTTGTCTCCATTTCTCTTTTTCTCTGGCTTGTATCCATTCGGCCCCATTTAGCCAACTGTATCCAGATGTTGATTTCTTCCTGGCGAGCGAAAGCGAGCCAGCATTGTATGGAAAAATTGGGCTTCGCCGGAGAAATTTTTCTATCGAAAAATGTAAAAATTTAGCCTGCTGTCAAAGATTTATATAAAATATGGTGGCTCACTACTGCTCGCCAGGAAAAAATCGACAACTGGATGGAGATAAACGTCTTTAAACAGTACGCTAAATGGGGCCGAGTGGATACAACCCTGAGAGAGAGGGAGAGAGAGATAAAAAAACGAGGTGGGCCCTCTTAACCCAAGAAAGAGGTAGAATGCTAAAGAGATGTTCTCCCTTAAATCGGATATAACTCATGCTTAAGACAGATTCATGCAAGCGCTTTTTCTGGCAACTATTGCTCGGCAACTTCTATGGCAACATTTTGGAGCTCTTATGCAATGGTATTGGCAACTAAACTGAAAGTAGAATATATACTGTAGGTACCGGTAGCTCAATACTTCTAAAACTTTCATCCAGATGCTGCCCAAACTAAAACCGCCGAGGAAACACTTGCCGGAAAAAGTGCTTGCGTGAACCCCCCTTAAAGGCCTGGAGGCATATGGATACTGACAGAGGAGGGCCCTGGAAGTGATGGTGGAGGCGAGGACCAGGCCGTGAGAGAGCAGGGTAGGGTTGGGGTAGCGTAGGTCCTTGTACAGCGGCGACTCTCCCACCAACGCCCCAGATAGTGTGTGGCAGGAGACGTGGCCGCCAGATACCAGTGTCGTCACCTGCGATACAGGATAGGTTTGCCAAGGTTTTTAAATGATAACTAATTATTAATTGTTAAGTCATTACTGATGGCAAAACTAGAATCTGGATGGCGTTATGCCATGTAAATAATTAAAGCCGCAGCATGGAGGGAATAGTGTAAATGCAATTATTAGTGATTAAATGTCTTCTTCATCTATTTGGAGTTGCTCTTCTCATATTGATCGTTCACAACCTTTTTCATTACTTTTTTTTATTTAATCATATTACATGTTATTCCATTTTTTAAATGAGTGAAGCTAAATCACTGCCACTTAAACATTTTCGATGAAAGTATAGAGTGGTAAGTGTTAGTTGATTGTTTCATATCAATTGGGAAAAGAACCATCCAGATTTTGTTAATAAAGATCAGTGGTGATGACATAATAAATTGCAGGTGTTTGCCTGAAGAGAAGATGGTTTTAATATATTGAAGCCACAGGAGACATTGATCATTTTACTTATATATTGATATAAGTTAATTATTTTAAGAATCTCAAGTGTTAGCCTGAATAAAAAATACTTTTGATATTATATGGTCGTAAATTAGTTTGATGAGTTTACTGATATAGTAATTTATGAAACATATTGCTAAAGAATATTATACTGCAATATTTTCAAAAGAAATATTAACCCTTCCTGTACCAGCGACGTCGGCTATATTTTATTCTAGCTATATTTAGACGATTTTGTGCAGCTTAGGAAGGATCTATGGTAGTTAAAAGGCTTGACTGAGATGGTTCAAAGCCTTATGATTGCTAGAGATCCTTCCGAATAAAATAGATTAGCAGTAGCCAGAATGAAGTAAAAAGGATGTCGACAGTACAGAAGGGGTTAATAACAGAAGCGACGTTGAAAAGCACGCGTCAACTAACAAAACCATTCCAAAGGTCCCAAGAGAGCGGGGGCGACGAAGTGGTGATGTGGCCCAACAGAAAAAAATGGATCTGCATTCCCAAAGACGAGCTTGATCCTCCTCCCTAGAACTCGGCTTGGTACATGGACAGGTGGTACTCCTTGGTCAGCTGAGAGACCACCAACATCCGACCATCGCAGCTGCACAGAAAACGAGGATGCGTTGCGTAAAGCTAAATATTTGTCTTGTTAATCACGATTATTGTCTATGATAGAGTAGTTATTATACCATTCCTGGTGACCTAATATATCATACCATACCTGACCTTCCTAGCTAACCTAACCTTCCTAGGCAACCTGACCTTCCTAATTGGGGGTTGCAGTGATAAGTGGCCGGAGTGACCCATCTTATAACTTGAAGTGAACTGAAATAATAACCTAGTTGCAAATATGTCTTAATTGTTACATATTTTAGTAATCACACAAATAAACTTCAATTTTAAAACTAATCTCTGGTTGAGGGTCTCAAATGCATTAATCGGGTCATCACAGTCAGAGACGCGTGATCTGGTCTAAATCAAAATCATTTATTTTTAGTAAGCAGCCATACTGTTACTGAGTAAAACGTAAGAAGACTCTACTACTTACACATACAATATCTTCAAACAGCGATGAAATTTGTATGACTAATTATTTGACATTATTAGTAGCTTCAATAGAAATAATATTATTATCGTGGAGCTACACTAGAAAGTTACTGTTCGCCCTCAACATCTAGATAAATAGTGCCCCTACCATAGTCTGGAATCCACAGAGAGAGCCGGAGAACACGGAATAGGTGTGAGGCCCCCGAGGTCTTCGTCCACCATCAGACATTGTAGTTCCTATTCCACACATACTGCCAGCACGGGAGGTCCACCTTCACCCTCCATGACACATACTTGTGCACCGGTAATTAGTTCACCTGTATGCACCATATTTAAATAGTGATAACTTTTACACTATAATAAATTAGGGCTTATCTACTTCCAACTCCAAGAGTATTATAAAACTACTGATTTTAAGGTTGAAATGGTGATACACTTCGTAATGTAGACTCATTATGGCCAGTTTTGACATTATAAACACAGCTAATGTTAAATAAATATTGGTTGGAATTTGTATTATATAAATTAAAGCAAAGAATATCACAAGCTAAACTAGGTAACTTAACGTAAGCAAAAATGCTGCCTTAATGTCGCCACCTGTACTGAAGACATGACCCAAATCTCTCCATAACCAACCCTCCTAATATTGCTAGACATGAAGCCAAATGTAATTCACCCGAGTTGTGCCAGTCTTAAATAGAAAGGACTACTGGGGATTATTAACCCATTCAGCTCAAGCGACGTCTGTTGGCCGACACCTACTTTTGTAACGCACAGTCCTAGCGATGGCCACTGGACGTCGGCTATTCTTACCTTATCACAATAATTTTAGGCCTCCCAAAAGGCTAGTAGGGGTCTCAAATTTGGATGCATGGTAACTTAGGATGTGGAGCAAAGTTGGCAGCCCACAGAGACCACCTTGGGCCATCCCATTTTGTTGAACATTATAAAAAAAGAAGAATAATGCTTGGGACTGGGTGTTTTAAGTTACTTTTCAGACGGGGCTCAGTGGGTTCAAACAAGTGGCGACATTAATACAGTGGCGAATTAAGTGTTGCTTATGTTACAGATAGTTAACCGTGTAAAAGAATGGCCTACCTTGTTAATAGTCTTGTCGAAGGTATAGTGGCACTCTCTCCCAGGCCCTCCCCATAGCTTGATGATGCTCTGACCACCAGGCCTTCTCGCAGTAACCCCATCAAACAAGAAGAAGAAGAAGAAGATAATTTGAGGTACAAATATCAGGTAAAGAATAAGTAAGGTGTTTCAATTTAACCCGAAACCGACTGTACACTATCGTGTATGCTAGGCTATGCATGTCCCAAGCAGCGCTTCCCATAGCTTATATAACGTTGATCATCATGTCTTGCATAGGCCTATACTGTATAGCCTAAGTGGTGATTTTTTTTTTTTTTTAGGCTATGGGTTGAAGGGGCGGAGGATCCGAAGACCCCTTTTCACCCTGCCGCGTAACCTATTTTACTGTCAGGTGAAACAGAGGCAAGGGGTGTGAAGAGATTGCCCAAACGATTTCCACCAGCCGAGAATCGAACTCGGTCCTCCCGGTTAGAAACCGAGCGCTCTACCAATGTCGCTACTGGTCACCCCAAAGTGGTGAAGTACTGAAGTTGGTCAATATTTACGAGTCGCACCACAGCTCGGATCTCATTTCTAATGGTGGACAAACTGGATTTTAGGTCACGTATGGGATATATAATGTTTTGGTAACATTCAAGACAGCTTAGGCTAATAAATTATTTCTAATAAATTATTTCTAATAAGGCGGCGAAAGAGGTCTTGAATGTTATCAATGTTTTAAATGTATACTATAGCTGAATGCTAGACTACTCGCCCCACGGGACAGCTCGGCCCACGGCGAGACAGCTCGGCCCAGTGTTAATTGCGAGACAACACGGCCTTTCACAACCCTTATTTGCTTCGACAACATAAAAATGATATATATGGCTATATTGATCATTTTGGTGAAGAAAAAACTATCACTAGGCCTACGCCCCTATCTATTTATGTATCTATCTTATCGTTTCATATCAAACACGTGACAATTCATTTACTTTTATTTCTCGTATTGATCATTTTGGAATCAATATGTCCCTATCTAACCTAACCTAACCTAACCTAACCATAGCATACCATGGGGCTGAGCTGTCTCGCCGTCGTGGCCGAGTTGTCCAAAAGTGGGCCGAGCTGTCCGAGCCGAGTTGTCCCATGGGCCGAGTCGTCCAGTCACCCTATAGCTTTGTCATAAAGCATTAGTCACCACAATATATATCTTTACCGCTACATATTTAATTATTTTTCCTTAGACTTTGTGGGTTAAATAAGGGTGGAAGGAAAAATGGCGGGCATCTTGGAACTGAGAACTAATATTTTTCACTTTTTTACCGTATTTTTAATATTTTGTCATATTACATATCATTGCTAACCCTGCGGGGATTTGGGGGCGGCAGCCCCCAGGTTAGGTTAGGGTAGCCTAATGACAAAATATGGTTTTAGGGGGCATGTTTTAATATTGCAAAATAATGGGTATAATAATAATAATAATAATAATAATATTTATTCAGTTAGCAATTTACAGAGTTGGTACCACATAGTATGTTATAAATATGACATGTACCAGCCTTGCATAATTCCAACTAAGGATAGCCCAATAAGGCCGTTAGGCGTATTTCCATTGGGGTCCTTGTGGGATTAGGTTAGCTGGGGAAATGGGGAGGATAAAGAAATAGATACTTTAGAGAAAGTATTTCTAGGGGGTTATTTTAAGATACCTTACATCCTATAGTAAATATCAGTAATCCGTAATCAGTAATCATTTCAGTTTGGTTTGTCTATCTCTTATGTCGTATTTAGTAGTAGACATAAGCTTGGTGCTCCCTTCTCGCAGCTGTCCGGTTCAGGTGTTCCTTCAGGCTACGTCTGGAGGAATACAGTGTTCTCTTTTCACGGACTGACTGGGGTAGGTCGTTCCAGTCTTTGATGGCAGTGAAGAAGAATGTTTGCTTACCCTGTCCTTGGATTCTCGGGACCTTAAAATTAAACATCCTGTTTCTTGTATTATGTCCACTCCTCTCATTTGCTTTAACAAAATCATTCTTTAGATACTCTGGAGCTCTGTCATAGAAAATGTTGAAGGCATTAGTGAGCCTGATTTGTTTGGCCCTGTCAGAGACATTGAGCATACCTAGTGACTGAAGTTGTTCCTGGCCAACATGTGATCTGGGTCCTAGGTTCATCATGAACCTAACCATTTTATTTTGAGTGACCTGAAGTTTGTGCTGTGCTGATTTAGATGATGCAGAGTACCAGGATGACACAGAATAGTCAAAATGACATTGAACAAGCGCTTGGCAGAGGGTCTTTTTGGTCGCCGCGGGCAAGCATCCCACCTGTCTATACAGGTATTTTATACGTGCTCTACACTTACTCAGGATAGATTCCAAAATTGTTTCACCTGACAAACTCGCGTCCAGTTTCAGTCCGAGATATTTAACTTGTGACACTGTTGTTATAGGAATATCATTACAGTTGACCGAGAAGCCCACAATGTCTTTCCGTTTGCGTTTTGTTCCACATAAGATGGCTTCCGTCTTGCCCAGGTGAAGAGATAGTCTATTGTCCACTAGCCATTCACTACATGATGCTAGTTCTTTGGAAAGTGAAGCGGCAATACTTATTGGGTCTTTTCCTGAAACCAGAAGCACGCTGTCGTCTGCATACAGTAATAATTTACATGAGACGCTCAGTTCCATGTCGTTCACATAACAGAGAAAGAGTAAGGGACCAAGGATACTTCCCTGCGGGACCCCACAGTTAATTGGCATAGGATCAGATATATTATCATCAATTTTGACTCTTTGGGTTCTACCACTAAGATAAGATTTAAACCAGTTCACAGACCCTATGCCCATTGCTTGTAGTTTATTACATAGGATATCATGGTCTACTGTGTCAAACGCTTTTTGTAGATCAAGAAGAACCATACCGGTGTAGTTACCTTTAGACATTTCTTTACGAATGTGATCCGTTAAGTGGATGAGACAGGAGTCTGTCGAGTACATGCATCTGAAACCTGATTGAAACTTATAGAATAGATCATTTTGTTTGAGGTAGTGTTCAATTTGGGTGTATACCGCTCTTTCAAGGATTTTAGATACAATACATAATATGCTAACTGGTCTGTAGTTGCCAACTTCTAGTTTATTTCCTTTCTTGAATAGAGGGGTTACAATTGCTTCCTTCAGTTCAGCAGGTACTGTGTTGGTGTTAACCTGACAAGCGCGATATAGACCTAGGTGCTAGGGTAGTTATTTGTGCATTTCTAGCCCTGGATTCTGACAGAATTCGTTATATTTACAATATAAACCATTATTTGTTTTCGGTATGCTTTTATTTTACATATATGATGTATATATGAACCTTCAAGAGTGCTAAAATAAGTGGGAAAAGCATTTGGGTGGTGAAAAACGAAGATATTGGCCACCCGGTCATAATCTCAGGCGAGAGAGAGCCACAGGCAGCCCTCCCCTCTCGCTGTCTGGGAGTCAACTGAGACGAGCGGGGCGGTGTGTGCCGGTGTCTGGGTGTTGCATAACGATCTTTTATGCAACCCACTTGTGCTACATTATCGCGGGAGAGAAAAATAACCGATAAATGATGATAATAAGTGGATAAATAGGTGATAATTGAGGAGGGGGGGAGGGGGGAATAAGGTGGGGAAGGAGGGGAGGGGGAGGGGTGAGAAACACATGGATGAGTACTAGAGGGGAATTATCTCACCTAGAGACAAAATCCTTTGTTTTGATAGGCCCTTTTTTTTTTTTGGAAGGCTTTTTTTTATGGTCTTGCTTCCGTGAGGCCTATCGCGTTCCCTATAGGAAGCCTTCCGTGAGGCCTATCGCGCTTGCCGGGTTAATTGACAAGTTGATGATGTGGGTTAGGGGGCCTGCTATACCAATGGCTCCATCTCGTAGAAATTTGGCAGGAATTTTGTCTGGTCCTGTGCTTTTATGTACATTTAGGTTAGACAGCTCGTCAAAAGTGTATTTTGGTGTAACATTTTGCAATCCAAATGTGTTTGGGTGTATGTCTTTATCTCTGTAGAAATTTCGAAAGGTGGCCGTTGTTGTCGTGTATTTATTGAGAGGTTGAGGGAGGTTCTGTGCAAGTGTGTTTGCTATGGAGGTGAAGAAGGAGTTGAAGTAGGTTGAAATTTGTCGTTTATCGTGGCAAATCTGATCATTAATGGTGAGAGCAATATTAGTGTTAGACGAATCCCTTGTCTTGTTGCTGTAGCCTGTTGTTTTTAGGTGCCTCCATAGTTTCTTTGGGTTATTCTGATATTCCTCTGCCTTATTGTGAAAATAATTAGTTTTCGCTGATTTTATTTTCCTACTTAGTTTATTCCTGGCCCTGTTGAACTCATGTTTCAGACCTTGATCCTGTCTATGTTTCGCTAGCCTTTTTAACAGATTGTCTCTGTGTTCCAGATGGTGTAGTATGTCATTGTTGATCCATGGGTCTGACCTTGCTTTAATTCGTATGTCTTTCAGAGGAGCTATTTCGTCTAGGATGTTTGTGATGATGGTTCTGAAGCCAACCCATGCGTCATTAACGTTTGTACTTCCAAACACTGGAGACCAGTCTGTATTCCATAAAATGTCCAGAAATGTTTCCTTATTGTAGTTTCTGAGTGACCTTGTTTTGATAACCTTGTGATTCTCTAGGGTAATTTTTGTGGTTTTCCGTGTGCAATATGTGACGAAGTGATCACTTATCCCAGTCTGTATAACCCCTGATTGGGATATTTTGTCCTCTCTGTTACAGTTTATGTGGTCTAATATTGTGGCAGTGTTCTCAGAGATACGTGTGGGGGTTGTGATGAGTTGTTTGTGATTGTGCATTGTCAGTATATGCCTATATTCTCGTACAAGCCTATCATTTCGTTGTTTGTAACACAGGTTAAAATCCCCTAGTATGATGGATTCATTCCGAGGGTCTAGCGATGACAAAGTTAAATTCGTTCAAATTTGGTCAAGAATTGTGTGTCGGCTGGTGGCCTATAGCATACCCCAATTGTGATGGGTCTTGTCCTCGGCAGGTGTAGGTCGATCCACAGAGCTTCGTGATTTTCTACATGGAGGTCGGTCCTAGTTGTGTGTGTGAGGTTGTTTTTTACATACAGACATACTCCTCCCCCATGCCTATTGCGATCATTCCTAACCATATTGAAACCTTGAATGTTTATTTCACCATCGTTTATACTTGAATCCAGCCAGGTTTCTGTGATTGCAATTATTGAAGCTTTGGCCTTATTAGCTAACAAGTTTATTTCTGACAATTTATGGTACATTGATCTGGCGTTAATGTGGATAAGATGGAGCCCTTTGTTGTTTATTGTTGTATAACAGATGGCGTCCAAGATGGCGGCGGTCACCTGTTCAGAAGAAGAAGATGTAAACAACAACATTGAGTGTGCTACATGTGGACTCTCCAGTGATATGGACTACTCCATAAGTTGTGATGACTGCAGAAAATGGCTACACTATGAATGTTGTGCTCTACCAACCTTTCAAATATTTTGTTATGCTGCCTCAAAAAGAAAATTCACTTGCCACCCATGCACCCTATTGAGGTTTGGGGACGAGGACACTGAGGAGTGGCTAAGCAATGCAGAGGAAGCTAAACACAGGCAAAGAACTGTAATTAGGGCAGAACTGAAAAAGAAAGGTGCAATCACCAAAGACACTTCTGACAGTTAAGGCCAGGCAAATTGGCTCAAGTCAAGCTCTGCCTGAAGACAAATCTGAGGATATCTTGACACAAACCGAGGCAGCTCAGACCCTAACTACACCAGAACTACCAAACAACTCTGATGACCCCAATAGGAAGCAAGAGGACAAGACTGTTGACCTAGGATTAGGGAATACACCAACAGACCTCAATCTATCGGTCGAATTGGCTCTCAGTAGGCCTAGGCCTAATTCCCAGACCCAAGGCCATGAATGCAGCCTTGCTAGAACTAGGCCTAGCCCAAGACAGAAATCCTCAGATTCCACAGCATACCATCATTCCCATGTCACCAGAATCTCACCACAGGACAGGAGAAATGGCAGGTTGACTCAGCTTGCCCAAGAAACCCCCATATGTAGGTACCACAGACGGGGAACATGTCGGCACGGCAAATTTGGGACAAAATGTGAGTACCGTCATCCTAAGGTCTGTCGTAAACTCCTAAATCATGGGCCAAATAGAGACCAAGGATGCCAACTAGGGAAAAAATGCTCATTTCTCCACCCTAAGATGTGCGAGGACTCCATCTCCAAGCAGGAATGTTTGAATAGTAACTGTAAATTACCTCACATCAAAGGGACAAAGAGACACCAAGCCAAGCAAGATGTAAATCCAGTACTGGTACCTGCCACCGCTCAAGTGCCCCACATGGCCTCGAAGAAAGTCGACGCTGTCCAGGATACAAATTCAGCCCCTGCTTTTTTAGAATTAATGGTGGGGGTGAAAAGGACCCTCGACACGCTAACGAAAGCCATGGAGTCACAAGCGTCCATAATCAGCACACACCTAATGGGCAATCAACACAACAATGTCCCAACACATACCCAAATGTTTCCATGGCTAAATGCCATGAAATCATGCTAGAAAATGCAATGATGGGCAATATTCAAGGTCTATTCCCTAAGACAAATAAAAGCAAAATCCCCTTCATTGCTGAGCTTGCCGAAGAAAATGACCTAATGTTCATTGCCCTGACAGAGACTCATCTCAAAAGTGAGGTGAGTGATGCAGAAATAATAGTGGCAAATTACACCTCCTACAGAGCAGATCGTGAAAATAGAAGCCATGGTGGAGTCATCACATATGTAAGAAATGACCTAGCCTCAGATACAAAACCAATACTAGTCTACTCTGATACTCAAGTAGAAATGCTGGCTCTCCACATTAAGTCACTCAATGTAATTATTCTCAATTGCTATCGCCCCCCATCATGCACCCTTGAAAGTTACAATAATTCACACAGCAGAATCGACAAGCTAATCGACGATATGCCAACCCCAACACCAGACATCATCATCTGCGGAGACTTCAACTTTCCTATCATCCATTGGCCAGAAGGAAAGGTCTCAGGAGGTACCAGAGAGGAGCAAGCACAAGCCAGGCTTCTCCTTAAACTCTCTGACAAGCTTTTCCTCACACAACTGATAACCAAGCCTACCAGAGTCAATAACACACTCGACCTCCTCTTCACTAACAACCAGGATATAGTTGCCGACTACTCAGTGGAGAAGACAATATTCTCTGACCACAGCCTTGTAACTATACACACTATGTACAGGAAGGCTGGGGCTCAAGCTGAAACTGTAACTCCGCCAACAAAACTAAAATGCCCCAGAACGAGAAGCCCACCACAGAAGCCATGAACGAACACCACACAGAAACACCAAAGGAAAGGTCCACAGAACGAAAGGACCAGCTGACCGAGCCAGCCATTTCAGACAGCCCAAGCCCGCAGGGCTAAACAGCTCCAGGACACACCCATTTACCTTTTCTAAAACCGACCATTTTCCACACCTCACGTACACTAACCCCTCGTGTCCTACACTTATTAACTACAAAGATGATGAACAGGAATATACATTCATATTAAAAACACCCATGCCTGTCCCGACGTTGAGCCAATGCCAACACATCAGACAGCCATAATTATATCTATGTATGTTCTTGCATCCGAGAAGTAGATGTTATATATCTTAGAAGTTAAAGCACCCACGCTGTCCCTAGATCTCTTATATCATTTTCCATGACGAGTATAGATATATGTAACCCGTGCTCAGTCGCCCCTTGCATTGCTCCTCTAGTGACTAAGTATTAATATTAACATTCCCTAACATCTTGTCTTGCCAGACTAAGCTTCTGAAGACCCATCGCCCCATAAATCTATGTATGCAATCCTTAGGTTAAGTATTTTTATCCGCCATTGTGTTCACCTTTTTCCATTTACTTTCCACAATTGTCATACGTCTTCCCCTTGCCTCCTTCGTATCCACAGTCCACACTACGCCAATTTACTTCGTGTCTTACACCTCTTACCCCAACCAGAGATTATATAAGATAACCTGGTTATCAGTATCTGTCATAAGTACCCCGAAACAATAACTAAGTACCCCTACGAACTGCCACTGTGGTTGGTATTTTATATTTAATAGAAAACGCAGTTCCCAGGGCCAACTAATAGTATCCATAACCCTCTGACTGATCACATAACTCTATCTTTTCCAGACTCATATACCACCCCATAGTTGCATTCCCCGGTAGCATTTGGCTAACGTATTCTACTGCCTTTTCAAACTTCCATATCAATTGTAGCCTAATGCCACCCCCACGCCCAGGGACCTTAGGGGCAAAATTTCCCTGTAGCCCTTGAACTCTCCCCCCCCTCTCATTAAGACACCCGCGCTTCTCGACTCTTGTCCGACCTAGCCTCTCTCTCATACCTCTTGAAGATCCTTGAATTGTCCGTTACTAATGCTCTCCAACCTTTTATATATACTCCTATCCAGCCTACCTTCACTTAGTAGGCCAGAACAACATTAGAACTTTACTAGCCCCTTGCATGCCATCTATTCTCTTACAACACATTCACAACCCTGCACCCAATGGTCGTCGGTGCGAGGCTAGCCGCCCCGCCAGTAACTAACTTCTATTGTCATACTTCCAGATAAATGTGGCAGAGTTAGCAACCCAGTCTCCACCATATCCAGCAAACCCTACAATTAACAACCAGCCGAGTAAAACCAGCTAGCTAAGGCACCTTCGGTTTTGGTATTAAAGACACTCACATCTGTCTCATACACAGAGGGTTATTACAAACACTGGTGATATGGCAAGCCCCTAGCCACAGCCGCCGGACGACTATATCAGAGAGGGCGCCCAGCTCCCCCTTTTTGCCCACCCGAGGAGGGAGACCCCCACCCCCGCGGAGGTATACCTGGCCCCTGTTTTGACTCTCGAGTCATTGCCAGGTAGCACAGGAATTCTTCCTATCAATGAACTAACCATGAATGACTAACACCTTTACTAACCTCTATTACCTCACAATAAACCATTTACCTTTCTTGCATGCTCTGATCACTAAATTAGCACCTCAGCTATACCATAGAATGAAGATTGAACAATCTAGAGAGACGCTCCTATCACAGCTGTCCCCATCCTCCTCGCAAAGTAGATCCAGTCTCTCTCCCCTAAATACGTCCAGTATAGCCAAAATAGTACCTCTTACTAAGGCTCAGTTGTATGAAAATATAAAGGCTTCCTATCGCCCTGTGCCACAACAGTAAATACCATCTTACCTAGTCCCCATATCTATTGAGAGCTCAATTAAGTCCATAAGACTCGAGATCCCTACTGTCTGCAGGGTCCAGAACCGAGCCTATAAATCTAACTCCCGCCCCCAGTCAAATCAGTTGAAAGCTAGACACCAACCAGGGGTCACTACTCTGCAGTTAATTTCTAGCTCTGCCCTTGTGTTGTTCCGGAGTGAGATCCCAGAACCGGCAGACTCCGTGGCAGATTTGGATAGAAGGACCTGCCCACGTATTGAAGAACTTCACACATATGGCCCCCCTGGACGGCCGCGGAACCAGTCGTTAGCCCCCAACATCATGGACGCAAGATAACCAGGACCAGACCCATCAGATACTACCCAAGATTCCCTTTAGCAGTATTACATATTACTGTGCTGTTTTAGATTCACTAATTAATATTTCTACGAAGTGGCTAAGACCTTGCCCAGTGTAATTCATACTTAACCATTCCATTTGGGACGTACTAAGCGATCAGTGCTCTTTAATTAACAGGCGACCTTGACTCTCGTAATTACTTTATTCAGATATTAAAACTCTAGTGATATCTAACGTTCACCCACTGATTTGCGTTCTATGTATTTCTGAGACAAGGATATAAAACTTAGATCAGTACCCCCTGAGGTAACTAGAATTCCCGTGCTCTAAAAATACGTGTGTCTAATCTAGTCTGTGAACTACTACTTGTGCACCAGAGCTACCAGTAATAAATCTAACAGTGAATATGAATCTATAAGTAACATTGATGGTCTTCGGTATATAAACCTGCGAAATCAAAGCCAGTGATCAGAAGATTAATACCTGAACGTTGGAAGTGGGAGACTAGGCTCCATCCAGATCCACTTATGCTAGTGTTGTTCAATTCTATTATATTGTCTTACACAAGTATTCTGCAGTGGTATATCAATAAACGTGATCATGTAACTTGCTACCATGTGTTTCTTTGTGTTCTCTATTCCTCATATCTTGTATTGTGCATGCAGCCTTATATACCCAGTCAATTTAGAACTCACATTACCCAAGTTAAACCTGTAGAAAAACAGGGCATAACATTGGCGGCAGCGGTGGTTCTTGATTCGGATAAAAGGTTGCATTACACTGCAAGTTTGGAACAGTAGAAGCATGGCAACATCGCGAAATCTTCAGCCATTCGCACACATTCCCAAGTATGATATAAACACTTATGATATCACCAGTTACTTAGACATAATAAAGCCAGTGTACGATGTGGTACTTCATAATGACCACGAAAAAATCGCCTGGGCAATTTTGCATATTATACAGTTGGGAGAAGCCGTTTCCCAACTTGTTGATAAGCCTACCTTTCAAGAATTTGTTCACCAAATGGTGACACAGGATACGCCAGAGAGTACCTGGAACCAGTTTCGATCCTTCGTGATCCGGACCTTAGATCCACTTTTGGGTTCCCCCGTCGCCCCCAAAATAATAAAAGTCGACGAGATCAAGTATGAAGGGGATATAAATGTGACCCTCATACAACTCTACAGATACGTGAGGACCACGTATAGCTATGAAGATTACGACCAACAAAATGAACTCTTATTCACCGCTTTGTTAAACATCCTCCCACCCCACATCACCGCCCATCTCGACCCGTATGGCTTATTCGAAGAACATATGCTCGCCATCAGAGAAGAATGCCTACGCAGTTCGATGAATCCCCTATCCAACCTTTTAGCCCCTATCCAAGACTCCGTGCACCCTTCCAAAATGACTTCCGGTGAAAGTCCAACTCCAGTGAACTCTCCCCCCACCAACCCTCAGCAGCCCCCCCACCAAAGGCCGTATTCTAGCTATGCCTACCTATGTAGGCCTACCACAACATATTTTCCACATGACCCCAGAAATGTTCAGCTATCCCCCCACCAACAAAATTTCCCTTGTGACAGTTTACCGACCTCTCCCCCCACCAACCCTCAGCAGCCCCCCCAACAAGAGCCGTATTCTAGCTATGCCTACCTATGTAGGCCTACCACAACATATTTTCCACATGACCCCAGAAATGTTCAGCTATCCCCCCACCAACAAAATTTCCCTTGTGACAGTTTTCCGTCGGTAGCTTGTGACAGTTTTCAGTCAGTAGCTCCCTTCCACCCCCACACAATTCACACCCCTAGAAAACTTCGAAACCCCACAATTGACTCGCCCTCTCATGTCAAACAAACTCACCAGTCCCAGATAACCTCTAACCAGACCGAGACTGCCACCAAGAAAATTCCCCAAACTCGTCCTGTTAATGTCAAACAAACCCACCAACCCCAGATAACCGCTAACCAGACCGTGACTGCCACCAAGAAGATTCCTAAAATTCGTCCTGTTAACAACCCCAAATCAATAGATCAGTCCTCTACCAATAACCCCTGTTCTACACCTAACTCTTCCCCCACCAACCCGCCGCAGTCCCCCCAACAAATCCCGTTTCCTAACTCGCTCACCTCTCACCACCCTGACCCTCCCACACGCGCCGTTAATCCTCCCCTCACGCGTGACGACCTAAGGACCCAACTATGTTCCCCCCCTTCCCCCAGAAATACTCAGCTATTCCCCCACCAACAAAATCTCCCTTGTGACAGTTTTCCGTCAGTAGCTCCCTTCCACCCCCCCACAATTCACACCCCTAATAAACTTCAAAACCCCACACTTGACTCACCCCCTCATGACAGACAAACCCACCAACCCCAGATAACCTCTAAGCAAACCGTCACTGCCACCGACACACCCCACCACTCGGATCCTCCCACACGCGCCGTTAATCCCCCCCTCACGCGTGACCCCCACCAAAGTGATTTCCCCCCCTCATGCGTACCGAACACCTGCTCACCAGTCGGTCCCCCACCATCATGAGCCCAGCTAAACTTTCAACCTCTCCCTCTTCACCGTTACCCCACCCGCCCCAAATTCCCCCCCCAAAGATCCCGCTCGACGAAATACCACTCCCATCCCAATCCAACCACAAAACTTTTTCCACCTTGGCTAAACCCCAAAATACTCTCTCTCTCTCGCCCCAAACAACATAATCAACCTCTCAACTTCAACCACTCCTCGAAATCCCATCCATGTCTCTCCCGGAAATAAAATCAGTCTAAATTCAACCCCTCTCAAACCACAACCCTGCCTGCCCAGACCCCCCCCACCATCTCCCTATCAAATCCCCACACACCAAACCTCCAAACCACCCGATCATAGTAAACTCTCAACCTTCAGCCTTACTCACCCTTCCCCAAACCCCACTCACGACCACAACTCTCTACACAATTCAACCCCTCCCCAGCACCAACCTCTTCCGCAACAACAACCCCGACTCGACCTGCCCGTTTCATCTTTAAAACCCCCCTATCACTACCCCCGACCGAAACCACTTAGACCCCCCCTCCAAAACTGGCCTCGGGCCAGCTCGCCCCCAGACCCACATTCCTAACGACAAAAACTAACGGTATATCCACCCCGCCCTTCCAAAGTGAAAGTGAACCACCACCCCCTATTACCAGACCGTCACCCAGACTAACGGCGACCCTAAATACACCCCCCCCCCCCCCCCTGATGATGATGAGGATATTATTGTACTAAATTGTTTCGAATGTTTTCAATTCCTAAGCGATTGGGCATGATTCTATACATTTACATGTTTTCCATATACTGTATATATTATTTTTTTTCCTTAGTCATACTACTTTTCTTGTTACCTACACTTTTCTGACTATCTTTTAAATTTGCTTTATACATTGTTAAACACTTTACCTCTTCTTAATTTCCTGTGTTCTTAATTATCTGCCCTTTCTTAAATTTACATGTTTTCCATATACTGTATATACTATATTTTTTTTCCTTAGTCATACTACTTTTCTTGTTACCTACACTTTTCTGACTATCTTTTAAATTTGCTTTATACATTGTTAAACACTTTACCTCTTCTTAATTTCCTGTGTTCTTAAGTATCTGTCCTTTCTTAAATTTACATGTTTTCCATATACTGTATATATTATTTTTTTCCCTTAGTCATACTACTTTTCTTGTTAACCTACACTTTTCTGACTATGCTTCTTTTTACTTCACCCTTGAGGCTCGAGGACGAGCCTATAATGAAGGAGAGGGAAGTAAAATGCCCCAGAACGAGAAGCCCACCACAGAAGCCATGAACGAACACCACACAGAAACACCAAAGGAAAGGTCCACAGAACGAAAGGACCAGCTGACCGAGCCAGCCATTTCAGACAGCCCAAGCCCGCAGGGCTAAACAGCTCCAGGACACACCCATTTACCTTTTCTAAAACCGACCATTTTCCACACCTCACGTACACTAACCCCTCGTGTCCTACACTTATTAACTACAAAGATGATGAACAGGAATATACATTCATATTAAAAACACCCATGCCTGTCCCGACGTTGAGCCAATGCCAACACATCAGACAGCCATAATTATATCTATGTATGTTCTTGCATCCGAGAAGTAGATGTTATATATCTTAGAAGTTAAAGCACCCACGCTGTCCCTAGATCTCTTATATCATTTTCCATGACGAGTATAGATATATGTAACCCGTGCTCAGTCGCCCCTTGCATTGCTCCTCTAGTGACTAAGTATTAATATTAATATTCCCTAACATCTTGTCTTGCCAGACTAAGCTTCTGAAGACCCATCGCCCCATAAATCTATGTATGCAATCCTTAGGTTAAGTATTTTTATCCGCCATTGTGTTCACCTTTTTCCATTTACTTTCCACAATTGTCATACGTCTTCCCCTTGCCTCCTTCGTATCCACAGTCCACACTACGCCAATTTACTTCGTGTCTTACACCTCTTACCCCAACCAGAGATTATATAAGATAACCTGGTTATCAGTATCTGTCATAAGTACCCCGAAACAATAACTAAGTACCCCTACGAACTGCCACTGTGGTTGGTATTTTATATTTAATAGAAAACGCAGTTCCCAGGGCCAACTAATAGTATCCATAACCCTCTGACTGATCACATAACTCTATCTTTTCCAGACTCATATACCACCCCATAGTTGCATTCCCCGGTAGCATTTGGCTAACGTATTCTACTGCCTTTTCAAACTTCCATATCAATTGTAGCCTAATGCCACCCCCACGCCCAGGGACCTTAGGGGCAAAATTTCCCTGTAGCCCTTGAACTCTCCCCCCCCTCTCATTAAGACACCCGCGCTTCTCGACTCTTGTCCGACCTAGCCTCTCTCTCATACCTCTTGAAGATCCTTGAATTGTCCGTTACTAACGCTCTCCAACCTTTTATATATATACTCCTATCCAGCCTACCTTCACTTAGTAGGCCAGAACAACATTAGAACTTTACTAGCCCCTTGCATGCCATCTATTCTCTTACAACACATTCACAACCCTGCACCCAATGGTCGTCGGTGCGAGGCTAGCCGCCCCGCCAGTAACTAACTTCTATTGTCATACTTCCAGATAAATGTGGCAGAGTTAGCAACCCAGTCTCCACCATATCCAGCAAACCCTACAATTAACAACCAGCCGAGTAAAACCAGCTAGCTAAGGCACCTTCGGTTTTGGTATTAAAGACACTCACATCTGTCTCATACACAGAGGGTTATTACAAACACTGGTGATATGGCAAGCCCCTAGCCACAGCCGCCGGACGACTATATCAGAGAGGGCGCCCAGCTCCCCCTTTTTGCCCACCCGAGGAGGGAGACCCCCACCCCCGCGGAGGTATACCTGGCCCCTGTTTTGACTCTCGAGTCATTGCCAGGTAGCACAGGAATTCTTCCTATCAATGAACTAACCATGAATGACTAACACCTTTACTAACCTCTATTACCTCACAATAAACCATTTACCTTTCTTGCATGCTCTGATCACTAAATTAGCACCTCAGCTATACCATAGAATGAAGATTGAACAATCTAGAGAGACGCTCCTATCACAGCTGTCCCCATCCTCCTCGCAAAGTAGATCCAGTCTCTCTCCCCTAAATACGTCCAGTATAGCCAAAATAGTACCTCTTACTAAGGCTCAGTTGTATGAAAATATAAAGGCTTCCTATCGCCCTGTGCCACAACAGTAAATACCATCTTACCTAGTCCCCATATCTATTGAGAGCTCAATTAAGTCCATAAGACTCGAGATCCCTACTGTCTGCAGGGTCCAGAACCGAGCCTATAAATCTAACTCCCGCCCCCAGTCAAATCAGTTGAAAGCTAGACACCAACCAGGGTCACTACCCTGCAGTTAATTTCTAGCTCTGCCCTTGTGTTGTTCCGGAGTGAGATCCCAGAACCGGCAGACTCCGTGGCAGATTTGGATAGAAGGACCTGCCCACGTATTGAAGAACTTCACACATATGGCCCCCCTGGACGGCCGCGGAACCAGTCGTTAGCCCCCAACATCATGGACGCAAGATAACCAGGACCAGACCCATCAGATACTACCCAAGATTCCCTTTAGCAGTATTACATATTACTGTGCTGTTTTAGATTCACTAATTAATATTTCTACGAAGTGGCTAAGACCTTGCCCAGTGTAATTCATACTTAACCATTCCATTTGGGACGTACTAAGCGATCAGTGCTCTTTAATTAACAGGCGACCTTGACTCTCGTAATTACTTTATTCAGATATTAAAACTCTAGTGATATCTAACGTTCGCCCACTGATTTGCGTTCTATGTATTTCTGAGACAAGGATATAAAACTTAGATCAGTACCCCCTGAGGTAACTAGAATTCCCGTGCTCTAAAAATACGTGTGTCTAATCTAGTCTGTGAACTACTACTTGTGCACCAGAGCTACCAGTAATAAATCTAACAGTGAATATGAATCTATAAGTAACATTGATGGTCTTCGGTATATAAACCTGCGAAATCAAAGCCAGTGATCAGAAGATTAATACCTGAACGTTGGAAGTGGGAGACTAGGCTCCATCCAGATCCACTTATGCTAGTGTTGTTCAATTCTATTATATTGTCTTACACAAGTATTCTGCAGTGGTATATCAATAAACGTGATCATGTAACTTGCTACCATGTGTTTCTTTGTGTTCTCTATTCCTCATATCTTGTATTGTGCATGCAGCCTTATATACCCAGTCAATTTAGAACTCACATTACCCAAGTTAAACCTGTAGAAAAACAGGGCATAACAAAAACCAACAAACCCATTCTCAAATTTGAACTTCTTCAGTGAAGCAATTGACTGGGTAAATCTCCAAACTTCCCTCTCCCAGACAAATTGGGACCTGATCCTCCATGACAAGGATCCAAATGCCATGCTTGACACCATCCTCAGCACCCTACTGAAGGAGTGTCAGCATCACATTCCCCAAAGGAGGAAACCTTCCAACGCTCGGCACCTCAAAATCCCGAGGGACCGAAAAATCCTAATGCAGAGAAGATCATCACTCAACAAACAGCTCAATAACACCCAAAACAAAACGAGGAAGCTTGCACTATCTACCAAGATTGCAAGCATAGAAACTCAAATTAAAGCATCCCATGAGCGTCAAAAGCAAAGAGAGGAAGATCGTGCAGTACTGAACATCAAGCGGAACCCCAAATTCTTTTACAGTTACTGCAGGCGCTTCTCAAAAATTAAGACGCAAGTGGGGCCATTAACCTCTCCGCGGCGCACAGGGGGTTTTCTACAGGGTAAGACTGTGCGCACCTATGATGATTTTGGGACCTATTGCCAATTTCGATAAAAAGTACATCATCGTGTAGGGAATGTTTGCGTGCATCGGCCCATATATATTTGACCCCCAAAAAATGTCTGGGGGGGGTAGGGGAACGGTCCGTAGTTGAAAAATGTGGAGCGAATGGCACCGCGCGGCTAGATTGTCATCGAGCGGCGAGATTTCCCTGCCGAATATTTACGCGCGCAGGGGATAGAAGGAGAGGGAGGAGGGGGTGGGTTACCGCGTATTATCACGTATATCTCCTTTTTCGAGCCCTTTTAGGCTATTTAGAGTATGTATACGTGTGTACTACACCCATATAACAATGAACATGCCTCATAGAGTCCAATAAATGCAATATATAAGGGAATTATAAGAGAATATTTAGGCGGGAATGAAGATGTGTTGGAGGTTTGGCGGCAATTTATGAGCTGAGAGTGTGGTTTACGCCATACATATCACGTATATCTTGTACGTAGAGCACTGTCACGCTATAATACAGACTTGTACGTATGTATACGTGCCATATATCAAAATATATACCGCATATAAACCAATTCATGCGATATTTACGCACATTATCAATGAGTTTCTATGCGTGAACCAAGGTGTGAGTGAGTTGTGGTGGGAATGAAAGGGGGAGAGGGTGTGTTACGCCATAAATATCACGTCAATCTTGTATTTAGAGCACTCTCATGCTATAATAAAGACGTGTACATATGTAGGCGTCCCATATAACAAGGAATATACCGCATATAGCCCAATTGATGCGATATTTACGCAAATTGTGAATGTGTTTCTAGCAGACGGAAGCCTGAAAGGGGGGGTTGGGGGTGGGTGGGTGGGTGGGAGGGAGGCATGCAGGGGTGCAGTGAGTGAGTGAGTCGTGGAGAGATGGAAGTCAGGCAGATCTCTAGATAGATAACCAGCTTAGTGATAATTGTGGAGGCGCCCCAGGCGTATTGATGTTTGGTATTTTGACCCTTATGTCTACCAGATGGCTGGTGTTCGTTGCCATCAACAGGTCTACAATAACATGAGTCAGGAATGGAGAGAGAGAGAGAGAGAGAGAGAGAGAGAGAGAGAGAGAGAAACTGAGACATGCGTATGTCGTACATCTAAATGGACTTCAGAATTGCATTTTTATGCAAGCAGACATTGCATTTTAGACACATGTGAAGTACCACAGAAACATGTAGGCCATTGACTGTAAATAAAGTACTATATTTATAGACCACCAGCGACGGTGCTGAGTCAACACAGGCAGATTGCCTGTTGTGATAGAGGGCTAAATATAGACTGGTGTCTCCTTACACCTGCGAAAGGGTAGATTGCCACCAGAGAAACGTTTACTTATTTATTTCGAAGTAATATGCAATCTAAATGTATATTCGAGACCTACTGCAATTATTTGTATGACAGTCATGACTATGTATAATCCAATATACGCGCGTAGGCGAGACATAAGAAAGCTGGTTGAGCAATTTTCGACACCCACACAGTTATTATTCATTTTTATTTACAATATTATACAATACAAATGTATTTGTGAAGAGTATTTTATCCATTATTGTATTTATACCAATTTTGTTCCCAGACAGAGCTGCTGTAGCTGGAGAATCAAGGAGCGGCAAGGGTCACCTCGTGACCGCCTGACCGTGTGAAAATGAGTGGAGTCACACTGAGAGGGGCAATTTTGCTGAGTGTTTGGGCAATTTTTGACAGAATAAAGTTATATAATTACTAATTCTTGACAGAGACAAACTATTATAAACCTTGGCATGATATAATTGATAATCCCATCAATTTACAAACGTAAATTGGTGGGATAATTCATTTTTTTTTGTATATTGTCATTTCGATTGTACACACGAAGTTTTGAGTGATATTTGGTATGAGCTCCTGTGGCATGGTTGGTAAGGTCGCGGACTGGAAAACTCAAAGTGTCGTAGGGTAGTGGGATCGAATCCAGGAGGGGGTTATGGGGAAGGTTTTATATTGTCTAGAAAAATTTTTATAAATTTTTTTTTTACAAGATCATGCCATTGTATTCAAACAATATGAAATATTCATAGAATATATCATATTGTAAGAATACAATGACATGACCTTGTTTTCTTTTTTTCTTTTTTATTTTTTATTTTGACATGATTTATTGAAACATATTTATTTTTGTACAATTCATTTGAGGTAAGAAAATAATTATATACACATTACTTAGGCTAATAACAAACATATATATTGATATACTAAAAAAATAAGGCATATTACATGTAAATCTTTGAAACTTATAAACTAAATAATGAAACATACAATTATATAATGTAAAAGCTATATCACAGGGACATCTTTGGAACTTATACATTATATAATATATATGTTACATTATGAGGTAGCGTGATCAATTAGGTCAGGTCAGGTAAGGTAGGGCGCGAGTCCAGGGCAGGGCAGGGCAGGGCAGGAGGCGAGTCCAGGGCAGGGCACGGGGCGAGTCCAGGGCAGGGCAGGGCAGGGCAGGGGCCGACACTCAGTAGTTCTTGAAGGTGTGGTAGTCCCTGAAGCAGTCACCCAGGCAGAGTGCAACTTTGCACTCGGCGCACATTGAGGTGACTCTTTTGGTCACATGGGGTTTCCTCACACTGGAGCTGCAGACGGTGCACTGCACCTGCCTGTGACGAGTGCCAATCAGCTCGGTGTTGGTTGTGTAGTGTCTTTCGACACCCAGCTGGATGCGGTCAGGAACGTGATCCCCACGCCATGCCGTACGTCTGTGAGTGGTGGTGGCATACTTCTCCAGGAGTTGGTAGGAGACGTTGTACACGAACTCCCGGAATTTCAGCTTCTGGTTTGGGGCCATATCCTTCTTCACCAACCACAAGTTGTAGGCGTTCAGCATCGTTATGTCAACTAGGTGGAGGAAGAGCTTGTGATACCACTTCACAGTCTTCCTCAGACACTCAACACCTGACAGCTGACAGTCAGACTTGTCCACCAGGCGCATGTTTTTGGTGTAGTCCACTACCATGTCGGGCTTGTAGATTGTCTTCCTGGTTCGGTAGTGGATTTTGCCAGAATCCACCTGGGCACCTGTGTGGACGGTGGAAAGCAGGTGGACGTCTCGCTTATCCTTCCACTTCAGGGCTATCAGTTTCCCACACTTCTCGAGCTGCTTGTATTTCTGCCCCTTTCGTCGCCTTCTTCGCACATGCCTCTCGCGGTGTTCCTTGGCCAGGTCGTCTTCTGAAGGTGTGTCACTGGAGGAGGCATCTGTGAGAGGAATGACATCACCTGTGAACTTTGGCATAAACTTTCTTGTCTTTCTGACAGTCCCACATGACCCCGTTTGGTTGTCATAAAGAAACTGGCAGAGAGCAGGAGAAGTATACCAGTTGTCAGTGTAGATGATGTGGCCTTTGCCCAGGTAAGGTGCCAACATTTTCCTGACGATGGCACCTGACATGCCCATGGGGTCATTGGCAGCGGCTTTCGGTATGTCAATGTCAGTGCCTGTATACACGATCATGTCAAGCACTATTCCAGTTTCACAGTCGCACAACACGAAGAGCTTGATTCCGAACCTATGCCTCTTCAAGGGGATATACTGCTTGAAAACAAGACGTCCTTTGAAGAGCACGAGCGACTCATCAATCACCAAATTGAGGAAGGGGTAAAAGTATTTCCTATACCTCTCCAACAACATGGTGAACACATCCCGAACTTTCCATATCCTGTCAATCCTGTTAGGATTTTCGTTGTCTGCAAAGTGCATAAATCTTAGCAGCAACAAAAATCTGTCACGAGTCATGAACTTATTGAAAGTTGGGGTGGCGATGAGAGGGTCGTGCTTCCAGTAGTGTTGCAACACATGCTTCTTGATCAGAGGCATGAGGAACAACAAGGCAAAGAACGTCAGAAATTCTGCCACAGTCGTATCCACCCAGCCTCGTATTCTCGCTTTTGGAGAAAGGACGTCCAATCTGCCAAACACCCACCTGTAGTAGGCGTTTGTTTGGGCAACGATGTACGTCATTACCTCCATGTCGAAAAAAGCGAGGAAGAAGTCGCTTTCGTTCGCTTGATCATCACAGGGCCAGTTGTCAGTTGTTCCTGACGTCCCAGGATTGAACTGGGGCACGTCAGGTACAAAATTGACCCCGTCAGACCAATCGAACGAAGGCATGCCAGGGATCGGAATGTCGTCTGCGTCTTCTTCTGCGTCTGAAATATCGCTTCCATGGTCGCGATACAGCACTTCATCATCATTACCCTCCTCTTCACTCGACAGACGATGCCCTTCCTCGTTTTCGTCACCGACGTCGGACTCACTCCCACTGTCCACTCCCAAATCCCCCCACCCTTGGTCCCGTGCTAGGGCTTCGTCGTCGAAACCCGGGCTGCCAATGTCCTGCGAATCACCATCAAACAGCAGGGCGGCATACTTAGATGGTGTAAGATTTTTCCGGGTCACTTTGGCACGTGCGGGAGTCTTATGGACAGGGACAGCAGAGGTGGTGGCAGGGGCGGCGGCAGAGGTGGTGGCAGGGGCGGCGGCAGGGGCGGCGGCGGCGGCAGGGGCGGCGGCGGCAGGGGCAGCAGTGGTGCGTGGCCTTGATGGCAAGATGATGGTGGTGCCTGTCGCCCTTCTCTCTGTTCCTTGGGCAGGGGCGGCAGGGGCGGCAGGGGCAGCAGGGGCGGCAGGGGCGGCAGGGGCAGCAGGGCCGGCAGGGACACCAGGGCCAGCAGTCGCTTTCCCAGTCGCTTTCCCTCTCCCTTTCCCCTTCCCCTTCCCTGTTCCTTGGGCAGGGGCGGCAGGGGCGGCAGGGGCAGCAGGGGCGGCAGGGGCGGCAGGGGCGGCAGGGACACCAGGGCCAGCAGTCGCTTTCCCAGTCGCTTTCCCTCTCCCTTTCCCCTTCCCCTTCCCTGTTCCTTGGGCAGGGGCGGCAGGGGCTGCAGGGGCAGCAGGGCGGCAGGGGCGGCAGGGGCGGCAGGGGCAGCAGGGGCAGCTGGGCCAGGGGCGGCTGGTGGTGGTGGTGGTGGTAGGGGCACTGTGGCTGGCGTACGGGTTCTCTTCCCTACGCCCGTGCCTTTAATTTTTCCTGCCCCCGCAGGTAATGCAGCCCTAGGGCGGCCTCCTGCGTCGCTGGTACCGGTGGCAGGGGTGGCAGGGGTGGCAGTGGTGGCAGTGGTGGTGGTAGTGGTTGTTGCAGTGGCCTGGGTCGTGGTGGCAGTGTCCCGAAAGACCAATGACCTCTGTGCCATTGCCCTGCTTGCACGTGTTTTACGTGCTTTTGGTGCTGGTGATTCGTCCTCTGAGCTGTAGGGCGTGTCGTACTGGTAGCTAGGGTCTTTGGCAGCCACCCTCTGCCTTCCACGGCGGCTAACACCACCAGAAGGAGGGCTGGTTGTGTCATCAGGGAGCGAGCGTGAGGGACGTGTAGGCTCCATGACTAGTGCGTGGTTACTGGCGCGGTGGTGCTTGCACGAGTGCGGGGCGAGCGTTTGGCGGGGTGGTATCGAGAGTTGACATGTAGTACAATACCCACACCAATTTTCAGCCGCCTGGCTATAAACGCGCGGTTTTGGTACGTGTTCAAAGTCTCTGCTCTTAAGAGTCTACCCGCAGTGCGCCGGGGGAACTCTTAAGAGTCTACCCGCAGCTCCCGGGTTAAGAACAGAGGATGGTGAAGCTGTAAACGACCCCAAAGATGTATGTCGGATCCTGCGAACACAGTACGAGAATGACTTCAACACACCACGGCCAGCAACTGCAATCCAGGACCCCAAAGCTTTCTTCACGGAAGACACTCCACAACCGACTCGACTAAGTGATATTGAACTGACTGAGGCAGACCTACGAAAAGCCATCAAAGAACTGAGAATGAATGCAGCTGCTGGTCCTGACGGAGTACCAGTCATACTGCTGATTAAATGCTGTGACGCCCTGATTCCTCCTATCTGCAAGCTTTGGAGACACTCAATGGACACAGGCACAATTCCATCCTCACTAAAACAGCCCATCATTACTCCAGTCTACAAGGGTGGTGAAAAGAGCCTGGCGAAGAACTATCGACCGGTAGCTCTAACATCCCACCTCATCAAGATATTTGAAAAAGTCCTGAGGAACAAGCTTGTCAACTTCCTGGAGAAAAATGGCCTTATGAACTCCAGCCAGCATGGCTTCCGGAAAGGCAGGTCATGCCTTTCGAAGCTCCTAGCACATCATGACTGGCTACTCCACAGGCTTGCAGAGGGAGAAAATGTGGATGTCGTGTTTCTAGACTTTGCTAAAGCATTCGACAAGGTGGATCACGGCATCCTCCTTCACAAGACTAAGAAACTCGGCATCCAAGGCAAAATAGGTGTGTGGCTGCACAGTTTCCTCTCCGCAAGAACGCAGACTGTTGCTGTTAAGGGCCACACATCTGAAAAGTCCCACGTCATTAGTGGAGTACCCCAGGGATCAGTATTAGGACCTCTGCTCTTCCTTATACTGATAGGGGACATTGATGATGGAGTTGGTCAATCAGTTATCTCTTCCTTTGCTGACGATACGAACATAAGTCGTGTCGTCAGAAATGAAGAGGATATTCATAATCTCCAGGATGACCTCGACAAAATCTACAAATGGGCAGACGAAAACAACATGACCTTCAACGAAGAAAAGTTTGAAGCGTTACGATGTGGCCCGAAACAAACCCTAAAGGACACCACCAAACTACTCACTGCAGGCGGCCACGACATCACCCCCAAGCCACATGTGAGATGCCTAGGTGTGCAATTGTCCGACGATGCCACATTTCAACACCACATTTCTGCAGCTGTCAAGAAAGCCAAGGGAATGGCCGGATGGATCCTACGGACGTTCAACTCCAGGGAACAACTCCAGCGGCTCGCTTGGTGTAGTGACTAGCGTCTCGGACTTCCACCCAGAAGGCCCGGGTTCGCGCCCACGCTCGGCGCATTAAAGATTTTTCACAAGCACTGAGTCGTTACCATCCCTCATGAGCAAAGGAATGGGGTAGTAGTACAGGACCCCAATGGAAATACGCCTAATCGGCCTTATTGAGCTATCCTTAGCTAGCTTAGCATGCACTAGCTTTAAGAACTATTATTATTAGTATTATAACAAGAAACAATGCTAACTCTCTGGAGGTCTATGGTACAACCCTTCCTTGACTACTGTAGTCAACTATGGTCGCCACACAAAAAGGGGTACATACGAGATCTTGAGTCCGTCCAGAGGTCCTTCACTAGAAACATTCGGGGGATGAAGGACCTTAGCTACTGGGACCGGCTCAAGAAGCTAGGGCTGTACTCTCAGCAGAGAAGGTGAGACAGGTACTGCACAATTTATGTGTGGAAAATCCTGGAGAAGCTGGTTCCAGATCCAACTGGTAATGAACTCCAGGAAAAACAAAATGGTCGGACTGGAAGGAAGTGTGAGAGGAGATCCCTCCCAACACAGGCACCAGAACGAGTGAGATCCCTCCTCGCGTCCAGCCTAGGCCACAATGGACCAACAAATTTCAACTCGCTGCCCAAGGAAGTGCGAGACATAGTAGGTTGCCCGGTAGACAGGTTCAAAGGGTTATTAGACAAGTTTCTAAAGACCCTCCCAGATGAACCACCAGTGTCTGGATACACTGCTAACTGCCGGGCGGCCTCAAACTCTATACCGGACCAGACGGACCTCCTTCGAAGGGACGCACGGGACGGACGCAGCGGTGGCGGACCACGACTGTGAGGACGGGACCTCTAGACGACTTCAAGTAAGATTCAAGTAAGTAAGTAAGAATGAATGCAAGGCACACTTATTGCAAAGGAATTCCCGTTCTTCACTGTTGGTCTTCTTAGAGATGCACTTCATGTGAGCTACATGTTTACACTTTACACAGTTTTGGATCTTCTGACGTCGTGTTATGAGTGATTCACAAATAAAACAAATGGTTTCGCGATGTTGCACAGCTGAGTTCCTACATTTAACACATTCAACTTCGTTTCTACTGTTAACGTAAGTACATCGGTTATGAACAATTTCATTACAACTGTTGCATTGTAAAAGTGAACTCCTATTGTTGAAACCAATATTACAGACTAGGCCCTATACATATTTTTTTCTTAGGCCTACTGTTTATCATACGCCGTGGTGGTCAAGTGGTGAGCACGCTCGCGTGTGAATCTGAAAGACCCGGGATCGAATCCCTGCCACGGCGGACAGGTAGTACGTCCTAGCAACATGCTTGCACCCAGTCAGGGGACATCCTGACGACGTATACAGACAAAACACACATAACAAAGCCACTCCAACACCTTCCTCTCTCTCCAACACCCCTTCTCCCCTCTCAACACTCTTCTCTGAGCTATTGCCGATAAAAATGGCATGTTCAGTCCTGTACAGAATCGTAAGATGCAGAGTCGTAAAGATGCCAGGACGAGCTCATCAGCGGCGGATCCCCAGATCGACCGTGGTGATTGTCACCTAAACATCTACAAAACAAACAAACAAAACAAACAATACGACTGGAGGTGTGGTTTGGTCCGCGTCGATTAGCTGTTTGTGCAGGAGAGGGTAGGGGAAACTCGCGGTCGGGCTGTTGTTGTTGTTGTTGTTTTCATTGTCCGTTGATGCTGCTTCCCTGTTGATGTATTTGCGAGTGCTACCTGTTTTTATTGTTGTTCTTGTTGCATGTTGTGCTACTTGGGTCGCCGATATCTGTGGTATTAATGGTAATGCTGTGGGTAATGTAGAGTTGGTGGAGTGGGTAATTGCTAATTCCCTGCAAGATATGAATTTACAGAAGCAAAAACACCTTTAAAAACACTAATCAATGAAGGAACTGATGAGAAAAAGGATTATAATACAAAAAACACATACGTGACCTAAAATCCAATTTGACCCTAATGGTAGTTTTGGGTTCCTATCATTCTATGCTTCATTGCTATATACCGGTACTTTTTATCCAAGGGAAAATAGGCTATTTAGGCTAGCCTAGTTTTTTTTTTTTTTTTTTTTTTTTCCATTAGGCTAGCCTAACCAAAAAACAACCTAACCTAAATGTATTTGGGGGCTATTAGGTTAGGTTAGGTTAGGTTTTTTGGGGTATTCTGCAGAACAACTACTCGATTACTAGATTAGTGACGATTACGGGATTCCTGTCTCATGGAATTATTTTTTTTCGATCTTACCTTACTCAGGGGACCTTAGTGATGTGCGGATAAGTGCTACTTTTCTTATTTTGTCGATTTGATTTTCACTCCCCCTAGGCTATAGGCTAACATTATCAGTTATTTTTGTACTGCCAGTCCAGGACAATGTTTACATTCTAGCCTCCTTGGAGGCTCCTCCCCGATGTTTAGTAGCCAATCGGAGTGGAGCTTCACCTACAAAAAGTCAGTACATTTTTATTGGTACAGTACTTTCCTGTTATCGACAGTCAAAGCTGAAGATTGCAGAGTAAACACCATAGACTTTATCCCATTTTTTTTTTTTTTTTTTTTTTTTTTTTTTTTTTTTTTTTTTTTTTTTTTTTGCCTAGTGTTAATACCCAATTAGCGGGGGTGTGTGGGCGGCAGCCCCCACCCATAATACTAGGATAGGTTAGGTAAGGTTGTTAGGTTAGGCTAATGTCTTTTTAAAGTTGACTAAATCGAGTAAACTCTTAGATTGTTTGGGTATCTGAATTTCAATTAACAATGCAAATGCTAATAAAAAGTGCTTTCCGCACTTTCTAACAATAAAATACACACTTACAAAACATTAAAATACATAAATAAAATAAATAAAACCTAAAATAACAGGAGTTGTAGTTATGCAGAATTACCGGTTTTTTGGTTAGGTTAATGCTAAAAAAAAAAAAATAGCCTAGGCCTAGGCTAAGCCAAGAAAAAAAAATATTTTCCCGTGGATAAAAAGTATATAGGCCTAGGCCTAGCAATGAAGCATAGAATGATAGGAACCCGAAACTACCATTAGAAATGAGATCCCAGCAGTGGTGCGAGTGCGACTCGTAAATATTGACCCTGAAGTTCCCTAAGAGGTGAAGTACTGAAGTTCCCTAAGAGTTATTGATTGTATCGCACTCTATAGCATGCACTGCCACGCAACCTCACCACAGCACCTCGGTCTGTGTACACTAGCCTAGGCTAGTATGAATTCTATTTGATAATTACTCAGAAAAGGCTTGCCGCCTTATTTATTTGGGACAGTCACGACAGTGCACTGTGCAGGTTTATGGAATGGTAGCATTCAAGGAGACTACTGCAGGACTCTTCTTACCTCTGACCGGGTATAGGCTATCCTAGTGTTTCCTAGCCTATACCCCTTTGAAAGGACATTAGCCTAACCTAACAACCTTACCTAACGAACCTTACCTAACGAACCTTACCAACTCCGAAAGGAGTTGAAGTAGGGGAGCTATCCCCCCGCCAAAGGCGGCTTTCTAGGGCCTTTCCTAGCTGATGCTGAGAGGATTGGGTTCTAGTCATGTGGTGATGGGCTGCTCTATCAGAGTGAGAGCTGAGCGATCTCTGCCATACCCATTACCCATAGCTTACTCTGACTGTTCCTTTTACTTATATATCTTCTAGATCTCAAGTGACGGCGTCTTTTCCGTGGATCGACCTCCTTACTGCCAACCTAAAAGTTGGCAGATTGGGAGCCAAAGCGTCACATTTTTCCCTTGCCCCTCAACTTTCCCTTCATAATTGCTGAGGGGCACAGGGCTTTGGTTTCCCGGGCGTTTCCTCGCCCTCCTCAGCTCCCTGAGCTGAGGTGCCTTAGAGTGGCTTCGGTTACCTGGGTTTTGTTAGTGGTAAGCAGGGAGGGTTTTGTGGGGGCGCTCTATAGCCTTGGCCTTGCTCGGGACCTTGGGGCTGTTCGGCCAGGCAGCCTGGGGAACAACAACAACATCAACAACCTTACCTAACCTAACCTAGTATTATAGGTGGGGGCTGCCGCCCCCACACCCCCGCTTTGACTTAGATTTTTGGTGTATTTGTCTGAAGTCACTGAAGTGAGTCTTTTTCAATTTGTTGATAACGAAAATCCTCCATGCGGACTATATGGAGAAAAATATGGCGAATCTATTGGTGCCTATTTTCCCTAATAAATTGTTTCTCATAACGTCGCACTAGTGTCCTTGAATATTATCTATGGAATCCTCATACTGTACTTATGTATAGGCCTAATCCACTATGGGAGAATAATTTGGATCACATTTATGATTTATAGCCTAACCGAATAGGCCTAGCCTATTACTGAAATACACTAAAGTCCCATCACTCTCAGAGCTCCCTCGGGTGTCCTCACTGTTTACAAACGTCTTTATTAAGGCGTATAATCGATATTTACCCCCTGCTGGCAACATAGGCTAGATGATGATTTCAATAAGTCTTGGGGTGAGGAGGAGGGCCGGGGGGGCAAAGCTCCCTTCAACCCGTCTTGTATCCCACGTTGGAATTAGGCCTACAGTATATCGAAAAGACGAAAACCATGAAAGCACTCATTTCTCAAAATGTGGAGGAATAAACGTGGAAAATAAGATAACTCATCCCCGTTTACCCTATTAGTTTTAGGGTTCGCTATACAAAATTTCTTTTTAAGATCGGGTTTTCAGAAACGTAACCCAATCGTATATCGAGGGAGACCTCAGACCTGTACATATTTTTTCAAGTCTTCAAAAGTCAAAACATTTCTTTCTCTCTCTCCACTAGGTGTTGAGACTCGTGGGCAGGCAGCCAGTGTAAGGGAAACGTGCGAGCCGTCATGGATTCTGGCATTAAAACCGTCAGTGCCAGTCAAGACCAAAATAACCACCACATTGAAGGTTTGTATTAATATTTGTTTTTTGTTTTTAGATTATCTGAGGAATTATATAACATTTGGCAAGATTGTAGTTACCGGGTGTACCGCCCGTCTTGTTTACACTACGCGGACGCTCACCATCATGTTCCCGTCTATTTTGACTGCCTTTGGATACAAAAATACATTACCCTAACCAAACAACCTAACCTAACCTAACCTAACCTAGTATTATAGATTTATAAGTATTTATTTTATTAGGCCTATAAGTATGTATAGATGATTTATGTTGTATGTCGGTAGTGGTACACCCGGTAACTACATCCATCCCTAACATTTACCTCTATAATACTATGCCATCTTTTAAATTTGATTACCGGTATGGCTATCTATAAACATAGGGATGTGGCAACCCCATTGTAGGATTAGGTTTTTACACTATGCCCGAAAGGGAGGTTCTGGAGCTTCGATCTTACTTTTAACCATCGTGGCAATTTTACCAACACACCTAAACATCGTTTGATGCGAAAATATACCCAGGGCAGGAATTGAACCCGGGACCCTTGGGTATGAGGCAGACACCTTACCAGTTAGACCAATAGAGATATCTCACTTGGCCTGATCGGATCAGGTATATTTCTGGAATTCCGCATCTTCTTCTGTTTAGGCTAACCTATTTTTACTGACTTTACTTCATCGCTCATCATTTGTGGAGAAAATAGCCCCTGGAGGTTGGGCCCGGGTTCCACCTCCAGAATTAACTCCAAATGATGGATCAGCAAGCCTCGGAGCTGGGCCGATTGCCTGCAAAGGACCCAGTTCTGGCTGATCCTCCCTACCTCTTTAAAGTAAAAAGGGTTTGGCTACTGACTGACTGACTGATGAACAATTTTAGGCAGTACCGGTACTGTACTATTATTGGGTGAACCTGTGAAAATCCAATTGTGACCCTTATATAACTACTAAAGCTTGAATAACTTTGAGACTCTAATACATGTCCAACAACTATTAATACACTTCCAAATAGAATTTATATGTGATTTTTTTATGTTGTGTTGTACCTTTTCGGGCTCTGTCTCGAGTTGGCCACCCAGCTATGGTGTATGTGCCTGAGTATTAAACATACCGTACATTAATTCACTTCAATTTTTTCAGCTGTGAGAAATTTTCTGGCCTCTTTTGATTCTGGTGGGTTTATGAACTTGTGTTAGATGTATTGAGCTTTATTTGAGTTAGTGCAGCAATCAGAATTTATTTGAGTTATATATCCTCTGTAACTGAAGAAGGGCTAGAGAAAATGGGCTGTAAATTTCCATGTTAGATGTATTGAGCTTTGGTGGAGCTAGTGCAGTAATCAGGGTTTGTTTGTGTTATATCTCTGTAAAACAAGAAGGGCTAGAGAAAATGAGCTGTCAATTTCCACACCTATTCTCTGGCTGCCTCTTCCCAACTGGTAGTAAAATTGGTTGATTACCTTTTCTCTAGTCCTATTTAATTAATGAGAGGTTGAGGTCAGGATTTGGGATGGATGTAGTTACCGGGTATACCACTACCGACATACAACATAAATCATCTATAAATAAGAACATAAGAAAATGGGAGTCTGCAAAAAGCCGATCGGCCCATACAAGGCATATCCCTGTCACACCCAACCCCAATTACAAGGCCCAATTATAGACCCATCTCACTAATACCTTGACTATTGACCCCACCAAAACGGTCAGAGATTAACACAAGATTACGGGGGTCTGCTGAGCGCCGATTGGCCTACACCTGGTAGATCCCACTCACACCCAACCCATCTCGTCCATATGCCTATCTAATTTTATCTTAAAGCACCCTATCGTTCTTGATCCCACTATATCACTTGGTAGCCAATTCCACCCATCTACAACTCTGTTACCAAACCAATATTTGCCTATATCTTTTCTGAAACGAAATTTATCTAATTTGAAACCATTTGTACGAGTTATTTCGCTATCACTGAGCTTTAGTACATTTTTCATGTCTCCTTTATTAATTCCACTAACCCACTTGAATACCTCTATCATGTCACCTCTAACTCTGCGTCTCTCTAACGAATGAAAGCCTAATTTCTTCAACCTTTCTTCATACGGAAGATTTCTAATATTTGGATAATTTTTGTCATTCTACGTTGTACTCTCTCCAATGAATCTGTGTCCATTCTGTAATAAGGACACCAAAATTGAACAGCATAATCCATATGGGGTCTCACTAATGACAAGTAAAGTTTTAAGATAACATCAGCAGTTCTGTTACTCACACTCCTAGATATGAACCCGAGAATCCTGTTTGCCTTGTTACGAACGCTTATACATTGTTTTCTAGGCTTCATATCATTGCTAACAAACACACCTAGATCTTTCTCACAGTCTGAGTTTTCTAATTCCATATTAGCTAGTTTATATTTAAAATTTGTATGCATCTTCGCTATCTTTAATACCTTGCATTTGTCAATGTTAAACTTCATCTGCCATTTTACTGACCATTCGTGTAAGGTATCTAGATCCCTTTGCAGACACTCTATATCTCTAACTGAATCAAATTTTCTCCCCATTTTGGTATTGTCTGCAAATTTACTTATCCTACTAGTTATACCTAAATCAAGGTCATTTATGTATACAGTATAATAAACAACAGAGGACCTAATACAGATCCCTGGGGGACACCACTCTTGACTGATCCGTCCTGGTGGTGTAATGGTTAAGGTGGCAAACATATGTGTGTGATAACCCGGGTTCGAATCCCGGTGGATCATATATACTTTAATTAATTTCATTGGGGGTGTGGTGGTGAGATTAATAAAAATAATATTAGTACCATTTATGCTGACTCTCTGCTTCCTACCAATTAGCCATGACCTAATCCATCCAAACAATGCCCCACCTATTCCATGTGCCTCAACCTTTCTCATCAATCTCTCATGAGGGACTCTGTCGAAAGCTTTACTGAAATCTAAATATATAATATCATATGACTTGTCATTATCTACTGCTTCATATACCTCTGAGAAAAAACTAAGCAAATTAGTAAGGCAAGAACGTCCCTGAGTGAATCCATGCTGAGAAGAATTGATTAAGTTAAATGTTTCTAAGTGGTTTCTCATTTTCCTAGCAATAATTGACTAGTAGCTTTCCTATGATTGAAGTGAGACTAATGGGACGGTAATTGGATGCTATTGATTTATCACCAATTTTTGAAAATCGGAACTACATTTGCAAGCTTCCAAGCTTCTGGAACTATACCTGTTTCTAATGAATTGTTAAAAAGAAATGTTAATGGGTAACTTAACTCATCTCTGCATTCTTTTAATACTCTAGCATATACCTCATCGGGACCAGGCGATTTCTGAGGTTTCAGTCTGTCAATTTCCTTAAGCACATCATTTCTACTTATAGTAACCGTACTTAACCTATTTTCTATACTATCGCTATATACCTTACGGACTTCTGGAATCTGTGCCAAATTTTCATTAGTGAAAACGGATAGAAACTGGCTATTTAATGTACTGCACATTTCTAAATAATTTTCTGTCATTTCTTCTATCAAAGTTTTAAGGGGGCCGATTTTATCTCTAACTTTAGATTTATATAGCTGGTAAAAAGCCTTAGGGTTATTTTTTGAGTCATTGGCTATCCTATGGATGGAGTCATGAAAGAAATACTATCAAGAGCAGTGGATGTTGGTGTATCGCTGAAAAGGGAGGGAATTGAGTGGAAGCTACCTATACTGCTGTTTGCGGATGATACAGTTCTGATGAGTGATAATGAATGGGAGTTGCAGGGTCTGGTAAATGAGTTTGGAACAGTGTGCGAAAAACGGAATTTGAAGGTATATGCGGGGAAGAGCAAGGTTATGGTCTTCGAAAGGGGTGAAGTCACAGAGTGTGAGGTGAAGCTGAACGGTCAGGCTATGGAGATCGTCAACTCTTTTAAGTATCTGGGCAGTGTGTTGAGTAAAGATGGGACTATGGATGAAGAAGTGCGGGAGAGGGTACAACAGGGGAAGAGGGTTGTAGGAACGCTAAAAGCAGTAACAAGAAATAGGGTGGTCAGTATGGAAGTGAAGAATTCCTTGCACGACAGTGTGGTAATCCCGACATTGACTTACGGAAGCGAAGCATGGACGTTGGTTGAGAGACTCAGACCAAGAGTGAGAGCAGTGGAAATGAATTACTTAAGGAGTGCGTGCGGAGTTACATGGATGGATAGACAGACTAATGAGGAAGTAAGAAGGAGGTGTGGTGTGGAGGTAGATATGCTGGAAAGTGTGGAAAGGAACAACTTGAGATGGTTCGGCCATATGGAATGTATGGAAAGCGAGAGAATGACTAAGAGGGTATACGAGAGCGAGGTGGAGGGACAGAGAGGGAGAGGTAGACCGAATGAGAGGTGGAAGGATGGAGTGAGGAAATACATGAACGAAGGCGGTGCTGGTTGGGGGGAGGGACGTCGACTGACTGGGGACGGTTCGTTCGTGGCCACCCCTTCGGGGATCACGGCATCAGGCAATAGATAGATTGGCTATCCTGATTTCATAATTTCTTTTGTCTGTCCTTATACCTTTTTTAACCTCTCTTGATAGATTCTGATAGTAAGCAAGTACAGTAGGTAAATTTCGCCTTTCTTAATTTTTCTATATATTCCTCTCTTTTTTTTCCTAGAAGGTCTAATAGTCTATTATTCATCCATTTTGGTTGGTTCTGTGTTGATCTAAATTTTATTTTGGGGATATATTTAATTTGCGCATTGTGGAGTGAAGAAATAAAATTATTATATGTAGCTGTCAAATTATCCTGAGTTAAGACAGGTATCTGAGAGAGAGTATGTTCATTAGCGCACCTGGGTCCACTTAATAGTTTAACCATAGGATCGACTCTTAAGGCTCTTCTTAATCCACCATAATTGGCTTTTCTGAAATCTGGGATAAGTGTCGTATTCTCTTTAGCCTTTACTGTCCATTGTATGTTAAAATAAATTGATTTATGATCACTATTTCCTAGTTGGTCTCTTATCTCTACATTATTTATCATTTGTTCATTATTACTGAGAACTAAATCGAGGATATTATTACCTCTAGTAGGCGAGTCTATGAATTGAAATAAAAAACTATCCTGTACCGCCTCAATAAACTTTTGAATCTGAGTCGCCGATTTGATGCTGCCAATCAATATTCGAAAAATTAAAATCCCCCATAATACACACATTGCTAAACCTTGATGCTATTTTCACTTCCTGCCATAAAGCTGTACCTTCGTTTCTACTCATATTTGGTGATCTATAAATAACTCCAATAATTATGGTCTCACTACCTTCGCTAACCTCTACCCAAACACTTTCGTTATCAGTATTTAGTCTAATACCTGATTTAATACAGCTTTTTAAAGAACTCCTGACAAACACTGCTATTCCGCCGCCCCTCCTACTTGTTCGGTCGCGTTTAAACAAACTATATCCTGGTATATGGAATTCTGCTAAAAAAAATCTTGATTCTGTATTAATCCATGTTTCAGTCAGTGCTATAATGTCTATATTTTTGTTGCTAACAAGTGCTCTAAGTTCATCCATTTTGTTACATAAACTCCTACAGTTTGTATAATATAATCGCAATGAATTTATTTTACTGGTATCGGATTTACCTTTATTTCTAACTGAATTCCCATCTTCTGTTACACCTTCAATATTTCTACTAGCAGTACAATTAAAATCCTGTGACTGAAATTTTCTATTCCTATCTGATGTACCAGTACGGCAGACAATTATTCTTACTCATATTCTCAGGCTTTATTTTCAGCGAAACCCCGCGACAATCCTATCTATTGACCTAGCTAAATTTGCCACCCCTAGCCGAGAAAGATGAACCCCGTCCTGTGCGTACAACTGATTTTTACCATAGAAACGGGTCCAGTTATCAAGGAATGGTATTGCATTTGCATTGCAGTATATTTCCAGCCGACAATTGATACCAATTACCCTAGATGACCATTCCTTGCTGACCCCTCTCCGTGGCAAGATACTGTGTACTACAGGTATGCCTCCCTTCCTCCTAACTTTATCTAACACCTCCCTGTACTGCCGAAGCAGTACTTCCGCCCTACCTTTACCAACATCATTGCTCCCTGTACTGAGACAGATAATGGGGCTATCTCCAATATCTTTCATGATGTAATAAATTTCCTCTCTAACACCTTCCCAACCCCGGCACCAGGCAGACAGACAAGCTTCCTAATATCAGTACAGGTGGACCTAGCTAAGTGTCTGACCATGGAGTCCCCAACAATTGAGAAGGACTTGCCTCTCTTTGTCGATGACTTGGTAGCAGCTGCGGCAGCGGCAGGAACTCCTGGGGCAGCAGTTGAAGGTACTCCTGGGGGGGACTACTTATAAATCTATAATACTAGGTTAGGTTAGGTTTGGTTGTTTGGTTAGGGTAATGTATTTTTGTATCCAAAGGCAGTCAAAATAGACGGGAACATGATGGTGAGCGTCCGCGTAGTGTAAACAAGACGGGCGGTACACCCGGTAACTACATTCTTGCCCAGGATTTTTGGCCTACCTATAATGAAAAAGGTGTAATGCAGTAATTAGAGCTGGGTATTCTATATAGATATTGTATGTATTTAACTTGGAAAATATACTTACATAATTATACTCTTATTAGTATACAGTATAATCATTCCCCCCTGGGGGTTAGGGAATAGAATATGCCCCACGTGCCTTCTGCGTGTCGTAAGAGGCGACTAAAGAGGTTGGGTCGGTGGGCTTGCGACCCCCACCCGGAAAAAATATCGAAGCAAGGAAAAACGAACGAACAGCCTCGGATGCGGACGGAACCAACGTTGACGAACCACGACCGACTAAGGACATGCCTTCGGACATTCTGAGAATGGCTACGTGGAATGTTAGTGGCATGAATGATGGCACAAAAGAGAGAGAGGTTCTGGAAGTGTTAGTGAATGCCAGGCTGGATGTATGTGGAATGACAGAGACCAAATGGAAAGGTTCAGATGTGAGAGAGTGGGAGTGTGGAATGGGTGTGTGTGCTGGAGTGAGTGAAGGAACAGCGAGAGAAGGTGCATGTTTGTTTGTAAGTAGCAAATGGAAGGAATGTGTAAGAGAGTATGGGTCTGTGGGTTCAAGGATTGTGTGGGTGAGAATGAAAGTAGGAATACAAACGTGGGTGATTGTATGCGTGTATGCCCCGACAGAGGATATACTTGAAAGAAAGAAAGAGGAGTTCTGGATGAATGTGGAGGCGTGCCTGGAGAAGTTTGACAAGAACGAAAGAATATTTCTGATTGGGGATATGAATGGTAAGGTGGGTGATAGGAAAGTTGAGGGAGTGGTGGGAGGGTGGGGGGTACCATCAGAGGTGAATGGGAATGGTAGTGCACTTGTGGACGTATGTGTGGGGAGGAGGCTGTGGATAGCCAACACCTTCTTCCGACACAGAATGATCCACAGGTACACGTGGAAACGGATGTTGACGATGAAGGATAAGACAGTGGTGGAACGAAAGTCATTGATTGATTATGTATGTGTGGATGAACGAATGAAGAAATCTGTGATGGATGCTAGGGTGTATAGGGGTATTGGAGGGGGTCTGTCTGATCATTATGTAGTGGTAGCTAAGGTTAGGATACAAAAGAAGTGGGTGAGGAGAGCGGGAGGGAGGCGAGAGGAGGGTGGAATGGTGAGGAGGGTGGAGAGGTTGCAGGAGGAGGAAATCAGGGAGGAGTACAGGAGAGCAGTGGAAAGACGACTAGGTGGGTTCGACCTGGAAGTTATGGAGGAAGTGGAGGAGATGAGCAAGGTGTTTAAGGATGAGATCTGTGCAGCATGTGAGGAGGTGTGTGGAGTGAGGAGAAGAGGGAGGGGAGTGAAAGGTACAGCATGGTGGACAGAAGAGGTAAGAATAGCTGTGGAAGAAAAGAAGAAAGCATATAGAGAGTGGTTGGGTAGTAGAGGGAATGAAGATTCCGAGAGACAGAAACGAGCGAGGTACGTGGAGAGTAAGAGGGTGGTGAAGAGAGTAGTGAAGGAAAGTAAGAGAAGAGTAGATGAGGAATTTGGAAGGAATCTGAGTGTAAAATGGAGGGAGAGTAAGAAACTGTTCTGGAAAGAAGTCAAGAAAGTTAGGGAAGGTAGCAAGGGAAACAGTAAGGGTGTGAAAGATAAGAATGGGAGAATGCTAGCCGAGAAGCAAGAGAGAGTCGAAAGATGGAGGGAGTACTTCAGTGAGTTGCTAAATGAAAGGAATGAAGAGCCAGCAAACATAGCTGGATATGGTATGGGAGGGAGAAGAAGAGAAGTAGTGGAGGAGGAGGTGGGGATCAGGAGGTCAGAAGTGTGGGAAGCCATGAAAAGAGTGAAGTTGGGGAAAGCACCAGGAACAGATGGAGTGTGTGGGGAAATGTTGAGGTATGGTGGTGAGATAGTGATAGAATGGGTATGGAAAATGTGCAAACTAGCATGGGAGAAGGGGAGTGCACCCGATGACTGGAAGACTGGCATAATAGTCCCCCTATATAAGGGCAAAGGGGAAAGGGGAGTGTGTGGTAACCACCGAGGAATATGTCTTCTAAGCGTAGTAGGGAAGGTATACAGTAGGATAGTGATTGAGAGAGTGAGAGTGAGAACAGAGAAATGGATAGGCGACGAGCAGGGAGGTTTTAGGAAGGGAAGAGGATGTGTAGATCAGATTTTTACCCTGAATTGTGTTGTGGAGAAGTATCTGGAGAAGAAACAAAAGGTGTATATTGCCTTTATGGACTTGGAGAAGGCCTATGACAGAGTGGATAGAGAAGGTTTGTGGAAAGTACTTAGAATATATGGAGTAGAGGGCAAGTTGCTGAAAGCAGTGAAGAGCATGTATGAGGGTGCAAAGGCGGCAGTACGTGTGGAGAGTGAGCAGAGCGAGTTCTTTGACCTGAATGTTGGTTTGAAACAGGGGTGTGTGATGTCCCCGTGGTTGTTTACTGTATATATGGATGGAGTTATGAAAGAAATACTATCAAGAGCAGTGGATGTTGGTGTATCGCTGAAAAGGGAGGGAATTGAGTGGAAGCTACCTATACTGCTGTTTGCGGATGATACAGTTCTGATGAGTGATAATGAATGGGAGTTGCAGGGTCTGGTAAATGAGTTTGGAACAGTGTGCGAAAAACGGAATTTGAAGGTAAATACGGGGAAGAGCAAGGTTATGGTCTTCGAAAGGGGTGAAGTCACAGAGTGTGAGGTGAAGCTGAACGGTCAGGCTATGGAGATCGTCAACTCTTTTAAGTATCTGGGCAGTGTGTTGAGTAAAGATGGGACTATGGATGAAGAGGTGCGGGAGAGGGTACAACAGGGGAAGAGGGTTGTAGGAACGCTAAAAGCAGTAACAAGAAATAGGGTGGTCAGTATGGAAGTGAAGAAGTCCTTGCATGACAGTGTGGTAATCCCGACACTGACTTACGGAAGCGAAGCATGGACGTTGGTTGAGAGACTCAGACCAAGAGTGAGAGCAGTGGAAATGAATTACTTAAGGAGTGCGTGCGGAGTTACATGGAGGGATAGACAGACTAATGAGGAAGTAAGAAGGAGGTGTGGTGTGGAGGTAGATGTGCTGGAAAGTGTGAAAAGGAACAACTTGAGATGGTTCGGCCATATGGAACGTATGGAAAGCGAGAGAATGACTAAGAGGGTGTACGAGAGCGAGGTGGAGGGGCAGAGGGGGAGAGGTAGACCGAATGTGAGGTGGAAGGATGGAGTGAGGAAGTACATGAACGAGGGCGGTGCTGGTTGGGGGGAGGGGCGTCGACTGACTGGGGACAGAGGTGCATGGGGGCGGTTCGTTCGTGGCCACCCCTTCGGGGATCACGGCGTCAGGCAATAGATAGATAGATAGATAGTATAATCATTTTTGAGCAAGAGAAGTACTGTTTATGTATAAATATTGTATATATTTAACTTTTAAAATTTATGTTCAGTACATGGATTTTCAAAGTTAAAAGTACATGTAGCCTGCACTACGCTACAAGTAACTTTATAATATTTTTTGGCAAGAATGTAGTTACCGGGTGTACCGCCCGTCTTGTTTACACTACGCGGACGCTCACCATCATGTTCCCGTCTATTTTGACTGCCTTTGGATACAAAAATACATTACCCTAACCAAGCAACCTAACCTTAAAGGTGAGGCTTTTTAGTTAGGTTAAGTATTTATAGATGATTTATGTTGTATGTCGGTAGTGGTACACCCGGTAACTACATCCATTCCTATTTTTTTAGTAAGAGAAGTACAGTACCGGTACTGTAGGTGTAGTTTGTTCCACAGTATATTTAGTCTCTGTAAGATTGGTGTTTGTGTTTTGAAATACAGTGATCAGTAAGTGTTGATTATAAACGATGAAAAAGTATTGGTAAAACATCTACTGTTGTCACATTTAACTGATAACATATTGCCACTCTATCGCTCAGAGCAATAGCTAGTTTTAATACAGACAGAGTTAATTATTTATTTTGATACATTATAAAAATCAAAGGACTAACAGTCACATTTTACAGAGGACTCGGATATGGATGCTCACGAGATGACGCCCGTGAGTGGAGCAGGGGTATTGCCGGGCCAGGCGGGCAGCGAGGGAGGGAGCAGTGTCGGACGTGGAACTTGTCATTATTCCGGCTGTTCTCCGCGAAGCACAACCCTCTTCCAGCCAACCCTACCCTACCAAGCTACAGCGCTGTGGACATGCCTTCTTCTGTCCGCCCCACAGTATGGTCAGTTGAATTATAATGTAAAATTTGCAAACTAAACAAGCCAAAACTGGGACGATACAAGATAAAGGTAAAATAACTTATCAAATTCACTATGTGGAAATAACGCTTACTAAAATATAATTTATGAAATAAAAGAACACAATCCACCACATAGGGTGTACATTACTACATGAGCAAGTTAATCTGTTAATATCATTGTCAAACTGTCTTGATGGTGTGATGGTTAGAGTGTTTAAGATCTGTATGTGGTAACCCAGGTTCAAATCCCGGTAGGATCACATGATTTCATTAATTTCATTGGGAGTGTTTCGTGTTGGGAGTGAAACTAATATACTGTATTAGATTATTTATTTCACTCTCAACACCAAACACCTCCCAATGAAATTTATGAAACTGTGTGATCCTACCGGGATTCGAGCCTGGGTTACCACATACATATCTTAACCCTCTCACGTTCTTGACGCAATTTTGAGCCTATTAGGGATACTTTAAAGCCTTTGTTACCATCAGGGGTATTTAGAAACCTTTAGTTTAGTTACTTCAACCTCTGCAGTTGTCTTTGAGTTAGTTGTGGGCAGAAAACTAATTTTGGAGAGGTAATTATAAGAGCGAGAGAACTCTATTTATTATTGCTAATCTGGCAACCTCTGTGTCATAAAAATGTGAAAGGGTTAATAATTCAAACCATACACCATCAAGACAATTAAAGGTTATGTACTGTACATGACTACGATTTTATATCCATTTAATTATAGGTTGGTGAAATAATGACAGGCACGGTAATATGTCTGGCGTACGGCACTCGAAGCCGGTATCACACGAGCACTTTTTCCCTCAACATTTATCCTCAACACTGGTCTGGCAGCTTAAGAGGTCAACATTTAACGTATTTGTTACCTATAGGCTATTCATCCACTATCAGTCTAGTTTCCGATACCAGTACAAAATATTCCAGAAATTTTGCCAGTAAAATGTTGATCATCGAATGTTGTGATAGCGGCTTTAGTGGGGATCATGTTACATTGAATCATCGTTATCTTACAGTTTGGTGAAATAATGACAGGCACGGTAATATTATGCCTGGCGTACGGGGCCCTAGTCGGGATCGTGGGTGCCGATGAATATTACAGGTTGTTGTTGTTGCCCAAGCTGCCTGGCCGAACAGCCCCAAGGCCCCGAGCAAGGCCATGGCCATAACCGAGCGCCCCAACAGAACTCTCCCTGCTGACCACAATAAAGCCTGGGTGACCGAAGCCACTCCATGGCGGGGAGCTGAGGAGGGTGTGGAAACGCCCGGGAAACCAAAGCCCCACCCAGGGCCCTGTGCCCCTCAGCAATTATGAAGAGAAAGTTGAGGGGCAAAGGAAAAACGTGATGCTTTGGCTTCCAATCTTGGTAGATTGGGAGGTCAATCCACGTTAGAGACGCCGTCACTTGAGATCTAGAAAATTTATAAGTAAAAGGAACAGTCAGAGTAAGCTATGGGTATGGCAGAGATTGCTCAGTTCTCACACTGATAGACCAGCCCATCACCACATGACTAGAACCCAATCCTCTCAGCATCAGCTAGGAAAGGCCCTAGAAAGCCGCCTTTGGCGGGGGGATAGCTCCCCTATTTCAACCCCTTTTGCGGTTGGGCACCCGCCATAATATTACAGGTTATTTCTCCTTTCTTATAAACATCTTTGTCCCCTAATCCAGACCAATAAGTATAATAATGATTGTATGACTGTTATATTGATTCATCCTTTTCTTACAGGTTGGTGAAATAAGGACAGGCACGGTAATAATATGCCTGGCGTACGGAGCCCTCGTCGGGATCGTGGGTGCCGCGGCGCTACCCGGGGGGAACCTCATCTGCCTCCTGGTCCTCTTCCTGGTGGCGGTGGTGGCGGGGGTAGCCGTGACACCGCTACGATTACCACCGCTCCTGGGCATGTTGGTGGCGGGGATAGTACTCAATAGTGTCCCCCGCTTGGACTACATCGGCAACAATATTGACAAACATTGGTCTGCCACTCTCAGGTAACTTTTATTCATTAGTTTATTCAAGTGCATTGGGGTTTGTATCTATCTATTGCCTGACGCCGTGATCCCCGAAGGGGTGGCCACGAACGAACCGCCCCCATGCACCTCTGTCCCCAGTCAGTCGACGCCCCTCCCCCCAACCAGCACCGCCTTCGTTCATATACTTCCTCACTCCATCCTTCCATTGATGATTAATGTTAAGAACGGGGTGTTACTTATTTCCAAAAATTTAGAGAGTTTAACGGTGGCTTATAACACTGCCTCCTTTAAACTTATATTTCTTTAGATCGTTATTGTGGATTGTGTTCTTTTATTTCATAAATTTTATTTTAGTAAGCGTTGTTTCCACATAGCGATTTTGATAAGTTATTTTACCTTGATCTTGTATCGTCCCAGTTTTGGTTTGTTTAGTTTGCAAGTTTTACATTTTAATTTTAATAATTATTTAAGGGAGTTTTTTTGTATTCTAATTTACTCCCTAAATCTCCATCAAGCTTAAACAAATACAGGGATAGGTTTCATAATGAACTGGAGGAAATGAATAGAAATAAGGAAGCTAGGCCTAACGATGTAAATAGCCAATGGAACTTTCTTAAGCATAGCCTTATCGCTGCCACTGACAAAGTCTGTGGGAAAACAAAGGGTCACCCCAGGAATAAGACCTCTTGGTGGTGGAACGATGAGGTAGAACATGCTGTGAAACAGAAAAGGAGATGCTTCAAAGCATGGAAGAAAGGAGGCAGCAGGGAGGAATACCAGGCAGCTAAACGAACTGCCAAAAGAGTTATTTACAATGCTAAAAATCGCATTAAGGACCTGGTCCTCGAACAAGTGTGTAACACTGACAATCCCAATGGGATCTTCAACCTAGCTAGGCGAGTTAAAAATGACAGTAGGGATATTATAGGTGAACAGTGTGTTAGAGATGATAATGGGAAGATTGTGTATGCAGAAAATGAAATCAGAGAAGCATGGAAGGTACACTATGAACGATTGCTAAATGTAGAGTTTGAATGGGATAAGGAACAGCTTAGTATCGAAAAACCAATATCTGGGCCCCCTCCTTTGATAGCACCAGCTGTAGTGAGCGACGCAATCAATAAAATGAAGGACGGTAAAGCTCCAGGTTGCTCCGACATTGTCGCTGAGATGATAAAAGCCTCAGGGGAGATTGGTGTAAACTTAGTCACTGAGTTGATAAACACCATTATTAAAGATGAGAAAATCCCAGAGGATTGGCTCAAAAGTGTAATAGTAAATATATACAAAGGAAAAGGGGATGCGCTGGATAGAGGAAATTATAGGGGCCTGAAAATGCTTGACCAAATCATGAAGGTCTGTGAGAGAGTCCTTGAGGGTTTGATCAGGCAAAGCATCTCTATTGATGATATGCAGTTTGGTTTTATGCCAGGACGTGGTACAACCGATGCTATCTTCATAGTCAGGCAGATACAGGAAAGATACCTACTAAAAGGCAGGGATCTTTACTTTGTGTTTGTGGACCTGGAGAAGGCCTTTGATAGGGTACCTAGAGATGTTGTACAGTGGGCTATGAGGAAACTTGGTGTGGAAGAGTGGCTGGTGCGTGTGATAATGAAGATGTATGAGGATTCGCGAAGTTCGGTGAGGGTGAAAGGTGTACTGAGTGATGAATTCGCAGTCCGTGTTGGAGTCCATCAGGGTTCAGTGTTAAGCCCCCTCCTCTTTATTATGGTCTTGGAGGCGCTGTCTAGAGTTTTTAGAGGCGGACTCCCGTTGGAACTGTTTTATGCAGACGATTTAGTCCTAATAGCTGACAGTATGCAGGATGCTGAGGCCAAATTCAGAAAGTGGAGAGAGGGCATGGCGAGCAAGGGTTTAAGAGTCAATATTAACAAAACCAAGGTTATGCATTGTAGTTTGAGACGAGGCAATGTGGAAAAGAGCGGTGCATACCCATGTGCAGTGTGTGGAAAGGGAGTGGGCGTTAACTCAATTCAATGTAGCATCTGTCGATGTTGGGTACACCATGGGAGTAAGCGCTGTAGTAGAATAAAGGGGCCCCTGCCGAAGGATAAGTCAGAAATAGAGAAATTTGAGTGCGTAGTGTGCAAAGGCGAGCTTGTGTTAAGTGATGATCCTGTGGCTGTGAATTTTGGAAATGAGTCTTTGGAGCTGGTGAACAAGTTTTGTTACCTAGGAGATACCATCTCTGCCGGTGGTGGGGCCGAGGCTGCCACTGTTGCTAGAATTAGGTGTGGCTGGGGGAAGTTCAGAGAATTGATGCCAATCCTGACCATGAAAAGAATGCCTCTCCCCCTGAAGGGAAAGGTGTATGCCTCATGTGTTAGAAGTGCAATGACGTATGCCTCAGAAACATGGGCCGTTAAAGTAGAGGATGTCAACAGAATGGAGCGTAATGAGATGAGAATGGTGAGATGGATGTGTGGGGCCAGGCTACAGGATAGAATAACAAATGTTGAGCTGAGGAGACGTTTAGGTATAAAGAGTATTAGCGAGGTGATGCGTACAAGTAGACTGGGATGGTATGGACATGTGGAGAGAATGGATGAACAAAATTGGGTGACAAAATGCAGGTCTGTGATTGTGGAGGGAGCTGCACCAAGGGGTGGACCGAGGAAGACCTGGGATCGGACTATACGCGCCGATCTCAAATCCAAGAACTTGACAAGTGAAGCAGCCCTTAACAGGGTTGCCTGGAACGCCGCCATTAGGACAAGAGACTGAAACTGCACTTATGTGTGGAACACTCAGTCTTAAAATGTTATGTATGTATGTATGTACAGTACCCCCAAGACCCCCCCCCCCCCTTTGAGATAAATGTGTAAATTTTTTGGCAAGAATGTTAAGTGCGGGCTTACCGCCAGCCTTGTTTACACTACGCGTAGTGGCGTCGGACCTTTGCCATCATGTTCCCGTCTATTTTGAATACCTTTGGATACAATAATATGTTGAGGGGGGCTTTGCTCCCCCTCACCCCCCTCCATGACATAATTGTCATCATCATATATATTGCCAGCAGGGGGCAAATTACCGAAAAAATTGCCGTCAAAATAGACGCGAACTTAACCATGGCGATCGACAAATGTAACCATGACGGCGGCGGGGGAGGCATCGGACATTTGCAATCATGTTCCCGTCTATTTTGAATGCCATTGGATACAATAATATGTTGAGGGAGAGCTTTGCCCCCCTCACCCCCCCCCCCCATGAAATATTGTCATCATCATATATATTGCCAGCAGGGACCAAATAACCGAAAAAATCGCCGTCAAAATAGACGCAAAGAAAGGTTAGAACGGTTTCGTGGGTTTAGGAGTACAGATAAGAAGGTAGAAGAGATTATTAATGTTGTGAAGGATCTGGAAAAGTGGAAGAGTGAAACGGAGAAATGGAAGGGGGACATTGGTGAGAAAATCAAGGTATTGTGCGAACTATGTGGTGCGTCGGGTGGGGCAGGGAATAGGCCTAGGCTTAGTGAAGGAAGCGAATGTTAGCCTATTTCGGAAGCTAATAAGAACCTAGAGATGGTATTAAAAAGGGTAGAGGAATTAGGAGCAGAGAATATGGCATTAAAGGAGCAGCTGAAGGAATACGAAGGACGATTCAAGGAAGTGAAGGAGTCAACTGCATGGACAGTGGTAGGTGAACAGAAAGTTAAGGATTTGGAGGAAATTGTGAAAGAACAAAAGGAGGAAATAAATAAGAAAAAAAAAAATTGAGAGTGCAGTTGTAGGTGTCATGAAGAACAAGGAGAGTGTCGTGAGGGAGGCCATGGACAGGGATAGAGGTATAATCATGCATGGAGATGTAGAGGCTCATATGAATGATAATGGAGTGAGAAAAGTGAGAGATATGGAGAAAGTGAAGGAGGTCATGAAAGCTGTTGATGTAGATGGATGTGGATGGGCAGGTGGAGGAAGTCAGTAGGATAGGTAGATATAGAAGGGTACAGTTTAAAACCAGGGCAGTGGTAGAGACAGTGACAAATTTTAGTTGGAGACTAAACACAAATGAAGAACTGAAACATAAGATTAAAGAAGGATTTGAGCATAGAACAAAGACAAAAAATAAAGGAACTACAGGAAAAGGCTGATGAGGAAAATGAAAAGTTGGGTGAGGAGGATAAGAAGAAGTTTTTCTGGAGAGTGAGGGACGGGAAATTGAAGAAGTGGTTTCTACGAATAGAAGGGAGAAGGAGAGCTGGGAGGGAAGAGAATGTGACAGAAGTTGTGGCAGAGGTGGAGAGCAGGGAGCAAGCATCTCGGGGAGAGACAGGAGAAGAAGCTGCAGACCCAGCACCGGTACTGTGAGGGGGGGAGTAGGGCACGGACAGGAGGAGCGGGATGATGTAGCTGCTGAAGGAATGGTAGAAAGATTAAGGATTATGTTCAGTAATGTTGATGTGTTTACCCAGGACAAGAAAAGAGAACTGATATGTAGGTTGCAGAATGAAGAGGAAAAACCTGATGTCATAGCCTTACAGGAAGTAAGACCAAAAAATGCTAGAATTGAAAGGGAACTGGTGGAGTATAGTTTGGAGGGTTTTGAGTTGTACGAGAGGAATACTATTAGAGCAGAGGTTGGAAGAGGACTGTTTATTTATGTAAGAAAAGAGTTCAAGGTAAATGAGGTGGATATGAGACAGCAGTATTGTGAGTATTTGTGTATTGAAGTAAAATGTGCAAGAGGGTCAATTCTAATTGCCTCTATATATAGAAGCCCAAATAATAGTAGGGAAGAGGATGATAACCTACTGAAAGCAATGGAGGAAATAGATAATAGAGAGAACAAATATAAGATTTTGATTGGAGATTTCAATTTGCCAAGGATCAACTGGGCAAATTGTACTACTCCAGCGGGAGAGTGTAACCTGGAAAACAAGTTTATAGAGAAAGTGAGAGATTGTTTTTTAACGCAACATATTACAGAGATGGGAAGCAGGGGAGTGTACTTGATTTAATTTTTAGCAATGAGGCGGATATAGTGGAACATGTCAATGTGGATAGCCCTATAGGTCGTAGTGACCATGCCTGTATAAGTTTTAGTTGCAATATTAAAACAGAGAGGGATAATAGAAGCAATAAAAAAATATACATGTATGACAGAGCAGATTATGAGCTGCTGAGAAGGTGTTTGGACATTGACTGGGGGGAATACTTGAACGGTGAAGACGCAGAAGGAATGTGGAGGAAGATTAGAGTCAAACTGGAGGATGCTATATCCAAATGTGTACCAGTAAGGGAATATAAGGATAAAACAAAATTGAGGAAAAGAACGAACCCAGAATTACCAATGAAAAGAAAGCTGTGGACTTTGATAAGAAGAAAGAAACGATTGTGGGATAGATTAAAAGTGTTAAAAAAGAACAGGGGGTCTAGTATAGAAGCTAAAGTAGTGGATTTGGAACGTAGACAAATGAACAATAAAATAAGGTGGGAGACAAGGTAGAGAGGGAGAGAGAGATTGCAAGAAACGTGAAGGATGATCCAAAAATATTTTGGAAGTACATTCAGGAAAAGTTAACAAGAAGAGTAGGGATCCCAGAGCTATTAGGGGGGTTGGATGATGGGAGTAGAGCGGAGACTGATAAGGAGAAAGCAGAGGTGCTGGGGAAATACTTTGGGGGGGTACTAACAGTGGAGTCGGATGATGCAGTGCCTACTATTCCCATCAAACAGGCACCGGCACTAGAACTAATAGAGTTTTCCCATGCTAGAATAAGAAGGGCTATAGAAAAAATGAACAGAAGTAAGTCCCCGGGACCGGATGGGATACACCCAAGAATCATAAAGGAAGGAGGTGAGATGTTAGTAGAGCCATTGAAAATGTTATTTGAGGTATCGTTTAATACAGGACAAATCCCGATGGACTGGAGAGAGGCGAGCATAACAGCTATATTTAACCCTTCCAGCCCGGGTGTCATTTTAAAATGACACCACGAAAAAAGGGCAGGTGCCCGGGTGTCATTTTAAAATCCCTGTGCTTGAAAGCGTGCTTCAAATTTCGCACGGCCAAATTTTGCATTGCAGGAGCGACCGCAGCGCCACCAAGCCTCAACTACTAGTGTTATCAGTTCGTACGTCGCCGCCATAGCGAGTTATACTGAAAAATGATTTCCGACGTGTCCGAATCGCTGCAACCTCCCGCGGGCCCCACTGCTACCCCGCTCGCAACTTCAACGCCTGTTGCAACCGAGAAGAAAGCTCAACGAAAGAAAGTTAAGCGTTTGTTGAGTGATAGCGCTATACAGCGAGAACTTTTTGATAGTGAAGAGAGCAGTGGCGAAAGCTTGGTGGACAAAGAACAATTTATAAGTGCAAGCGAAGATGACGATTTCGTTGGCTTTGGAGACGACGATAATGTCGATTTATTTGAGGGGGGAGACAGTAGTGATGATCCTGATGTGGAAGTGTTTCAGGAAGGTGCCATTGATCTTCCAAGTGTGCTAGAACCTAGGCCTACCCCCTCGCCATCTTTGCTATGTCAGCCTAGGCCTAGCCCTAGTAGCCCAGGACCTTCCCCTTTGCCTGCCCGTACGCCCTTGAAAGTGGGCAAATATTTCTATAAACAATCGTTGGTGAAAAGTGCAGCTAAAAAAGCACACAGGGCAGCCACAGAAAAGGATAGGGAAGCTGAAGACAGTGATAATGACGCCGACCCTGGTCTAGCAACCACCCGCATTCCATTGTCCCGACGCATTGACCCGGGACGCCGCGTGGGTCACCCACAGCCCTCGGCTTCATCTCTCCTTCAGGATGACCAAAGGGCCTCTTCAAGTGGTATTACTAGTGTGCCACAGCCCTCAACACACCGCAGAGCATTATTTGCTGCGGAGAAGCCCTCGGCTCGCTGCAAAAGGAGCCCAACTACCGAGGCCGAAGCTCTCATTGTTGAAGCTCCCGCAGCCTCCCGCAGCCCCACACCGCCGACGCCCGGTCACTTCTTCACCCGAATTGTCTCCTGAAGACGATGCTGACGACCCCAACATTGCCCCAGATGACCTGACGTCGCCTGAGGAGGAAGAGGAAGAGGAAGTCCCGACAAGACGAGCGAGAGGGCGAGGTCGTGGACGTGGCCAGTCTGCCGACGCCGCTGCCCCTGGGCGTGGACGTGGGCGTGCAGGGCGTCCGCGTGGCCAAGGGCGTGTGCCAGGGCATCCAGGGCGTGTGCCTGCTGCACCTGCACGTGCTCGAGCATCAGCATCCGACCTGTTCGTGTGGACAGATGGGGCTGATTTTGAGCCAGATTGTCCTGCCTTTGACGAGGTACAGATGGGTTGCGGGGTGTCACCAACATTTCCCTGTGGCCCAGCTGCTACCCCCAGTGAAATTTTCTGTGGCTTCTATGACAATGAAGTCATGGAATACCTCGTCGAGGAGACCAACAACCATCATGAGATCTGTGCCAACTTTCTTGGGAGGAAGGTCAGTGCCAAGATGGTGGCATGGAGAGCTGTCACTGTGGCAGAACTATATGTGTTCTTGGCACTCACAATGCTGATGACACATATCAGGAAGCACGCTCTGGCAGACTACTGGATCACTGGCGACATCATAACGACTCCAGCATTTGGCAAGTACATGTCCAGGGACAGGTACTTCGACATCCTCTCATATCTCCACCTGACAAACAACATGGCAGTCCACCTTCCCGACTCATTATGGAAGATCAGGAAGCTGTATGACATGATACGTCATCGGTTCACCACCTACCTGATTCATTTCCAGAAGATGTGCCTCGACGAGTCTCTGGTCCTGTTCCGTGGTAGGCTGTACTTCCGACAGTATATCCCGTCCAAGAGACACCGCTTCGGCATCAAGCTCTTCGTCCTCTGCGACTGTTTGACGGGGTATGTGCTGGACTTTATAGTCTACAGCAGCAAGGGTGGAGAAATTGTGACTGACCCCCTCATTGGTTTTGGTGGCGCTGTAGTGAAGAAGATGATGGAGAGGCACTTCAATAAAAACCACAACCTCTACACAGATAATTACTACACGTCGCCTCTCCTGACCAAGTACCTCCATGACCGCAAGACCGGAACTGTCGGCACAGTCAAGGGCAAGAGGAAGGGCATGCCAGGCTACCCAACCAAGACGAAGAAGGCGGACATCTTCCACAAGAAGAGTGGCCCCATCCTCTCCATCCACTGGCATGACCAGCGCAAGGTCAACCTCCTCACCACATGCCACAAGGCCGAGATGGTCGCCACAGGGAAGGTGGACCGAAAAACCAAGAACCCCGTCCAGAAACCAGCTGCTGTCCTGGATTATAACCTCAACATGCGCCTCGTTGACAAGTCCGACATGCAGATGGGCTTCATCGACTGCCTGCGAACATCTTGCAGGTGGTACAAGAAGTTTATCCTGCATACGGTAGATATGTCGGTCCTCAATGCGTACAACATCTACCGTCTGAGGACTTCAGGAGCCAAGAAGTACAAGTCCCTGCAGAATTTCCACAAGCAGGTGATACTTGAGCTCCTGGCTAAACATGCGGGTACACCAGGGAGGCCACTACAAGGACCAGGCCAGCTGGACAGAACGGGGTGTGCTGAATTTTTCAGGAAGCACCAGCTCAACGCCCTTCCTTTCAAAGCACCAGGTAGTAACAGCAGAATCCAGAAGAGGTACCATGTGTGCAGCCACACAACAAGAAGATCCCGCAAAAGCACAAAAACCACTTGGGAATGCCTCGAGTGTCAAGTTGGACTGTGTGCTGGCACCTGCTTCAACGACTTCCATACTCTAATAAACTTTTGAAGTGGAAGTGACAACAGTGAAAGTGACACTCAAATGTAGGCTAAGCATAATAATATAACTAAGTATAAGTGAAAAGGACACATATAAGTAATAATAAGTGCCTTCAATAACAATATGAACAAGTGAAAGTGACACTAAAATATATATTTCTAACAATAAATAAGTGAAAATGACACTCAATAAGCCTAGGCCAGTCAAAGTGACAGTATAATAATAATAAAACTAAGTATAAGTGAAAGAGACACACACAAGTAATAATAAGTGCCTTCATAACAATATGAACAAGTGACAGTGACACTATATATTATTAGCTTACCTAACAATACATAAAAGGGGAAATGACACTATCAATTATCAAAGTCCAGTGAAAGTGACACTATAATCATAATAATAATAATAAAATGAAGAAATAAGTGACAGAGACACAAATAAGTTCATGTAAATAACTTTATTGAGTGAAAATAACATAATAACTATAATAAATGACATAATAACCAATAAAACACTATCAAATCGCTTCCCGGCATAATTGCGGGTGGAGCGACGAGTGCAACTGGGCGTCGTAGCCGGGGCCGCGGTTGAGTGTTCGGACGCGCCGAGGTAAATACGCGGCAAACGTTACCTCCACTTCCATCACCATCACTACGGAACCAGTTGAGCTAGAGAGCTCTACTCAACGCCATTCTACGCAGCAAGGTAAGGCGCCCATTTCTATATATGTTTGATTAATGTAGGTAATATATTAAGCGAGATTAACCTTAGTTTACTTTTGTTGATATTCGGCCAGATCGCCCGGATACGAGCTCCGTCCTTTGGAGAGCCGGCCCGGGCCAGGAGGGTTAAGAAGGGAAAGAGAACTGACCCAGGAAATTATAGACCAGTCAGTTTGACAAGTGTTGTGTGTAAACTAATGGAAACGGTAATTAGAGAAGGAATAATGGAGCATATGAAATCAAACCAACTTTTCAGTGGGAGACAGTTCGGATTCTTGCCGGGGAGGTCGACGGTACTACAGCTAATTAAGGTGGTAGATGATTGGATGCAAATTCTAGAGGATAGTGATGTAATAGACGTGGTATATTGCGATTTTATGAAGGCCTTCGATAAGGTCCCACATAAAAGGTTAATAGAGAAAGTTAGAAGCTATGATATAGGGGAGAAATGTGTGAAATGGATAGAAGCCTTCCTGAAAGATCGGATACAGAGGGTACTGGTGAATGGAATAGGCTCGGGGTGGAGGGAAATTACAAGTGGGGTAGCTCAGGGATCTGTGTTGGGACCACTACTGTTCGTTATATTTATCAACGACTTACCTGAAGTTATAACTAATGGAAGTGAGGTATACCTGTATGCGGATGACACTAAGCTGTATAGAAGAGTGAGGAGTAAGGAAGATGTGGAGGGCATGAAGGGATGGTCTGAGCATTGGTTAATGCCTTTTCATCCAAAAAAATGCAAGTACATGTGGATTGGGACAAGCAAGATAGACAAGGTAGGATACAGCATGTATGAAGCGATGGAGGAAGTGAATGCAGAAAAGGATATAGGAGTAGTGATAGACAATAAGTTAAATTTCTCAGAACATTTAGCGGAAAAGATAAACAAAGCCAATAGAATTGTAGGGCTGATAAGGAGGACATGTGTGTCACTTGATGAAGAAATATTCAGGAATCTCTATACAGCACTGGTTAGGCCGCACCTGGAATATGCGAACCAGGTGTGGGCTCCATATATGGTAAAGGATATAGAAGCAGTGGAGAAGGTGCAGAGGAGAGCTAGCAAGCTAGTACCAACGTTGAAGAACGTGGGCTATGAGCAGAGGTTGAGGACACTGGGGCTTCCGACACTGGCATATAGGAGAAAGAGAGGGGATATAATAGAGACTTTTAAGATAGTGTCAGGAAAGTATGATGAGGATGTGTGTTAAGGTATCTTCTTGATGCGGGAGGGAACAAGAACGAGAGGACACTCTAAGAAAATTTACAAAGAAGGAAATAGGCTTGAAAAGGCAAAGAACTCATTTTGTGATAGAGTGGTAAATGAGTGGAACGCACTGCCCCAGTATGTAGTCGATTCCGAATCAATAAGGGAGTTTGAAAGTAATCTTGATAAAGCATGGGGAAGACAAGATTTGAAGTTTGATTATAAAGCAAAAATACAGAATAGTAAAAATGTTGCGTCTGCTACCGCCGCCGCCAACACCGTGAACGACCGCAGCAGTGCAAGTACTGGTACTGAGCTGGATACACAGGCCTAGTTTGCCTTTTTCCAGAGGATCTACTGTAAGAAACTGTAAGAAGTTAACCGCGGCGATCGCCTTATGTAAACATGACGACCGTACGCCCGGACTCTACAGTACATCCATCCCCATTTTTTTAATATATTAATTGATAGAGTCATGGGCATCATCTGCGGGGGGGACGGGGGGGGACATATCCCCCCCACTTTTCATTCAGGGGGGGACAACATATCGATTGTTCCCCCCACTTTTTTCACCAAGTTTTATATACTAGAAACTAGATAGAAGTCACTGAAATGTTTAATAAGATAGAATATTATATATACTAAACACATACAAATATAATATGTTATGATGTTATTGATGTAGTAATTTGTTAGGCTCGTTGTCAGCTAAATTTCTTACGTAAATATTGTGTGACGTATCCCACTGTTTAGTGTTTACATGAAGACGGAAGTTCTGTAGTCTGTAGGTCGGCAAAAGCCAACATTAGCGGCCTTTTAAAGCTTTGGCCGCCTTTAGGGCTTTGAGGATGGTATTCTGGTTTCCTGGATGATGATCTAAGGTAATGCCTTCACTATTAGACATTGTTCTTCTACAACAATATTTGAAACTAGCAAGACGTGCACGGTAGACTGGAATGGTACGGTCCGACGGTTTAGTTTGGTAACTTTGGTAGCTACACATTTTAGTTTATGGTCATTATTGTCAGGACATATTAGTAAATTCATCCACTACAGGACAAAGGCTTCTTTCTATCTTCACCATTAATATCCTTCATGAGTTAATTTGCTCCATTATATGATGATTAAACCCTTGTACAATTAAATATCTCGTCTTTCAATCTGGTGTAGGCTACAGTCTTCTCAATCTTACTAGGCAGTCTAGGCTAAGCCTAGACTGCATAGTAAGATTGGGTTATATGGTAAACTATCTACTCTGCCTTAAACATTTAACCTTACTGTTGTTTCAATTCTAGATATGAAATTATCGACATAACGTATTGTAGCTAAGCCTATTTGTAGGCTATAATTTTTTTATTATCTGCTTGATCTTTCTGTAAATCCTGACTCCTGCAACATTTCCTTGATCAGTTGATCTATCATCTATGTAGTGTAAATTACATGTTCTGCCTGGTGCTAATATATATATACAGTATTATATGTACCGTATAACATAACCTAACCAAAAGACCTAACCCTAGGTTAGTTTATGGTAGGTTAGGTTAGACTAGTAACTAGTTATTTTGGTAAATTTGGTTACATTGGTTAGATCAAAATAGTAAAAAACAAAATGTTAATAATTACTAAATATTTTATTTGTGTCCTTATATCCTTTTAATGTTAAATACTGATTGGGAGGTTTGACGACCTCCCTTATAACCAAATAAGGAAAACCTCTTATTTGGTAGCAGTCTCGGAGTATCCAACGTAGGGCTTATGATCTCAGCCGCTACCACAGCGGGCCGATTTATCGGTACTCACGCGAAGTAACCAAATAATCTCTAGAGTTGCACCTCAATTCACTACTAGGCACGTTGTACACACTCCGAGACGACTAAGAAGGAAGAGAAAGCGAAGGAGAGAAAGAATTGTTATAGTTACCCATTTAATCTAGCTGCTCTCCTCTAAGCCATGCTCCATGTTCTATGAGCCTGCGCCAGGACCTGCCAAAGTATCAAGGTATCAAGTAATCAGTGTAGATTGGATGGGCAGGGGATCGGCATGAGGGCGGGATACTCTGTCGTTGGATACTCCGAGACTGCTACCAAATAAGAGGTTTTCCTTATTTGGTTATAAGGGAGGTCGTCAAACCTCCCAATTTAGTAGCAGTCTCTACGTTTCCAACGTAGGGCTTTAATCCCAAATTGGAGGCGGACATCCAAGAAACCTTAAAAACCCCAAGCCTTAGCAAAAGTAGATGACCAAGAAAAGACACAAATAAACAAATCAGTTTATAGGAAAAAGAGCGTAACAGTACGGTGCATATTAAGAAAGTACATGTTACAAGTGTATCAGTCTAGGGTCTAAAATGCACAGGCAGGTAAAGGAAGAGGTCATGTCGACCTTGGAATGGCACACCAACATGGGAAAGGTGAAGTCAATTGTAAAGTAGTACAATAACAAACAGCACGGCACAGCATGTGGATGACCTCCGAAGACACTCTTATGTACAAGACATGGGTATGAGGCATAGGCATACCAATACAAAAACCCGTAGACAGTATAGTCCAAATGTAATAAACCTTAAGAGGTACATCCGTAACACTAAACAGACAGTACTGTTCAGACAAGTATTGAAAGAGAAAGTCTTTGTACAAGCATACAAACCCCCCCCCCCCCCCTGTTGTAGGGAAAGGAAGAAAATACAGTACGGGAGGAAGAGACACAGGAGACGGTGGACGTCACCACATGACACTCTGTAGTTACACGACATGGGTAGGAGGCAGAAGCATACCAACACAAAACCCGTAGACAGTTGAGTCAGAAAGTAAAAACTGGAAGAGCGAAAACCTAAAGTGAAGCCAAGTGGAAAGTATTCACAAAAACACAAGGCACGGCAGAGCAGGCGGACGCCATCAGACGACACTCTGGAGGTACATGACACGGGTAGGAGGCATAAGTATACCAACACAGAACCCCGGAGACAGTGGAGTCAGAACGGGAAAAAGTGTAAGAGCGAAAACCGTAAGTGAAGGCAGGTGTTAAGTGTTTACAAAACAAAATGGCAAGGTATAGCCGGCTGACGACATCATCCGACATTCGTCATGTACAAGACATGGGTATGCGGCATAAGCATACCAAGGTAAAACCCGTAGACAGTGTAGTCATAATGTAAAAACCGTAAGAGCGACATCCTCCATACCAAACAGACATGTATTGAAAGAAAGGCTTTGTACAAGCATACAAAAAAAGACCTCCCCCCCCCCCCCCCTTTGTCAGGGAAAGGAAGAAAATACAGTATGGGACGAAGACAGCAGGGGACACGTTGATGGAACGCGACCCAAGGCATATGAAGCCTGGCCGTGGGCATGGAGAGGTATGTGCACACCGAAGCCCGTCCCGGCACAGTGGCACACACAGAAGCAACAGGGCGCGAATCTGGCATAGCCGAAGTTCCATACGAGTCTACAAAACGAACAGAAGGGGTCAAAGTGACGAACCCGAGGGAAGGGGCCCTGGCTATGGTTTGGAGCCGGACGGAGCCTAAAGCAGGTCTTCAGAAAGGTGACACCCCTTGTGAGGGAGCACCAGCCCCGTCAAGGCCGCTAAGGGTACCCCAAGAGCGGGCAGGCGGCCTCGAAAGATGTAGGACCGTACATGCCGGCGAGTTGCTGATGACACAAAATTAAGCAAGATAGTAAACACACAAGAGGACACGGGCCGACTGCAGGAAGACATGAATGTAGTGTTCCAGTGGACCAGGGAAAACAACATGCAATTCAATGAGGAAAAATTCCAATTAATACGGTACGGAGATAATAATGGTGTTAAAGAAATTACAAATTACTTAACAGAATCTAACCACATAATAGAACGGAAAGACAGTGTGAAAGACCTTGGGGTATTAATGTCTGAAAATATGGGTTTCAAAGTACATAACCAGGTCAAAGTGGCGGCTGCGAAACGTCTAACGGGTTGGATTCTGCGTACTTTTAAAACACGCGGTGAATTGCCTATGATAACGCTCTTCAAATATCTAGTGCTACCGCGGCTTGAATACTGTAGCGTATTAACATCCCCATACAAAGCAGGTGAAATAAATGACGTAGAGAGTGTACAAAGAAATTTTACTTCGCATATAAGTTCGATAAAACATCTACACTATTGGGAGCGTTTAAGAGCACTGAATCTGTACTCACTGGAACGTAGAAGAGAACGTTACCTAATAATATACACGTGGAAAATCGCAGAGGGTTTAGTACCAAACCTACATACTCCGATAGCCATGAAATTCAGTGATAGGAGAGGCTGGGAATGCGAAATCCCCCGGATGAATAACAGGGGTGCTATGGGCTCTCTGCGAGAGGGCTGGTTATCACACAGAGGCCCACGTCTCTTCAACAAACTCCCACGGCGAGTAAGAGACACGAGGGACATCTCGTTAGACAACTTCAAGAGAGCCCTAGATGTCGAACTGCAAAAAGTGCCAGACGAGCCCATCCTCGCAAGGGAGCGAGCTGTCGCTTCAAACAGTCTACTGCACCAAATCACCACCCATAACGAGGGGCGTCGCGCTCCTTGGTGCCGCTAGAAGAGCGGCGAACACATCCAAAGGTAAGGTAAAGGAGTGTCCCAAACCAGTGATGAAGGGAACGGAACACAAACGTAACCGAGGGAGCTGTGTGCTCACTACCCAGCGTCACGGAGCCAGTGAGGGAACCCAATCCAAGATGACTGAAGCCCACCACGGAGACATCAGCCAGCGCCGATGAAGCATATCAGCCAAGCCGAGGTCAAAAGGCGGCAACCACCCAGCCACACAAACATTTATGACACAAATGCCAACAAGGGCCCTAGGGCCCCAACCCGGCCCAAGAGAAAGCCGGAGACAGGGAGGGGAACGGAACACGGACACCATTGTTTCAGCCGTTTGGCAACACACATGCGGCGGCAACAGAGTTGACATGTTGGAGCAGCGGTGGGGCAGGACTTTAGTGTTCCACAGGCCAATTGTCTAACTGACAGGAGAGTCTTGTGAAGGTGCAGTCTCTTTGGAACACTGTTAAGGCCGGTGTGGTAACCGAGACTGCAGGAGCAAGTGCAGCGGGGGGGGGACTCCGGCGAGTCGTGCTGAGGCATGGTTAGCACCACACCAACATCATCCACAGGGACGACTGGGTGGGGCAGTGGTGAGGTGGGACCTGATCATCCTACAGTACACCCCAACTACCGAAAAGCAACCCGTCTGAGCCGGTACAATGCATGTGAACGGACAAATGACGGGAACCCAGTACACGTATGTATAGCGGAGCGTACCAAGCACGGGCCGGCCACATGGGCGCGATCAATCAAACCCCGCGCCAGAAAAATCCCAGCCCGTGGAGGACGTAGCACATGAGGAGTGCGACGGGCGGAGGCAATGTGGACACCGACTGTCACCCACTCCAGTCCGTGCCGAAGGCATCAGCGGATTGAAGACCAACCGAAAGGCCACCGACAAGCCTGCCAGGGTAAGACAGCGATCCCGCAGGAAGAAGAACGGGACCAACAGGATCATGGCCCGGACGCGAAAGCGAAGAGCCCTGACCACTTGCCGTGGTGGCGAAGACCCATGTTAGATCGGGAGCCCCACCCCCCTCACACGACGCATCTGTGGCTATCCAGATGGCCGCCGGGGGAGCAGGCCAGGGCACCGCTGCCGCGAGCGAGCCCCGAGCGACCCAGTGTGATAGTCTCATATGTAGCAAGCGCGGTACCGGCCACAGCCAGTAAAGGGGGGGGGCGATACAGGGAAGTGTTAGGGGACCAGTAGAACAAGGTAGTCGAGTCCGAGCTGGCCTAAAGGCACGGTCAGTGCCGCCCAAGGTAAAGATCCCAGCCGGGAAAACACCCAGAACACGTTCGTGAACGAGAACGGGCAGAACACGACAAGTGTGGACGTGGACACCCGACCCGGGGGAACAGGAGCACAGTGGAGGTTCCATGGCTCCCAGTGTGAAGGTGGGAGGACCGCCATGTGAAATAGCGATGGTGAACCCCAGGCCTGTGACACGGACGACTACAGCGAGTGTGGCCAGGACACAATGTGTGGAGATGTTATCGCGACGGCACCTCCCCCATACATGGACCGGAGTACCTGGGCCACCTCCTGAGACACTGCGTCGATGACGGGGAGGGCGCCCGAGAGGAGGTTGAGACCTCCACCTCCAGGCCAGACCCTACTATACCCCGTCGTGCCCACGACCGGCGTGGCTAGCGCAGGAAGTGGGGGCGGGAGAAGCCGGTGCGGGCGCTTTGCGTCAGGCCCACCACCAAGTCAATGAGACGGCTGGTCGAGGGGAGAGGGTATGGGCCAGGAGGAGCAACGCGTTGTGCGGAGCATTGCCTCCCTTAAGGTGTCATGGAGAAAGGAACTACCATGGCCAAACCCCCGTCCACCTGGCCGTCCTGACGAAAACGGAGAGCGGGCCTCACGCTCCCGCCTGTCCCCCTCCCATCCGAGCAAGGCAGCGGAGGACGAGGGTCCCGGAACTTGCCAGCAGAGTCCACCCACAGGACGGAACGGCAAACCGGGACGAACGGCCACGGGAGGAGCGTATACAACGCCCCCCGCGGCCCGTCCCATAGCCCAAGCCCCAGGGCTGCTTGCCAGCGACGGACCACCACTCGCATGGTTGGAGGAGGACGACGAGGGCTTCGCCACGACCTCCCATCGTGCGGACCATGTGTCGCTTAGCACAAGCAAGAAAGCCTCCTGCCAAGCCACCCCCAGGAACGTCAGTCCCGGACGTAAAAGGGCCGGCAGGAGGAGGTGGCTGTGGACGTCGGCAGGGGCTGACGAGCAGAGAAACCACCCGAACCAGGCGACGGCAATGGGTGGCAAACGTCCTGGACCGGGCAGGAAAAGGGAATGCAACGTAGGGCTGAAGAACCCAGTGAAGTCCGAGGAGCGGAGCAGCAGGCCAGACACAAAAGTGGAGGCCACGGTGGGGATGGACGGTAAAAGGTCAATGAAGAAAGGAGGGAATCCAATACACACAGGACCAACGCCACGTGAGCGGAGGCCTGGGACCTGTCAGCGAGGCTCTGTGGCGATCTAGGAGCAAGAGGCCAACTGTGGAGCGGATTCGAGGCACAGAAGGAAATTAACAGAGGACACATCAAGTGGGGGAAACCCAGCGAAGCAGCCGGTCCCTGGGTGCATATGAATGCAAAGGGCATAAAGAACCAGAGGAAAAAGACACATGGCCGATTCCTGGTGACAGATACAGGGCACAGGGTACATCCAAGACTATAAAACCTCACCTGTGGAGCCAGGTTCTATAAAAAGAGGAAGAGGCAGATGACACCCTGCCTGTTTGGCGGAAAACGTGTGTAAACACAACACGGAGTCAAGGCCGAACCCCCCTGGCAGTAAAAAGTCAAGTGTGAGCTACCCGACACCTAAGCGGTACAAATAGGAGGGGGAATCCAAGACACACAGGACAATCGCCACGTGAGCAGAGTCCTGGGACTAGGCAACAGGTCCCTGACCCCACCTAGTACACTAGAAGGCCGTCTGTAGGGCGGAAATGAAGCACAGGAGGACACAGAGGATAGGAAATCAGCCAAGTAGCCAAGTAGCCATATCCAGGACCACATGTACATTCAAACTGAGACAGGGCACCAACTACATCAATAACCGAGAAAAAAGGCGATGTGGCCGATTCCCAGATACAGATATACAGGGTACTGTACATCAAAAAGTAGAAAATTTGCTTGTATAGCGGAATTCTAGAAAAGATGAAGAGCCAGAGGACACCAGGAGATCCTCGCCAGTGAGGCGATCTAGGCCCGTCGGCCTTCCTCCGAAGCAGGGTGCGTCCAGGAGGTGAAGGGCGGAGAGACAAACTGCACATCGGCGGGGGTCGTAGACATCCTTGGCGTAGCAGGCCGCGCGGAGGCAGCACCCCCGACCGAAAGCATGTCAGGCGGAAGCAGGGAGGAGCCGTCAGTACGGCACCGAAAAATGGGGGGGGAGCGTCACACACCAGTGGAGGTGAGACAGGGGAAAAATATGAGGCAGTAGAGCCAAAATAGCAGTTGAAACCCAAGTAAGACAATATCCAGGAAGATGCCAAGTAGCAAGGAAAGTCAATTAAAAGACACCCACACAGTAGACCACAAACACCAGGGCTGGGACAAGCCCATTTGGCAAGACCCAACCCTGGTAAACAGGTCCAAGTCCTTTGGGGAAAAAAGACCCCACCCAAAATACCTGAGAACCCTCCGGGAGAGCGGAGGGAGGAGGGGGCGAAGCGGTGAAGGTCACGCCGGCAGGAGAGCGGGCACCAGCAGGAAGGAAAAAGGCCAAGTGTGAGCAACTCAACAGAACCCTATTAGAGGAAATAGGGAAGGGGAGGGAATCCAATACACACAGGACAATCGCCACTTTGGGTCGAGTCCCAGGACTTTTCAGGAGGGCCTGGGGGCCACTTAGTATACTAGGAGGCACCTGTAGGGCGGAAACTAGGTACCGAAGGAGGACACAAGGGAGAGGAAACAGCCAAGCAGCTGTCGTCCAAGGAGTCCTGTCCAGGTACAATGAAAAAAGGTGGCAGAACAGAGCGCTGAAAACCAAGTCAAGTGAAAAAGCCATGTGGCCTAGGCCTTGACAAGGTATAGGGCATGACATGTCGGCCGAGAGCAGGGAGGAGCCGGCATCACAGCACTGAAAAATGGGGGAAGCATTACCCACCAGTGGAGGTGAGACAGGCAATATGAGGCAGTATAGCCAAATCAGCATGTAATACTCAGTAAGACAATATCCAGTAAGAAGCTAAGTAGCAAGTATATCAGGAAAGTCAAATAAAAACCACCCACACCGGAGACCCTCAACACCAGGGCTGGGACAAGCCCCTTAGTGAGGCCCAACCCTGGGAACAGGTCCAAACCAAATTTTGGGGAAATTTGTCCCATCCGAAATACCTGAGAACCCTCTGTGAGAGCGGAGGGAGGAGGTGGCGAAGTGGCGGCGGCGTAGGGACAGCCGGCAGTAGAGCGGGCACCAGCTGGAAGGAAAAGGTCAAGTGTGAGCAACCCAACAGTACCCTATAAGTTTAAATAGGGGCGGGGAGGGAATCCAAAACACACAGGACATCGCCACTTTGGGTCGAGTCCTAGGACTTTTCAGGTGGTCCGTGGTCCACCCAGTATACAAGGAGGCCGCCTGTAGGGCGGGAACCAGGTACAGAAGGAGGACACAAGGAACATGACATAAGGGATAGGAAAAACAGCCAATCAGCCATTGTCCAAGAAGCCATGTCCAGGTACATGAAATAGGGGGCAGAACAGGGCGCATAAACCAAGTCAAGTGAAAAAGCTATGTGGCCTAGGCCTTGACAAGGCACAGGGCACATAAAAAAGATAAAGGCGCTTGTAGGGCGGATTTAAAAAGATGAAGGAGCTGAGGACACCAGAAGACCCTTGCCTGTGTGGCGAAAAAACGTGAGTAAACACGAAAATCGAGTCAACTTGTCCAATCATATCCTCCCTGTGAGCTGGGCCCCTATCGTGTACAGTTTCCAGACATCCCCCCCCTTTATTGTGATCAAGTAACCACAAGCAGGGGAAGAACAGAAACATGTAAATGTAAGAAAAACAAGAATTTAACCGAGAGCTACGAGACCGAGACCTCCCAGTCAGTTGAGACAAAAGGAAGTCAGAAGGAAAGGACCTGTGTGGATCATTCCAACGGCGCGCAGCGCAAGGCAAAAAACCGATTAGCTTAACCCGTACAGCCCCAGCGACGCGCCTGACGCGTCGGCGATGTATGTAACGCACAGCCCCAGAGACGCGCCTGGCGCGTCACCCTAATTGCGCCGACCGTAACCTCAGGTGTAGCCACTCAAGAGGGCTCAGATTTGTATGGGAACTGTGTACGTATCCCACGCAACCGTGCCGATGGTTGAAAACTCTCAAAGTCCACATGCGTGTGCGTGCAATAACCCGTTTTTTGGGGGTAATTGCCTTCAATTTTTTACTCTTGTAAAATACGTTTTCGGGGGCTCTATAGGTCCATTCTTTAAGCTTTTTGAGCATTTTTTCGTGGTTTTTCCTTCATTCCTAACCCATTCGCTATTGTTTCTGGAATAAAACCATTTTTTGAAAACCGGCCGGGTTCTGGTGAACAAACATTACAAAACTAGCCGGGGCTGGACGGGTTAAACACACAATATAATGAGAATTGTAACAAGAGCGTAGAAGACCAACCAGCAAGTCAGTAGAGACAAGAGGAAAAAGAAGGACAGGACTATGTGGCCCACTCCGACGGTGGTCAGCTCAAGTTAAAAAACACAGGCCTAGCCTAGTTGTTGTTGTTGTTGTTGTTCCCTAAGCTGCCTGGCCGAACAGCCCCGAGTCCCTGAGAAAGGCCATGGCCACGATCGGGCTTTCCCACAGAGCTCTCATTGAGTGTAGATTGTGTTGTTGGCGTAAGTGGTTGTGTGAAATGCAGTCTTCTATGATGTGTTTAATGGTATGGGGTGCTGTGTTACATCCCGGGCAGGCGTCGACAACGGAGTCATCCAGTCTCTTCTGATAGCTCAGGAGAGCTGGATGGTGTCCGCATCTCAGCCTGGCCAGGTGGACTCTGTCCTCGCGAGGAAGGGAGGATTCGGAAGGATGGATTTCGGGAGGTCGTGCATGCAGCTGTGTGTTGTCTGTGAGTGAGTGGATGGATCGGTGAGAGATATGAGTATGGATGTGCTTCTGGAAGTTGGTTCGGGGTGGGCAGGGAGGGAGAGAGGACAATAATTGTGTGTGATACCGTGTGCTGGGTGTTGTTTTGATATTTCTTGGTGTCTGTGGGTGTGTTGCCATGTAGTTTAGTGGGTGGTCTTGGTTCGTGGAGGCTGCTGCCAGGAATTGAGTGCCTCTCATGTCCAGATGGTCTTTGACTTTGAGGATTTTGGTTTCTTGATGTAGGTGATCTGTGGGTGCAGTAGCTGTGCAGCCTGTAATGATCTTCAGGGCTTTGTTTTGAATAGTCTGTAAGGTCTTATGATGTGTTTCAGCTAGGTTAGAAGCCCAGGCTGGGCTTGCGTATTCCATCACTGATCTTATGTATTGTTTATATACTGTGGTGGTAGTTTCTTTGTTGTGTCCAAATTTTGTGTGAGCAAGTGACCTGAGGGCGTTAAGTCTGGGTGTCAGTTTCTTTTTAATGTTTGTGGTGTGCTGTTTGAATGTCATATGAGTATCATATGTTACTCCTAGGATTTTGGGTGTGTGTGTATGTGTTAGGGGTGTGTTGTTTATGGTGAGTTGAGGGATGTATTCGTGTTCTCCTGTCCAACTTGTGAGCAGGGTTGCGGTGGATTTGGCTGGGGCTAGATTAAGTCTGTTTGTAGTGCACCAGCCATGTAGTGTGTTGAGATAGGGTTGAAGGAGATCTGTTGCTCTTTTTGGGTCATGGTGTGTGCATGTGAGTGTTATGTCATCTGCATAGGAGGCTAAGTTTATTTGGGGCGTATTGGGTGTAGTTATATCGTGCATGTACAGATTGAAGAGTGCGGGCGATAGGACGGATCCTTGTGGGACTCCGTTTGGAAAGTTTCTGATTTTAGATGACTGACCGGCAAAAGATACGTGTGCACATCTGCCTGCTAGGAAGTTGGCCAGCCATCGTTTTGTGTTGTTGTGCATGTTTGTGTTGTAGATTTTGTTTGTTAGGTTGTGGCGGGGGATGGCATCGAAGGCTTTACTAATGTCGAGTGTGGCTAATAGTGATCTGTGTGGTGGTCTAGCTGAATTGATGCCGTCGAAAGCTCTTTGTGTAAGGTCTGTGAGAAGAGTGTTTGTGGAGTGCAGTGGCCTAAAGCCATGTTGTGTTGGAGCTAGGGGTAGGTCAGGTGTAATTAGTTGTAATACTAGGCGTTCCATGACTTTGGAGGGGGAGCAAAGGAGTGTGATGGGGCGGTGCGAGGAGGGTAGCGTGGGGTCTTTGTTGGGTTTGGGGAAAGTGATGATGATACCATGCTTCCAAATGTCTGGTATTGTGTTGTGTGAATAGCTGTAGTTTGATATGTTAGTGAGTGCTTGTATGCCTTGTGGTCCCAGGTGTCTGAGGTGTATGTTGCTTATGTTGTCTAGGCCACAGGCGGGTGAGTGCTTGAGATTGTTGATGATATGCTTTGTCTGGTGATTGGTGAAGGGTGTATAGTCAGGGTCTGTGGGGAATTGTCTCTTACGTCGGATGACACGTCGGTCGTCTTTGTGAGGTTTTAGGTGGCTGACATGTGAAAAGTGATTGATGAGAGTGTTTGCTTGTTGTTTACATGAAGGAGTAGAGTCTGTTGTTGTGATTGCAGCATGTGATTGTGTTGTGTTGCTGTTGGAAAGTGTGATGCTGTTTAGTGTTTTGTATAGTTTTTTGGGGTTTGTTTTGTGATCAAGTGTTTGTAGGAAGTTATTCCAATTTAGATTTTGTTGTTCTTGTATTTTGTTGTTAGTTTGGGTGTTGAGTGCTTGAATTTGTTGTGTGATGTCTTGTGTGTGGGGTGCTGGGGAGTGTTTCAGTATGTCGCGTTGTCTGATGAGGTTTTGAATTTCTGGTGTGAAGTTGGGGTTGTGTCTTTTTCTGTTACCTCTTGGAATGTGTTTCTTGTCAGCGTTTTGGATAGTTTTATTGAGTATGTGTACAGCATTGTTGATGTTAGTGATGGGTGTACTGTTTAGAGTTGTGAAGTGTTGTTCTGTCTCATTTGTGAATGCTTCCCAGTTAGCTCTTTTATAATTGGTGTATGTGTGTTTGTGGCTAGCTGGGGTGAGTCTGGTTTTGGTGGTGATAATGATCGGGAGGTGGTCAGAGCCTAAGGTTCTGACCACCCTCCAGGATGTTGTGGGGGCGAGTTCTGGGGAGCAAAAGGTGATGTCTGGAGATGATGGGTTATAGAGGGCTTGGTGAGGAATATGGGTATGTTGATGGATGTCGTTAAGGATGATGAGGTTATCGGTTTGGTTTTGTAGTACCAGCCCTCTGTCTGTGTCGGGGTTGTCGACAAACCAGGCCGACGTCTTGGCGTTGAAGTCACCACCCAGGATGATGTGTGGGGTGTTTGTGATGTGTTGTAAGTGTGGTCTGTATTCATTTGGTACTGTAGGGGATGTTTGGGGAGGGATGTATGTGTTTATGATGGTTATGTTGGAGTTGTTGCCAGTGCGTATTTTAATTGACTGTATTTCTGTTGTGTTATCATTTGGGGGGAGGAGTGATTTGGTTTGTACACTGGTTACTATGTATGATATTTCTTTGTGTACCAGGGTTGTGTACCTAGTTACACAATTCACATAAAAGAGAAAACACTAGGGCAGCGTCAATTCCTGAGTGAAAAAAAAAACTAGTAACAAAGCTAAACACTGCCCGAGAAGCCCCACAATTACGTTAAATTAATAAAAGAAAAGGAGGATAGCCTAGGGTTTGACCGACATTTTCACCAGAACCACGTATCCACGAGCCAAATAGGCCCGGGGAAACGAAAAGGAACTGACAAAAGCGTGAACAGGCGAACGAAATACAAGACCACCAACTATGGACAGGTATAATAAACAAGTCAGAAGGGCTAAAGGTCAGTTGAGACCAAAGTAGCATGTTTGTGAGAGAATAAAGGCTGTGTGGCCTATGCTCGCACAAAAGCAGAATCCAGAGAAACCTCATGCTCAAGTCTTGTAAAACATCGACACGTAGTCATATGAAAAAACAATAAAACAAAAAGTCACAAAGTGAAAGAAACACAATGCATCCCGCGGGAAGCATATAATCCCCCCCCCCCTCCCCCCCCCCCCCCCCCCCCAAGGTACGTTAAGGGTAGTTAAAGTGAACATGAACCCGAAAAGCGAGGGTAGAATAGACACACAACGACCGCTACGCGGCGTTGAGGACCAACCAGCCCGAAGAAAACAAATAAATAAACACGTCTCCAGCACTACGCGCACACCCATAAACATGCCATAAAGCCATAGTAAAGTGCTGCCTACATCACTGAACATCCTTCTAAAACCTCAACAGCCTGAAAAGGCTCACACTCACTAATAGTTGAAGAGAAGGGGATGCAAAGCAGGCACTCGCGAAGCACAGACAAAAAAGGCGTGTGACATCGACGGTGGGCGCGAAGTGACTGATACTTTGGCAGGTCCTGGCGCAGGCTCATAGAACATGGAGCATGGCTTAGAGGAGAGCAGCTAGATTAAATGGGTAACTATAACAATTCTTTCTCTTCCTTCTTAGTCGTCTCGGAGTGTGTACAACGTGCCTAGTAGTGAATTGAGGTGAAACTCTAGAGATTATTTGGTTACTTCGCGTGAGTACCGATAAATCGGCCCGCTGTGGTAGCGGCTGAGATCATAAGCCCTACGTTGGAAACGTAGAGACTGCTACTAAATCGTAGTGTTTGCTTATTTAAGTAGTATAATGAGAATTTGAGGATGTCAGAGTAGACTTGAAATCTATCTGTGAACTATAGGTGTTTAAACTTGCACTGGTTAATATTGATAAATAACCCATATCTTTTCCCCTTAATATAAATCATTTATTCATAATTATGTGGGCTTAAAATGCACCAAATATTGTTAGGTTTTCTCCCCCCAGCTGATCGCTCGCTTCGCTCGCCTGTTTTTCCTATATCTATCTCTGAATGTCCCCCCCACTTTTAGAGAGCAGATGACGCCCCTGGATAGAGTGAGTGTAGTGGTGACTTTATTGATTTCCATAATATTATTATTTATTTTCTATTGTGTTGTCCGTGTTCGGGCTCTGTCTTGAGTCGGCCACCCCCAGAAGAAAAAAAATAGGAAAAGTGGGGAATGGGCCTTAGTAAATACTGTACATACATATGTACGTATTTACTTACAGTAGAATCTCACATCCCACGATTTATTGGTGCCGAAATATTACCGTGGGACCGGAATTCGTGGGATGCAGAGTATTAAAGTAATGGGGAAAATTACAAAAGTACTGGAGGCTATCGTCGGGCGACTATTGACCATCACTTTACATGCCAATAATCCAAAGTAAGTTGCTTTAACCCTCCAGCCTCGGCTACGCATTCTATAATACCGGTATATCCCCACAACCTGGGGGATTTGGCCGAAAAAACGTCTCGCCTAGGCTACCGTATCTTTGTTATTTTGACTGCTTCCGCATTCCCGCGCATCCCCTAGCGTAGATGTGTTTCGTACCTGTAGAATGGCGTTGAGTAGAGCTCTCTAAGTCAACTGGTTCAGTTGTGATGACGATTTCCGTGGAGAGAACTTTGTGGCGATGTCAGCCACTTTTCACTACTTAACAATAACACAGCCACACATGAACAAGCGACGCCTTACCAGCTGTTGTTTACATGCGTCGGACGGACGCCTTTCAAAACAAGCTTACAGGCTTTCAAGCTGCTATGAAAAGAAAGGTAAGTAAAACACAAACAAAAAACTTAGAAAAGTTGATGACGTGATTATTGTGATGGATGTGGTGATAGACGGGAGGCGGGTGTTAGATACCACCCTCCGTGGCCCCACTCTCGTTTTCCGTCACCCCACCGTCGCCGCCAAAGCCCGTGAAATCATCGTCCATGGCATTAAGTTCGGCGTCCTGTAGAGCTTCCATTAGCTTCCATTAGATGAAGAAATAATACATCTACAGTGAAGAAAGAAAACTGGGGAAGGTGTAAGAAGACCAACGAGGGGCCGAAACTTAAGGCTATCCCTAAACATCATCATCATCATCAGCTCTGTATCCGTGGGAATCGTGTGGTTTTTCGTGGGATGAGAATTCAGGTAGCCATTGGATAGTACCGTGGGATCGAAATGCATGAGATGCGTGACTCTACTGTATTTACTTATTTATTTATTTTTTTTCAGAAACTTGGCCCTGGTAGTTATCCTGGTGAGAGCTGGCTTGGGGTTGGATCCAGCGGCCCTCAAACAACTGAGCATGATTGTGATCCGTCTAGCCTTCTCCTCGTGCCTGGTGGAGACGCTAGTTGTGGCTGTTATGACGCATCTCACCCTGGGCTTCCCTTGGTTGTCGGGTCTTATGCTTGGGTATGTAGTAGTAGTAGTACCGGTAGTATAGTCCGTTCCTTCTAGGTTGGGCAGAAATTGTAACTCCTAACCTCTCATAACTCAAAAAGGAATAGAGCAAATGAGCTGTCAATATATACACATATTCCCTAGCCAAGTCTTCCTATTTGGTAGAAATATTAGCTCGATTACTCTAGTAATTTTTGAGTTATGAGAGGTTATATGTTACGATTTCTGCCCAACCTAGAATGAACGGACTATAATATAGGTAGCGCCAACGAACTTGACAATTTTCTTGACCCCTTAACTTCTCATAACTCAAAGTGAATGAAAGCATTCGAGCTTACATTTCTATCATTAGGGAAGAGCCCACCAGGAAATAGGTGTGGATATTTACAGCCAGTTTGCTCTAGGTCCTATAGTAGTAGTCGTTCCCTAGGCTGCCTGGCCGTACAGCCCGAGCTCCTAAGGAAGGCAACGGCCGAGACCGGGTTCTACCACAAAGTTCTCAAGGAGAGTGTGTTGTTAGCGTAAGTGGTCGTGTGTTATGCAATCTTCCAGGATGTTGTTGTTTGTTGTTCTAGTAGCCCTAAGATTCCATTTTGTGGGAATCCTGCAGCGACCAGGTATGTTCAATGCTTGGATACAGGTCTCCCTCGATTTACGATTGGGTTACGTTCCTGAAAACCCGATCTTGAATAGAAGAATCGTATAGCAAACCTTAAATTAACCCTCCCGCCCCGGCTACGCATTACATAAATATTCCTCGAAATCCGGGTGTTTTGGCCGAAAAACGTCTAGGCTAGGCTACCGTATCATTGTTATGCTGACTGCTTCCCGCATTCCCACGCATCCCCAAGCGTAGCTGTGTTATTTACCTGTAGAATGGCGTTAAGTAGAGCTCTCTAAGTCAAGTGCTTGATTTGTGATGATGATTTCATTGGAGATAACTTTATGGCCAAAACAGCCACTTTACACTACTTTTCGATACTTAACAACAACATACAGGCACACACGAACAAGCGACGCTCTCCTTCTTGTGGCCGGAGATGCGGGGCGTCGGTCCAGCCGGCTGTTGTTTACATGCGTCGGACCGACGCCTCACACACGAAGCTCACAGGCTTTCAAGCAATGGTACAATGTTGTACCATTCCAAGTCTCAGAGAACTGCCATATGAAGGGAGGCTAGACAAATTAAATCTACCGAGTCTAAAAGAGAGGAGAGAGAGGGGAGACATGATAATGATGTACAAATGTACCCGGGGGCTGGAGAGGCTGGATAGGGAGGATATATTAATTATGGATACAGGAATAACTAGAGGCCACAGCTACAAAGTAAAAAGACCTACCTGCAAGAACGATATCAGGAAGTTTAGCTTCCCCTATAGATGTATTGATAAATGGAATGGGCTGGAGGAGGAGGTGGTAGGGGCAAGGAACATCCATATTTTCAAGAAAAAATTGGATAAAAAGTAGACTGAGAGACGGGACAACACGAGCTTAGCTCAACTCCTGTAAACTACAATTAGGTAAATACAATTAGGTAAATACCACCCGGGTTCCTGGGGGCAAAACATAATGGTACACACGTGTACCACCCGGGGTTAAGGGGGGTGACCTGTTTTTTTTATTTTTCTCCTTTTCTCTCATTCTCTGGCTTGTATCCATTCGGCCACATTCAGCCAACTATTTTAAGACGTTTATTCCCATCTAGGTGTCGATTTCTTCCTGGCGAGCGATAGCGAGCCAGCATTATATGAAGAAATCCGGCTTCGCCGGAGAAATTTTTCTATCAAAAAATGTACAAATTTAGCCTGCTGTCAAACAAAAATAAAAAATATGCAAAACAAATTGACACCTGGATGGGGATAAACGTCTTAAAACAGTACGGTAGGCTGAATGGGGCCAAATGGATACACGCCAGAGAAAGATAGAAAAGGACAGAACAAAAACAGGTCACCCCCCTTAAACTTTATGGGGTAAATGGGGATGCATTCTGGGACCAGCCAAAACCCAAACCCAAACACCTAAATACCTATAATAATATAGTAAATTGGGGCATCAGATAGTGAGGTAGACCTGTACTTCGACGCTATCTTCCCTATTTAGGTTTGTTATTTAAATAGTAGTTCTTTTTATATTGACTCTCTCTATATATTCTCTCATTCAGGTTTGTATTAGGAGCAGTTACCCCGGCGGTCATAGTGCCGTGTATGTTGACGTTATCATGGAAGGGGTACGGTGTCAGCAAGGGCAGTTATGTTAGCAATTAGAATGATATGTACTCCAACGCTATCTTCCCTAAGTACTGTACTGTAGGTTCGTTTATTGAATACAGGTCTCCCTCACTATCCGATCCCCCGATTTACTATATTAGTGGCATATTACTATAGATTTTTAGGTGTTTGTGTTTGTGTTTGTGTTTGTGTTTTGGCTGGTCCGAGAACGCATCCCCATTTACCCCTTGAATTTTAGGGTTCGCTATACGATACTTCTATCTAAGATCGGGTTTTCAAGAATGTAACCCAATCGTATATCGAGGGAGACCTGCACTCCATCGCTATCTTCCCTATATAGGTTTGTTTTTGAAATAGTATTACTGTAGCTCTTTTTGTATTGACTCTCTATATTTTATCTCATTCAGGGTTGTATTAGGAGCAGTAACACCAGCGGTCATAGTGCCGTGTATGTTGACGTTATCATCGAAGGGGTACGGTGTCAGCAAGGGCATACCCACCCTGGTCATCGCCGCCTCCAGCATCGACGATGTGCTGGCTATCTCCGGCTTCGGCACCCTCATGGGCATCACATTTGCTGAGGGTTGGTCACTTGTCTTATTTGGGTAATTTATTATATTTGATACAATATTTGCTTTTTAAATGCGACCTAGTCTTCATCATCTTCTATGTCATACTTCTTCATGAGAAGCTTTGGCTTAAAATGGCTTATTGCTGAAACTACCCTTGAGGTGAGAAACTACCCTTTGTTCGCCTCTTTGCTGGAGCTGTCGTGGTCTAGCGGGCTAAGGCTCTATGCGCTATGTTGGTGACGACTACCCACGTGAGTTTGAATCTTGGCTATGCTACGACAGTTTCCAGTGCTATATAGCCTTCGTCGTCGCTTACTGCTTTAGAATTTATTACAGTTGGGGATTTCCCCCAAATGAAATTAATTGATAAGGTTGTTGTTGTTGTTGCTGTTCCCCAGGCTGTCTGACCGAGCAGCCCCAAGGTCCCGAGCAAGGCCGAGGCCATAACCGAGAGCGCCCTCATATAACCCTCCCTGCTTACCACTAATAAAGCCCAGGTGACCAAAGCCACTCCAAGGCGGGGAGCTGAGGAGGGTGCGGAAACACCCAGGAAACCAAAGCCCCACCCAAGACCCTGTGCCCCTCAGCAATTATGAAGGGAAAGTTGAGGAGCAAAGGAAAAATTCATATGGTTATTCATCCTTATTATTATTCGCCTCTTTGCTTCTTGTACTGGAGTAAATAGACATTTATTAAACAAAAGTAGACTCCTATTGATATCTAAGTTTTTCCTCATCCAACGACACCTATCGCTTGAGCCTTGTATATTGTATTTGCTTATTGTCATAACCTCATTTTCTTTGGCTTGTTGAGGCAAAATTCAAAAGCTGGTCTATAGGTTCATGCCTTCTGCGTGTCGTAAGAGGCGACTAAAGAGGTTGGGTCGGTGGGCTTGCGACCCCCACCCGGAAAAAATATCTAAGCAAAGAAAAACGAGCGAACAGCCTCGGATGTGGACGGAACCAACGTTGACGAACCACGACCGACTAAGGATATGCCTTCGGACATTCTGAGAATGGCTACGTGGAATGTTAGTGGCATGAATGATGGCACAAAAGAGAGAGAGGTTCTGGAAGTGTTAGTGAATGCCAGGCTGGATGTATGTGGAATGACAGAGACCAAATGGAAAGGTTCAGATGTGAGAGAGTGGGAGTGTGGAATGGGTGTGTGTGCTGGAGTGAGTGAAGGAACAGCGAGAGAAGGTGCATGTTTGTTTGTAAGTAGCAAATGGAAGGAATGTGTAAGAGAGTATGGGTCTGTGGGTTCAAGGATTGTGTGGGTGAGAATGAAAGTAGGAATACAAACGTGGGTGATTGTATGCGTGTATGCCCCGACAGAGGATATACTTGAAAGAAAGAAAGAGGAGTTCTGGATGAATGTGGAGGCGTGCCTGGAGAAGTTTGACAAGAACGAAAGAATATTTCTGATTGGGGATATGAATGGTAAGGTGGGTGATAGGAAAGTTGAGGGAGTGGTGGGAGGGTGGGGGGTACCATCAGAGGTGAATGGGAATGGTAGTGCACTTGTGGACGTATGTGTGGGGAGGAGGCTGTGGATAGCCAACACCTTCTTCCGACACAGAATGATCCATAGGTACACGTGGAAATGGATGTTGACGATGAAGGATAAGACAGTGGTGGAACGAAAGTCATTGATTGATTATGTATGTGTGGATGAACGAATGAAGAAATCTGTGATGGATGCTAGGGTGTATAGGGGTATTGGAGGGGGTCTGTCTGATCATTATGTAGTGGTAGATAAGGTTAGGATACAAAAGAAGTGGGTGAGGAGAGCTGGAGGGAGGCGAGAGGAGGGTGGAATGGTGAGGAGGGTGGAGAGATTGCAGGAGGAGGAAGTCAGGGAGGAGTACAGGAGAGCAGTGGAAAGACGACTAGGTGGGTTAGACCTGGAAGTTATGGAGGAAGTGGAGGAGATGAGCAAGGTGTTTAAGGATGAGATCTGTGCAGCATGTGAGGAGGTGTGTGGAGTGAGGAGAAGAGGGAGGGGAGTGAAAGGTACAGCATGGTGGACAGAAGAGGTAAGAATAGCTGTGGAAGAAAAGAAGAAAGCATATAGAGAGTGGTTGGGTAGTAGAGGGAATGAAGATTCCGAGAGACAGAAACGAGCGAGGTACGTGGAGAGTAAGAGGGTGGTGAAGGAAAGTAAGAGAAGAATAGATGAGGAATTTGGAAGGAATCTGAGTGTAAAATGGAGGGAGAGTAAGAAACTGTTCTGGAAAGAAGTCAAGAAAGTTAGGGAAGGTAGCAAGGGAAACAGTAAGGGTGTGAAAGATAAGAATGGGAGAATGCTAGCTGAGAAGCAAGAGAGAGTCGAAGATGGAGGGAGTACTTCAGTGAGTTGCTAAATGTAAGGAATGAAGAGCCAGCAAACATAGCTGGATATGGTATGGGAGGGAGAAGAAGAGAAGTAGTGGAGGAGGAGGTGGGGATCAGGAGGTCAGAAGTGTGGGAAGCCATGAAAAGAGTGAAGTTGGGGAAAGCACCAGGAACAGATGGAGTGTGTGGGGAAATGTTGAGGTATGGTGGTGAGATAGTGATAGAATGGGTATGGAAAATGTGCAAACTAGCATGGGAGAAGGGGAGTGCACCCGATAACTGGAAGACTGGCATAATAGTCCCCCTATATAAGGACAAAGGGGAAAGAGGAGTGTGTGGTAACCACCGAGGGATATGTCTTCTAAGCGTAGTAGGGAAGGTATACAGTAGGGTAGTGATTGAGAGAGTGAGAGTGAGAACGGAGAAATGGATAGGCGACGAGCAGGGAGGTTTTAGGAAAGGAAGAGGATGTGTAGATCAGATTTTTACCCTGAATTGTGTTGTGGAGAAGAAACAAAAGGTGTATGTTGCCTTTATGGACTTGGAGAAGGCCTATGACAGAGTGGATAGAGAAGGTTTGTGGAAAGTACTTAGAATATACGGAGTAGAGGGCAAGTTGCTGAAAGCAGTGAAGAGCATGTATGAGGGTGCAAAGGCGGCAGTACGTGTGGAGAGTGAGCAGAGCGAGTTCTTTGACCTGAATATTGGTTTGAAACAGGGGTGTGTGATGTCCCCGTGGTTGTTTACTGTATATATGGATGGAGTCATGAAAGAAATACTATCAAGAGCAGTGGATGTTGGTGTATCGCTGAAAAGGGAGGGAATTGAGTGGAAGCTACCTATACTGCTGTTTGCGGATGATACAGTTCTGATGAGTGATAATGAATGGGAGTTGCAGGGTCTGGTAAATGAGTTTGGAACAGTGTGCGAAAAACGGAATTTGAAGGTAAATGCGGGGAAGAGCAAGGTTATGGTCTTCGAAAGGGGTGAAGTCACAGAGTGTGAGGTGAAGCTGAACGGTCAGGCTATGGAGATCGTCAACTCTTTTAAGTATCTGGGCAGTGTGTTGAGTAAAGATGGGACTATGGATGAAGAAGTGCGGGAGAGGGTACAACAGGGGAAGAGGGTTGTAGGAACGCTAAAAGCAGTAACAAGAAATAGGGTGGTCAGTATGGAAGTGAAGAAGTCCTTGCATGACAGTATGGTAATCCCGACACTGACTTACGGAAGCGAAGCATGGACGTTGGTTGAGAGACTCAGACCAAGAGTGAGAGCAGTGGAAATGAATTACTTAAGGAGTGTGTGCGGAGTTACATGGAGGGATAGACAGACTAATGAGGAAGTAAGAAGGAGGTGTGGTGTGGAGTTAGATGTGCTGGAAAGTGTGAAAAGGAACAACTTGAGATGGTTCGGCCATATGGAACGTATGGAAAGTGAGAGAATGACTAAGAGGGTGTATGAGAGCGAGGTGGAGGGACAGAGAGGGAGAGGTAGAAGGATGGAGTGAGGAAGTACATGAACGAAGGCGTTGCTGGTTGGGGGGAGGGGCGTCGACTGACTGGGGACAGGTGCATGGGGGCGGTTCGTTCGTGGCCACCCCTTCGGGGATCACGGCATCAGGCAATAGATAGATAGATAGATCTATAGGTTAGAATGGTGATCAAGGAACTAATCGTCAATTTATGCATATGCCTGTAGTTTCGAGTGCACAGTTACCAAAATATGAACCTGATAGTGCCAGTGTATGTACACTACATACATACAAACATATATACTCTAGTCGTTTATGAGTTACAGAGGTTAGTGATGAATATTTTTTGGGAAGGATGTAGTGTCTGGGCGTACGGTCGTCATGTTAACATAGGTCGATCGCTGCGGTTAAGTTCGCGTTTATTTTGACGGCATTTTTTTTTCGGTTATTTGCCCTATGCTGGTAATATACTGTACATGATGATGACAATATGTCATGGGTGGGTAAGACCCTCAATATATTATTGTATCCAACGGCAGGCAAAATAGACGGGAACATGATCGCAAACGTCCGTCGTCGCCGCTCCGCGTAGTGTAAACAAGGCGGGCGGTAGGCTACGCCCGAACATTACATTGTTGCCGATTTTTGGCCTAATTTTAATGAATAGACTATACAACAACAACAAGAGTGAGAGAGAATGAAAACTAATGATTCTACGGTACTGTACTGTACTTCTCTTTCTAGGTGACTTATGGGTGGTAATTCTGAAGGGGCCTTTCGAGGTATTGGTTGGGTTGGTATACGGTTGTTTGGTTGGTACCGCGTGTTGGGTGTTACCGGACCCAGCACACCCCCAGGCACCAGTCTTCAGGCTTCTCATAGTGTTTGCCGCCGGGGTCTTCGCTCTCTTTGGAAGCCAGATGGTATATGTGCATTAACTATATACTGGTACTACTTCTGTTGGTGTTGTATATTTTGCTAAATCGTATGATTTTGATAAGTTCTTTTGTTTTTATATTGTGTCGTCCTTGTTTTGGTTTGTTTATTTTGTAAGATTTACATTATAAACTAACTAAGAATTTCCATTAAAATGTAAAACTTGCAAACTAAACAAACCAAAATTGGGACAAGGACAATATAAAGTCAAATTAAATTATCAAAATCGCTATGTGGAAACAACGCTTACTAAAATGAAAATTATTAAATAAAAGAACACAATCCACCACATAGGGTGTACATCACTACATGAGCAAGTTAATCTGTTTCCCAAGCAAACCAATCGCACATATAACAACGCACTATCGTCACGTTAAAGGAAGTAGTCAAGTTTGGGAAGTCCGGGACGTTCTGGCAAATTTTACTAAACTCTGCATGAATAAAGAAACTACATGTTAAATGTCAAAATATTATTTAAAATCAAATTTGCAACATGACAAGACATTATAGTAAAAAATACAAATATTGATAAGATATCTATACTATTACAAAATAATATATAAAATACAGTACAGCACTCACTAACGATAGTGCTATCGGGTAGGTACATTACAGGTTGAGCTTGGAGGTGCTGGAGCGTTAGGTTGTCTGGTGGTGGCGTTTGTAGCTGGTTATGGTTGGCGACAACAAGGGTACCCAGAACACCAGCTTAGACCGTACTCCTGTAATACTGATAGCGGATACTTAAGTGATTATTGTTCATACATACATACAAGTTTAATGACCATTTTGTCCACAGAGAATGTGGTTACAGTCTCACGTCCTAGATGGCGGCTTTCCAGGCGGCCCTGTCAAGGGCTGCCTCTGTTGTCAAGTTATTTCTTTTGAGTTCGGACCGGAGTACTCGAGCCCACTTCATTCTAGGTCCACCCCTGCGCGCAGCTCGTAATATAGCAATACAGTATGTATGTACAGTATGTATATACTCAGGCACATACCCCATTGCTGGGGGTGGCCAACTCGAGACAGAGTCTGAACAGAAAACTTTAAAGTTCCAATTCTTAGGGTCCAGGACCACTTTCGCATTACCTCGCCCCTTTCTCTGTCACGTCGAGTAGGAGAATTATACAAGGGGAGGAGGATTCCTAGCCTCCTGCCCCCAGAAGGAAAAGTAGGACAGTAAAAGGGACAGACAGAAACGGCTAAGGTTGGGTAGAGGGTGCCAAACCTAACTCTGGATAGGACCAGCCCTCACCCTATACAGTAGTTTCAAATTTTCACTTGAATTTTGGTACCTAAGCCTAAGAGATGGTTTTTATAAGTTTAATTAAAATATCAAATTTTAGCCAGAAAATAATGTAAAAGAGTTCATATTACTACTAATAATATCACTATACACTATATCACTACAGTGGAGCCCCCATCCTCGCTACACCGGTCTTCGTTGATTCAATGCTCGCACCACACACCAAATATTCCCCATTTAAATAATCGCGCCAAAAGCCTCATTCCTCGCATCAAAATCCCAGCCGAAACCCGAAAAAATAGCAAAAATAACGAAAAACTCGACATAAGCTAGAAAACAAACAAAAACAATAATTTTGTTTTAACATAACGAAAGAATCTGCCAGTAGCTTGCCGTTTAGAGACGAAATCCGAGTGAATCCGAGATCCGGATCCGTCAAATGCGCAAGATGCCGCCATCTTTGTATGACGTCATCACTAAGCAGACGCTTGCAGTTTAGCTAGTATCTGTGTTGACAAAACAACCGTTTGCAAGCCTTTTTGTGCCTGAACCCCTTATCTCTCGCGTTTATTATAACCTCTAGTACATCTAGTGATAGGGATGGTTGGCCTGGTGGTAGCAATGAAGGAATTTCATGCTCAAAACACAGCAAAGACCAGTCCATGTCGGACGAAAGCGATTGAATTACCTAGCCTTGACGATGTTAGCCTAGGCTAGGCTAAGTATGACAATGATTTATAATAAAATCTGTGTGGTAAGTAATCTTCTCTTAATACGTATTTATACGTCTTTTCCTCATAATATGTATTTATTGGATGTATTTGGGGCGAAATGGGTACTTAAGGGGTGGCTGGACGAATTTAGAACCTAGGCCTAGGCTAGGCCTAAAAAATGTTGCATGATAGAAACAATGCCCCAATCTACAGTATTTATGGTTAGGACTATCATTTAGCCATGTCTACATTATTATTTACAATGCATAAGATTTAGGCCTAGGCTACTTGATGTAGCCTAGACAAAAAACATGTTTTCATAGCCTAACACTGGGAAAAAGTGCGGTAATTGTTTAGATATTGGGCCTTTTTTTCTAGTTATTAAAAACTTATTCTATGGTGTATTATATGATACAGTATAATGCATAAAATTTAATTTGTGTACAATAAAACATGTTTTCATAGGCAAAAAATAGAAAAAGACGCAAATTTTGGCATGAGCACGGAACCGATTGAATTTTCCCCATAAGAACAGTGCCCCGATCTTGGATGTTTCAATCCTAGCTCTATTTCTGCGGAACCGATTAGCAGCTAGGATGGGGGCTCCACTGTAGTCTGTTTTTCTCCATCTGATGGTAAATTGAATCCCTTAGCAACTGATTTCTCGATACTTAATGGAAAATTATGTAACTACTGTGTGTCTGCATCATATATATACAAAGTTTTCATAATTAACAACATATTTCGCTTCAAAATCTTTGTAATAACTGAGAAAACATAATTAAGATATGACAATTTAATGTACACCCTATGTGGTGGATTGTGTTCTTTTATTTCATAAATTTTATTTTAGTAAGCGTTGTTTCCACATAGCGATTTTGATAAGTTAATTTGACTTTATATTGTCCTTGTCCCAGTTTTGGTTTGTTTAGTTTGCAAGTTTTACATTTTAATTTACCATCAGCTAAAAATAAACCGACTATACTATGAGGCACAATAATATAATGATGCCTCGTATTGACTCAACAGACTTATGTGGATGAAAAACTGGATTTTGTGTGGCAGATCTTCCAGCCCTTCCTGTTTGCTCTCATTGGTGCGGAGATACAGGTACGTACATCAGTTGATATCACTTCCTAAACGGGCTCTGTCTTTAGTCGGCCACCCCCAGCTATAAAAAAATAAAAAAAAAAAAATAAAAAAAAAGGGAGGAATGTGCCTGAGTACAGTAATTATTACTCCAATTTTGCGTGTTCTGATTTTGCGAAACACCAATTTTGCGACCGAGACCCCCAAAATGCCATTTTTGATGAAAACCTAATTTTGCAATGTAACTCTACTTTTGCGGGTGGCGCCGTAAGAAAGTGGGGCTCTCCGCACTAGTTTTCGGGGGGGAGGGGTGGCCGGGCCACCCAAGCCTCGGACACCCTCCCTCCATCCCCGTAAGCCCAGCCATCTTTCGAGTCTAGATAAATGCTCAATTGCTCATTTAATTTGATTTTCTCAAGGATAATGATAATGTCTTATGTTTTTCTTTATTTTTCTTTATTGTGGGATGTATAATTATATGCATGTGTGTACAAACAAAGCAAATAAATGACGGGAAATCACGAAAAATTGGGCCGTCACCGATGAAATGTCGACCATATTCATGTTTCCCCATCTATCTATCTATCTATTGCCTGACGCCGTGATCCCCGAAGGGGTGACCACGAACGAACCGCCCCCATGCACCTCTGTCCCCAGTCAGTCGACGCCCCTCCCCCCAACCAGCAACGCCTTCGTTCATGTAGTTCCTCACTCCATCCTTCCACCTCATATTCGGTCTACCTCTCCCCCTCTGTCCCTCCACCTCGCTCTCGTACACCCTCTTAGTCATTCTCTCGCTTTCCATACGTTCCATATGGCCGAACCATCTCAAGTTGTTCCTTTTCACACTTTCCAGCACATCTACCTCCACACCACACCTCCTTCTTACTTCCTCATTAGTCTGTCTATCCCTCCATGTAACTCCGCACGCACTCCTTAAGTAATTCATTTCCACTGCTCTCACTCTTGGTCTGAGTCTCTCAACCAACGTCCATGCTTCGCTTCCGTAAGTCAGTGTCGGGATTACCACACTGTCATGCAAGGACTTCTTCACTTCCATACTGACCACCCTATTTCTTGTTACTGCTTTTAGCGTTCCTACAACCCTCTTCCCCTGTTGTACCCTCTCCCGCACCTCTTCATCCATAGTCCCATCTTTACTCAACACACTGCCCAGATACTTAAAAGAGTTGACGATCTCCATAGCCTGACCGTTCAGCTTCACCTCACACTCTGTGACTTCACCCCTTTCGAAGACCATAACCTTGCTCTTCCCCGTATTTACCTTCAAATTCCGTTTTTCGCACACTGTTCCAAACTCATTTACCAGACCCTGCAACTCCCATTCATTATCACTCATCAGAACTGTATCATCCGCAAACAGCAGTATAGGTAGCTTCCACTCAATTCCCTCCCTTTTCAGCGATACACCAACATCCACTGCTCTTGATAGTATTTCTTTCATAACTCCATCCATATATACAGTAAACAACCACGGGGACATCACACACCCCTGTTTCAAACCAACATTCAGGTCATAAGGTTAGTTAATCCAATTTTGCGGCCCGCAATGTCGACCAATTTCTCGCAAAATTGGGGTAAGCACTTATATAGATAGATAGATAGACTTCCCAAACTGACTAATTTCTTGAGTATGACGAGAGTATGGTAATATATGCACGACTAATTTGATTGGGAACCAAATTCAATTACTCATCTAGTGATGTACATTCTATGGGGTGATTTTGTGTTCTTTTATTTCAAAATTTTATCTTGCTAAAGCGTTGGTTCCACATAGTGATTTTGATAAGTTCTTTTGTCATAATATTGTGTCGTCCCTGTTTTGGTTTGTTTATTTTGCAAGTTTTACATTATAATATTAAATTCTTCTGTTACAGGTTAGTTCCCTAGATGGACGTACCGTGGGTTGGGGCCTGTTAACACTGGGGGTTAGTTTGATGTTCAGGCTTGCCATATCCTTCTTGGTGGTATTGGGTGGAGATCTTAACCTCAAGGAACGGATCTTCGTGGCGCTCGCATGGCTCCCCAAGGCAACCGTCCAGGTACGTATATATATGTATGTATGTATGTATGTATGTATGTATGTATGTATGTATGTATGTACTCAAGCACATACCCCATAGCTGAGGGTGGCTGACTCGAGACAGGTGTAATGGTTAAGGTGTCTAAAAATCTGTGTGTGATAACCCGGGTTTGAATCCTGGTGGATCACATATATGCTTTCATTAATTTCATTGGAGGTGTTTGGTGTTGTGGTGAAATTAATAAAAAATAGATTATCAGTGTCTGGGACCACTTTCTTGTTCCCTCTTCCCTTGCTCTGTCTCGTTGAGTAGGAGAATTTTACAAAGGGAGGAGGATTCCTAACCTCCTGCCCCCCGTCCAGGTAGTACCAGATAATAATTGTGTTAGGTTCATTGTACAGTCGTGCTAATAAGTGATGTCTCAGCACCAAGTATGTTTTGATCAATAATTGGTATCAACAATATCTAAGCTTCATTTCTTCATATCGAGTGAAATATACGAACACATTCCTACACTTACCCACCCTATTCAACATCTGACAGAGGGCGGGTGCCCAACCCCGAAAGGGGTTGAAATAGGGGAGGTATCCCCCCGCCAAAGGCGGCTTTCTAGGGCCTTTCCTAGCTGATGCTGAGAGGATTGGGTTCTAGTCATGTGGTGATGGGCTGGTCTATCAGAGTGAGAACTGAGCGATCTCTGCCATACCCATAGCTTACTCTGACTGTTTCTTTTACTTATATATTTTCTAGATCTCAAGTGACGGCGTCTCTTCCGTGGATTGACCTCCCAATCTACCAAGATTGGAAGCCAAAGCGTCACATTTTTCCTTTGCCCCTCAACTTTCTCTTCATAATTGCTGAGGGGCACAGGGCCCTGGGTGGGGCTTTGGTTTCCCGGGCGTTTCCGCACCCTCCTCAGCTCCCCGCCATGGAGTGGCTTACGTCACACCCAGGCTTTATTGTGGTCGGCAGGGAGGGTTTTGTGGGGGCGCACGGATATGGCCTTGGCCTTGCTCGGGGCCTTGGGGTTGTTCGGCCAGGCAGCTTGGGGAACAACAACAACAACATCTGACAGACATTAATACAGCACAGAGCGAGCCAAACGTAATGACAGCTGGGACATGACTTATTAGCGCGACTGTACACTTGCACCCTTGAGGCTAAAAATATACAGAGTTTCTTTTATATTTATATTCTGGCCATCATTAGATGATGTTATTCCATTTAAGAAGGGGCTGTACGGTCGCGCTAATAAGTCATGTCCCAACTGTCATTATGTTTGGCTTGCTCTGTTCTGTATTAATGTCTGTCATATGTTGAATAGGGTGGGTAAGTGTAGGAACATAATTGTATATTTCACTCGATATGTAGAAATGAAGCTTAGATATTACTGATACCCATTATTGATCAAAACATACTTGGTGCCGAAACATCACTTATTAGCGCAATTGTACAAATCTGAGGGTTAGTAGATTTAGGTTTACTTCTTTAATTTTTAGAGGTAATTTCTTAACCCAGGGACTGCGACGGTCTTTCCGGAAGCACGGTATTTAAATGTGTCAAAACAACCCTTCAAGTACCGTGCCAGTGTTGGGAAATGTCTCAAAATTGGGTGACACATAGACAGTACAAGTCTCCCTCGATATACAACTGGGTTACGTTCCTGAAAACCCGATCTTAAATAGAAAAATCGTAAAGCAAACCCTACAATTAGAGGGGTAAATGGGGATGCGTTCTCGGACCAGCAAAAACCCAAACACATACAGTGTATGCCTAAAAATCTAAAATATTATCGTAAATCAGGGCATCGGATAGTGAGGGAGACCTGTAATGACATCTCTCCATTCCTCCCTCCCCCCCCTTTATCCCCCCCCCCCCCTCAACTTGACCTTTTATTTTGCACAGGTTCTAGCAGTTCATGGGTTAAACTTAACCCCTTGAAGCTCTGACGCGTTTTAGAAGTTTATTTTGGCTATCATTAGACGATTTTATTCAACTTAGGAAGGATCTGTGGGTATTAAAGGGGTAAAGACTCTCTCAATCAACCCTCTGACTTACATAGGGGTATACCCTTCCTAATCTGAATAAAATCGTCTAATAATTACGATAAAACAAAAAAGAAATGCGTATTAGAGCTTGAAAGAGTTAATAAAAATCATCTAATGATAGCCAGAATATATTGAAGCAATGCATCATAATAAAAAGATAAAAATCAGTTAAGTTTAGTTAGGCCCTAATTTCATATTGTGTTTGTATTATCCAGGCAGCCATTGGGTCCCAGGCTCTGGACTTTGCTCGCAAGACCAACGCGGGACCTGAAACCGAGACACTGGGAAAACAGGTCAGTGAAGGCACACACACTCACTCTCTCTCTCTCTTTTCTCTCTGTTTTCTCTCTTTTCTCTCTCTTTTCTCTCTTTTCTCTCTCTCTCTCTCTCTCTCTTTTTTTTTTTTTTTTTTCTCTAAACTTCACGACATTATATGGTGTTCTTACAGCTAAAATTCCAGTGATGAAACGTGGAATTATCTATAGCGAAACACATTTAAAATGCAAAAAATATATAGCATTGATATATTTATATATAATAGATACCAGTATATATTTTATCAAAGATCCCTCTTTATGAAGTATGATAATTAATAATTATATTACCAAGATTTAGTACGGAACTGTGATATTCCTGAGCCAGTTATTAACCTCCGACTTGAACTGTTGTAGTGAGGTTAAGTGATGCAGGTCAGTGTGCTGAACCAGGTGATTCCACAGTCTTGCGTACTTTGGTAAGTAGGAACGAAGGTAGTGTTCTGTCCTAGCAAATGGAACACTGACCTGATGATACCTTGTGGATGCGGTTCTTGTTGCATATGATGTTGGTTGGGCAGGTTGTAGATGTAAGGCTGCCAGGTGTGGAGTGTGCATTTTTGGGGTTTTGTATGTTACACACAAACCTGCCACATCCCGACGCTGTTGTAGAGGCTGAAACCTGGGGGCATGATGTTCTTGTTCTTTGAGTTGGATAAAGTGTTCAGCTCTTTTCTGTATTTGGTCTAAAAGTTTCAAGTATGAGGGGGGACATGATGACCATGCAAGTGGAGAGTATTCCATCAATGGACGAACTTGAGACTTATACAGAGTAGCAACACCTTTAGAGTCCAGGAGATGTGATACACGTCGAATGCAACCAAGTTTCCATGCAGCATTCTTTGTGATGTCCTTTACATGGCTGGTGATGAAAGACAGATTATCATTAAATTTTACTCCTAGAATTGTCACTTGACTCTGCATCTGAACCTTCCTCCCATCAAGCGCCTGGTGGTGTATATGTTGGAATATCTTGTCTCCGAGAGATTAGCATTACTTGAGTTTTCTCCGGAGCAAGGTTCACTTGCCAGCGTTTTGCCCAAGAGGTGATACTATGTAAGGCATTGTTGATATGAGTGACGGTGGCTTGCCTCTCATCTTTGTTACAAGTGAATGTTAGAGTACAGTCGTCAGCATAAGCAAATGCCTCGGGGATGAGCTGCAGAATGTCATTGAAATAAACATTCCACAACAAAGGTCCTAGAACGCTGCCCTGTGGGGCACTGGCTTTGATGGCATAGTTAGCAGAGTTATGTCCATTGACAACTGTGTGAAGTGTTCTGTCTTGCAGGTAATCATTAATTAGGTGAAGTAGAGCATCACACAACCCTAGACTCCTCAGTTTGGTGGTGATGCCCGCATGCCACACCCTGTCAAAGGCACCCGCGATGTCAAGTGCAATTACGTATGTGTCTTTTCCCATGTCAAGGGCCTGGTTCCACGTGGTAGATAAGTGGAGTAGCAAGTCTGCCGCAGATCTACCTTTCCTGAAGCCAAACTGCTTAGAGTTGAGTAGGTGATGTTTATCCAGAAAAGTTACAATTTTTGTTGCCAAGATTGACTCCAGAATTTTCCCAAGAACAGAAAGAAGGGAGATTGGTCTGTAATTTTTTGGGTCTGTTCTGCTGCTTTTCTTGTGAATCGCCACAACTCTTGCTTCTTTCCATATTTTGGGCCACTGTTGCGAGTTGAGGCAATTCTGAAAAATGATGGTGAGTGGCTGGCATAGCTGATGTGCGCAACGCTTCAAGATATTTGGACTGATGTTATCTGGTCCAGTGGCCTTCTTGGGGTCAGCTTCCTCTAGTTGCCATTTCACATCATCTATGGTAATTGTGAAATCTCGTAACTGAGCATTGGTCTGTGCTGGTACAGCCGGAGGTGAGCGGTCTGGGTCTGGTACATTCATTTTACTTGAGAAGTAAGATGCCAGAATCTCAGCCTTGTCCTTACTGCAGATAGCCATGGATCCATCACATTTGCTTAAAGGTGGGATGCAATCATCAGGAGCAACACCTTGTTGTTGTTTAATGCTAGTCCACCATATTTTGCTCCCGACATTCTTGCCTGTAAGCTTTGATTTCAGATCCTCTTTCCACTTTCTGATGGCTTGTATCTGCACCTGTTCCATATTTTTGCAGGCAAGTTTATGCAAATGCTTGGTCCTTTGAGTTGGGCGTCTTTTGCATTGTAGCCATGCTTTACTTTTCTTATCAGCTGCAACTCTGCAGTTGAATCCAAACCATGGCTGGTCTCCCGACTTTGCTTTATAGGTCTGGCTAGGCATGAATTTATTCTGTAAGGAACACAAAATGTTGGTAAAAGCTTCAACTTGATGATGAACATCTCCGATAAGATAATCTGGCCATGAGATGTTATTGAGTGCATTTTGAAGACCATCCCAATTTGCCCTGTGCCATAACCAGTTGGTACGTGCCACAGCCTCATCACGATCAGCTGCAACATTAATGGTGCTGAGAATAACATAGTGGTCCGAAGATCCAGCTGTTGCCAAAGGTCGGCAGGTGACCACATTATCTGAAAGGTCACTGATGACAGGGTCAAGGGATGATCCAGAGATGTGTGTTGGAAAATTGACGTGATTTGTCAGCCCGTACACAGTCAACAGTTCATCAAAAGAGCTCGCCACCAGGTGTTGGTTCATGTCGCCGACTATGATGAGATGCTGACATGAGTGCTCATGCAATAAACTGTCGATGTTGTAATGGAGGTAAACGATGGGCTGATTCCCTTGCCATTGTGGCCGATAACAGACACAAAAGAATAGAGTTAGTGCTGTTCATCCAAACTCTGAAGAACATCATTTCTAAATGGTCAGGTAGATTTACATGATTTACTCTCTCTCTCTCTCTCTCTCTCTCTCTCTCTCTCTCTCTCTCTCTCTCTCTCTCTCTCTCTCTCTCTCGCTCTCTCTCTCTCTCTCTCTCTCTCTCTCTCTCTCTCTCTCTCTCTCTCTCTCTCTCTCTCTCTCTCTCTCTCTCTCTCTCTCTCTCTCTCTCTCTCTCTCTCTCTCTCTCTCTCTCACTCACTCACTCACTCACACACTCACTCACTCACACTCACTCACTCACTCACTCACTCACTCACTCACACTCACTCACTCACTCACTCACTCTCTCTCACACTCACACTCGCTCACACACTCGCTCACACACTCTCTCGCTCACACACACACTCTCTCGCTCACACACACTCTCTCTCGCTCACACACTCTCTCTCACTCTCTCTCTCTCTCTCTCTCTCTCTCTCTCTCTCTCTCTCTCTCTCTCTCTCTCTCTCTCTCTCTCTCTCTCTCTCTCTCTCTCTCACTTTCTCTTTGCACCAGAGCACCTAAGACCAGGAAGCGTTTTTGTATCCCTGGTGGTGGTGTGGACGACGTAGTTGCTGCAGTTGACGAAGTATCTAAGCTGGCCCCTGCTAATACAATGTACGTCATCCACGTTGGATCCAACGATGTACAGCGAACCCGGTCGGAAGATTTGCTTTTAAAGTACCAGCAGCTGATCAAGTCGTTTAAGGAGAAGTCATCAAGGATCATCGTCTCAGGAATCGTTCCCCGGCTTGGTGTAGAGAGCCGATTTTACAACATAGCCACCAGCACAAATCGTTGTCTAGCAAACCTCTGCAGGAAGGAAAACGTGGGATTCGTCGACACCTGGGACAATTTCTACTACGATGACTATTTGTTTTCGGACGATGGAGTTCATCTGAACCAGGTGGGAGCAGCACGTTTTGGGCGTCTTCTCAACGATGCGGTGAAGGATTTTCGGAGAAGAAATCGACTCAGCACAGGACAACCAGGAAGAAGGACCGAAGACAGCGAGGGCGGAAACCTGCGAAGGAATTAAATGCTAATCTGTCAAGAACCGCGAATTTGGATAAAGCTCCACCAACACGACCCAAATTCAAAACCGCCAGGGATAACGACCGAGGACCGATGTCAGCCATGAATGTAAATGTAGATCCGATCAGAACCAAAAATTTGATTAACCCGTACAGCCCCAGCGACGCGCCTGACGCGTCGGCGATGTATGTAACGCACAGCCCCAGAGACGCGCCTGGCGCGTCACCCTAATTGCGCCGACCGTGACCTCAGGTGTAGCCACTCAAGAGGGCTCAGATTTGTATGGGAACTGTGTACGTATCCCACGCAACCGTGCCGATGGTTGAAAACTCTCAAAGTCCACGTGCGTGCGCGCGAGCGCGCAATAACCTGTTTTTTTGGGATAATTGCCTTCAATTTTTTACTCTTGTAAAATCCATTTTCGGGGGCTCTGTAGGACCATTTTTTAAGCTTTTTGAGCTGTTTTTCGTGGTTTTTCCTTCATTCCTAACCCATTCGCTATTGTTTCTGGAATAAAACCATTTTTTGAAAACCGGCCGGGTTCTGGTGCGCAAACATTACAAAACTAGCCGGGGCTCCACGGGTTAAAGAACGTTCTGTGAGTTCTAAAACCGCAACTTTAAAGGTTTTCTATGCAAACGCTCATAGCATACGCAATAAATTTTCAGATTTAGAGGAACTAGTGTTTACTGAAAATTATGATGTGATTGGTATAACAGAATCTTGGCTCAATACAGTAGATAGAGACTTTTTAGCAGAGTATTGACTTCCCGGTTATGTAATGTTTGAGAAACGCCGAATAAATGAAAATGGAGGTGGCGTTTTATTTTATATCAAAGAAAGTCTTAACCCGACCCTCTTGTCAAAACCTCAAATTGTGAACGTCGACACATCTTTTGTGCTAATAAAGAATAATAAAGGTACAAAAATAATACTTGCATTAATATACAGACCTCCAGCTCAATCAGTGCAAACTGACCGAGAAATTTATGAACAAATTGCAGATGTAAGTAACTCACAAGATACCGTATTTTTGGGCGACTTTAATTTACCTGTGACCAAGTGGGGCGATACTCTTACTTCACACTCCGGACATGACTTGTATACGAACTTGCAAGAGAGTTCGCTTTATCAATTTGTTCGAACACCGACCCGTGGTAATAACGTTCTTGACATTGTACTTGCAATAAAAGAAGAATTAATAGAGAATTTGAATGTTGGTGATGAATTCAGTAACAGCGACCATCGTACGATAACTTTCATTTTAAACTTTACTAGTAACGAACCAAATAGTAGCATCGAAAAAGTCCCTAATTTCAAGAAAGCAAACTTTCATAAACTTAGAGCTATGTTTAAAGAAACTGACTGGAGCTTTTTAATTAACAATAATGACATAAATACATCTTGGAAGTTATTCAAAACCACTTACCTAAAAGCAGTGCAAGACTGCATACCATCGAAAATACGGCGTCCAGGCCATAATAATAAGCCCAAATGGTGGAATAAAGGTATTTCAAACTGCCTGCTTGCTAAAAAATTTGCTAATGATAGATTAAAATCCTCACAAAATGACGAAGAACGGGTGAAATTTGTAGAGCTACGACGCAAAGCCAAAAAGTTAATTAAGCAAAGTAAAAAGACCCTAGAGTTACATATTGCGAATCAAAGTAAAACAAACCCGAAAGAATTCTATAGTTATATCAGAAAGAAAAAAGTAGTTACTTCAACTGTTGGACCGTTAATCGATGAAAATGGAGAATACACCAAAGACGAAGTACAAATGAGTAATGCCCTCAATACCTTCTTTGCATCAGTTTTTACAACAGAAGACCTCAGTGATATCCCTACACCATCGCCGATTCAGATTGATAATTCAGATGTTCTAAGCAATATCACCGTTACAGAGAGAGAAGTATTGAATTGTTTAGATAAACTCAAGGTAAATAAAACGCCTGGACCTGATACAATCTCGCCTAGAGTTCTAAAGGAAGCTAAGGATGAGCTCTCCAAACCACTGACATTACTATTCAATAAATCCTTGCAGTCTGGAACTATGCCTGATCAGTGGAAGATAGCCAACGTAACACCGATATTCAAAAAAGGCAGCAAATCCCTACCCAGTAACTCGTCCAATTAGCTTAACCTCAGTTGTATGTAAAATGCTAGAAACGGTCATAAGAGACAGACTCGTAAATCACTTAGAGGAAAATAACATACTTAAAGATACTCAACACGGCTTTCGTAAAAAACGTTCCTGTTTAACAAACCTCTTAGACTTCTTCCACGATATCCTCAACCTCTACGATGAGAGTAAAGCTGTAGATATTATATACCTTGATTTTCAAAAGGCCTTTGACAAAGTTCCCCACAAACGTTTACTGCTAAAACTAAAAGCGCATGGAATACAAGACGGTGTGTTGAAATGGATAGAAAATTGGCTCAGCGACAGAAAGCAAAGAGTAGTCATAAACGGTAAGGCATCTAAATGGACCAATGTAAGTAGCGGGGTACCCCAGGGATCGGTACTAGGACCAATTCTCTTTCTAATTTACATCAACGATATAGATGAGGGTCTCACCTGTACAATCTCAAAATTTGCTGACGATACAAAAATTGCAAATAGAGTACTCTCAAAAGATCAAGTTGACGATATGCAACACAATCTAGATAAATTGTCACATTGGGCCCAAATTTGGCAAATGAGTTTCAATGCGGATAAATGTAAAGTACTACATATCGGATACCTAAATGAGAAAGCAAACTATTCGATGAATGGCACTCAGCTTAAGAATGTAAACAGAGAAACCGATTTGGGAGTAACAATATCGAGTAACCTAAAACCGAGTCAACAATGTTCAGAAGTTGTTAAGAAGGCAAACAAAATAATTGGCTTTATAGGCAGGTCATTTGAGCATAAATCCAAAGACGTTATGCTAACCCTTTACAATTCCTTAGTCCGCCCTCTTCTGGAATACTGCGTTCAATGCTGGTGCCCTTATTACCAAAAAGACATAAACAAGCTAGAACGAGTTCAACGTAGAGTTACCAAAATGATACCTAGCCTAAAGAACAAACCATACGAAGAGCGTCTTAGAGAATTAAATCTATTTCCTTTAACCCAGCGCAGATTAAGAGGTGACTTAATTCAAGTGTTCAAAATCATCAAAGGCATCGACAATATGAACTGTAGTAAGTACTTCACTATCGACCAATCTAATTATACGCGGGGAAACGGTTGCAAAATTATTGGTAAATCTTTTAACTCACACGAATCTAAGAATTTCTTCTTCAATCGAGTTGTCAACTTGTGGAATGGGCTTCCCCGAGACGTTATAGACTGCAGCACCGTTGATTCATTTAAATTCCGCCTAGACAAATATCTCGCATCAAACCCGCGACTGACTGCGTTTGTAAATGAATAACTTTATTTTATCCTCCCCTCAGTTACTAACCCATATGTCCCCTACTAACTTCCTAGTCCTGCCACGGACATTAGTTCCAGGGCAGTAGTTCCCTTTCCAATGTTCCCTTACCCACTCTAAACCACTGTTTGGACACTTTATCCTCAGTGTTTTGGAGGACAAGCAGCCTAGAAGGGTCACTAGATCTGTTATTGCTTGATTTCCTTTGTACTCCTTTTTACTCTCTCTCTCTCTCTCTCTCTCTCTCTCTCTCTCTCTCTCTCTCTCTCTCTCTCTCTCTCTCTCTCTCTCTCTCTCTCTCTCTCTCTCTCTTCTCTCTCTCTCTCTCTCTCTCTCTCTCTCCTCTCTCTCTCTCTCTCTCTCTCTCTCTCTCTCTCTCTCTCTCTCTCTCTCTCTCTCTCTCTCTCTCTCTCTCCTTCTCTCCTTTACTGTCCTTATCTTCCACTTAAACCAATACAATGTTAGCTTTAAACTGAGACACTGAGAAAACAGGTGAGGTCATTGATTAATTATAATTATTATGTAAAACTTTCAAAACAAACAAGCCAAAATCAGAAACCGAACAATACTATATATGGACAAACTAACTTGGAAATTCAGTGTGGAAATTATAATGTAAAACTTGCAAAATAAACAAACCAAAACGTATACGAACACAGTAAAAAGACAAAACAACTAAACGCTATGTGGAAACAACGCTTAAGTAAAACATGTTGAAGAGTTAACAAAACAACATTGAGAAATTATAATGTAGAACTTGCAAAATAAACAAACCAAAACAGGGACGACGCAATATAAAGACAAAAGAACAATGTGGAAATATAAACACAACCGTGACCATGATAAAATTATTTTCTCAGGTACTGGCGATTGCGGTGTTAGGCATCTTGATCACGGCACCTCTGGGAGCGGCGGCCATTATGTTGACTGGTCCGCATCTACTGTCCTGCCCTGACCAATCTATACATGCCCCGACCGACCCCGACGCTGAGGCACCACGGCAACCACAGAAGAATGGAACAAATTGAGGTATTCTTTTTAACATCGTCCTTAACACCAATAACCCACAAATGAAATTAATGAAAACATGTGATATGTGTGAATTTGTATTTTGTTTTTGGGTGTTCATTGTTTTCTGTTATGTTGTTCCTATTCGGGCTCTGTCTTGAGTCCCCCCCTCCAAACAAAAAAAATATTGGAAAAAGTGGGGATTGAGCCTGAGTACATACATACATACATACATACATGTGATTCTCCCAGGATTCGTATTATTGATATACAGTATTCTTCTACCCCTAAAATATATTTTTTTGCAGGCAATGGAGGTTGTGAGTGATTGTGACAGAGTTCGGACCAATAGGACTCTCCAGGCGAAAGAGTTGAACAACCACGGATGTAATTTGTCCACTTATATATTAAGACTACTATTTTTTTTACTGGTTGGGAGAGAGGTATCCTGACCAGGATTCAAACCCACTCACTCCAGGTATATTTGGGAGAGTTAGGCACCGTAACCATTCGGCCATGAGCGGATCCGATGATGGCCGAATGGTTACAGTACCCAACTCTCCCAAATATACCTGGAGTGAATGGGTTCGAATCCTGGTCAGGATACCTCTATCCCAACCTGTCTTACATTATCGTTAGATATTTTTTTACAGTTATTGCAACATAATGGATACTGGTAGCCTACTGTAAATAATATACAGTATTAAGCTTGTCGTAAAATGTGTGCAATAATATAAATACCGGTATCTGACTTTAGTGTACTTATCTGTTACTTATACACTGTTGCAGTCTTTGAACTAATTTAAGCTGTTTTTACATTAAACTTTAATTTTGTATGCGAGTTTGGGTAGACTAGGTAGTCCAATTAGAATGTGTAATCAATATAAATACTACCCACTAATTAGTAGGATTAACGTTTTCAAGGTCCAATATGCAAATCCATGTGGAGTACCTACCACATGTATTCATTAGTTTCATTGATTTCATTAGGTTTATTTGTAAGTTAATTGGTGGGTTGGTGATAATATGAATTGTACATTTTGACACTAGATTCATATTATCACCAAATTGTGCTATTTTTGTGGGTAGTTTTTAATGATAACACATACATATGCAAGTCTACCCAAGCTCTCCTAAACATGTCACTCCGTTTTCTGAACGGTGTTGCAATATCTCAAATGATCTATAAAAAGAAATCCATATATATTTTTACATGGTGCAATAATCACAATGAACAATGATCTCTATATTTTACAATGATGAAGTGACTGAGAAGCATTGTTTAATTCTACTGAGAATTTCTTTTTGTACTTTACACTGTTAGTAGTACCGTATAGGTCTCCCTCGAATTACGGTTGGGTTACGTTCCTGAAAACCCGATCTTAAATAGAAAAATCGTATAGCGAACCCTAAAATTAATGGGGTAAATGTGGATGCGTTCTGGGACCAGCCAAAACCCAAACTCAAACTCCTATAAACCTATAATAATATGAGGGTGACCAGTAGCGACATTGGTAGAGCGCTCGGTTTCTAACCGGGAGGACCGAGTTCGATTCTCGGCTGGTGGAGATCGTTTGGGCAATCTCCTCACACTGTTTCGCCTGACTGTAAAATAGGTTACGCGGCAGGGTGAAAAGGGGTCTTCGGATCCTCCAGCCCTTCAACCCATAAAAACAAAAACAAATTAATAATATCGTAAATCAGGGCATCGGATAGAGTTCATAGTGAGGGAGAACTGTTGTTGTTGTTGTTGTTATTGTTGTTCCCCAAGCTGCCTGGCCGAACAGCCCCAAGGCCAAGACCATAACTGAGCGCCCCCACAGAACCCTCCCTGCCGATCACAATAAAGCCTGGGTGACCGAAGCCACTCCATGGCGGGGAGCTGAGGAGGGTGCGGAAACGCCCGGGAAACCAAAGCCCCACCCAAGGCCCTGTGCCCCTCAGCAATTATGAAAAGAAAGTTGAGGGGCAAAGTATTGTAATCGGGTTTAGTTTCAGCTGCCGGTAAATTTGATCCCTTGGCAGCTAATTTCTCAACCAATATAAACAACCATATTTCTGCATTAACCCCTTCTGTACCGGTGATGTACCTTTAATTCTATTCTGGCAACTATTAAACAATTTTGTACAGCTTATTAAGGACGTAGAAGAACTACTCATTCAAAGCCTACAAACTATCTCAATTATTCCTTTTAGCTACCATATATCCTTCCTAAGTTTAATACAATCGTCCAAATGTAACTATATATATTTAAAAAGAAGTCGCCGGTACAGAAGGGGTTAACTATCTTGATAGTGTAATGGTTAGTGCGCTGAATTTTGGTGAGAGTATCCTATATTTGAATCCTTGGATTACCACATGTATTCATTAGTTTCATTGATTTCATTAGTTGTTGTTGTTGTTGTTGTTGTTCCCTAAGCTGCCTGGCCGAACAGCCCCGAGTCCCTGAGGAAGGCCATGGCCACGATCGGGCTTTCCCACAGAGCTCTCATTGAGTGTAGATTGTGTTGTTGGCGTAAGTGGTTGTGTGAAATGCAGTCTTTTATGATGTGTTTAATGGTATGAGGTGCTGTGTTACATCCCGGGCAGGCGTCGACAACGGAGTCATCCAGTCTCTTCTGATAGCTCAGGAGAGCTGGATGGTGTCCGCATCTCAGCCTGGCCAGGTGGACTCTGTCCTCGCGAGGAAGGGAGGATTCGGAAGGATGGATTTCGGGAGGTCGTGCATGCAGCTGCGTGTTGTCTGTGAGTGAGTGGATGGATCGGTGAGAGATATGAGTATGGATGTGCTTCTGGAAGTTGGTTCGGGGTGGGCAGGGAGGGAGAGAGGACAATAATTGTGTGTGATACCGTGTGCTGGGTGTTGTTTTGATATTTCTTGGTGTCTGTGGGTGTGTTGCCATGTAGTTTAGTGGGTGGTCTTGGTTTGTGGAGGCTGCTGCCAGGAATTGAGTGCCTCTCATGTCCAGATGGTCTTTGACTTGAGGATTTTGGTTTCTTGATGTAGGTGATCTGTGGGTGCAGTAGCTGTGCAGCCTGTAGTGATCTTCAGGGCTTTGTTTTGAATAGTCTGTAAGGTCTTATGATGTGTTTCAGCTAGGTTAGAAGCCCAGGCTGGGTTTGCGTATTCCATCACTGATCTTATGTATTGTTTATATACTGTGGTGGTAGTTTCTTTGTTGTGTCCAAATTTTGTGTGAGCAAGTGACCTGAGGGCATTAAGTCTGGGTGTCAGTTTCTTTTTAATGTTTGTGGTGTGCTGTTTGAATGTCATATGAGTATCATATGTTACTCCTAGGATTTTGGGTGTGTGTGTATGTGTTAGGGGTGTGTTGTTTATGGTGAGTTGAGGGATGTATTCGTGTTCTGTTCATTAGTTAGATGGGTTGGTGATAGTACGAATCCTAGATCAGTAAATAGTTGTAATTTAGAGAAGAATTTTATCAGTATATAGTGTATAATATAAGAATGTATAAGTATAGTTTATATATTTATAGCTAATTCTGTTCTAGTTAACCCCTTGAAGATTATGCCATATATATATATATATATATATATATATACTGTTTTTGTTGCTCAAAGAGTGCCAAATGTTATTGTCCACCACTAAACACCCACAAAGGCGGGTTTCACATGTGGGCCATGTATCATACTATAGTCTATTCGCTGTAAGTAATAATAATAATAATAATAATAAGCATGTTACTTATTTCTCATAAGCGCCAATTTTTGCGAAGAATTCACTAGCGCTCGGAAAGAGAAAGAAAAAAGAACAAAATCAATGCATCAAAAGAAAGCTTATATACAACACACATTTTACAATCACTAGCAGTGGCAAAATAGCCTAAACTCTATAACCATCTGTCATGACACCTCTCTCAAGATCATAGCTTCTCTCAAAGAGAAAAGTCTTAAGTTGTCTCTTGAAGCATTCAACAGAACTCAGTTGTCCGACATGAGAGGCACTCAATTCCTGGCAGCAGCCTCCACGAACCAAGACCACCCACTAAACTACATGGCAACACACCCACAGACACCAAGAAATATCAAAACAACACCCAGCACACGGTATCACAGACCATTAAACACATCATAGAAGACTGCATTTCACACACACAATCTACACTCAATGAGAGCTCTGTGGGAAAGCCCGATCGTGGCCATGGCCTTTCTCAGGGACTCGGGGCTGTTCGGCCAGGCAGCTTAGGGAACAACAACAACAACAACAACAACTCAGTTGTCTCATGGACAGCGGCAACCTGTTATACAACCTCGGAGCCATGTAGGAGAATGACCTCTCAAAGAAAGAAGGCTGCTGGAAAGCCCTTGGTTCATCAAGACGAAAAGGGTCATTGTCATGACGCATAACTACACCATGGTGTGCCGGTGGATGCCTGAGCAGCTCTGCAAGGTACCTAGGCTCACCAAATTTGAGAACCTTAAAAGTCACTAAACACAATTTAAATTCTATTCTTGCTCTTACTGGCAGCCAGTGCAGTTCTATGTGAAGAGATGTAGTAGGAGTTCTAGGTGGAACACCAAAAATTAGTCTTACGCCCCTGTTGGGCGGGTGCCCAACTCCGAAAGGAGTTGAAATAGGGGAGCTATCCCTCCGCCAAAGGTGGCTTTCTAGGGCCTTTCCTAGCTGATGCTGAGAGGATTGGGTTCTAGTCATGTGGTGATGGGCTGGTCTATCAGAGTGAGAGCTGAGCGATCTCTGCCATACCCATAGCTTACTCTGACTGTTCCTTTTACTTATACTGTATATCTTCTAGATCTCAAGTGACGGCGTCTTTTCCGTGGATCGACCTCCCTACTGCCAACCTAAAAGTTGGCAGATTGGGAGCCAAAGCGTCACATATTTCCCTTGCCCCTCAACTTTCCCTTCATAATTGCTGAGGGGCACAAGGCCTTGGGTGGGGCTTTGGTTTCCCGGGCGTTTCCGCGTCCTCCTCAGCTCCCTGCCTTAGAGTGGCTTCGGTCACCCGGGCTTTGTTAGTGGTAAGCAGGGAGGGTTTTGTGGGGGCGCTCTATGGCCTTGGCCTTGCTCGGGACCTTGGGGCTGTTCGGCCAGGCAGCCTGGGGAACAACAACAACAACAACAACAGACTGAACTTTCTTTAAAATATAATTTGAAAGACCCACCAACAGGGCATTGCAATAATCAACACGAGAGAAGACCAATGAGTGAACCAACGTCAGGAGGCAACGTCTGGTTATAAACGGCTTCACCAAATAGAGATTTCTGATGTGCAAGTAACAACTTTTAACTATCTGGTTTACATGCTCTTTGAAATCTAATCGGGAGTTCACATATACACCCAGATTTCGAACAGAGTTGACCGGTCGCAGCTGAGATCCACCCACAGTACGACCCAAGAAGCAAGAGAGCAGAGTCACGCACACCACAATCGTAAAGATCACTCAATAGCAACTCGTGATCCACTGTGTCAAAGGCCGCAGAGAGATCAAGCAAGACCAATAGTGAGGCCTCACCATTGCAAATGTTCTCAACTAGGTCATTATGTACTCTAATCAATGCTGTTTCAGTTGAATGATGCTGTCGGTAAGCAGAATGAAAAATTGGGATAGTTTCATTCTGCTGAAGTAGTGGTTGTAATTGGTCAAGTATTGCACGCTCTAATATCTTTGATTTGGAAGGACAGGTTGGAGAATGGACGATAGTTCAATATGTTCTCAACATCAAATCCAGGTTTCTTTAGACTAGGTCGGAGTAGTGCATGCTTTTCAGACTGTGGGAAGTTACCTTCAGAGAAGCACTTATTAATTATTTTGGAAATAAACTCAACTGTGTGATCATAGACTCTTGGTAGCTTGGAAACATTTATGGAATCCAACGAGCAAAATGTTTTATTGAGGTTTCTTATGTAGGACGAGATCATGTCCACCTCTACTGAGTGAAAGGATGAGAGGACATTATTAGGAATGGTCGGGGTTGGAGTACAACTGAAAGTTCTTCACCAACAGAAGCATCATCCAGTTCCTGTCTTATGTGAGTTATCTTGCCAGCAAAAAATGCCACAAAGTTGGCAGCCAACTCAGCATCGGGTACAGAAGGTCTTAAGCTGACTCTTGTTTTTCCAAGTAAACTGTTTACAATTGAAGCCAACCTCCTCTGGTCGTTACCACATGAGTCAACTGTTCCCTGATAATACACTTTCTTTTCATCTTTGATTGTGTGGACCACGGCTCTTCTGGCTGACAGATATTGCAACCATGTATAGTCTGTTTTATTTTTCCGCCATTCACGTTCAGCTCTTCTACGCGCTCTTCCAAGAAATTTAACTCGAGTGCTATACCAGGGTGAGTCATCTCGTACTATGATTTTCTTCTCTACTTCTGGACAGTGATGATCAAACACTAATTTAAGTGCATTTCTATGTACCTCCACCAGCTCATCTGAGGTAAGGTTGGAAGTATCAATACTTCCCAAGTACTGTTTTATTGCTAGCCAAACTTGCTAGCTTCACTGCTAGCCAAATTTTGGTCTGTATTTTTATCATTTCTAAATCTGATTACTTTTTCATGTGTGAGTGGCTTAGGGAAATCAAAGCTGAAAGTAATCAAAGCATGATCAGAGGTACAGTATTAGGGTCAGCATTCTCAACGTCAACATCCAGAACACCACCACAACCCACAGGAGAGAGAACCAAGTCAAGGGTATGTCCTAAGATATGAGTTGGGTGGGACACATGGTTTACAAAATTGTTCTGATCAGTCAAATCAAGGAACTCAGGAGAGAACGGCTTCAGATGAGGCCTGTCAACCCAGTAATTAAAATCTCCACATATCAAAAGTCTTCCGGTTTTAGCAGAAAATTCCTCGAGAAACTGCCCAAACTCTTCCATAAAACCCCTATCTGTGCCACGATGGCCTGGCCTATAGACAACTGCCATTCTTAGAATTTGTTGATTGAGTTTTATTTCCACTTCCAACAGTTCATAATAAAGAGGGGCTGGGTTATGGCTTATTTGCAAGATATTCACCAGAGATGTGGAGTAGACACCTGCCACTCCACCACCCGGATGATCTCCCATAGGCCTAGGAACATTTATTATGGAATGGGTTTTAGGCAATGCCGCCTGGATAATATTCAGATCTGACTCGAACAACCAGGTCTCAGTGAGACATAATACATCAAGGTTACGTTCATCCAAAATCTCGCAAATATGATCCATTTTGTTACGCAAGGAACGAACATTCAACAGACCCAGCTTCAACCGGCTCCCTTGTGCATTTTTCAGTTTTTTTAACCTACCTAATTGGTGTTTTCAATAACTTTATTTCTCTGAGCTGTCATTAGAGGACAATTTCTACTTGAGGCGAAATGATTTGGCGGCTCCGTAACTGATGGGTAGCTCATACAATTTATACATTTGGGGGAAGTCTTGTTGGTGCAGTCTTTTGAGTTATGAGTACCGGCACAGAAGTTGCATTTTGGATCCTCATTTTTCCGATAACACCTGTCACTGGTATGGCCAAAGCCCTGGCAATGGTAACATTGTGTTACCCAGAAGCGATCGTATGCACGACATCTCACAAGTCCAACATACAGTACACAGAATTGCCATCATCCACAATGGAAGAGCGTATTTCGGGTGACATTTTTACTACCGCAGTCTTTGTGTGTGCATCACTCTTCTGCTTGGTGTATAGCAAATTCATAGCTAAGCCATCGTCGACCAGGGACTTTATTCTTGGGTTCTTGTTGAGGATGCTGGGAATGATCTCATTATCCTCAGTGTCATTAGCAATGCCTACCAGAGTCATTTTTGGCAGCATCTTCTTTGGTTCGGAGACACTGAAGGCACTGTCCACCCCCAAACACTGATTGATGGCCCTTCCTGCGTCTTCTTTGGCTTTATTGGATGGAAGTCGTACCACCAGTACATCTGAATCAGTTCTTGTTAACCGGAACCGAAGCCAAAGCAGTCTCGATTGCCTTTGTATCTGGTGGGCTTACTGGCTCGGAGGATCGGTCTTTTGGCTTCACTACCAGGACCTGATGGTCCCAGACAGTTTTTTTCTTTCCACCATCTACCACCTCAGTGGTGCGTTTGGTCGGCTCCTTTTAGTCTTCAAATGTTTGCTGAACTATCTTGGCAAACAAGGGAATGTCGGGGGCAGCAACTTTAGTCTCAAGGATATCCATTCTGTCACCAATACTCTCTATCTCCACAGCCACCGCAGCAAGGGCACCCTTCACTTCGTTTACAATGGCAGTCTTCACTTCACCAACTAGGGCAGCCTTCAGGTCATCCAAGGTCTGCTGACTAATTGCTGCTTCCTTAGCAGCCCCCCTGGCTGCTAAGGAAGCAGCAATTAGTCAGCAGACCTTGGATTACCTGAAGGCTGCCCTAGTTGGTATCGCAAACAGTGCAATGCCATTTAAATCCAGGTTTCTTCTTTGCAAGTACTCTGAGGTCCTCATCATCAACATTTATACAGTTGACGTGAAAATATATACCACACAAGTAGCAGCCCAGCGATTTGGCCTTGCCCACAACCTTCCTGCAACTGCAACTCTGCTTGCTTGCTGCCATTTCAGTGGAAGTAACCAATAATTAAAAAAAAAAAAAAAAAAAAAAAATGTATCTGATTAAAAATAAGAGAAAATCCTAGTTAAAAAAAACGTGAAAATAACTACCTGGGACAGACCCCAGGTAGCGCCGTCCCCGTCAGTGCCACCACAATGGAAACAAAATTAAAATGGAAAAGAAAAAAAGGGAAAGTGGTGTCTGCAAGGTCACCGCGGGCAGGTGGGGATCGACTTGACTACCCTTTAGGGGTAGCCCAACCGAGATGCGTGGAGAGACCACGCACAGGATGGCAGATGTGTGTGATGCACAAACTTTAACCAATTTTGTACACTGTTTTGAGCTTATAGCAGTGACAATATAATTTCCACGGTACTCGGCAAGACCCTATTGGTTACTATACTGCCACTGCGCAAAGCAATAAATCATGACCTCTAACCTCTGTACAGGTCTCCCTCGATTTATGATTGGGTTTCATTTCTGAAAACCCAATCTTAAATAGAAAAATCATATAGCAAACCCTAAATTTAATGGGGTAAAGGGCAATGCTTTCTCGGACCAGCCAAACCCCAAACCCAGACATCTAAAAACCTACAATAATAACGTAAATTGGGGCATCGGATAGTGAGGAAGACCAGTAACTCAAAAAGGGCTTGAGTAAATTGGCTGTAAATTTCTACATCTATTCCTTTGACTGACTCTTCCCAAATGGTAGAAATATTACCTTGATTACTCTAGTTTTTTATTATTTACAGAGGTTAGAGGTCATGATTTCTCACCTACATACAGTGAATAGACTATAGGCTGTCATAGTATCTGATTCCTAATATGCTATTAAGCTTAAAAACACACCTAAAACCCCCATTCAAGATAGATTTGTAAATTTTTCGATAGAAAAATGTACCAGTCGGAGGTCGGTTACTACTATATAACCCTTGGTGCTGCAACGCCATACAAACTTCCCGTTCCTGAAGAAAAACGTTTGTGTGTACAGTAATCCAGAGAGTTTGTTCAAGTGCGTCGCTCCAGCACTTTAACCCCGACGACGTCCTTTTTACTTTATTTTGGCTACTATTAGACAATTGTATTCAGCTTAGGAAGGACGCTGATCAATTGAGAAGCTACAGACTATCTTGATTAATCTTTTTAGCTACCATATATCCTTCCTAAGCTACATAAAATCGCCTAAATGTGGCTGAAATCCAATACAAAAGACGTCACCAGTACAGAAGGGGTAACAAAAAAAAGTGTATGTGAAGGAAGCCTGAATAATATTTTAATCTATAGTAATCTCACATGTATTTTGTATTAACCTGGGAACTGCGGGGAGACTCTTAAGAGTAAGAGAAAAAAAAATCAACTTTTGACATCGAAAAAAAAATAAAAAAATAAAGCTTTTTTTATTTTTTTATTTTTTTTTGGCCCCTGGGCCATGCAAAATCTCAGTCCTCTACCTCCCCTCCTTTCCCACTTTCCTCCTCTCCTTCAGTTATCACCTATTTTCCCTGTTATTCCCTTATTCTGAGGTATATTTTCGTGCTAACATTAGAAATCCGGTTGCAGGGTGTGGTCATCACTGCAAGAGAGAGAGAGAGAGTATCGATCGACTGTGTCTCAGTGGCCTTGGGGGAAATTGGCGGGAAAGCAGCTTGCCTCACCCATACATTATACAACTCGCGGGCTATATCTCCGATTTTGACCATCCAAACGCCGTTTTCACTCGTTTTATTATTGTTTCAGGTTAATACCTTTATAATCAACCCATAATAGGCGCATATGGATAAGTATTAATGCTATTAATGGTACAATGAATATTTTAGTGACGGAAACACCTCAAATACATGCGCACAGGGAGAGGTGTCTAATTACCCCCATGCGCACTTCAGAGGTTAAGGGCTAAATATTGATTTCTACAGTAAGCAATAATCACAACCCATGTATATTATGTAATGTATATTGTTGTTGTATTAGATGGTTATGACTAAACATTCCATACTTTGCTGCTGGTCAGGTAGCTAGATCGAAGTACAGTAATACAGTATGCAATCTATGTACAGTCGGATACCATAGTCTCTAGCCCACTCATAAATATTCCTGGACTTCACCTATTTATAATTATGGAAGTATATCTGGAAACTAATTTATAATTTTTATTTTCCATATATCAACTACCAAACTACAGTATATATATTATTTATTGAGAAGCAAGTTCTATCCAAGAATAAATCAAAATATATATATTTGTACTGTATAAACAAAAATGTAGGGGGTCCACAAATGTGTATGAGTGGGCTAGAGACTATGGTATCCGACTGTACTTTAACAAGGTATATTATGAAATATATTGAATATGTATAGAGTATTATATGTACTGTTTATGTTAGCAGAGTTGTACACTCGAAGATACAAATCGTGGCCCAATAGAAATCCTGGAACAGCATCAACAAACCTCCGAATTGTACTTAACCTCTCAAAGAATATCTGTCTTGATGGTGTAATGGTTAAAGTGTTTAAGATCTGTAATGTGGTAATTATAATGTAAAACTTGCAAAAATAGTGTAAACAAACCAAAACTGGGACGACACAAGATAAAAGCAAAGGAACTAATTCCGGGAGGATCATATGCTTTCATTAATTTCATTGAGGTGTTTGGTGTTGGGAGTGAAATTAATTATTATTCTTGATATCGGGTAAAAAACTAATGAACAAATTTGATTCAGTTCAAGATATATTCATAACCTTAAAGCTGCTATTTATGTCTGTGAGTATTTATATTAATTTGTTCAGTTTAATATGTAGCCTATGTATATAAATTAACACATATCCAATTTCTGTCATAAAATTCTTAATTTTGTTAATATCGGACCAGTAAGTTCTTTGACATTTATTTTTTTGCAAACACTAGTGAAAAATATTTATAAAAATTGGAGCTTGTGGCAAATAAATATAGTCTAAATATTGTTATAAAAATGATTACCTAATAAAAACCATCAACCTTACTTTGTGCTTTCCATCATCCTTTATTGTTTATGTATCATGCAGGGAAAATCAATGTTTGTATGTATGTATGTATGTACAGTGGCACTAATAAGTCATGTCTCAGCTGTCATTATGTTTGGGTGGGCTTGTGGTGGTAGGGCTTCACTGCATGTCTGCCTGCTGAGGCCGGAACCTCTCTGGGTGGTCGGGGGCCGGGGGAGTGCTGGAGGGACCTTGGTGATCCTTGGTCTGTGGGTCTTCTCCTGGGTGACCTAGATGTGTGTGAATTTGTGTTTTGTTTTCGTGTTGTGTTGTCCCTATTCGGGCTCTGCCTTGAGTCGGCCACTCCCAGAAAATAAAAAAAAATAAAAAAATAGGAAAAGTGGGGATTGGGCCTGAGTATATAGATAGATAGATATTATTGTTTCTGTATCATGCAGTGAAAGTCAATATTTTTTTATTTATTTTTTTGTAGTAGTTAAGGGGAGGTTTTTAGTTTGGTCCCTAGATATCCTTCAAGCTTAAGATTACACCCCCTTGAGCCCCTTTCAAGATAAATTTGTACATTTTACGGTAGAAAAATGTCCCGGCTGAAAGCCGCTTCCTCTTAAATTACAGGCTCGCTATCGCTCGCCAAGATAAAATCGACACCTAAATGGCACGAAAGGTTTTAAAATTGACAGAAATGGGTTGAAAGTTCTTAAAATAGTCAAAATAATGGGGCAAACATCTTAAAATTAGAAAAACAATGGGGCTAAACATGAGGGAGAAAGGAGTCATGAAAAAATTCCCTCAAGTGGACATTTCCCCTTAAGGGATGAGGTCACAAGGAACCTTTTTACCCTGTCATAGACCTATTTTACTGTTAGGCGATCAGAACAGAGGCAAGGGGTGTGAGATTGCCCAACTATCTCCACCAGCCGAGAATCGAACTCGGTCCACCCAGTTAGAATCCGAGCGCTCTACCAATGTCGCTACTGGTCACCCCCAATAGTTTGTTGATGATACAAAGGAATGCAAACAGCAACAGACACACTATAGTCCATTCATTCTAGGTAGGGCAAAAATCATGACCCCACCCTAACCTCTTATAACTCAAAAAGGGCTAGAACAAATTGGCTGTAAATTTCCACACCCCTTCCTAAATTCATATTATCACCAACCCACCAATTAATATACAAATAAACCTAATTAATGAAATAATTGAAACTAATGCATATGTAGCCTACATGTGGTACTTCAAGAAATATTAGCTCGATTACTCAAGTCGTTTTAAAGATAGAGGTTAGTGTTCAAAATGTTTGGCCTACCTATAATGTCAGTCAGTCAGTAGCCAGCCCTTACTCCCACAAGGGGTAGGGAGGATCAGCAAAATACTCCAGAACGGTAAAAGAGGTGACGGGAAAAGAACACATAACAGTTCGCCCACAAAAAGCAAGCACACAAGCATTCAGAAGCACCAATTATTACCTATAATGAATAGACTATATTGATTAGGACCTCTTCAAAGTGAGAGCTGTGGAGATTAGAGTTACCGGTATTTCAGTATGGTAGCTGGTGTGAACAGGCTGGATGGCCTAAGAAATAGGGAAGTGTATGAGTCTTTTAGAATGGAAGAGCAAGCTTTGGGCATTGAATAGAGTGTTTGAGTGGATAAAGAGAAGTACTTTAAGGTGGTTTGGCCATGTACAGTTTTGGCCAAATAAGTGATGTTTCGGCACCAAGAATATTTTTATCAATATTTTGTATCAGCACTATATAAACCTTATTTCATTGTTTCGAGTGAGATAGACAAAACAAATCCTACACTTGCACACCCTATTAACATCTGACAGACATTAATACAGTACAGAGCGAGCAAAACGTAATGACAGCGGAGACAACTTATTTGGCCAACCGTACAAGGAATAGATGATGACAGAATGCCAAGAGAGATACATGGAAGTGGAGGTAAGAGGAACATCTGGTAATGGAAGACCACTTATAGGATGGGAAAAGAGAGTGGAAACAGTCAGTAGCCAGCCCTTTTTTTTTTTTTTTTTTTTTTTTTTTTACTCTAACAAGGGGTAGAGAGGATCAGCAAGAGACATGAGAAAGGAAAAAGAGGTGACAGAAGAAGAACACATATTAAATTGTAAAACTTGCAAAATAAACATAACATAAGTTTGCCCACAAAAACCAAATACACAAGCATTCAGAAGCACCAACCACTCATCAGCCCACAAAATCAATGGCTTCACCTCAAAGTGAAAACGTATTGAATAACAAAATTCAGCATACTGTAGTGAAATGAGCTTTTTTTGTTCTGTGAATGAAAGATGTTACGTGATTTGAATAAACCGCGCTTGGTGCCACCTAACTCATTATCCACAATGCAAGGGGGTCTGCCCGCTACTAACGGCTAGAGAATAAACACAGCTGTCTCACTCCACCCGTCTCTTCTTCATTACCTGCATTGACCTCTATACCTGAACTCACCATGCCCATTACTACTACAACTAAGAACACGAAACATGGTGGCAGCCTGGTGAAGGTGGTGATGAGAGGATAATCCCGAGTATGCTGTGTATTGGAAGAAATGCTGTTGTGTTGTGTTGCTGCCCTTGCCGAAACATTCAAATCTGCGAATGTCGGACCAATATGAACCTGCTGATTTCTCCTGCCTCTCCACTCTCGTGGGTACACGATACACTTTCAGTGGGTCCCTTCCCACACAGGCATACCAGGAAACACCGTAGCGGATGCTGCGGCCACATTTGCACATAATACGTCCACTGTTGACTCCTATCCCCTCGATTTCTCCTCTTTCTCTTCACACATCTTTCACTCTCTCTATGTCTCTTGGAATGCAGCCGTCCATGCTCTGCTCTGCTCCACTACCCTTTCTGCCTATCGCTCTTCTTCCTCTCCCCTCCCTTGGGCGCGGTCTCCTTGCTGTGCCCTGGATACTTCATTAACACGTCTCCGTCTGGGACACTCCACCCTCAACGGCCATCTCTTCCGGATCAACCTGGCCCTTAGCCCCTCCTGCCCCTGGTGCCACTCTGTGGATGAACCCATCCTCCACTTTTTTCTCAGCTGTCCCCGTTACTACTCAGCCAGGATCTCTCTCACATCTGCTCTCACAGCTCTTGGCGTCAGTGACTTCTCCCTCCCCGTCCTGCTAGCTGGTGTTGGGGTACCGGAGGCTACTAAATCCAAGGTCCTCCTGCTAACGAAGAAGTTCCTGAGGTTGGCGGGGCGTCTCCGTCGCCTGCGGGGCATGGGTGCCCTCCCCTGAAATCTACGATGTCCCCGTCCTCCCTGTGAAACCTCTCCACCCTGGGGTCCTTTCCGCCCGGATAGGGTGACATCAGCTTCACAGCTTCACTACCCTATATCCTCAACAAGAAGAAGAAGAAGATTTCTCCTGCCCGTGAGTCAAGTTATCTTCTAGCAACTTACTGATACGTGTACCTGTGATCTACAAGTGTGGCAGGATGACTGACAACAGCTCTGCCCCTCACCAAGACCGCCGACATGCTGGTGTCAAGAATCCCCAACTAAACCCTTCTGTTTGGGAACAAATGTGGCGGAAAACTGGAAGCTGTTTAAACAACGTTGGAGTATGTATGCTCTTCTTGCAAAGATACACATTGAAGAAAAGAACATTCAAGTAGCTACTTTCCTACAGTACCTAGCAGACGACGCCCTCAAGGTGTACAATGGATTCCAGTTTGACAGTGAAGAAGCTAACAGAACAGTGAAAGACATTATCGACAAATTTGACCAGTTTGCCATTGGGGAAGTTAATGTTACATATGAGAGATTCATGTTTAATACTAGGAACCAACAAGAGGGAGAGCTTTTTGATCAATTTTATTCAGATTTGCAAACTCTTGTAAAGACATGTGATTATTGTGACTCCTGTAAAACGTCTTTGATGAAAGACAGAATTGTGTTGGGTATTCAGGACTCCAGTGTTCGTACTGAGCTACTTAAAATGATAAATCTAACTGGAGATTTGTATTGATGCCTGTAAAGCTGCTGAGAGTGCCAAGTCACAAACCAGAGTCCTGAACCCTCAAACTGTGAATAAAGTTAGGTCAAGACCAGGCAAATCTAACCAGGCATTTAGGTCTAACAGTGTGTCTAGAAAGTGTAAGTTTTGTGGTCTCTCACATGTATTTGCAAAGAGTAGGTGTCCAGCTTTTGGGAAAGAATGTCGGAAGTGTGGTGAAAAAGATCATTTTGCAAGCATGTGTAGTGCCAATGTTGCTGATAAATCCTCTAGGTCCAGAAAGAAAGCTGTACGCCAGGTTGCTGAGTGTGAACATGACTCCCAGAGTTCTAATTCTGATGAAGAATGGGTAAATTCTCTAGATTGCATGTCTGTGAACTCTGTAAAGCCTGCTAGTAAGGATGTTAAATGTTGCATGTTGGTGGATGATAAAGAGGTAACTTTCCAGATTGACACTAGCTCATCAGTCAATGCTCTACCAGTACAGTATGCAAGGAATGTACAGAAGACTAATAGAATTCTTACCACCTGGAACAACTCCATTCAAACTCCCTTGGGTGTGTGTAGGAGAAGCCTTAAGACTCCAAGGAATGGTAAGAAGTATTCTGTAGAGTTTGTCGTGTTTGAAGGAAATTTAGCCCCTCTTTTGGGACTTCGGGCTAGCAGACAAATGGGTCTAATCACGGTTAATGAAAATGCATTTGAATGTGTGGATGCTCTGAAAGTGACTGAGGCTGACTGTAAAGCTGAGATTTTGAGTGGCAGTCTAGGTACCCTGCCAGGTGTACAGACACTTTCATTAGATCCTCAGGTGCAGCCAACCATTATGCCTGATAGGAGAGTTCCTATTGCACTTAAGACTAAGCTGAAGTCTGAACTTGATCGACTAGAAACTTTAGGTGTTATTGTACCTGTTAGTGAACCAACTGAGTGGGTTAGTCAGATTGTTGTTACACCTAAGAAGAATGGTGACATTATAATTTGTATAGACCCTAGAGAACTCAACAAAACTTTGCTCCGAGAGCGTTATACTCTTCCTGTACTTGAGGACACACTACACGAGTTGGGCCAGTCAAAAGTTTTCTCTAAAGCTGATCTTGCCTCTGGGTACTGGCACATCAAACTTGATGACAAATCTAGTTTCCTAACCACTTTTCAAACATGTTGTGGGAGATACCGCTGGGTCCGGCTTCCTTTTGGTTTGTCAGTATCGTCAGAAATCTTTCAAAAAAGACTGCTTAAGGCGTTACAAGGTCTATCTGGTGTAGTGTGCATAGCTGATGATGTGATCATTCATGGGAAATCTCTGGAAGAGCATGACACCAACTTGGAGCAATTCTTTAAGAGGTGTCAGGCAATGAATATAAAGCTAAATAAGGACAAGCTCACTCTGAGAACTGATAATGTCAAATTCATGGGACACTGTATAACAAAAGATGGCCTGTTAACTGATCCTGACAACATTAGAGCTATATGTGAGTACTCGGCTCCTACAAATGTAGTGGAACTGAAACGCTTCTTAGGCATTGTTAACTATCTTGCAAGGTTTCTTCCCAATTCATCATGTCTTATATCCCTTACATAATCTTGTAAAGAAAGATGTTTCTTGGGTGTGGTCTGCCAGTCAACAAGAAGCTTTTGATCAAATTAAGAATATGATTACATGTAGCCCAGTACTTGCATTTTACAACCCCTGTGATGAGCTTACCCTGGAAAATGATGCTAGCGAGTATGGTCTGGGCTCTGCGCTAATGCAAAATGGGAAGCCTGTAGCTTTTGCCAGTCGATCCTTGTCTAAATCTGAAAGAAACTATGCGCAGATTGAAAAAGAAATGTTAGCCATAGTGTATGGATTGGAGAAATTTCATCACTATACGTATGGGAGATCAGTTAGGGTCCTCACAGATCACAAACCACTTGTGTCCATAGTGAACAAGCCACTATCTCGTGCCCCGCGACGACTCCAATCAATGCTCCTCCGCACTCAAGACTACCAGTACCTGCTGATGTACCGCCCCGGTAAAGAGATCCCTATTGCTGATGCTCTTTTGCGTGCTCCCCTACTTGACACAGGAGACGATTCCTTTTCTGTGAACAGTCTAGCCTACTCCCAATTCCGTGATTCTCGCCTCCAGGAGATACGCCGTGCCACAGAAGAGGATTCAACTCTAAAGCGACTCAAGGTAGTTATTGTTCAAGGGTGGCCTAATGAGAAGACTCGCCTTCCAGATTGCTTGGCTCCATATTTTAGCTATAGAGATGAGATGTCTGTTGAAGATGGTGTCATCCTTAGAGGTGAGAGAGTTGTAATCCGGAGCTCTATGCGGTATGAGATGATGGAGAAGGTGCATGCTGGCCATTCTTGTGTGAATTCCTGCCTACGTCGAGCGAGGGAGCTGATTTACTGGCCTAGGATGTCTTCTGAAATTCGGATGTTTGTCGAGTCCTGCGATGTCTGCGCATCCTATTCATTTAAGCAATCCCCTGAGCCTCTTTATCAACATGAAGTTCCAGAACGTCCCTGGGAGAAAGTGGCAACTGACCTATTCACCATCCAAAACCGAGACTACCTTGTGACTGTGGACTACTTTAGTCAATTCATTGAGGTGGACTATCTTTCAGAAACAACCTCGGAGGCCGTCATTACAAAACTTAAGCACCACTTTGCCCGACATGGCATACCTGACACTGTTATAAGTGATAACGGTCCACAGTTCTCATCTCATCAGTTTCAGTCATTTGCAAAGACGTGGAAGTTCTGCCACGAAACCTCAAGTCCTGGAAACCCTAAATCCAACGGTGCAGCTGAAGCCGCAGTGAAATCTGTTAAAATAATGATGAAGAAGTGCCATCGAGCCAAAGAAGACCCCTATCTTGGATTATTGAACATGCGTAATACCCCTCAAGAAGGTATGACAACTAGTTCAGCTCAACGTCTTATGGGACGTCGCACCAAAACTCTAATCCCCACTACCAGTGTCCGCCTGCATCCAAGTACTCATGCTGGGGAACGAGAACGCATGGAAAATTAAAAAGCCACAACTGCGGAATGCTACATGAATAGAAGAAGCCTCAAACCTCTGTCTATCGGGGATACCATGCGAGTACAACCAATAAATGATCCAAAGAAGGAATGGAAGGAGGCAACTGTGGACAAACGACTGCATACCCGAAGTTATGAGGTAACAACGAATGACGGAGGTACGTACAGGAGAAACCGTCTACAATTACGATCTTCAACACCGGCCAGGACACCTAGAAAGACTTGTAATAATGAAAACATAACACCCGTATGTGATGCGTCCTTGGCACCTGAGACTGTGAGTTGTGAGGACTGTATCAGATCTCCTGTAGTAGGGGACTATGTTACTAAGTCGGGTAGGACAGATAAGCACCCACAAAGATGAACTTGTAAAATGTCACTTCTTTTTCTTTTCTCATATCTTGATCTGTAAGGAATTAAGTAATACCCGGTATTTATTTAGTTAACATTTATTCTTTCTTGTTCTTATCAAATCATGCACATAGTATATAGGATACTTGCCATTTAATTATAATGTGCCTGCATATGTCCATGAATGTTGTTCAATGTAAGCCATCTCAGTAACACAACTATTTTATGATTTATGCTTTGTTTCTGAAGGGGGAAGATGTTACGTGATTTGAACAAACCGCGCTTGGCGCCACCTAACTCATTACCCACAATGCAAGTGTTTATTCTCTAGCCGTTAGTAGCGGGCAGACCACCCGCTATAATAATAATAATAATAATAATTCTTTATTCCAGACACATAAGATAGATACAGTATAAATACAGTACGACCTAATGGTCCATATCACATACACTTCTCGTCAGAGCACAGATAATAATTATACACAAAGATATATTAATAAAGACACAATAAAATAAAAAATACAGTAGGCCTATTTACAGAATAGAGCACATATCACATTTTGTCACAATATAACACAGATAGGCTAACTAAGGCTATTGCTCAATGTTGGTTAACACCTATTGCACAGATCATTGCTCATAGTTCAATTAGACCTATATATTACATTACAGTACATACTATGTGTGCAGCAGCTTCTGCCAGTGAGATATAATACGGGATTCATAGATATGATCACTAGACCAAAGAGCTACAATCAGCGTGTTACTGGAGGATTGCAGTCGCTGCGAAAAGCTGTACACCAGTCTCCTGATGACAGCCCGACAGCACTGCACATCCAACAGTGTGCACACCATACTAGTGCTTTCATATTTAGAGAGACCAATGAACATCTTGAGTATATTATGATAGGATGTACACAGACCATTTATGGTGGCTCTCTTATACTTCCACCACAAATGGGCCGTGTACATAGAGGAACAATATGTCCGGAACAAAGTTACTTTAGTTTCCCAATTACACATGTGGAATTTTCTCAAGATGGTGTTACCACGTAAATATAGCTGTCTGCGCTGACGGCCGATATCTGCATCATCTGAGCAATCGTTTGAGATAATGTGTCCCAGGTATTTTATTTTGTTTACTTCTTGAATAATTTGATTATTGAGTGAGAAATTTGGCAGTTTACTTTTATACAGTAATTTTGATCTAAATATAAGAACAGCACTTTTCAGTGGGTTGAATTTAACACAATGTTTACTACCAAAAGATTCACATATATCAAGAAGTTTGCTCAGACCCGCAGAAGACGGTGCAATAATGACCAGATCATCAGCATACATGAGATGGTTGATGATTTTATTCCCACCATAACATCCAATCTGCTCTTTATTCAATTTATCACTTAATTCATCCATATATACATTGAATAAGTAAGGTGAGAGAATACTACCCTGTCTCACTCCATTGGTTACTGTAAAGGAATCCGAAATAATGTTACCCCATCTTACATTAAATGTTTGATTGGCGTACCAGTACTTCAAGATTCTCAGTATATAGGATGGCACTCCCCTTGTTGCTAATTTATCAAACAGGATATTGTGGCAGACTCTGTCAAATGCCTTACTAGCATCAAGAAAGCATGCAAAAATAGAGCTGTTCATTTTGATGTACCCATCCACTAGCTCCTTCAGAGTGTAGATGCACTGGTCCGTACCATGATTCTTTTTAAAACCAAATTGATTACTATTAGTTGAGATATACACTGAGATTCTGTCTAAAATGATTAACTCTAGTATCTTACTTACAATACTGGCAAGGGCAATAGGTCTATAGTTGTCTTTTGATGTAATTTTGCCAGCCTTGTCTTTAATTACTGGTATCAAGGTAACGGACATCATAGATTCTGGTAGGAAACCATGGATTAGAAAGCTGGTAAAGCAACTGCTGAGTTTCTCCAAGAGGAGAGTGGAGGAGTACTTCAAATGTTCAGCATATATACCATCAAAACCACAGGATTTGTTAGCATCTAGCCTACTTATTGCAGCCTTGATTTTTTCACTTGTAACTTTAATTGTGTCATATTTTCTTCTTTGTTACACTCTGTTGTAGCAGCAATGGTATTTCCTTGGTGCCCAACAGAGTTAAACAAAGTTTGGTAATGTGTTTTCCAAAGATTGGCTATGTTATTAGTACCAGAGATCCCATCTACACTAACGGGTAGAGGTGTGCAGCTATTATGCATTTTTTTAATATCCTTCCAGAAGGCCAATGTGTCTTTGCTAGCAAAGTTTTTGGCCAATGCTTCTCTTCTTAATACATTTTCATTGTTTTTTATATATCTGATTGCATACTTGCATCTAGCCTTTAGTCTGGTGAACATGTCAAAAATGGGTCCCTGTCTCGGTTTGTTATGATCCAGCCATACACTACGAGCATCTCGGGATGCCTGGTATAGTTCTGAAACATGGTCATTCCACCCAGGTTTGTTAAAAGAGTAATTTTTGTTATGCTTGTGAAATACTATGTCACTAGCCTTAGTAAGACAAGATATAATATTATTGTACAGCTTGCTGACTTCTTCTCGATGACTAGCATTAACACAATTGGGGTCTTCACAGGTAATGGCATCCTCACTGCCAGGATCAAGCTCAGAAAGGAGAGTGTGTGTTAAAGTGCAAAATTGCTCACACTCCTCCTCGTCAAGCCCGCCCCATGGCAGTTTTGGATTTACACTATTGTTTGACTGGGTTAATTCTGACGCTCTTTCCAAACTAGCTGTTAAGGTCAATGGGATATGATCTTCATCTGTATATGTATACTGAATTTCCATATTTGTTATCATATCATGGAAATCAGCACTAGCTACGGTATGATCTAGCCAAGACGTTGAGCCCCATGCTGCACTGACACATGTGTAACTACTATGAGGGAGCATGAGCTGAGAAGAGATAATTAGATCATGCTCACCACAGAAGTTAGTCATATGACTAGCAAACAGAGAGTTACTCATGTCCTTCAGATTAGCATTCTAACGGCTAGAGAATAAACACAGCTGTCTCACTCCACCCGTCTCTTCTTCATTACCTGCATTGACCTCTATACCTGAACTCACCATGCCCATTACTACTACAACTAAGAACACGAAACAAAAGAGACATAAGGCAATGCCAAGAGCCAAATTCAAGGTACGTTAAGAGTCAAAATATCTGGACACGACCTCTCATAACTCAAAATCCCGTCCCTGTAAATAGTATCGCTCTCCCCAAAAAAAAAAAATTGACACTTAAATCGCACGAAGGGTATTAAAATTTCCAAGCTAATTGGACGAACGTCTTAAAATGTCAAAACTAATGGGGATAAACATGAGGGAGAAGGGGGATCCAGAAAAACAATTTAAATGACCCGCTCAAGATCAGCTGACCATGCAGCTGACTGCCTTTTAAGCCTCCAACCAATCACAAGGCAGCTTTCAACCATTATAGGCCAGGGTTACCAACTAAAGTTCGCTAGATAGTATATAAATGCCGAAAACCGCTACAGTAATGGAAAAATCTCTACAATAAATCTCTAAAATGCCTATAATATACAGAATATCGCTCTAAATGGCTATAATATACGGAATATCGCTCAAATTCATGTCGCCAAATGTAAAAATTGGCCTCTAGATTAAAGTAATACCTCCAAATTTAGCGAGAAAGTGCTAAATTGGCAACACTGAGTGATACCCTCCCAGCCAATCACAAGCCCGCTATTATTTTATTTAGGCCCTCACGTAAACACAAATCTTGACAACTAGGAAACGATTACCAGGTATTTAAATGAATATATCTCGTTTATGTGACTATAATGACCAAATATGCGGCTATTATGTAATATATGACTCCCTAAAGCATCGATATATGTGAGTTAGGATATGTTTATAGCCCTGGTTTAGTAAATATAACGGATTTAATTATCCCGTTCTCGACCATGTGTGTACGCCGTTTTCTGAACCTCGGCCTATATTTTGCTTGAATTGGCTATCGTCTATTCATTCATTATAATTGAGTCTGCCCTTCAACGAAACGGTCACTATACAGGAGGCGCTACAATATAGGTAGCAAAATTCTAATGGTAGTTTTGGGTTCCTATCATCATATGCTTCATTTCTATATAGCCTAGGCCTACTTTTTATCCCCGGGAAAAAAACAAAAAATCTTTTATTTTTTTAGGTCTAGGCCTATTTGATTTTTTTTTTGTTTTTTTTTATTAACCTAGGCCTAGGCCTAACCAAAAAACCGGAAAAACTCCATTTATTGGTCACCAATTTTCCCATGGATTTTTTTATTTTTCCCTGTTAGTTTTCATCAATATATAGTGTTTAGAAATAATTAGAACCCTCGGCGAAACCGTTTTCCCCATTATACAACGATCTTAAGACACGCCGCCCGATAGTGGGGAGGGCTATGAAGTACAGGGAAAATGAGGGGTTAAATGCGTAAAACGGCGATACATACGTATTCAAGCAAAACTTGGCTCGGGTTTGAAGGTATTTCAAAGGCCTAAAACCCAATATTTCGAAAACCCGAGCCAAGTTTTGGCCAAAGCTGGCTCGGATTTTGCGAGTTTGTAGACAACAAAATGACAGTAACCTCATTTAGAAATTTGGCTCAGGTTTCCCAAAATTGCAAACCCATAAAACCCGAAATTTGGAAAACCCGAGCCAGCTTTTGGCCAAAGCTGGCTCGGATTTTGCGAGTTTGTAAACAAACAAATGACAGTAACCTCATTTAGAAATTTGGCTCAGGTTTCCCAAAATTGCAAAGCCATAAAACCCGAAATTTGGAAAACCCGAGCCAGGTTTTGGCCAAAGCTGGCTCGGATTTTGCGAGTTTGTAGACAAAGAAATGACAGTAACCTCATTTAGAAATTTGGCTCAGGTTTCCCGAAATTGCAAAGCCATAAAACCCAAATTTTGGAAAACCCGAGCCAAGTTTTGGGAAAAGTTGGCTCTGATTTTGCGAGTTTTAAGAGTAAACAAATTACACTAACCTAATTTCGATTTTTGGCTCATGTTAAGCTATCATAGTGTTTACAAGCCTATACCCCTTTGAAAGAACATTAGCCTAACCTAACAACCTTACCTAACCTATCCTAGTAATTAGTATTATGGGTGGGGGCTGCCGCCCCCACACCCCCGCTATTTGCATCTTTGACCTTCTTCTTCTTTCTTCTTCTTTTTGTGGAGTTGCTGTCCCCTCTCAAAGCCAGCTCACCTATGCACCGGTGACTTCTCCAGAAACAGATAGAGCTAGATTTAAGAATTAGTTTAGAAATTATGTAGTCGTAGAAAGGATAGTTAAAGACAAAGAATTGAAGTATATAGCTTAAGCAGAACTCTCCCCTCCTTATTTTACCCCCTCCTCCACCCCCCAATATCTTGTTCTCTCCTTATCTTAATTTATCTTTTCCCCTCTCTACTATTTAATCTCATTTTTCTTCCTCCCCCGCTCTGGTCCCCTTCTCCCCCCTCATCCTATTCTATCCTATTCCGTTTTCTCTTCTGCCACACCTGCTCCAGGAATCTTTTCACTACCTTCATTCTTTTCCCCATTTCCCCATCTACCCCCTCTTCTGTCTCGAGACCTAACACAAAATTTTACACCCTCATCCTCCTCCTCTTTCTGCTCTTCCCATTCCCTCTCCCCTACCACCCGTTTCAACTCATTTTCCAACCCCTCTCTCTCCTCTTCATACCCCTGGCACTCTGTCACTATATGTTCTATTGTCTCCTCCACTCTCCTCCCTCCCACCTCACACTGTAGACACTCTTTCACCCCCCCATTCCACCTCCATGTTCTCCTATTTGTCTCTAATGCTCCTGCCCTAGCCTTAAACAGTAGTTCAGCTCCCCAACTTCCGTCATAGAACTCCTCTTTTCTCGGTCTCCCCTTGCTTCTATATCTTATCAGTGTACTTTTCTTTTCCATATTTCTCTTCCATTCCTGTCTTCCTACTTCCTTCACTCTCGTTCCTATCTCTTTCTCTAGTCTCCTTCCCTGACCTAATCCTGTATTACTCCCTACATCTCTCCACTCCTCTCCGATTGTTTGTGTATTTGTCTGTGAAAAGGGGGTAATTGTTTAGTATATGGCCTGCTAAAGAAAATGGATTTTTGAGCACAGACTAAACTAAATGTTCACTACTGTATTTACATAGCTGGTCATTAACCTAACCTAACCTAACCTAACCTAACCTGGGCATCTTGGGGGCTGCTGCCCCCAGACCCCCGCTGGTCTTGGGATGAAAAGTGATAAAAAACACATATCTCTTATCTCATTATTCAAAGTTTTGTATTTGGTTTAATATACACTTCCCAGGTCATTTGAACAGTTCTATTGCTTCTATATATCATATAATACACCATAGAATACGTTTTTAATAACTAGAAAAAAAGAGGACTTCGATTAAACAATTACGGAAATACCTTAAAACACGAGCCAAGTTTTGCTTAAATAATTTAGTTTTCGCCGTTTTTAAACCCGCGAAAATATGAAAGCGTATTTGCATACCTTATTGAGATGTGGAGGGAGTAGGTGGGGAAGAGATGCGTCCACGTTTTCGACGAGGAGTTACGACGAGTAGTGGTTTTATTTAAAAACCAATAATGACCGCATCGCCACTGGTCTGCCGGTTCATAATAGTAACATTCGTTTGAGCAGAGTTTGCAGGAAACAGAGGTAGGCAAACAACCATGGTCAGTAAAAACCTTAAGGGCTGCACTATTGTTCCTTGTAGTGTCAATAATCACTGAATGTGGGAGGGGGGAACAACCATTACAAGCGGCGTCCATGACTAAAGTGAGGAGAGACTTAAATGAAGGTGTGTATCTGTGATTGGTTCAGTGCAATGACGTAATCAAGGTCAATAAACTCACCTGATAGGTTGCTGGTTGTATGCGTGACGGAATCTATGAGTTTAATGACGTGTCAGAAAAAAAACCCAATAAGAATCCAGAAGTGTCTCGTGACATATTGCCAAGGAGTTAGGAAATGAAACTCAGTATTTCCAATGAGGATTGGCAGATGGCGTGATAGTATTACAAAAGTTGAAGGATAGAGCTCTCCAGTTCACGAAAAAATGGCGTCGCTGAAGCCGCGCCGTCTATAAGAGAGTATTGACAACCGTTTTACGGTAGGTAGACATGTTGTTACCGTTTTTTTTAATAGGTTTTGCCGAGGGTTGAAACTAATTTTAATATGATACTTAGAGCATATAGATTCCATATCTGTCTTCAAATATGTCAAAATAATTGGTGACCAATAAATGGAGTTATACTAAAAAACCTAACAGTATAACTACATAAGTTGGTCACCAATTATTTTGCAATATTTGAAAACAAATATGGATTTTATATGCTCTAAACATAATATGAAAATGTGTTTTAAGCCTCGGCAAAACCTAATAAAAATATATGGTACTAAAATGGAATTTTGTCGTAACATGGTTGTCAATACCTTCCTATAGACGGCACCGATTCGTACACACGCCATTTTCACATGTCTCCCGAAGTCTGTCCACCAGCTTTTTAGTCAACACTAACTCCACCTGCCCATCTCTGTCGAAACCTCAGGTGTTCATTTCCACAGCTTTGAGCATCACGTCACGATATACTAGGTCTCCGAAACAAGATTCGTAGTTGCGGTAGTATTTACAGAGGTATCTGGACACTTCGAGCGAATTCATATTCGAGCGTAAGCGCATTAATTTTAGGGTTAGGTTAGGTTAAGTTAAGTTAAGTTGGATTAGGTTAGGTTAGATTGTGCATCCGCTCTATCAGGAATTCGCTCAAAGTGACTCGCATTCTTTACAGATACGGCCGAATACCGGTAGGCTACTAAATGGGCGGCGGCCCAACCGCCATGTTGTATCCCACGTAGGCCTACTAGGTACTACGGACACATTGTAGGCGTTAGGTGTGGATTAGGCTTGTATCCAATGTACTAGGTCTATGTTACTGGATATTTATGATTTAAATAAGTGCTACGTTTTCGATAAATCTGGTTATATGGCTTTGCAATTAGGGAAATCATGAGCCGATTTCCGACATTTAGTTAGTCTTTTTCGATTCTCAAAATCCGATCCAAGTTTTGCCAAAAATTGGCTCGGGTTTTCCAAAATTATGCTTTTTGGGGTTTGCAATTTAGGGAAACATGAACCAAAATTCTAAATTAGGTTAGCCTACTGTAATTTGTTTACTCTTAAAACTCGCAAAATCCGAGCCAAGTTTTGCCAAAGCTTGGCTCGGCTTTTCCAAAATTCGGGTTTTATGGCTTTGCAATTTCGTGAAACCTGAGCCAAATTTCTAAATGAGGTTACTGTCATTTTGTTGTCTACAAACTCTCAAAATCCGAGCCAGCTTTGGCCAAAACTTGGCTCGGGTTTTCGAAATATTGGGTTTTAGGCCTTTGAAATACCTTAAAACCCGAGCAAAGTTTTGTTAAAATAAGTTTTAATTGCCGTTTTACGCATTTAACCCCTCATTTTCCCTGTACTTCATAGCCCTCCCCCACTATCGGGCGGCGTGTCTTAAGATCGTTGTATAATGGGGAAAACGGTTTCGCCGAGGGTTGTAATTATTTCCAAACATTGATGAAATATTGATGAAAACTAACAGGGAAAAATTAAAAAATCCATGGGAAAATTGGTGACCATCTTATTTAGTTTTTCCAACCTAACCTAACCTAACCTAAATGTATTTGGGGGCTATTAGGTTAGGTTAGGTTTTTTTGGTTAGGTTAATGACCAAAACAAAAAATCCCAAGAAAATAAATGAAAAATCCCAAGATTTTTTTTTTCCCCCCCGGGGATAAAAAGTATATAGAAATGAAGCATATGATGATAGGAACCCAAAACTACCATTAGAATTTTGGGTTCAATGTTATTTTAATACCACAAATTTTATTGATATATTTGAAGATAAATATTGAATCTATATGCTCTAAAGATCATAAGAACATTTGTTTGAACCCTCGGCAAAACCTAATAAAAAAGTATGGTACTAACATTTATTTTTCGTAACAAGGTTGTCAATACGGTACTTCCAGTTATCGACAGCTCTAAAGATCATATGAAAATGTGTTAAACCCTCTGAAAAACCTAATATAAAAGTATGCTACTAAAATTTAATTTTCGTAACAAGGTTGTCAATACGGTACTTTCCCGTTATCAATGTACAATCAAAGCTGAAGATTGCAGAGTAAACACCGTAGACTTCATCGACTTGTCTTTCACCTTCGTATAATCGACAGCCAATTTTTTTTTTTTTTTTTTTTTACTAAGGGATTAGTACTCAACCAGCGGGGGTGTGGGGGCAGCAGCCCCACCCATAATACTAGGTTAGGTTAGGTAAGGTTGTTAGGTTAGGCTAATGTCTTTTCAAATCACTATCGGGGGCGTGTCTCAACATCGATCAATAGGCCTAATGGGGAAAATAGATTTTCCCGAGATTTCTAATTAATTACAAACACTATATATTGATGCAAATGAACAATTTCTTTTATAAAAAACACTGAAAATTTGTGGTATTAAAATAAAAAAAATCCGAATTTTGCTACCTATATTGTAGCGCCTCCTGTATATTGACCCTAAATAAGTTGGTCACCAATTATTTTGCAATATTTGAAAACAAATATGGATTTTATATGCTCTAAACATAATATGAAAATGTTTTTTAAGCCTCGGCAAAACCTAATAAAAATATATGGTACTAAAATGGAATTTTTGAGTCCCGAGGTCTGTCCACCAGCTTTTTAGTCAACACTAACTCCACCTGCCCATAGGTTGGGTTAGGTTAGGTTAGGTTAATTAGGTTAGATTGTGCATCCGCTTGATCAGGAATTCGCTCGAAGTGACTCGCATTCGTATTTACAGATACGGCCGAATACCGGTAGGCTACTAAATGGGCGCCGGCCCAACCGCCATGTTGTATCCTACGTAGGCCTACTAGGTACTACGGACACATTGTAGGTGTTAGGTAGGTCTATGTTACTGGATATTTATGATTTAAATAAGTGCTACGTTTTCGATAATCTGGTTATATGTCTTTGCAATTAGGGAAATCATGAACCGATTTCTGACATTTATGTTAGTCTTTTACGATTCTCAAAATACGATCCAAGTTTTGCCAAAAATTGGCTCGGGTTTTCCAAAATTATGCTTTTTGGGGTTTGCAATTTAGGGAAACATGAGCCAAAATTCTAAATTAGGTTACTGTAATTGGTTTACTCTTAAAACTCGCAAAATCCGAGCCAAGTTTTGCCAAAACTTGGCTCGGGTTTTCCAAAATTCTGGTTTTATGGCTTTGTAATTTCGGGAAACCTGAGCCAAGTTTCTAAATGAGGTTACTGTAATTTTGTTATCTACAAACTCAAAATCCGAGCCAGCTTTGGCCAAAACTTGGCTCTGGTTTTTGAAATATTGGGTTTTAGGCCTTTGAAATACCTTAAAACCCGAGCCAAGTTTTGCTAAAATAAGTTTTAATCGCCGTTTTACGCATTTAACCCCCCATTTTCCCTGTGCTTCATAGCCCTCCCCACTATCGGGCGGCGTGTCTTAAGATCGTTGTATAATGGGGAAAACGGCTTCGCCGAGGGTTGTAATTATTTCCAAACACTATACAGTATATTGATGAAAACTAACAGGGAAAAATAAAAAAATCCATGGGAAAATTGGTGACCATCTTATTTAGTTTTTCCCAAACCACTATCCTTAGTAACCTAGGTAATTTTAGTATAACTCCATTTATTTGTCACCAATTATTTTGACATAGGTACCCTATTTGAAGACAGATATGGAATCTATATGCTCAAAGCATCATATTAAAATTAGTTTCAACCCTCGGCAAAACCTAATAAAAATATATGGTACTAAAATGGAATTTTTTCGTAACATGGTTGTCAATTCCTTCCTATAGACGGCACCGATTCGTACACACGCCATTTAGAACGTTTGCAAACAACAAAATAGTGGGTAGACGTGCATGAATATCGCTCCGCATATTTAATCAATTTATCGGGTCATCCAGTGCAATTAGGGTATAATAAGCAAGGACATTCATCTATCGAAGTGCAGTGAGTGTATTGAACCCAAAACCTAAGGTCCCGGATAAAAGATTGACGAGATATCAAGTGATAAAAGCGAAACACACATCGGACGACTACGATGGCCAAGTCCCCAAACGTAAACAAACCCGTCGTCGAGGAGTGCCGAATGTGTAAACTCATCTTTGCTGAGGAAGAAGAGTTTACAATACGATGTGATGACTGTTTTAAATGGCTGCACTACTACTGCACTGGCCTCCCAACTTTTCAAATCCTGTGTTTTGCGAAAACTCTAAGGAAATTCAGATGTAAGGACTGCTGCCTAACAAAATTCAGCAATGAAGGTGAGTGGGTAGCCAAAGTGGAAGCTGCCATAAAAAGACACAGAGAGAAACTTTCCAAAACTGGAGCAATTTCTAAGGCACAACAAAATTTCCTTCCACTCCAGAGCCGCCACCCAACATCACCCACTATAAGTACAGTGAGTATTCTTAAGAAGTCAGCCAACCTAGGCAACATAGAACTAGGAACACCCAAATACTCTGACGTACTCAAAACAAAAAGTAATGCAACCTCGTCCCCAAAGAGAAGCCCCAACGATGAGGTTGCAAATAGCATACCCAGCATCATCATCACCAGCTCAGACAAGATTGTTGATTTGGGACTAGGGAGCATGCCAGCTAGCATCACCCTCTCGCTTGTGGAGGAGGAGGGTGACACAGATAGGCCTAGCACTCCCAGCAACACACCTACCTCTCAAAATAAAAATATTGTTGACCTAGGATTTGGTAGCATGCCAGCTAACATCAACCTCTCGCTTGCCGGGGCTCCCGGTTACTCCCCGGCCCCCACGATCCCTCGCACAACATCACCCGACCAAGAGAGGGCACCACAGGGTACAGAAGCTACAGGACCAGCCACTAGCATCTCGGAACATCAAACCAATAGGGGCAAGACCTGGGGGGACACCGCATCACGTGAAATCCCAATAGTGCCAGCATCGCAGAGGAATAAAAATCAGGTACCAGTATGCAGGCACTATAAAATTGGAGCTTGCAAATACGGTCGAGTAGGCACCAACTGTCCCTCCTACCACCCAAGGTCATGCTTGAAATACATGAGACATGGGCTGAACAGCCGAGTAGGGTGTAATAAGGGCCAGCAATGTATAAACTTTCATCAAATATTATGCAGATTCTCCCTGGAAAACGGGGCTTGCACCATTCAGAACTGCAAATATCCCCACACCATAGGAACCATTAGGCCAAACAGAGAGCAACAACCTCCACCAGTACCGGTACCATACAATTAAGCCAGGGGATATCCATCCAGTAGAACCCCAATCAGAAGCCAGCGCAACAACAACAAATCGCCAAGACAGGAGCCTGAAATGGAAAGAGTAGCTGTAGACATGAGACAGAACACCCAGAGACCGGCCCACACAAATGATGCAGGGTTTTTTCGGCAAACAGTCGAGAAACTAGCTGCACAACAAGAACAGCTTCAACAAATGATGTCAGTAGTGATGGGGAAAATAGAAGGACAGGACAACTGGAAGAGGGCCTTCTGGAGTTACCTCTAACCAAGATACTAACAGGTAACATCAGAGGGCTGTATCCAAGGTGTAATCAGAACAAAGTCCCCCTACTGCAAGAAATCACTGCTACCGATAACATATCCCTACTCGCCCTGACCGAAACTCATCTGCACAACGATATACTTGATGCAGAGGTGCGGATCCAAGACTTCGAAATTTACCGCACAGACCGTCGGGATAGAAGTCATGGTGGAGTAGCCATTTATATAAAGAATAAATTTGCAGTAGAAATCCTGGACAGCCATTCAAACGGGACATGTGAAATCCTCACCCTCTCCATCAGGGATCTAAATCTTGTTATAACGGCAGTATACAGGCCTCCAAACGCCACACAAGAGCTTTTTGAGGAGGTCATGAACAAAGTTATTCATACAGTAGAACACCTGCCAGCTCCCAACACAGAATTCTTACTCCTTGGAGACTTCAATTTCCCACACATGAACTGGGAGACATTGGAAGTGGTGGGAGGAACGAATGGAGAAAAACAACAAGCTAGGCTACTGGCGTCTCTTATGCGGACTAAATTCCTAACCCAATTTATATCCGAACCAACAAGAGGATCTAACATACTAGACCTAGCAGCTAGCAATAACCATGGGATTATGCACTCCTACGAGCTCTACGAGACCACCATGTCGGACCACAAAATCTGCGAAGCGTCTCTCGCAATAAATGCCTTGCTCAATAAACCACAGCAAGGTCAGCAAGAAAAAACAGGAATGGCAAAATTAAATTTTTACCACAGAGATATTAAATGGGTGGAAATTAAAGACAAATTAAAGATGGACTGGGCAACCAAAATTGCGGAAGACAGTGCTGCAAATATGCTCTCTAAATTCACCACAATTTGTGAAGAAATATGTAAAGCCAATGTCCCGGCTAAAAGTACAGCTAAGAAAAAACACATCCCACGAGACCGTCGCATCCTTATGAGGAGGAGGAGCCTCTACAAAAGAAAATTGGCAAAAAATCCTCCACATAGTAAAGCCACCAACTTTCACAAGGCCCTTCAGGAGATTGAAAGCAAACTCCTAAAATCCCATGATGACCAGAGGAAGAGAGAAGAACTACAAGCAGTCCAGAACATAAGCAGTAACTCCAAGTTTTTCTTCTCATACGCTAACAAAAAATCCAAAAACATATCGACAGTAGGGCCATTAGAAGACGTCGATGGAAACCTAGTGGCCGACCCAGGGGAAATGGCAGACATACTAAGGGCACAGTATGAAAGTGTCTTCAGTCTTCCTAACCCCCACAAATCTGTGGATGACCCAGCGGCTTTCTTCACAATGCAAGAGCCCTCTCCCTCACCAATACTGACCGACATAATCCCAGAAATTAATGATATAATTCAAGCCATTGACGACATATCAGCCGACTCGGCAACAGGTCCAGACGGGTTCAGTGCACAGCTCCTAAAAACCTGCAAAGCTGAACTGGCGCTACCACTGCAACTAATAGCTGCCAAGTCCCTAGCTACCGGTACAGTTCCCTCATCCCTGAAGGAAGGGGTAGTGAAACCTATCCACAAAGGGGGTAGCAAAGGACTGGCCAAAAACTATCTGCCCGTAGTGCTAACCTCGCACATAACAAAGATAATTGAGCGGGTCGTCAGAAAGAGAATAACGAAACACACGGAGGACCTCGACGCTTTCAACGGGGGACAGCACGGGTTTAGAAAGGGCCGGTCCTGTCTGTCGCAGCTACTTGCCCACCATGAGGCTCTACTAGAAGACATCAGTAAAGGCAAGAACGTCGACGTGATATACCTGGATTTCGCCAAGGCATTTGATAAAGTTGATCACGGCCTCATTCTTCACAAGCTGAAAAAGCTAGGTATAGGAGGAAATCTCGGCAAGTGGCTGCACAGCTTCCTAACACATAGGGAACAGAGAGTATCGGTCCAAGGACACCTTTCAGACCCAAGCGAGGTAATAAGTGGCGTTCCGCAGGGGTCTGTACTGGGACCACTTCTGTTCCTTATCATGATAGGGGATATTGATCATGATCTCCAGCACTCCACGGCCACCTCATTTGCAGATGACACAAGCGTAATGAGGAGGGTTGAGACAGCTGACGATGTGGCCCTGCTACAAGAAGATCTGAATCGCCTACTGGACTGGGCAGATTCCAACAACATGAGGATGAACGGCGAGAAATTCGAATTGCTAAGATACGGCCCTCTACAAACCATCAAAGAGAGCACCAGCTACCAGGCAAATCAAGAAACCATCACTCCAAAAGAACATGTGCGGGATCTGGGAGTAACAATGAGTACAGATGGAACTTTTTCTCGCCACATCAACCAAACCACCGAGACAGCTAGGAGACTCGCAGGATGGATACTCAGGACCTTCCAAACTAGAGAGAGGGCCTGTATGCTGACGCTCTGGTCCTCCCAAAGGTGGAATACTGCTGCCAGCTATGGACTTCCCACAAGATAGGTGACATTGGCAAAGTGGAGTCTCTACAGAGGACCTTCACCAGCAGGATCTGGGGTCTCCAACACATGAACTACTGGGAACGCCTGAAGGAGTTGCGGCTCTACTCCCTTCAGAGACGACGAGAACGTTACCTAGTGATTTATGTGTGGAAGACCCTAGAAGGGCTGGTACCTGACGTGGGACTAGTCATCAACAATCACGTTAGAAAAGGGCGACTGTGCTACATCAAGAGGACTGAGGCTACCTCTCAGAAAATAGCAACAGTCGCCCACAACAACTTCAGCAAAAATGGGGCTCGCCTCTTCAATACTGTACCAAAGGCCGTCCGGGAACTGACGGGAGTCACGACAGACTCCTTCAAGCGTCAGCTGGACCGATGGCTGGCTACAGTACCAGACGAGCCCCCAATACCAGGATATCCCAGCACCGCATCCAACTCGTTAGTAAATAGACGGAACGAGGGAGTTGCGGAGCTGCCTGGCTGCAGCGGAAGTCCACTTTAGCTGCGTCCACAGAGGACGAAATTCTACCAAGTATGACCAAGTAAGTAGAACAAACATTCCCTATATAGTATATACAGTACCTGTATATATATATGGTTAATATACAGGAGATGCAACAATATAGGTAGCACATTTGTAATGGTAGTTTTGGGTTCCTATCATCATATGCTTCATTTCTATATACTTTTTATCCCCGGGGGAAAAAACCCCTAAATCTTGGGATTTTTCATTTTTTTCTTGGGATTTTTTTTTTTGGTCATTAACCTAACCAAAAAACCTAACCTAACCTAGCCTAATAGCCCCCAAATACATTTAGGTTAGGTTAGGTTATGTTTTTTGGTTCTATCTATCTATCTATCTATCTATCTATCTATCTATCTATCTATCTATCTATCTATCTATCTATATATGCATGCTCAGGCCCAATCCCCATTTTTGGGGTAGCCGACTCAAGACAGAGCAAGAACAGGGAAAACACAAAAAGAACATAAAACAACAAATAAACACAGATAAAAAGCACAAGCTCACACACATCCAGGTCACCCAGGAGAAGACCCAGAGACCAGGGTCACCAAGGTCGCTCCAGCACTCCCCCGGCCCCCTACCACCCGGAGAGGTTCCGATCTCGGCAGGCAGACATGCAGCGGACCCAAAGCCACAAGCCCTCCCACCACACTTCCAGGCGCACCCTTCATATTAATCGTCTCCCCGGGCCAGGCGCCTGATGGACTATTATCTAGTCCAACTTGCGCCCGACCCCTTACTCCAAATGACCACGTGTTCACTCAACTATTCACAAGCATTCTCCATTCACTCCTGTCCACCACCACTTCCCCTGCCTGATCTATAGTCATTCCTCTATCATCCAAAGCCTTTCTTACACAGTCTCTCCATCTCAATGGGGGTCTTCCTGCCCTTCTATCTCCCCTTGTACCTGACTCACATATTCTCTTTGTAAGCCTTTCATCTCCCATTCGTTCAACATGACCATACCAGCTCAGCACCCTTCTGTCCACTCTGGCTGACAAATGTTCCTGCTGCCCCACTCTCCTACGTATCTCTTCATTCCTCAATCTGTCTCTACGAGTAACTCCACACATACTCCTCAAGCAGCTCATCTCCATCACATCCAGCCCTCTTTTCTCCTTTTTCTTCAGAGCCCATGTCTCAGCCCCATACATCACTGTTGGCACAACAATTCCTTGATACAGTGCACTTTTTACTTTCACTCCGAGATTTCTCGTCTTCCACATACTTCCCATTGCTCCGAAAACCTTCCTTCCTTCACACACTCTCTGTTTTACCTCCACTTCCATATCTCCACTCCTGCTTATCGTTCCTCCTAGATATTTAAAACACTCTACTTGTTCCAATATTTCCCCATTCAGCCTCACATCTAGATTCACCCTATGCTCTCCCCTATTACACACCATTACCGGTACTTTACTTTTATTGACGTTCACCTTCAGTTTCCTCCTTCCACAAACCACACCAAACTCTTTGACTACCCGCTGCAGTTTCTCATCAGAATCCGCCACCAATGCTGTGTCATCAGCGAACAGCAACTGATTCAACTCCCAATCTCTACCATTCTTTTCTACTAAACCCAATCCTCTTCCCATAGTTCTCCTTTTCACCTCCCTCACCACACCATCCATAAACATATTAAGCAGCCATGGTGACATTACACAACCCTGTCGCAAACCTACCTTTACCTCAAACCATTCACTCAACTCACCATTTCCTACTCTCACACATGCTCTGCTCCCTTCATAAAAACTCTTAACTGCTTCTAACAAATTTCCTCCTATTTCATAAATCCTTAACACCTTCCACATTGCTTCACGGTCCACACGATCATACGCTTTTTCCAAGTCCATAAAAGCCCAAAATATCTCCTTATGCTTCTCTAAATACTTCTCGCATAACTGTCTTACTGCAAACATCTGATCCACGCACCCTCTTCCCCTCCTAAAACTGCACTGTTCTTCTCCTATTGCAACTTCCATACACTTTATTATCCTCTCTATCAACACCCTGCCATACAGTTTTCCAACCACTGACAATAAACTAATACCTCTGTAACTTGAACACTCCTGCCGATCTCCCTTCCCCTTGTACATCGGCACAATACATGCACTCTTCCAGTCTATTGGTACCATTGACACAGCAAAGCACACATTGAAGAGTCTCACCAACCAATCTATTATCACATCTCCACCCTTCTTTATACACTCCACAGCAATACCATCCAAACTTTTTGCTTTTCCCGCTCTCATTTGTTTCACTGCTTCTTTCACCTCATTTTCCTCAATCCTTTCATTCATTCCCTGCCACCTGGGTGGCCTGGGTAACCTATCTCCATCCACCTCTGCTTCAATCACTGCTTCTCTTCCATCTCTTGTATTTAACAAAGATTCAAAATACTCGGCATATCTTTTCCTCACTTCAACTGGTTCCACTAGTAATTCTCCATTTTCATCTTTCACTGACTCTTCCTTCTTTTGTCCTCCTTTCCTTACTTTATTTACCTCCTTCCAGAACATCTTCTTTCGTTCTTCAAAATTCTCACTCAGTCTTTGACCCTACCTTTCGTTTGCATCTTTTTTCGCTTCTCTAATTTTCCGTTTTGCCTCTCTCCTTTTCTCCTTGTACCTCTCCCATACCTCAACACTACCATCCTGTAAAACCCTCTCAAAACACTGTCTCTTCTCCTCAACTGCCTTTCTCACCGTATCATTCCACCACTCGCTTCCCTTCCTGATACCTCTGCCTCCTACTTTCCTTTTGCCGCATACTACCTCTGCACTTGCTTTCACTTCTTCCTTAAACTGTTGCCATTCAACCTCTACTTCTCTCACTTCCATCCACATTTCATTTAGTCTTTCCTTGTACTCCCTCTCTTTTTCACTCTTCTCTAACTCACTAACTTTTATTACCTCTCTTACTTCACGCTTGTCTCTTATTCTCCTGTAACTCTTAACTCTTAGCTTTCCCTCCACCAGGTAATGATCTGACATACCCTCCGCCTCACCTCTCATCACATTCACATCCAGCAGTCTACACAATCTTTCCCTTGTCACCAGCACATAATCCATCAATGCCCTCTCTACAATCTCTCCCCTCACAAGTCTATGCCAGGTGTACTTGTGTATACGCCTTTTTTTGAAGAACGTATTACCTACACTCAATTTACACTATTCACATACATTTTTCAGTCTTTCTCCACTCTCGTTTACACCATCCACACCAAAACTACCGATGACTCCCTCAACAGGCTAATTTCCTACCCTAGCATTTAGGTCCTCTAAAACTATAACATTTTCATTTTCATCAAACCCTTGTAGACAATCTCTCAAATCCTCCCAGAAACCCTCTACCTCGTCTAACTCTCTTTCACTTCCTGGTCCATACGCACTTACAAAAACCCACCTTTCACCCTTAAACCTCATTCTCACCCACATTAGCCTTGATGACACCTCTTTCCACTCTTTTTATAAACTCTCTCAACTCCTCCTTCACAATAATAGCCACTCCTTCTTTCCCCCTAACTCCCTCGTCTACTCCAGACTTTCTACCTATCACGTTTCCCAAATCCACTTCTCCCTCTCCTTTCATCTTTGATTCATTCAGTGCAAGGACATCATACATCCTTCTTTCAAATAACCTTCCAATATCCTCTCGCTTCTCATTCGTACTACATCCACGCACATTCAAAGCTCCTATTCTTAGGGTCCGGGACCACGAACGCGTTCCCTCGCCCCTATCTCTGTCTCGTTTTTTTGGTAGGTTTATTTAAGGGGAGAAGGATACCAGGCCCCCCGCCCCCGATCCCCTTTAGCCGACTTCTACGTCTCGCCGGAGAAAAGCGGTGGTGGAAATTTCTCACCCCTCCACCACAGAGGAGGCTACCTGCACCAGAAAGTGGCGGGCGTTGGGGTCGCCGCATCCCTACGCCATATGAAAAAATTAGAGATGCAGAAGGAGAAAAAGATAGAAGGGGCTATGGGAAGTAGAGGACACCAACCCTCACTCTGACAAAGGGTCAGCCCACCACATATGTTTTTTGGTTAGGTTAAAACAAAAATCAAGAAAAAAAGAAAAAACCTAAGATTTTTTTTTTTTTTTTCCCCGGGGATAAATGTATATAGAAATGAAGCATATGATGATAGGAACCCAAAACTACCATTAGAAATTTGCTACCTATATTGTTGCGTCTCCTGTATATTGACCATATATATATATATACCGGTATATATATATTAGTGTGTACGATAATTTTGGTGCAAATTCCATAATTTTGTGGTCACAATACGATAATTCTGCATTTAGAATATGGCAACACTGCGTCCATGTTATTGTTGTGAACCTCTCGGCCCTCCCACTGCCACTCGGTGGCGGAGTAGGGTATGTCCCATAATACTGTGTTTTTTGCACTGTTACCCAATCAGCAGGGGTGTGGGGGCGGCAGCCCCCACCCATAATACTAGGATAGATTAGGTAAGGTTGTTAGGTTAGGCTAATGTCTTTGTTACGCTTTTAACCCCTCATTTTCCCTGAACTTCATAGCCCTCCCCACTATCGGGCGGCGTGTCTTAAGATCGTTGTATAATAGGGAAAACGGTTTCTCCGAGGGTTGTAATTATTTCCAAACACTATATATTGATGAAAACTAACAGGGAAAAATAAAAAAATCCATGGGAAAATTGGTGACAGAAAAATTGAGTTTTTCCGTAATTTTTGGCAATTTTGAACTTTGGCCCAGTAGGCTATAGGCCTATGGATAATGGTAAGGATGTAGGCTAGTATTCGGGAATCGATTAGCCTATCGGGCGTATCGCCCGCTTTGTTTAAATAATAAATAATAATAAGCATGTTACTTATTTCTCATAAGCGCCAATTTTTCCGAAGAATTCACTAGCGCTCGAAAAGAGAAAGAAAAAAGAACAAAAATCATTGCATCAAAAGAAGGCTCATATACAACACACATTTAACAATCACCAGCAGTGGCAAAATAGCCTAAACTCTATAGCCATCTGTCATGACACCTCTCTCAAGATCATAGCTTCTCTCAAAGAGAAAAGTCTTAAGTTGTCTCTTGAAGCATTCAACAGAACTCAGTTGTCTCATGGACAGCGGCAACCTGTTATACAACCTCGGAGCCATGTAGGAGAATGACCTCTCAAAGAAAGAAGACTGCTGGAAAGCCCTTGGTTCATCAAGACGAAAAGGGTCATTGTCATGACGCACAACTACAACATGGTGTGCCGGTGGGCGCCTGAGCAGCTCCGCAAGGTACCGAGGCTCACCAAATTTGAGAACCTTAAAAGTCACCAAACACAACTTAAATTCTATTCTTGCTCTTACTGGCAGCCAGTGCAGTTCTATGTGAAGAGATGTAGTAGGAGTTCTAGGTGGAACACCAAAAATTAGTCTTGCGGCCCTGTTAAGAACAGACTGAACTTTCTTCAAAATATAATTTGGAAGACCCACCAACAGGGCATTGCAATAATCAACACGAGAGAAGACCAATGAGTGAACCAACGTCAGGAGGCAACGTCTGGTTATAAACGGCTTCACCAAATAGAGATTTCTGATGTGCAAGTAACAACTTTTAACTATCTGGTTTACATGCTCTTTGAAATCTAATCGGGAGTTCACATATACACCCAGATTTCGAACAGAGTTGGCCGGTCGCAGCTGAGATCCACCCACATTGATGGAGAGGGCACCTACCATATCATCAGCTCTTCTATTTCCTCGGATGATGAGAATATCAGTTTTACCATCATTTAGTTTAAGTTTTCTCGCTCTCATCCACTTCTTGATATCAGACATCAACAATTCCATCTTACTCCGTATATCAACTATATTTGTGATTCTCACATAAATCTGGGTGTCATCTGCATAAAAGTGAAAGGTGACATTATGTGCACGAAGCAGAAGAGACAAACTGCTAATATAAATTATAAATAGGATAGGACCCAAAACTGATCCCTGCGGAACACCATACTGCAGGGGTGTCGAGTCCGAGACCACTTTATTTACCATCACACTCTGGGATCTACCTGACAAGTACGACCCAAGAAGCAAGAGAGCGGAGTCACGCACACCACAATCATAAAGATCACTCAATAACAACTCGTGATCCACTGTGTCAAAAGCCGCAGAGAGATCAAGCAAGACCAATAGTGAGGCCACACCATTGCAAATGTTCTCAACTAGATCATTATGTACTCTAATCAATGCTGTTTCAGTTGAATGATGCTGTCGGTAAGCAGACTGAAAAATTGGGATAGTTTCATTCTGCTGAAGTAGTGGTTGTAATTGGTCAAGTATTGCACGCTCTAATATCTTTGATATGAAGGACAGGTTGGAGACAGGACGATAGTTCAACATGTTCTCAACATCAAGTCCAGGTTTCTTTAGAGTAGGTCGGAGTAGTGCATGCTTTTCAGAATGTGGGAAGCTACCTTCAGCGAAGCACTTATTAATTATTTTGGAAATAAACTCAACTGTGTGATCATAGACTCTTGGTAGCTTGGAAACATTTATGGGATCCAACGGGCAAAATGTTTTATTGAGGTTTCTTATGTAGGACGAGATCATGTCCACCTCTACTGAGTGAAAGGATGAGAGGACATTATTAGGAATGTGTCGGGGTTGGAGTACAACTGAAAGTTCTTCACCAACAGAAGCATCATCCAATTCCTGTCTTATGCGAGTTATCTTGCCAGCAAAAAATGCCACAAAGTTGGCAGCCAACTCGGCATCAGGTACAGAAGGTCTTAAGCTGACTCTTGTTTTTCCAAGTAAACTGTTTACAATTGAAGCCAACCTCCTCTGGTCGTTACCACACGAGTCAACTTTTCCCTGATAATACACTTTCTTTTCATCTTTGATTTTGTAGACCACAGCTCTTCTGGCTGACAGGTATTGCAACCATGTAGAGTCTGTTTTATTTTTCCGCCATTCACGTTCAGCTCTTCTACGGGCTCTTCTAAGAAATTTAACTCGAGTGCTATACCAGGGCGAATCATCTCGTACTATGATTTTCTTCTCTACTTCTGGACAGTGATGATCGAACACTAATTTAAGTGCATTTCCATGTACCTCCACCAGCTCATCTGAAGTAAGGTTGGAAGTATCAATACTTCCCAAGTACTGTTTTACTTCACTGCTAGCCAAATTTAGGTCTGCATTTTTATAATTTCTAAATCTGATTACTTTTTCATGTGTGAGTGGCTTAGGGAAATCAAAGCTGAAAGTAATCAAAGCATGATCAGAGGTATTAGGGTCAGCATTCTCAACATCAACATCCAGAACACCACCACAACCCACAGGAGAGAAAACCAAGTCAAGGGTGTGTCCTAAGATATGAGTTGGGTGGGACACATGGTTTACAAAATTGTTCTGATCAGTCAACTCAAGGAACTCAGGAGAGAAAGGCTTCAGATGAGGGCTGTCAACCCAGTAATTAAAATCTCCACACATCAAAAGTCTTCCAGTTTTAGCAGAAAATTCCTCGAGAAACTGCCCAAACTCTTCCATAAAACCCCTATCTGTGCCACGATGGCCAGGCCTATAGACAACTGCCATTCTTAGAATTTGTTGATGGAGTTTTATTTCCACTTCCAACAGTTCATAATAAAGAGGGGCTGGGTTATGGCTTATTTGCAAGATATTCACCAGAGATGTGGAGTAGACAACTGCCACTCCACCACCCGGATGATCTCCCCTAGGCCTAGGAACATTTATTATGGAATGGGTTTTAGGCAATGCCGCCTGGATAATATTCAGATCTGACTCGAACAACCAGGTCTCAGTGAGACATAATACATCAAGGTTACGTTCATCCAAGATCTCGCAAATATGATCCATTTTGTTACGCAAGGAACGAACATTCAACAGACCCAGTTTCAACCGGCTCCCATGTGCATTTTTCAGTTTTTTGAACCTACAAAATCGGTGTTCTCAATAACTTTATTTCTCTGAGCTGTCATTAAAGGACAATTTCTACTTGAGGCGAAATGATTTGGCGGCTCCGTAACTGATGTGGAGCTCATACAATTTATACATTTGGGGGAAGTCTTGTTGGTGCAGTCTTTTGAGTTATGAGTACCAGCACAGAAGTTGCATTTTGGATCCTCATTTTTCCGATAACACCTGTCACTGGTATGACCAAAGCCCTGGCAATGGTAACATTGTGTTACCCAGAAGCGATCGTATGCACGACATCTCACAAGTCCAACATACACAGAATTGCCATCATCCACAATGGAAGAGCGTATTTCAGGTGACATTTTTACTACCGCAATCTTAGTGTGTGCATCACTCTTTTGCTTAGTGAATAGCAAATTCATAGCTAAGCCATCGTCGACCAGGGACTTTATTCTTGGGTTCTTGTTGAGGATGCTGGGAATGATCTCATTATCCTCAGCGTCATTAGCAATGCCTACCAGAGTCATTTTTGGCATCATCTTCTTTGGTTCGGAGACACTGAAGGCACTGTCCACCCCCAAATACTGATTGATGGCCCTTCCTGCATCTTCTTTGGCTTTCTTGGATGGAAGTCGTACCACCAGTACACCTGACTCAGTTCTAGTTAACTTGTTAACCGGAACCGAAGCCAAAGCAGTCTCGATTGCCTTTGTATCTGGTGGGCTTACTGACTTACTTAATGTTTACATTACTTGTACGCTCGGGGTTGCATTCCTGTCTATCTTGACTGCTTTTTTTCTGTTATTTGCCCCCTTGCTGGCAATATATATGATGATGAATATAAGTCATGGAGGAGTGAAGGGGGGCAAAGCCCCTCGTCAACCTATTATTTTATCCCACGGCAAGGTTCAAGGTAAATTCAAGGCAGGGTGTCAAACCGGAGCAATTTTGTTTTAGACTTAAATTAATATGAGAAGGAAAACAAGAAAATTAACCTGAAATAGGCCTAGCATTGTTTTGGTAATTTGATCACTTCCTAAGACATAATTTGGACTATAAAGCACATGTTTATCTTTGCATATACAATAATAGAGACTACAAAATAATGGATTTAGCTTTCGTTTGACACCCAGATTCAAGGCAGTCAAAATAGATGGGAACATTCGCGAGCATACAATAACAAAGCTGGCGATACGCCCGAATATTACATTCTTACCCAATATATTTTTTTGACGAAGTCATCGATCCTATACTATCACCTTTTAGGTTTGATCATTATTTAGAAGAGGGTGGCTCGCAGTGTTATTAGAAATAATTTAGGCAAGAGTTGTGTTATCGGGCATATCACCTACCTCTGACCGGGTATATCCTAGTGTTTACAATACCCCTTTGAAAGGACATTAGCCTTACCTAACCTATCCTAGTACTGTATTATGGGTGGGGGTTTCCACCCCCACACCCCCGCTTTTTGACATTCAACTTACGTGTTCACACGACGTACGCCCGGTAACACAACTCATTCCATAATTTATTGGAGACATTGCAGGTCTATGGAATTCCTATACAGTACAGTACTGTACTGTACTTATGTATAATCCGTTATTGGACAATCATTTTGATCACCTTTATGAAACCTGATATTGTCGGAAAATAACTAGATAATAATGATAATAGGCCTACTGTATGATAAACTAATGATAAACTTTTTTTCAATTGCAGAGTGCTGGAGATTGGCGTCCAATTGACCCCAACGAAGACTCACCAGGACCGGCAGGGACTACGAGGCGACACACTTGACCCAACTGCCTCAAGAAATTAAGGGTGATTATAAACGCTAACACTGAGTGAGGTGGATGGATGGAGTTGAGAGGTACACAGGTCTCCCTCGATTTACGATTGGGTTACGTTCCTGAAAACCCGATCTTAAATAGAAAAATAATATAGCCACCCTAAAATTAATGGGGTAAATGGGGATGCGTTCTCGGACCAGCCAAAACCCAAACTTCGGATAGTGAGGGAGATCTGTATATGAGTGAGTGTGTTGGGTGGGAGGAGGAATCCTGGCTAACTGATGGCAGAGATGGGCAAGAATGTAGTTACCGGGTGTACCGCCCGTCTTGTTTACACTATGCGGATGCTCACCATCATGTTCCTGTCTATTTTGACTGCCTTTGGATACAAGAATACATTACCCTAACCAAACAACGTAACCTAACCTAACATAGTATTATAGATTTATAAGTATTTATTTTATTATAAGTATTTATAGATGATTTATGTTGTATGTCGGTAGTGGTACACCCGGTAACTACATCCATCCCCAGAGATGCATGGAGGCGATCCATTTGTGGCCACCCCCTCGAGGATGACGGCATTTGGATGGCTAACAAGAGATGTTTTCTAAACTGAATGACATTTTTAACCTTTGTGTATTTGAGGATGCGTTTCAAACTTTATTCTTGCTATCATTAGATCATTTTAGGCTGTTAGGCAGTTTATTTAGAATCTGTCAGACTTAAAAGGTGTATTATGTTAGTTTGTACCCTGTTAGCTTCAAAAGGCCCTCTTGAAACTGCATACAATTGTCTAATCATCTAAGATACTTACAGATAGGGATCTGTATCATGTGTTTGTAGACCTGGAGAAGACCTTTGATAAGGTGTTCTGGACAGGACCTACATAAGTACAGTATGATACTGTATTATAATGTAAAAATTGCAAAATAAACAAACCAAAACTTGGACGAACACAGTAAAAAGACAAAAGAACTTATAAAAATCGCTATGTGGAAACAACACTTTAGCAAAGGAATAATTTATAAGTAAAAGAACATAATCCACCACATAGGGTGTAAATCTTTTTTTTTTTTTTTTGCTAATTTAAAAAAAAAAAAAAGAAGGTCCTACCCCTTTCCCATTCTTAAGTAAGCCATTTTAGATTTACAGAAGAATGACCATTACTTGCATTACTGCATGTCCACAAACATTTCAGTAATGTAAGCATGTTTCCTTCTATTTTTTTTTTCTATTTTTTTTTTTTTTTTTATTAAGGTGACAGTTACAAAGTGGTGTACAATCTATCTTATTCTAGTTACATTGTAGTTTATCTTATTGTACCAGTACCTCCCTACAATCAACCTAGTTGTTCCCCAATTCGTCCCTCCACCACGACCATTTCAAAGTCCAAGTCTCTCACTCTTGTCCTCTGTAGCGGGGAGGACCTTGTACCCCTGAGACATAGGAGTGCAGACCTGAGAAGAGAGAAAGAGAGCCGGCATCTCATCCAAGTTATGACTTGGCTTCTTTGCTGGCGCTTTTTCTCCGATATTTGTTCAGCTAATCTGGCATAGAAGACACTTGCAGAAGGTCCCATACCTCCCGATGATGAGAAGACCAGAGGAGTAAAGCTTCCTTGATCCCTGTTCAAAATTCTTTCTTCATAAGCGTTTTTTTTCTCACTTTCGTTTCTCAAGTATGCCGCCTTGTGTCCTCGCTCACGATATTTGTGCTCTTGGGTTGAAGATTCTGATGTCGAAAAAAGCCCGTTGTCCCCTCGTCCAAAAACCTCGAGCACTTACGTCCACTCTTGCTTCATTTGAAGTATTTGCAGTATTGTGGGCCAAGCGCTGTCCGTCCATAGGCAGAAGTTCCGGTTCGATTCTGACATCATGGCACACCTCGTCCAGCATTTGTGCAGTGATGTCTCGTACTTCATCATGCCGGATACAGATGAATCCTCCTTTCTTACAGGTCATACAGTGGTCTGGGTTGTTTATTTCACCGCATGCACATTTCAGCACCAGGTGTACATTACTACATGAGCAAGTTAATTAAAATCATAATAGTCAAATGTTTAAGCTGGAGTCACACAAGCCGTTTTTCGAGCAATTTTTACGGGCAATTGTGGTCTGGCAGCTTCAAAAATTACACTTTGTAAAAATTCAACAGCCTAACATACTTTACCTTCAGTCTAGTTACCGATATCAGTGCAAAAAGTCCCAAAATATAACGAGAAAAAAACTTGCTCATTGAAAATTGACGGAAAAATCGCTCGTGTGACAGCGGCTTTACTCTATATTGGTGTTTTGTACAAATTTTGTATACCGGTACTGTATCGATAGTGTAGGCACTGTAGGCACTGTTCAAAAGTCTCATGTGGTGTTTTTATCTTTCAGTTGGAGAAAGTTACTGCCGCTACGATCTCTACCACCAATACCACTACCAACAACAACTACCACCATCACCCACATCACCAGTTAGTAAATTAAATAGTTAGTTGATTAGGTAGGCCTACTTAAGGGGAGACGGGCCCTTTTTTTTGGGGTCTATTTATTCATTTATTACTTTATATCTAAGTTTTCTTACTAGACCTCCATCAAGATTAAAAGAACACCCACAAGACCCCCCTTCAAGATAGATTTGTACATTTTTCGGTAGAAATATGTCCCTGCCAAAGGCCGATTCCTCCTAAAATTACAGGCTCACTATCGCTCGTCAGAAAAAAATTGACACCTAAATGGCTCGAAAGGTCTTAAAATTGACAACTAAATGGGGTGAAAGGTGTTAAAATCGTCAAACTAATGAGCCGAAGGTCTTATAATCTCAAAACAAATGGGACTGAACACGAGGGAGAAAGAGGACCAGAAAAACGACCCGCCTCCCCTTAACAGTAGTTAATGAACATTGGTAATGAAAATTATAAAATGTTCAGCGGTACAAAAGACCAAACTGTAAACCATCTTTGTATACCGGTATCTTTGTGTAATTTTATAGCTACTGTTTTATCTGAGCATACCGTATTTATAATTTGTCATATTATAGTTTAGTCTACAGGAAATTTAGCATGAAGGAGGGGAATGTAGTGTAGGGTGATAGGGCGGAAGACAGATTTAATTTGAGATAGCATAGATATTTGAAAAGATATGCAAGGTGATGAGCATATATATAAAGATCAAATTTAGACCTGTAGAGATAAGTTTATATACAAATAGTATCTGGTATAAATAAGCTAGGTGGACTAAGCTATAAGAAAGTATGCCAAGAGTGAGATGGAGGGATGGAGTTATATATGAGTGTAGGTGGTGTTGGGTGGGTGGAGGGACGCCGGCTTACGAATGACAGCGGGACTTGGAGGCGATTCATCTGTGGCTTCTGGCAATAGATAAATAGATAGAGAGAGAGAGAGTGGGGCGGGGGTAGGGGTAATACATTCTTGTTAATTTAGGTGCTTATGTTCTGGGTGTGGTGTCCCGAGTTCGAATCCCGGGAGGACCATATGCTTTCATTAGTTTATTCAAGTACATTGGGGTTTGTAATTGATGATTAATGTTAAGAACGGGGTGTTACTTATTTGATATACTGTACTGTATTTGCTGCAAAGTAATCATATAAAATAAAGTATTTTATTTGATGCTCATTAAGTTTGATAAGGATTTAGCTACCGTACTTTAATTACACATTGATACTGTATTATATCCACAAAAATCTGGTGTTTATCTTATATATTGATATCAATATTTTTGTAGAGACTTAACAGATGGTTTACAGGGTCTGGTATTGTGATCTATAGGGAGAGATGTTGCCTTTTATATATTTACATTGACCATGTTGTATACCTATTCTTTAAGGTGTTCCAGTGTTTTAATTCATGAATCACATAGTACTTGTGTAGAGGGATTTACCGGTAAAATCTTGGATTCTGAGGAAATTTCTTTAGGTACATACATACATACATACATAAAATTTTAAGACTGAGTGTTCCACACATAAGTGCAGTTTCAGTCTCTTGTCCTAATGGCGGCATTCCAGGCAACCCTGTTAAGGGCTGCTTCACTTGTCAAGTTCTTGGATTTGAGATCGGCGCGTATAGTCCGATCCCAGGTCTTCCTCGGTCCACCCCTTGGTGCAGCTCCCTCCACAATCACAGACCTGCATTTTTTCACCCAATTTTGTTCATCCATTCTCTCCACATGTCCATACCATCCCAGTCTACTTGTACGCATCACCTCGCTAATACTCTTTATACCTAAACGTCTCCTCAGCTCAACATTTGTTATTCTATCCTGTAGCCTGGCCCCACACATCCATCTCACCATTCTCATCTCATTACGCTCCATTCTGTTGACATCCTCTACTTTAACGGCCCATGTTTCTGAGGCATACGTCATTGCACTTCTAACACATGAGGCATACACCTTTCCCTTCAGGGGGAGAGGCATTCTTTTCATGGTCAGGATTGGCATCAATTCTCTGAACTTCCCCCAGCCACACCTAATTCTAGCAACAGTGGCAGCCTCGGCCCCACCACCGGCAGAGATGGTATCTCCTAGGTAACAAAACTTGTTCACCAGCTCCAAAGACTCATTTCCAAAATTCACAGCCACAGGATCATCACTTAACACAAGCTCGCCTTTGCACACTACGCACTCAAATTTCTCTATTTCTGACTTATCCTTCGGCAGGGGCCCCTTTATTCTACTACAGCGCTTACTCCCATGGTGTACCCAACATCGACAGATGCTACATTGAATTGAGTTAACGCCCACTCCCTTTCCACACACTGCACATGGGTATGCACCGCTCTTTTCCACATTGCCTCGTCTCAAACTACAATGCATAACCTTGGTTTTGTTAATATTGACTCTTAAACCCTTGCTCGCCATGCCCTCTCTCCACTCTCTGAATTTGGCTTCAGCATCCTGCATACTGTCAGCTATTAGGACTAAATCGTCTGCATAAAACAGTTCCAACGGGAGTCCGCCTCTAAAAATTCTAGACAGCGCCTCCAAGACCATAATAAAGAGGAGGGGGCTTAACACTGAACCCTGATGGACTCCAACACGGACTGCGAACTCATCACTCAGTACACCCTTCACCCTCACCGAACTTCGCGAATCCTCATACATCTTCATTATCACACGCACCAGCCACTCTTCCACACCAAGTTTCCTCATAGCCCACTGTACAACATCTCTAGGTACCCTATCAAAGGCCTTCTCCAGGTCCACAAACACAAAGTAAAGATCCCTGCCTTTTAGTAAGTATCTTTCCTGTATCTGCCTGACTATGAAGATAGCATCGGTTGTACCACGTCCTGGCATAAAACCAAACTGCATATCATCAATAGAGATGCTTTGCCTGATCAAACCCTCAAGGACTCTCTCACAGACCTTCATGATTTGGTCAAGCATTTTCAGGCCCCTATAATTTCCTCTATCTAGCGCATCCCCTTTTCCTTTGTATATATTTACTATTACACTTTTGAGCCAATCCTCTGGGATTTTCTCATCTTTAATAATGGTGTTTATCAACTCAGTGACTAAGTTTACACCAATCTCCCCTGAGGCTTTTATCATCTCAGCGACAATGTCGGAGCAACCTGGAGCTTTACCGTCCTTCATTTTATTGATTGCGTCGCTCACTACAGCTGGTGCTATCAAAGGAGGGGGCCCAGATATTGGTTTTTCGATACTAAGCTGTTCCTTATCCCATTCAAACTCTACATTTAGCAATCGTTCATAGTGTACCTTCCATGCTTCTCTGATTTCATTTTCTGCATACACAATCTTCCCATTATCATCTCTAACACACTGTTCACCTATAATATCCCTACTGTCATTTTTAACTCGCCTAGCTAGGTTGAAGATCCCATTGGGATTGTCAGTGTTACACACTTGTTCGAGGACCAGGTCCTTAATGCGATTTTTAGCATTGTAAATAACTCTTTTGGCAGTTCGTTTAGCTGCCTGGTATTCCTCCCTGCTGCCACCTTTCTTCCATGCTTTGAAGCATCTCCTTTTCTCTTTCACAGCATGTTCTACCTCATCGTTCCACCACCAAGAGGTCTTATTCCTGGGGTGACCCTTTGTTTTCCCACAGACTTTGTCAGTGGCAGCGATAAGGCTATGCTTAAGAAAGTTCCATTGGCTATTTACATCGTTAGGCCTAGCTTCCTTATTTCTATTCATTTCCTCCAGTTCATTATGAAACCTATCCCTAACTTCCTTGTCCTTCAGCAGCCACACTTTCCTTTTGGGTATGTAAACCTTCTTGCGCTTAGGATCTCTGTATAAGCTCATGTCACACACAAGTAGCTTATGCTGGGGGATACATTCTTCGCTCGGGATGACCTTTACATCTCGAACTAGTTTCCAGTCTTTCCTGTTAACCAAGAAGTAATCAAAGTCATTATGCCACGAGTCGTGGCATAGTCAGGAGAGCGTCGGCTGCTGATCAAAAGGTCGGTGGATTGAGCCCGCACTGTCAAAATGTTATTGGTAGATGTCAAGCCCGGGCAACTTGACCTAGCGATTCGTGACAAACGCCTAATGTACATGGCCACCCCATCTCGGGAATTACGCTGTCTGACAAAAAAAAAACTTAGGGGTTTGAAGTAGCGTCTATGTTTTTAAACGTGGCAAATTCACATTTGATCCCTTTGAGCTAGAAACTGTACTCCCCCACCAAAGGGCAAAGTCATGGAGGTCAGTGACTCGTCATCTCAGAGCTTAGTATACGGCCCCAAGTTTTCTAATGCGGGTCTAATTTTCTCTACAATTTAAGTATTCATTATTCTTGGGATTTCAGGAACTTAGAATATACCACACTGGATCTTATACTTATAGTAAAAAGGATGAAGTGAGATAATTCGCAGCCTGTTTATTGCTGGAGGTCCTTTTTAAACTGAATCAAATTGTCTAATACATGTAGTGACCGTAATAAATGAAAAAGACGTTGCCAGCACAGAAAGGGTTAAGACTTTTTTTCAATAACTGTGGTACAGTGGTTCATTACATTATATATCCTGAGATGTTCAAAGTTACCTCCCTATCCGAAGTTAGCCTATTTTACAGGTAACTAACCTAGATTTTTTTTTCTATGTGGATGAGGTAGACAAAAGGCTAAACTGGCTGTGACGAGTGCCTCCCCTAGATTTGAAAGAGTGATAGGGCCAAAATCAAGTATTGTTCGAGTCAAAATATCTGGACACACAAAGTTTGAAGTAATTTAAGTCATAGAATGAGGGAAAGATGGATGGTATACAACATGGTGGTAACTAATGTATAATATAATAGGTGTAACTCTCCTTATGATAATCTCCCGCTGAACTTTCTACCATGTTTCATTTACCAACAGATTCAGTAACCAACCCAACACTTCTCCAAGATCAAGGTTGGTCAGTCAAGGTTAAGTCACAGTACCACTTTTAACAGTCAATTTTTCTCCGAGTCACAGTGTCCGAGACAATAATATCCTGTTAGTGAAGTATAGTGTCCAATGTTTTTAAAAGTTTTCCTGTCCAAAGTTAGGTTTGGCATCCTCTACCCAACCTTAGCTGTTTCTGTCTGTCTCTTTTACTGTCCTACTTTTCTTTCTGGGGGCAGGGGGCTAGGAATCCTCCTTCCCTTGTAAAATTCTCCTACTCATCGAGACAGAAAAAGGAGCGAGGGAACGCATAAATAGTCCCGGACCCTAAGAACTTGGAACTTTAAAGGTTTCAGTTCGGGCTCTGTCTCGAGTCGGCCATGCCCAGCAATGGGTTATGTGCCTGAGTATATATATACATACATACCGTACATATACCTATACTGTATACTGTACTACTATTTTCATCTTTACTGGAGGAGAAATTTCTATGCTTAGCAGCCAATTTCCTGACATATAATTGTAGAATACAGAGTATATATATATATTGCTTGATGGATTGATCCCCGAGGGGGTGACCACAAATGAATCGCCTTCATACTTGTTTGTCATCGTCAGCCACTTAAATAAGCTACAATTTTCCATTACCTGACCGTTCAACTCTCACCTCACATTCTGTGGCTTCATCCCTCTCACAATCTTATTTTGTTTACCACACTGACCTTCAGGTTCCATTTCTCACACACAAGCACCAAACATATTTACCATACCCTGCAACTCCCTCTTATTGTCAGTCATCAAAATTGTATCAGTGCACCCGCCTTTCAACACAGTCCCAACCCTAGAATTGGCAAATTTTTTCAGTCTCTCCTTTACTCAACAAGTGAACTCTGGAACTCTTTCCCTCATCTTATGACTTAAACTGCTTTAAACTTTGTGTGTCCAGGCATTTCGACCTTGAATTTGGCCCTGTCACTCTTTCGGCTTTGGGGGAGACACTTGTTACAGGCAACCTGCCTTTTGTCTCCTTCATTACACATAGGAAAATAAAGAAACAAAAATCATCAACAAACAGTAGCACAGGCAACTTCCCTTCATTCCCTTCCCGTACCAGGAATACTCCACCACCCACTGCTCTTCCTTGTATTTCTGTCATGCCTCCATGACAAAAATGCGATACGATAGCGCTAATAAGTCATGTCTCAGCGTTCATTACGTTTGGCTAGCTCTATGCTGTATTAATTATCTGTCAAATGTTGAATAGGGTGCATTTCTGTAGGAACATGTTTGTATATCTCACTTTAAATGAATACCGTAAATCAATTTTAGATATTACTGATACCAATTATTGATCAAAACATACTTGATACTGAGACATCACTTATTAGGCCCACTGTACTGAACAACCACAGGGACATTATTGTAATAAATACTTCAACTCCGTATATTTTCTCTGATATCTTGTTGCGGACACCAGACTCGGACACAAATTCACTGTTAATTTTGTGTATGTGATTTGATCTTGAGAATCCTTGGAAATATTACCTTATGCACAAGACAGGCAGGATGTGTAACACCTTCGGTACGATGGCATTGTTTTATTTTATTTTGGCTAAAACTAGACACTTTTTTCAACTTAGGAAGGACCTTTAGATGTTAGAGGGACAGGCTGAGTAATATGGCTTTTTCTTAACTGTGTTGGTGGTGTAATGGTTTAGATGCTTATGTTCTGGGTGTGGTGTCCCGAATTGGAATCCCGGGAGGACTATATGCTTTCATTAGTTTATTCAAGTGCATTGGGGTTTGTAATTGATGATTAATGTTAAGAATGGGGTGTTACTTAATACATTAAATTAACATAATAAGGATATGTGGGGTTAAACTGAAAGATGTATGTATGTACAGTATGTACTGTATATTCTCAGGCACATACTCCATGCTGGGGGTGGCCGACTTGAGACAGAGCCCGAACAGAAACCTTTAAAGTTCCAATTCTTAGGGCCCGGGACACACTTTCGTGTTCCCTCGCCCCTTTCTCTGTTTTATTGAGTAGGAGAATTTTAGAAACTGAAAGATAAGGTAATTAATATGGAGCTGAGGAGGCAGTGAGGTATTAAGAGTATCGGTGAAGAGATGCACAAGCAGGCAGAGAGATGTATGTCAGTGAACGTAGAGGGAGTAGCTTGGAGGGGTAGACCTAGAAAGACGCGGGATCAGGTTCTACGATCGGATATCCAATGCAAAAACTTAACAAGTGAGGCAGCCCAGAAGAGGGCTACCTGGCATTCCTCCAAATGTTAGGATGTGAAACTGAAACTGTGCCACTTATAGATCACTCAGTCTTTAAGGGGAGATGGGCTGTTTTTCTGGTCCCCCTCTCCCTCATGTTTAGCCCCATTGCTTTTGAGATTTTAAGACGTTCGGCCTATTAGTTTGGCTATTTTAAGAACTTTCGCGCCATTTCTATCTATTTTAAGACCTTTCGTGCCACTTAGGTGTCGATTTCTTCCTGGCGAGCAATGGCGAGCCTGTAACTTAAGAGGAACCAACATTTTTCTACCGAAAAATGTAAAAATTTATCTTGAAAGGGGGTCTAGGGGGTGTAATTTTAAGCTTGATGGAGGTCTAGGGAACAAACTAAAAACCTCCCATTAAAGTATACATGTAGTGGGATTGGCTGAGGCTAGGGTAGAAAGAGAAGTGTATCTACAGTATAGAGTATGTTGAGATTAATTCTGCTACTTGGGGATGGTGCAGAGACTAACTAGCTCTTCACAATGATCTGTTTTGCTTAGCTGGCAGGAGCTTGTCATGTGGAGAGAATAGGCTGAATAATTTTACCTACGAATAGCCAGAATATAGCCAAATGTCCTTCCTAAGCTGAATAAAATTACCTACCTATAGCCAGAATAAAAGCCAATGTTATACTGAAGGTGTTAAATAATCATCCTGTTAATTATAGTGCATTCATTTTATATAGGCCAAAAATCATGACCCATATCCTCTGTAACTCAAAAGGGGCTAGAGCAAATGGGGACCTGAATGATGCAATGTCCTAAATGCCACTTTGGTCGAGAATTTTTTTTGTTACCGAAAAATGTACAAATTTATCTCAAAGGGGGGTCTTGGGGGTATTTTTTGTAAGCTTCATAGCGGAATTGCAGTGTGAGTGTCCTAGGTTCGAGTCCTTGGATTGCCACATGTATTTGTTGATTTCATTAGTTGAGTTTAGAAGTGAAGTTGGTTGGTGAAAAAAATATAATATGTCTATTCCTTCATCAAGCTAAATAAATAAATAAATAAATAAATAAATAAATAAAGATAAATTTGTACATTTTTCAATATAAAAGCGGCATTTAGGAAATTGCATTACTCAGGTCCTCAAATGGGCTAGAATATTCGCTTGATTATAGTCTGTTTCATTTCATCTGACGGTAAATTGCAAAGTTCCCATCAACATTTCTCAGTTACTTTGAAGATTTTATAGTGAAATATGGTGCTGATTATATAAACTCTTAGTGTGCGGAATTTCGGTGCGCGTATCCTAGGTTCGAGTCCTTGGAGTACCACATGTATTCATTACTTTCAATGATTTAATTAGTTAAAATTAATTGGTGAATTGGTGAAAACAAATATGAATTTAATATGATGCAGAGACATGGTGGTTTCATATTTTTCCATTAAGTATCGAGAAATCCGCTGCTAAGGGATTCAATTTATCGTCAGATGAAATGAAACGGAGTATAGTCGATTTTGTGTTATAGAATTTAGTGGTTCAAGATTTTTGGCCCGATTGTAATGGATAGACTATAGTGTTTTTGTGTGAGGTAATATGAGGATTCATAAGGCAGTGTGACGGCAAGTTTATTTACTGTTTTTTATACTGTATATATCTATTATCGATTCTGGCTCTCAAAGTGTTTACGGATTTTTGCTCTCATGATCAGATTCATAAATAATTATCATACTTTTCAACTGATTTTGCTTTCTTACCAGATTTATATAAAATCACAATTTTCACTTGTTTTGCTTGCATTACTAGATTTATATATAATTTATCATCAATTCCAGATATTAAAGATAAATTACTAGAGTAAATTGATCGACCTTTTTTGTATACGGTAATTTGGAATTTAAATTATCATCAACTTCAGATACTAAATTAATAGTAGAGTAAATTAATCGACCTTTGTGATAGAATTTGGAATTAAAATGATCATCAACTCCAGATAATAAGTTAATACTAGAGTAAATTAATCTACCTTTATGATTAAATGTGGAATTAAAATGATCAACTCAAGATAATAAGGTTAATATTATTTTTATTAATATTAGAGTAAGTTAATCAACCTTTCTGAGTGAATTTGAAATTAATATTATCAGACTAAGTTAATACTAGAGTAAATTAATCGACCTTTGTGATTGAATTTGGAATTATTTTTATCCAAGAATGACATGTCAGAATCGGTTATAGCTTAGTATAAAAACATTAACCCCTTACTTTACCGGTGACGAATTTTTAGTTTTATTCTTGCTACTTTTAGACGGTTTTGTGTAACTTAGGAAGGATATATGGGTAGCTAAGAGGAGTAATTGAGATAGTCTATAGCTTTGAAGGATATGTGATTGCTAAAAGGATTAATTGAGATAGTCTATAGCTTTGAAGGATATGTGATTGCTAAAAGGATTAATTGAGATAGTCTATAGCTTTTTAATGGGTAGATGTCATTCCTAAGCTGAACAGAATCTTCCAATAGTAGCCAAAATAAGCGGCTCCTTTTAGACGATTTTATGTAGCTTAGGAAGGATCTGTGGGTAGCTAAAAGGATTAATTGAGATAGTCGGTAGACGTCCTTCTTAAGCTGAACAGAATCGTCTAATAGTAGCCATAATAAGCGGCTTCTTTTAGACAATTTTGTGTAGCTTAGGAAGGATGTATGGGTAGCTAAAAGGATTAATTAAGATAGTCTACAGCTTTTTTAATGGGTAGATATCCTTCCTAAGCTGAACAAAATAGTCTAATAAGTAGCAAGAATAAAATAAAAAATACATCGGCGGTACAGAAAGCCCTTGTTACACTGCTTTTTCTGACCATGATCTTAGGCCGGTATCACAGGAGAGGTTTTTCCATCAACATTTATCCTCAACACTGGTCTGGCAGCTTATGAGGTCAACATTTAATATATTTCGGTTACCTACATTCATCTACCATCAGTCTAGTTTATGATACCAGTGCAAAAATACTCCAGAAATGTTGATTAAATAAAAGCTCTCGTGTCATACCATCTTTAGGACTGGGCCTGTATTCATAACATTCTTAGAACTATTTCTATAATTTGTCCTGATCTAAGGAAGTGGAGCTGTATAGACATTATTATTTAGCAGAATTAACAGATGGAATACGAATGTAGTGCATAGATACACATAAAATTAATTTAGCAATCAAGATTTTGTTTAGTGTTGAATTTTCGATAGTTTTTAAATGAGTTGTTGTTGTTGTTCCCTAAGCTGCCTGGCCGAACAGCCCCGAGTCCCTGAGAAAGGCCATGGCCACGATCGGGCTTTCCCACAGAGCTCTCATTGAGTGTAGATTGTGTTGTTGGCGTAAGTGGTTGTGTGAAATGCAGTCTTTTATGATGTGTTTAATGGTATGGGGTGCTGTGTTACATCCCGGGCAGGTGTCGACAACGGAGTCATCCAGTCTCTTCTGATAGCTCAGGAGAGCTGGATGGTGTCCGCATTTCAGCCTGGCCAGGTGGACTCTGTCCTCGCGAGGAAGGGAGGATTCGGAAGGATGGATTTCGGGAGGTCGTGCATGCAGCTGCGTGTTGTCTGTGAGTGAGTGGATGGATCGGTGAGAGATATGAGTATGGATGTGCTTCTGGAAGTTGGTTCGGGGTGGGCAGGGAGGGAGAGAGGACAATAATTGTGTGTGATACAGTGTGCTGGGTGTTGTTTTGATATTTCTTGGTGTCTGTGGGTGTGTTGCCATGTAGTTTAGTGGGTGGTCTTGGTTCGTGGAGGCTGCTGCCAGGAATTGAGTGCCTCTCATGTCAAATAAAATGTCATGTCAAATATAACTAACTTTTAAATGAGTTAGTTATATTAATTTGAACAGTAACTTTTGAGTTAATTTTCAAGTTTTGTATTTTAACTAGCATAATGTTTGTAATTCTGCTAAATATCGACGTCTATAACTCAAACTTCCTTATAGATCAAAACTCACAAGTGATCAATTGAGGTTCAGGACAAATTATAGGAATAGTTCTAAGTTTATGAATATTGGTCCCTGAAAGTGTTGGGTTGGTGACTAAATTAGACTACTGTTTATGGAAGACCACATTAACTTATATACTTTAGAGGGTCCTTTAAACAAAAATTGGGCATAGGTCCTTTGTTAAATGATACTTCTGTAAAAATTGTAGTTTTTCTTTAATTTTGGGTAATACATTTTTAAAAATCATGGTAGCTTTGTTTATTTTGTACTAATACAATTTGGAAGGAATCTGAGTGTAAAATGGAGGGAGAGTAAGAAACTGTTCTGGAAAGAAGTCAAGAAAGTTAGGGAAGGTAGCAAGGGAAACAGTAAGGGTGTGAAAGATAAGAATGGGAGAATGCTAGCCGAGAAGCAAGAGAGTCGAAAGATGGAGGGAGTACTTCAGTGAGTTGCTAAATGAAAGGAATGAAGAGCCAGCAAACATAGCTGGATATGGTATGGGAGGGAGAAGAAGAGAAGTAGTGGAGGAGGAGGTGGGGATCAGGAGGTCAGAAGTGTGGGAAGCCATGAAAAGAGTGAAGTTGGGGAAAGCACCAGGAACAGATGGAGTGTGTGGGAAAATGTTGAGGTATGGTGGTGAGATAGTGATAGAATGGGTATGGAAAATGTGCAAACTAGCATGGGAGAAGGGGAGCGCACCCGATGACTGGAAGACTGGCATAATAGTCCCCCTATATAAGGGCAAAGGGGAAAGAGGAGTGTGTGGTAACCACCGAGGAATATGTCTTCTAAGCGTAGTAGGGAAGGTATACAGTAGGGTAGTGATTGAGAGAGTGAGAGTGAGAACGGAGAAATGGATAGGCGACGAGCAGGGAGGTTTTAGGAAGGGAAGAGGATGTGTAGATCAGATTTTACCCTGAATTGTGTTGTGGAGAAGTATCTGGAGAAGAAACAAAAGGTGTATGTTGCCTTTATGGACTTGGAGAAGGCCTATGGCAGAGTGGATAGAGAAGGTTTGTGGAAAGTACTTAGAATATACGGAGTAGAGGGCAAGTTGCTGAAAGCAGTGAAGAGCATGTATGAGGGTGCAAAGGCGGCAGTACGTGTGGAGAGTGAGCAGAGCGAGTTCTTTGACCTGAATGTTGGTTTGAAACAGGGGTGTGTGATGTCCCCGTGGTTGTTTACTGTATATATGGATGGAGTTATGAAAGAAATACTATCAAGAGCAGTGGATGTTGGTGTATCGCTGAAAAGGGAGGGAATTGAGTGGAAGCTACCTATACTGCTGTTTGCGGATGATACAGTTCTGATGAGTGATAATGAATGGGAGTTGCAGGGTCTGGTAAATGAGTTTGGAACAGTGTGCGAAAAACGGAATTTGAAGGTAAATACGGGGAAGAGCAAGGTTATGGTCTTCGAAAGGGGTGAAGTCGAGTGTGAGGTGAAGCTGAACGGTCAGGCTATGGAGATCGTCAACTCTTTTAAGTATCTGGGCAGTGTGTTGAGTAAAGATGGGACTATGGATGAAGAGGTGCGGGAGAGGGTACAACAGGGGAAGAGGGTTGTAGGAACGCTAAAAGCAGTAACAAGAAATAGGGTGGTCAGTATGGAAGTGAAGAAGTCCTTGCATGACAGTGTGGTAATCCCGACACTGACTTACGGAAGCGAAGCATGGACGTTGGTTGAGAGACTCAGACCAAGAGTGAGAGCAGTGGAAATGTGTTACTTAAGGAGTGCGTGCGGAGTTACATGGAGGGATAGACAGACTAATGAGGAAGTAAGAAGGAGGTGTGGTGTGGAGGTAGATGTGCTGGAAAGTGTGAAAAGGAACAACTTGAGATGGTTCGGCCATATGGAACGTATGGAAAGCGAGAGAATGACTAAGAGGGTGTACGAGAGCGAGGTGGAGGGACGGAGAGGTATGAGGTATGAGGTGGAAGGATGGAGTGAGGAACTACATGAACGAAGGCGGTGCTGGTTGGGGGGAGGGGCGTCGACTGACTGGGGACAGAGGTGCATGGGGGCGGTTCGTTCGTGGCCACCCCTTCGGGGATCACGGCGTCAGGCAATAGATAGATAGACAATTATCATATATATTGTACTGTATATATAAAAAGGTAATAAAAACTTTGAAAAATCATGGCAATTGTCTTTATTTATACTTCAAAGAGCGTCCCTTAAACAACCACATACATATCTCTATTTTTTTTTTTTTATTAAAAAAAAAAAAAGTTGAGAAAAACGAGGGGTTCCTTTTATCTTATGTTCAAGATAAAGACTTAAAAACATTAGATCAGATTATAAGGGTAGAGCACAGGCTCCACCCAGGGACGGTCTCGTAAAGTACAGGGCGAAGTAGAAGTCCTCGGCGATGGATGACGGCAGCCGTAGAACTTCCTTGTAGGGTGGTGGTCGTCAACTGCTTGGAGGAGGGCAGGGGAGGTCTCTGAGGGCAATGGTTGTTGAGAACTTCATTTGAGGGTACTAGAGTCTCAGGAGAGGTCTCAGAGGGCAGTGGTTGTTTAGGACTTCATTTCCGGGGAGATCTCAGAGGGCAGTGGCTTTTGAGGATTTCATTGCAGGGGAAGTCTCGGAGGGGTGTGGTTAAACAGTTTGGTTGGCGGACTGTGGTCGTTGCAAGTGAGTGGGCAGCGTCCAGAGTTTTTATTTGGGAGTCCGGAGATGTTGCGTCTGCACCCCACTGGAAAGGTCGCTCAATTTCAGGAATTTATTTGTGGCAGTGGTTGTTGAGGACTTCATTGTAGGTGAGGTCTCAAGAGGGCAGTGGTTAAACAGTTTGATTGGAAGACTGTGGTCGTTGAAAGTTTGCAGGGGAGTGAGCAGCGTCAACAGTGCTTTTTGGGGAGTCTGCAAGTGCTTCAGGAATTTTCTTGGTGGTCGTGCATCATTAATTTTAGTCAACAGGATTTTTCAAGTTGAGCTTCCAGGCAACAAAGAGGAGATGTTGGTGGTTTTGCTAGAAATGCCTTTGTATTCTTTGAGCGCATTAAAGTTGGTTCTGGTGAATATCTGCAGTCCATTTTGCTCGCCGTCAATCGGTCTGTCTTGTTCGGTCTTGCTCGCCGTCAATCGGTCTGTCTTGCTCTCGCCTGTAATCGGTCAGTCTTGCTCTCGCCCGTAATCGGTCAGTCTTGCTCTCGCCCGTAATCGGTCAGTCTTGCTCTCGCCCGTAATCGGTCAGTCTTGCTCTCGCCCGTAATCGGTCAGTTTTGCTCTCGCCCGTAATCGGTCAGTCTTGCTCTCGCCCGTAATCGATCAGTTTTGCTTGGTCGCCCTCGATCAGTTTTGCTTGGTCGCCCTCGATCAGTTTTGCTTGGTCGCCCTCGATCAGTTTTGCTTGGTCGCCCTCGATCAGTTTTGCTTGGTCGCCCTCGATCAGTTTTGCTTGGTCGCCCTCGATCAGTTTTGCTTGCTCTCTTCTCGCCCTCTATCAGTTTTGCTTGCTCTCTTCTCGCCCTCGATCAGTTTTGCTTGCTCTCTTCTCGCCCTCGATCAGTTTTGCTTGCTCTCTTCTCGCCCTCGATCAGTTTTGCTTGCTCTCGCCCTCGATCAGTTTTGCTTGCTCTCGCCCTCGATAATTTTTTTCCCATCTTCTATCATGACGCCAGCCAGGATAGTGTCTCAGTGGTGTTTGGCTATCAGCCCGAGAACACTGCGGCCTATTTTGGGGTTCCTCTCGTTGGCTTCAATTCTTCCGTCAAAGCACTCCTGACCATCAGCCCTTGTGAGAAGGTTTGGTTCCCTCATCTTCGTCTCTATCATTGCCTCGCTTTGTCAGTCTGCTGGGAGTTATTGGTTGGTGGTTGTTGTGGTTGGTTTGTTAGTTGGTGGTGGTTCTGAGAGTTATTGTTCCCTCACCTCTCCATCCTATTCATCGAGTTCCGCGAGTCTTGCTGTCCTAGTGCAGTCCCTATTCCTCAAGTCCCGTGGTAATGCAGTCCCGTATTGATCCTCAGATTTCAGCCCTCCACAAGTCAGGGTATATGATGAATTCTTCAACTTCAACAAGTCAGGGTGTATGATGCATGCTGAATTCTTCAACCAATGTAGTCTTCTAGGTTCATCACCCCAAGAACAAATCTGTAAAGAAAAGAAAAAATATTTAGCTACTATTTTCTGTAACTGTCCAAGGCTTTTAACTTCATTCCCGCCATTAGATTATTTTATTAATTTTAAAAATTGAACCTCCAGCAATAGACAGGCTTCGAACGATCTCTCAACCATTTGTACTACCACAGATCCTTCTTAAACTGCACAAAATCATCTAAATATAACTAGACTATTAAAAAGACGTCACCGTTACCGAAGGGATTAATAGACCTATCAGTATTTTTCAAATCTGTTATTCAACCTTTAACTCTGTTGGTGGTGTAATGGTTTAGAAGCTTATGTTCTGGGTGTGGTGTCCCGAGTTCGAATCCCGGGAGGACCATTTTCTTTCATTAGTTTATTAAAGTTCATTGGGGTTTGTAATTGATGATTTAATGTTAAGAACGGGGTGTTACTTAATTAAATTATTCATAAAATAGGAAACTAATAAATTTTAGTTTATAATTCCTAATTAAGTTTTATATGGGAGAGTAATAGTTAAACCACAAAACAAATTAGAGTCAAACCAACTTCAATTAAATTTCCTCTATGGTTAGTGCACTGAATTTCTGTGTGAGTATCCTAGGTTCGAATCCTTTGAGTACCACATGTAATCATTAGTTTCATAAATGTCATTAATTAGGTAGATTTGAAAGTTAATTGGTGATAATGAACCAAATCAATTTTAGCATATAATTCCGTATTAACCCTTTTGTATGTACCGACGACTATTCTGGATACTATTAGACTTTTATTCAGTTTAGGAACGACCTCTAACCATTAAACGGCTACTAAATATCTATTAATCCTTTTAGCTACCATAGATCCTTTTTAAGTTGCACACAATCTTTTAAATATAGTTAGAATATAATTAAATAGACGTCGCCGGTACAGGAGGAGTTAAGGCTATTAATTTACTTTTAACTTAACCATCTCAGTAGTCTAGCTTATTTAATTATATTCCGGCCACCATTATGCGATTTTATTCAGCTAATGCGGACAGTGGCTGTTTGTTTGGTCTATTAATTAATTTATTCATATATTTGTTTAGTTTCCTCCCTAGACCTCCATCAAGCTTAGACCCCCCCCTTCAAAATAAATTTGTACATTTTTCGGTATAAAAGTTTCCCGGCCAAAGGCCGATTCCTCTTAAAATTACAGGCTCGCTATCGCTCGCCAGGAAAAAATACACCTAAATGGCACGAAGGGTCCTAATATTGACACAGAAATTGGGTGAAAGATTATAAAATCCCTAAACTAATGGAACCAAAGTCTTAACATCTCAAAACTAGTGGGGGCTAAACATCAGGGAGAAGGGGGTCCAGAAAAATAGTTCGTCTCCCCTTACTATATTACTATAATTACTAATTACTATATACTTTCATATCACCAACCCACCAATTTACTTGCAAATAAACTTAATGAAATCCATGAAACTGTGTGGTACTTCAAGGATTCGAACCTAGGATACTCACACCCCGATGCCAACAGATCCTTACTAAACTTCTTAAAATTGTCTAATGACTATTGTTGGGTGTAATGGTTTAGGTACTTATGTTCTGGGTGTGGTGTCCCGAGTTTGAATCCCGGGAGGACCATATGCTTTCATTACCGTAGTTTATTTAAGTACATTGGGGTTTGTAATTGATGATTAATGTTAAGAACGGGGTGTCACTTAATACCCATATTAGCCCCTTCTGTACCGGTGACTGTCTTTCGTTTTATTCTGGCAACTATTAGACTTTTATTCAGTTTAAAAAGGGCCTCCAGCAATTAACAAGCTTCCAAACTATCTCACTTAACCCTTTTTACTACCACAGACCCTTCTTAAGGGGGTAGTACTCGCTTTCTCTGGACCCCCTTCTCCCTCATGTTTAGCACATTAGTTTTAACACGTTCGTTCCGTTAGTTTGGCGATTTTGAGACTTTTCGCCTCATTTTGTTGTCAATATTAAGACCTTTCGTGTCCTTTAGGTGTCTATTTTTTCCTGGCAAGCGAAAGCGAGCCTCTAATTTTAGAAGGAACCGACCTTAGGCCAGGACATTTTTCTACCGAAAAATGTACACATTTATCTTGAAAGGGGGTCTAGGCTTGATGGAGATCTAGCGAGGAAAAATATATATATATAGACCAAAAAACCAAGCACTACCCCCTTAGACTGCACAACATTTTCTAAATATAGCTAGAATATAATTAAATAGACGTCGAGGGTACAGAAAGGGGTTAACATTGTCTAATAATCTAATTAATTCATTTCACTCAACAACAAACACCACCCAATGTAATTAACGAAAGCATGTGCTCCACCCGGGATTCGAACCTGGGTCACCACATACGGATCTTAAACACACTAACCATTACACCATCAATACAGTTAAAGGTTCAATCATTATAGTAGGCATATTTAAAACAGCTACATCCCGGTATACGGATAGGGTTTAACACTATCTGGTGCAACGTCTCGGGGGTTATTATGGTATTTGGTTTCATTATTATTGAAGTTTCTATTTGTTTTAGCCATTTTCGAACAATGTGTTTTTAGTTTACCCGCTAGACTTGGAAAAACGCCTCTCCAAAACCCCTTCAAACTAAAAAAACGTCCCCCAGACCCCCTTAAAGTTAAATGTGTACATTTTTCGGTAGAAAAATTTCCCGGCCAAAGGCCGGTTTCTCCCAAATTGCGGGCTCGCTTTCGCTCGCCCAGGAAAAATCGACACCTTATTGGGTTGAAGCATCATATAATATAGGATGTGTAGATCAGATTTTTACCCTGAATTGTGTTGTGGAGAAGAAACAAAAGGTGTATGTTGCCTTTATGGACTTGGAGAAGGCCTATGACAGAGTGGATAGAGAAGGTTTGTGGAAAGTACTTAGAATATACGGAGTAGAGGGCAAGTTGCTGAAAGCAGTGAAGAGCATGTATGAGGGTGCAAAGGCGGCAGTACGTGTGGAGAGTGAGCAGAGCGAGTTCTTTGACCTGAATGTTGGTTTGAAACAGGGGTGTGTGATGTCCCCGTGGTTGTTTACTGTATATATGGATGGAGTTATGAAAGAAATACTATCAAGAGCAGTGTTGGTGTATCGCTGAAAAGGGAGGGAATTGAGTGGAAGCTACCTATACTGCTGTTTGCGGATGATACAGTTCTGATGAGTGATAATGAATGGGAGTTGCAGGGTCTGGTAAATGAGTTTGGAACAGTGTGCGAAAAACGGAATTTGAAGGTAAATACGGGGAAGAGCAAGGTTATGGTCTTCGAAAGGGGTGAAGTCACAGAGTGGTGATCGTCAACTCTTTTAAGTATCTGGGCAGTGTGTTGAGTAGATGGGACTATGGATGAAGAGGTGCGGGAGAGGGTACAACAGGGAAAGGGTTGTAGGAACGCTAAAAGCAGTAACAAGAAATAGGGTGGTCAGTATGGAAGTGAAGAAGTCCTTGCATGACAGTGTGGTTATCCCGACACTGACTTACGGCAGCGAAGCATGGACGTTGGTGGAGGACTCAGACCAAGAGTGAGAGGGGTGGAAATGAATTACTTAAGGACGTGCGGAGTTACATGGAGGGATAGACAGACTAATGAGGAAGTAAGAAGGAGGTGTGGTGTGGAGGTAGATGTGCTGGAAAGTGTGAAAAGGAACAACTTGAGATGGTTCGGCCATATGGAACGTATGGAAAGCGAGAGAATGACTAAGAGGGTGTACGAGAGCGAGGTGGAGGGACAGAGGGGGAGAGGTAGGCCGAATATGAGGTGGAAGGATGGAGTGAGGAAGTACATGAACGAAGGCGGTGCTGGTTGGGGGGAGGGGCGTCGACTGACTGGGGACAGAGGTGCATGGGGGCGGTTCGTTCGTGGCCACCCCTTCGGGGATCACGGCGTCAGGCAATAGATAGATAGATAGATCATATAATCGCCAAACTAATGCGATGAAACTTCTTAAAATCTCCAAGCTAATGGAGTAAAACTGGGAGGCTCCAAATTGGCCCGCCCTGCACCTAATAGGGTTAAGAGGGAAAGGAATTTGTTTTTTCTGGACCCGCTTCTCCCTCATGTGTAGCCCCGTCATAACCCTCTCACGTTCTTGACGCGATTTTGAGCCTATTAGGGATACTTTAAAGCCTTTGTTACCACCAGGGGTATTAAGAAACCTTTAGTGTAGTTACTTCAACCTCTGCAGTTGTCTTTGAGTTAGCTGTGGGCAGAAAACTAATGTTGGAGAGGTAATTATAAGAGTGAGAAAACTCTATTGCTAATCTGGCAACCTCTGCGTCATATGGTCGTGAAAGGGTTTAGTCCACCATAATACATCGAAAGATTAACTAATCCACTTGAGATCACTTCCTAATCCGCCTAAAATATCCACAATTCACAAATTCGCTGATTTGGGGCACTAAAGTAGATTTTTTTCCCATAGCTTTTTGGTGCGATCATTATATATATTTGATCATTTCTTTCATTCCCTGCTCCCGAAATCTAGCATATCCTAATATATAGTCAATTTGCTTTAAAGGGGGTGACTTGTTTTTTTCTGTCCTTTTCTATCTTTCTCTGGCTTTTATCCATTTGGCCCCATTCAGCCTACTGTTTTAAGACTTTTATCCCCATCCAGGTGTCAATTTTTTACTGGCGAGCGGTAGCGAGCCAGCATATATTTTATTTTTGTTTGACAGCAGGCTAAATTTGTACATTTTTCGATAGAAAAATGTCTCCGGCGAAGCCGGATTTCTTCATATGCTGGCTCGCTATCGCTCGCCAGGAAGAAATCGACACCTAGATGGGGATAAACTTCTTAAAATAGTGGGCTGAATGGGGCCGAATGGATACAAGCCAGAGAAAGAGAAAAGGACATAAATACGAAAAAGCAGATCACCCCCATTAAGGGAGGTGGGGGAGGGGGGGGGTTTATATTTGTTAATTTATGTATTTAATATTTTGTTTTAGTTTCCACCCTAGGCTTCTATCAAACAAAAGAAAAAACACCCTCCGAAGACTCTTAAGATAAATATGTAAATTTTTCGATAGAAAAGTTTACCGGCCGAAGGCCGAACGGTTCCTCTTAGTTACAGGCTAAATATCGCTCGTCAGGAAGAAAATTACATTGTCTTAAAATTCACAAAGAAATGGGGTAAAAGGTCTTAAAATCGCCAAACTAATGGGGCAACCATCTTTAAATCTCAAAACTAATGGGATTAATCACGAGGGAGAAGGAATGCCAGAAAAATTACCCATCTCTCCTTAACCTGGATGAAAACTTATCACTTTAAAGGGAGATTTCCACTAGCGGGATTTTTTTCTTGACTCCTTTCTCCCTCATGTTTAACCCCATTGCTTTTCTAATTTTAAAACGTTCGCCCCATTAGTTTGTCGATTTTAAGAACCTTCACCCCATTTCTGTCAATTTTAAGACCTTTCGTGCCATTTAGGTGTATTTTTTCCTGGCGAGCGATAGCGAGCCTGTAATTTAAGAGGAATCGGCCTTCGGCTGAGAAATTTTTCTACCGAAAAATGTACAAATTTATCTTGAAAGGGGGTCAAGGGAGTGCCATTTTTAGATTGATAGAAGTCTAGGGGACAAACTAAAAACCTCCCCTTAACCTGGATGAAAACTTATCACTTTAAAGTTTTGACGCTATTTGACAGTTTATTCTGGCTATAGTTATACGATGTTATGCAGCTTAGAAAGGATCTGTTGGAATTATAAGGGTAAAAGCCATCTAAATTAACCCTCTACACTTCCATTTTGGCTCGAACATCCCTTGATTTTGGCCCTGTCACTCATTCAACTCTGGGGGAGGCACTCGTCACAGACAGTTCTGCCTTGTGTCTCCCTCACTCAATAACAAAAATAAAAAACAAATAATAATATATACCCTTCCTAATATTTTACTTTTAGGCTTCACAGAGACAAGGATGTGAGGAGAAAGCCCAACCATTTCCACCTGCTGGGATTCGAACCCGGACCTCTGTTAGGAATGGAGCGTGCCACCAACTAAACCACCCCTCTTTAACTATCGATAAACCGGCTACTAAGGTTTAAGATTTTCCGCCTAGTGAAAATTATAACCTTGCGATTCTTTTTTTGATTTTATTCTAATCTCAATCACTTCCCAAATTAGCGGTAGTTTCGCTAATAAGTATCCAAAAATCATATGGTGGTTAACCCGTTCAGTACCAGGGACGTCCTTTTAATCCTATTCTGGCGACTATTAGATTTATTCATTCAGCTAAGGAAGGACCTCTAGCAATGATAAGGCTTCAAACTATCTCCAACCCTTTTGACTACCACAGATTTTGGTTCAATGTTATTTTAATACCACGAATTTTGTTGATATATTTGAAGATAGATATTTAATCTATATGCTTTAAAGATCATAAGAAAATTTGTTTTAACCCTCGGCAAAACCTAAGGTAAGATTTTACGGTTTGACAGTTACAAGCCCCATCGATGTTTGTGTAGCCTATAGGTATGTTATATAATAGTCTTCAGTCCTATATATGTCCTTCCCTTCGCAAATGTATTATAAGGGAGATATAGGGTAAACACAGAGTCTTGTCTGCATAATGACAAGTCCTGTTTTACGGAATTTCTGCTTTATAGATTTTTTTGTTTTCCCTCCTACCTTACTCGGGGGACCTTACAGTTGCGCGATCCAGTGCTGCTTTGGTAATTGCGTACATTTTAGGTTAGTTTCTATCCACGTATTACTTTTAGGTTAGGTTAGGTTTCTTAGTTAGGTAAAGCAACACTGTATATCAAAGAAAAAATGCAAAAAAAAAAAAAACACGCATTCTAAAACTCGTGACTGTCACACCTTATCAATTTACCAAACCTAATAACAAAGTATGGTACTAAAATGTCTTTTTCGTAACAAGGTTGTCAATACGGTACTTCCAGTTATCGATAGCTCTAAAGATCATATGAAAATGTGTTAAACCCTCTGAAAAACTAATATAAAAGTATGGTACTAAAATTTAATTTTCGTAACAAGGTTGTCAATACGGTACTTTCCCGTTATCAATGTACAATCAAGCTGAAGATTGCAGAGTAAACACCATAGACTTCATCGACTTTTCTTTCACCTTCGTATAATCGACAGCCAATTTTTTATTTTTTTTATTAAGGGTACTCAACCAGCGGGGGTGTGGGGGCGGCAGCCCCCACCTATAACCTATAATACTAGGATAGGTTAGGTAAGGTTGTTAGGTTAGGCTAATGTCCTTTTAAAGGGGTATAGGCTAGTAAACACTAGGATAGCCTATACCCGGTCAGAGGTAAGAAGAAGAAGAGTCCTGCAGTAATCTCCTTGAATGCTACCAAAATAGACACCAAAATGACACTAAAAGTCTTAACCCCTTCTGTACTGGTGATGTACATATAATTCTATTCTGGTGATGTACATATAATTCTATTCTGGGGGCGGCAGCCCCCACCCATAATACTAGGTTAGGTTAGGTAAGGTTGTTAGGTTAGGCTAATGTCTTTTCAAATCACTATCGGGGAGCGAGCGTGTCTCAACATCGATCGATAGGCCTAATGGGGAAAATAGGTTTTCCCGAGATTTCTAATTAATTACAAACATTATATATTGATGCAAATGACCAATTTTGTTTAAAAAAAACACTGAAAATTTGTGGTATTAAAATAACATTTTTCCCAGATTTTTCGTAAGCTGCTTAATATCGTCTAAATATAGCTAGGAATAAAATATATGACACGTCGCTGGTACTCAAAGGGTTAAGAAAATACGTCCCCGACTGTACACTTAACAGAAACATATACTTACATTTATATTTTGCAGTGTAGTAATTTGGATGGTTACAGATGTTCTTTATGTGATGATGGTGACTTCTAGACATCTGTGGTGATAGTGCTGGGGGTGACTTGAGGTGATGTGGTGGTGGTGACGATGGTAGTGATATGGTGGTGAAATCCTATGTCGTTTTGTGTGGATAATTCTGGTGGTGGATCGTAAGTGTTGGGTGATGTCTTCCACGTGGTTCCGGAGTCTCAACAGCCAAGGAATCTACGGAAGAAGAACAAGTATGATTAGCATGGTTATAATTATAGACATTAATATTATTTGTAGTATAACTGGGCAGGGGACTAAAGCCGGAGTCACACGAGCCGTTTTTCGAGCAATTTTTACGGGCAATTATGGTCTGGCAGCTTCAAAAAATTACACTTTATCATAATTCAACCACCTAACATACTCTACCTTCAGTCTAGTTACCGATACCAGTGCAAAAAAGTACCGAAATTTAACGAGAACAAACTTGCTCATGGAAAATTGACTGAAAAATCGATCGTGTGACAGCGGCTTAAGAATATATATAGAGCGGTCGCGAAACATTTCCCCATAGGGAATTCCTGTGTATTGCCCATAGGGTATTCCTATACAATTGATCTGCATCTGCATGTGGTAACTCAGGTTAGAATCCCGGTGGATCCTACTTAAACTGCACAAAATCTTCTAAATATAGCTAGAATAAAATGTAATAGAAGATTGTATGAAGTTTCAAAAGATCCTCCAGCAATTAACAGGCTTCAAGCTATCTCGCTTAACCCTTTCTGCTACCACAGATCCTTGTTAAACTATACAAAATAGTCTAAAAATAACTAATAAAATGTAATAGATTTTTTGCAGTTTCAAAAGATCCTCCAGCAATTAATAGGCTTCAAACTATCACTTTTAACCCTTTTTACTACCACAGATCCTTCTTAAACTGCACAAAATCGTCTAAATATAGCTAGAATATAATTTAAAAGAAGTCACCGGTAGAGAAGGGGTTAATTCCAGGCATAATATCAAATTGCGCGTTTGGTACTGCCTCAAACTCCCACAGGTCCTTCCTAAACTGTATAAAATCGTCAAATGATAGAATGAAAAATATCCTAATTATATTCCTTGTGGTAATTATTTAGGCATTAAGGGGTGGTGGTCGTATTTACAGTATATGCTCATTTATGTATATTTTTATAGTTATTTTTGTTTTCCTCCCTACACCAAGCTTTAAAAACACTCCCTAGACCCACTTTAAAGATTTTTTTTTTTTTTCTGAAGAAAAATTTCCCTTCCTCCCAAATTACAGGCTTGCTATCGCTCGCCAGGATAAAATAGAGATAATATTCAAGGACACTAGTGCGACGTTATGAGAAACAATTTATTAGTGAAAATAGGCACCAATAGATTCGCCATATTTTTCTCCATATAGTCCGCATGGAGGATTTTCGTTATCAACAAATTGAAAAATAGCCACTTCTCAGACAAATACACCAAAAATCTAAGTCAAAGCGGGGGTGTGGGGGCGGCAGCCCCCACCTATAATACTAGGATAGGTTAGGTAAGGTTGTTAGGTTAGGCTAAGGTATAGGCTAGTAAACACTAGGATAGCCTATACCCGGTCAGAGGTAAGAAGAAGAAGAGTCCTGCAGTAATCTCCTTGAATGCCACCAAAATGACACTAAAAGTCTTAACCCCTTCTGTACTGGTGATGTACATTTAATTCTATTCTGGTAACTATTAGACTAATTTGTACAGCTTGTGAAGGACGTTTACTCATTCAAAGACTACAGACTATCTCAATCAATCCTTTTAGCTACCATATATCCATCCTAAACTTTATAAAATCGTCTAAATGTAGCAATAATAAAATATAAAAGACTTCGCCGGTGCAGAAGGGGTTAATATTGACAAAGAAAAGGGTAGAAAGGTCTTCAAATCGCCAAACTAATGGGATGAACGTCTTAACACCTGAAAACTACGGGGGATAAGGATGAGGGAGAAGGGGGCTTAGGTCTAGAAAAACTACCCATACCCCCCTAAGGATAAATAACCACGAGGTGTCTCTTTAGCCGGTCTCGTTTCGGTAGTTTGCCGGCTAAGTTTCAAAATCTAATTATTCATAAATATATTCTAACTAGTTCATCTAGGTCCTTATGAAGGCATCTAGTATTAATAGAATATTTGGAAATTATCACAAAGTTTATTCTGGCTAAACAATAACTTAGTCGGTTTAGGAAGGACACGTGGCGATAACAGTGCTTAATTATGCCATCAATTTACTCTGGATCTCGATATTCTAACTAAATTAGTCATGGCATTATCTAATCAGGGCATCTAGTATTAGTAGAATAGAAGGAAATTAAATAATTCTGGCTAAAATGTGTTTAGGAAAGACACGGGGATAGAAGTTCAATATACCATCAATATATTCTCTGAATCTCAATTCCTTCCCAAAATTAATACAATAATCATCTAGTAATAGAATAATATTGAGAAAGGAGATAGCTTTTAAATTAACAAATACATCCGCCCATTCCCCCTTGTTTAAGTAGTTTGCCGTGAAGTTTCAGAATCTAATTATTCATTAATATCTAACTAATTCATCCAGGTCCTTATCAAGGCATCTAGTATTAGTTGAATATAAGGAAATGAATTAATTCCTAAAAGTTATTCTGGCTAAAAATAAAACAGTCAGTTTAGGAAGGACACGCGGGGACAAGTTATTTTATAAATAGCTTAAATATATTCCCTGATTCTCAATTCCTTCCCAACATGAATACAATAATCTAGTAATAGAATAATATTGAGAAAGGAGATGGCAATTATTGATAGGGTTGAGGAGGTAGAATTGAACGAACGAAAAAACTGCCGGCTTCCAGAACGTTCGTTAAACCTGTCTGCTTTTTCCATCACAATTCTTGCCTTGTTTAATGGGAAAAAATTAAGTATTCTGGGAAAATCGACATGCTCTTGTCTACGAATTCGGGTCTGGCGGTAAATAAATCACGATATTTCGCTAACACAATATTTTTTCCTATATTTTCAGAGACAAAATGGGGATAACGAGAGAGCACGAGTCTTACCTCCTTACAGCTGGAAGATCAGGATCGAAATGAACGAATAGCCGAAAATAAAGGTCCGAGATCACCTCGGTTGTACTGTTGGTGGTTGATGGCAACTATTGGGTGCCAGATGAACGAGAATTTCAATAAAAAAATCATCAATATCGACCTTAATAAACATTGAATAAAATGTACTTGATATGAATTATGTGTCTTTATATCCTTTATCTGTGTATGTAAGTTTGACATATCTAACATACGTAATTTGTGAATAATTAATGGTTTTCGTCATATTCCCTTTATGACTTCCCATTTTCTTTGATCGGGGGGGGGGGGGGGGGCTTGAGTGAGTTCTCTTGCCAAGTGGATTTTGAATACCCAAGATTTTTATGCAATGCTCTCGTATCCTCAAAAAGAGAAAAAAAACGTATTCTTAAGCCCTCGACCCCTCAATGGACTATCTATCTATCTATAGCCAGACTCCTTGATCCCCTATAGGGGTGGACACGAAGGAATCGCCCATGCTCAGTAGGCTAATCTAATTATGAGAAGTGATTATGTTATTATCAAGACCTCAGATATCCAGTGAGGTGTGAATAGTAGTATATTATAGCCTATCAGTATAAGATATGCCTATTTTTATATATTATATTATAACGTATAGCGAGGGGAGAGCAGCGATATAGGCCGACTCCCGTTGTAAGCTGAGAGAAACCTTGTCAGACACCCCTCCTCCCCACTTCATCTCCCCCCCTCCCCTTCTAGAAATCGGACAACTCTTGTCCTGTCGCCATTTTGGGGACACTACTAGCGTAATAAGAGTAGGACTAAATCAATCTGCCAAATCAATTCCTGATTAAGAATAGTAGCGCCATTCTTTAATAATATATTTTGGCTTTCACTGGGCAATTTTATTCAGCATAGGAAGGGCCTGTGGAATTTAGAGTTTTTTTTCGAAGCATAATAGAATGTTTTTTTTTTTGAGTGCTGTGGTATTAGCTTAGTTAAAATAGGACTTCAGAGGCTATCAACCCTTCTGGATTATTAAGCCAGCACACTGTAAGTCAAGAAAAGCGTCAGGACTGGAGCCCCTTTTCGCGTTACTAAGCATTATTTATATCTACATAAGGGTGACTGAAATAGGTTGTAATAAATTCACATTTATTCAAATACATAAACTTCATACAATAAATAAATCATAAGGCATATTGCACAAATAAAATACAGTTGGAATACAAGAAATATAATTAAACACGAATAAATTATAGCAGTAAGTGAAATTGGGAGTACATTCCCCGTAGACTAATTCAAGTTTCCTTTCTGACCTCTGTAGACTACTTTGTTGATATGCCGAAGAGTTGCCAATGCATACAATATAATGAGTAATTATATATCTCCCATTTGGAACTATTTATTACTTGATTTACTTAACAATACACTACATCATATTAAAAGCATATTAGTGATGCTGACATTGGCCTAATAAAACCATGTGCCTTGCAAAATTCAATTATGGTTGCAAAATTATCATATCGTCTGGCCCCGCCCACCAAGACTAGGGTAGCTTGATAAAACATAGTAAAACTTGACTTTTGGTCAAGGAGGGTGGTTTGGGGGATGGAGGGGGGAAGGTAGAAGCGTAATTGACTCATGTTACAAATATGAAGCCGATTGGTGAGGTAGTTTCGCCACCACGGATTTTCCTTTTTTTCCTTATCTTCGTATGGATACGCTGGAAGTGGGTGGTTGGAGGCGGTTGGGGGTGTGGTGGGGGGAAGGCAGAAAGGTAAGGGACTTGTCACACAAATATGGAACCGATTGGTGCTGTCGTTTCGCCGCCACAGATTTTCCTTTTTTTTCCTTCTGACGGGACCGACAGTCAGCGAGTGGGTGGGAGGAGGGATTTGGGATTTTTGTGGTGGGTAGCCAAAAGGGTAAGGTACATGTGGTAGAAAAATAAAAGCCATAGGTGCAGTCGTTTCGCTGCTACGATTTTTTTTCGGCGAAGACGTATATATACGTCCCTGGCACTCAGCGGGTTAAAATTGAAATTTTTCTACCAACAAATGTACAAATTAACAATTAAACCTACGAAGATGCAAGCCAACTGCATGCTACTATACAGTATTAATAAGGGCAGATTTCCACTTGAGGGATTTTTTATTTTGACGTCGGCTTGGGAACTGAGATAGGACCACACGGGGCTGGCTCTTTTATGGACGCTTGGTGGGCAGGGACTAGCGGGGACGCGCGGGGTGATCACGTGAGGCGACGTTGGCACGTCACAGTCTCAACTTTCAAATATTTTGGTCGGGGCATAGACTACGTCTGGTAGCGTCTAGGCGGCGCATAGACGCTTATACACGGCGCCTATGCGCTGACCAGTCACGTGGGTGACCCGCCCTTGAACCGATTTTGGCGGTTGGTCCGTCCTGATCCGTTTATTTTAGGTATGTCAATAATGTTCGGCTCCCTCGCCGCCGCGGCCCGTGTTGTGGCGTCACTGTACGTTCATGAACAGACCATACCCGTTTATGTCGGAGTCCTTGCACGATTGCATACGTTTTCAGTGGTCGGGGAAGGACGGGAGCTCAGGACGGGTATGTGTGAACCGAGCTGTAGGGCACGTGGTACCCGTCTTGCAACTCAATCCCACCCCTACTCTGTGCAACTCTCCAACCCGAGAGTGAAACGTTACTCTCAGTCTTTCTTCTACTCAACAGCTGAGCTCTGGAACTCTCTCCCAGAATCAGTCTTTCCCTCTTCCTATGACTTAAATTGCTTCAAACTCCGTGTATCCAGGCATTTTGGCTCGAATTTCCCTTGATTTTGGCCCTTTCACTCTTTCAACTATGGGGGAGGCACTCGCTATAGGCAGTTCTGCCTCTTGCCTCCCTCAATCACATAGAAAAACAAATAATAATAATAGATATAATGATATATTATTAATGATACATCTATTGAATGCAAGAATATAGGAGTAAAGTATCAGTTTACTCTCTAATGTATAATTATCTATCTATCTATCTATTTTTCTATCTAGCCTACATATATATTCAGGCACATACCCTATAGCTGGGGGTGGCCGACTCGAGACAGAGCCCGAACAGGGACAACATAAAACAACTAATGATAGCCATAATAATAGTAGGGAACAAATTGTTGGCTGTGTGTGGTCTTTATTTGTGTTTTGCAATAATATTGCTGGTCCTGATTTTTCCTAAATTTGTCTAGCCTAAGATTTTTGAATATTAGGCCTACCTCTTAGTAAATCAGTAAACATAAACCACTTTTTTATTTATACCACCTTCCTGACAGTATACGATGCAAACAATCCTTTATTGGTGATATAATCATAATCTTCACTCCTAATGCACTTATAATACACTCATAATAGTATAGATACCCATAAGATCAACGTTTTCTTTCAAGCTAGATTTCGGTGTCAGAGAAAATAGTGGGTATATAAGGGGTAACAATAATATAGGTGAGCTATTTAAATTGATTTCCCTTTAATTATTTTATATTTTGATGTCTTCCGACTCTTTGCGATAATTTTTGTTAATATTATTATATTCATTGTATTTATTTGTGAGATTTAATAGTATTAAAGTCGCAATACAGATTCTGCTACAGTGTTTGGTTGGCTGAAATCAGTGGTGACGGAAGAGAAAAGAGTTCGAACAAAGGGAGCCTCAGAACTGATTGTGAAGCGTCGTCTGGGAATTCTGAGGGAGTTGAAAGATGTGTATGGTCTGCAGTTGTGTGTAGTTGAATCTATTCACCTACCACAGCAACACTACACTTGGTAAATACGACGGGAGCTCCCTGCGACCTCTGCACCCCCCCCCATCCTCACGCCCGTGTTTACTGGCGACCCTCCTTCGTTTGCCCAATGTGCCTAAAACTAACTAACCTACCCAACGTAAATCAAATCTAACCAACGTAAATTGAATTACACCACACGCCCCCCTGATCTCAAGATCAATCTAACAAAATACAACAACAAATTATAGTAATTTTCCACCGTACCTAATGGCATACCGCCCTAGTACTACTAAGGTACGTTGGACATCGCGCAGTCCCTTTATCCCACCTACTCCATTTCACTATCACTTCCCGTCTCATAATTTCCCATCCACCCTGGCCGTCGCCTCTCTCTCTGCGACCGTCGTGGTACTAACTTCTACCTCTTCTTGCTCGTCATCCCCCACCTCATCATCAGTTGAAGACTCTACCACTCTTCTAACGTCCAAGATGTGACGTGTCATTCCGTCGACACTGAGGTTATTCCTGGAATGCACGTCCGTCACAGTACCCCTCCCCCACTGGGATGTACACTTTGCATTTGGGGGCTTTACCCAAATCTCCTCCCCAATTTGGATAGAGACAGGCCCTTCCTCCCCCCCAATGGCCATCGGCACCGCACATGGATGTCGCCATTCATACTGAAATACTGCTCTTTGTGGTACAGTTCTCTCATCCTGACCTGACCTAGGGGACATATTATACCAAAATACTGCTTCCATAGGTGCTACCTGCCCCCTCTCTGCCATCGCCTTGATTGTCCGATGATGTCTTTCCACAATTCCGTTCCCACTTGGCCGATACGCAGCTCTAAAGAAACGTCGGACATTCCACCTATAAAGCATGTCCTTCAAAGCCTGCGACCGAAAAGCAGTACCGTTATCCATCAACACCTCATTAATCTAGGAAGATCTCATTCAGCACACCTGCAATCTCTTCCGCATTCTCTGCTCTTAATTCCCTCCTGATAGCCACCTGCCCAGGTCCGCAGTCTACCATAGATAGGTACAGCCCCTGCCGATAGTGTGTCACATCAACTGCCAACCTTTGCCAATCATTATCCACTCTAATCTCCCCAGACACATGTACACTCGGTGCAGGGTCGATCGACTGACATCTGTCACAACGTCTCACCACCTCTCGAACGTTGTCCCTCGTGACTGCAGGGTCGACCTTCCTTGCCATAAACAGCGTCCTGTCGACTCCCATGTGGTGCATTTGATGTAGCTCCTTTACACTTGGTGCTCCCATGCAACACACCATAGCCGCCTCCTTTGTCTCCTCTGGCACCCCGAGCCAGGATTTCTTTACTCTGCCTTGTTCTTCTCTGATGGCACAAAAACTACACACAACTGCAGACCATACACATCTTTCAACTCCCTCAGAATTCCCAGATGACGCTTCACAATCAGTTCTGAGGCTCCCTTTGTTCGAACTCTTTTCTCTTCCGTCACCACTGATTTCAGCCAACCAAACACTGTAGCAGAATCCGTTCGAACCTCGATCTCTCGCAAACCCCACTTCAAGGCCAAATTGATACCTTTCAATACCGCGTCCAACTCGGCCACGTTGATATGACTGTAGTCGTGCTTCTTCCTCAACCACGCAGCATCCTCAACTTCTACATTACCTATCTCCAATATCACGCCTGTCGCTATACTACTTGCGTCACACCATACGACCCCCTTCTCCGACTTCGGAGTGTACCATCTTCCTCTCACTGGGTCTTCGCATCTCACTCTTTCTATGACATCTTGCATCATCGTGACTGTCTCTTTTCCGACCTTGTCTTCCCATCTTGCACCTTCCGCTCTCCTCTTAACGTAACTACATGCTACCCGCAGCCATCCTGCAATGGGATAGTGGCCCACCAGCCTTCCACAAGCCGAGAATAGCTCTCTCCTACTCCAGTTCTCCCTAATTTCCGGAACCTTATTACCTCTCTGGAATACTAGCTCGCCTGTTCTATCTCTCTCTAATCTCAAGCCCAACGCCGCACCCCCTTCCAACGGCTGCGGCTCCTTTGTGGCCAATCCAAACCTAGCCAAGTGCTCTACAACCTCGGCTGCCGTCACCACAGTCTCATCCACTAGTATATCGTCAATATATGAATTTGTGGCAGCCTTCATGTTATGCGTTTTCCCCAGCACCGTCTTGAGTATCCTCGCCATAATTCTTGGAGCCGAATTCAACCCGAAACCCATCCTCGTCAAGCAATACGTCTTCCCCTTGTATCTCACCAGCTGGTACTTCCAGAGCTTCTCTGTCACATGAATTTGTAAATAAGCGGACTTCAAATCCACAATGGTCGAGGCCCCACCCATCTGCCTCCACTCCCTGAGTGTCTCGCCGCACACATCCGCGACGTCATCGCCTGTGTGACTCATCACGTGGGTATTAAGTTCACGAAAATCCAATACAGGCCGTACCTTGTTTTTCGTTGGTTGAACCACCGCCATCAACGGCAACACTCCACTCCCCACTTCCTCCCCCCACGGCAGCAGAATGCCCTCATCAATCCACCTCTTCACCTCCTTGTCAAAATCTTCTCTCACTCCCTCTTTCATAGCATGTTCGTAGCAACCAACTTTGTTCTTCAAAACAGGCAACTCTCCTTTCAACAACCACTCGACTACCCACTTCCTACTATCAAATACCGCAACAAAATCCTTATCCTCCATCTTGCATGGATCAGCCCCCCATTCGGTTCCTGGCTTCGACACCCCTCTCTTTGGCTCAACAACCCCGGCTGCCTTTGTGAACATATCTTTCAGCTCTTCAGTCTCAGGCAGCTTCACAACCCTCCCTTCCAACTTTATGGCCACAGCGCATTGGGTCTCTCCACTCTCGGCAGTTGAACGGCTTACCGGTACCTTCCCAAACGTTACCGGTACTCTTCCATCTACAATCGTAACGCCACCCAGTTGACTGATTACATCCATCCCCATTACTACATCAATGCCATCAATTACTGTATCAAGTACTATGGCCCTGATCCACAATCGGATTCCTCGCACTGTCAACTCCACTTCTCTGGCACCCTCACACCTTATCTCTCTTCCATCGACTCCGACCAGCCTAGCGTCCTCTCCCTCACACTTTCCTACCAAACGAGAGGCCAACACAGTGGTCGAACAGCCAGTATCCACAAGGGCTCTTGCCCCTTTCCCCCCCACCAGTACCTCCACCACTGGCAGGGAGCTTGGGAGAGCCTTTACTCGACTAAAGGGGTAGCTTCCGGCGCAGCAGCTCACCCTTGACCGTTTCCCTGGTTGCAACGGCTCACTATGTGACCCTCCTTCCCACACCGATAGCAAGTTATGGCTGGCTTCGGCTCCTTACACTCCCTCGCCATGTGAGAGCCACCACATCTGAAGCAGCGACCTTTGAACCCACGCGCCTCCCATTTCCTGCCACTCAGGTCACCCCGTGGAGCCTGCCACCTTGCCTCCACTTCCGGCCCCCTAGTAGCAACCGCTGCAACTCCCCGGCTTCCTCCTGACGCCAATACTCTAGCCCTAACTATTAATTCACTCACGCTCACCGAGTCCGACTCGACGTCCTTAACCTGCTGTAGCTCCATCGATATCCTGTCCGGAAACCCAGTTATAAAAGCTAGCTTCACAGCCCTCTCCCTTCCACCCAGCGAGCCCTGCCACCCTCCTTATCTCGTTAGCATAGACATCCACCCCCTCACCTGTCCATGTCACCCTCTTTAGCCTTCCATATGCCGCAAACATTCCCTGTGTAAAAGCCTCCTTCAATCTAGCACTTATCTTCTTAGCATCTAATTGATCATCCTCACTCATTTCGAGGTACAAGGCTAACGCATCTCCCTCCAAGTACAGTGGTATGAAACTAGCCAAGTCGTCAAATTTCAAGAGTTTCGCCACCAACTCTGCCTTCTTTAGCCACGCCACCACGTCGCCCTTACCATCATACGACTTCATCATTTCACTACTCACCTTCCCTTGTCCAGACATGGTGACTAGTATGTGCCTGGATAGCTTGTGGTTGAAATACAAAAACGTTAGCACCCTTACCTCACGGTGAGAATATCCTTGCGCGGCGCTGTACAGTATAGGCTAGCCTAGGCCTAGGCCAAGCAGTTCCCCATCCAACGTTGTCAACGCTCCAGAAACTGCGACCTCAAACCACAATCCGACCTGACCTATAGCTACAGCGATGACCACACGAACCACCGACCTCGGCTGAATCTATTCACCTACCACAGCAACACCACACTCGGTAAATACGACGGGAGCTCCCTGCGACCTCTGCACCCCCATCCTCACGCCCGTGTTTACTGGCGACCCTCCTTCGTTCGCCCAATGTGCCTAAAACTAACTAACCTACCCAACGTAAATCGAATTACACCACAAATAGATTTCATAATTGTGATGCGTTCGGGGACGATTTGAATCCTTCACTTGATTGGCGCATCAGTGAAGTAAGGACGTTTGAGCTGAAACGCTTACATAATTTACCTAGCGGCATATTTTGGTGATACATTCGGCTCGCAAATTTTATCTCAAAGGTTTATTATCACAAAATGGCAAAAACTACTGGCATGGAGAACATAAGAGTTCTATTTATGTCCGAAATAAAGGAGATATTGGAAATGGCACCTGGCCTGGGAGGGAGATTCACCTGTGTACTCCTGAGTGAAATCTCTGATTACAGTCTCCATAGAGAACACGGTTTTTTGTTGATTGAAAATGTTTTGGGATCATTTAGTCATGGAACTGTGCTTTACCGTGACGTGAATGACTCTTATTTTTACTTTAATAGCCAACCAACGGATGCACCTCCCGGAGTAGTAGAATATTTGACCGAAAAATGTCCTTCAGGGCAATTGATTACCAATTTAATTCCTCTGCAGTCAGACTATATTTTTACCTGCGCATACCATTGCCTAAATTTTGCTACATACATTTGTAGCCACCCCAAGATTTCTGCAAGGGAATTGGCTATTGAATATACAATGGATATCACTGCAGATAATGAGCTATTTATTTTCTTCAATACGCTTTATCTATTAACTACATTTCCCAACAGTATCAACCTAATGGATTACCGGTATCGGGATAGATTTCCAGATTTTCTGGTTTTGCCGCCCTGTCCCGAGACGACTGTTTCCAGGACAGCGAAAAAGGTCCGGAAAACAAAAGCAAAGCGGCTCCGTGACCGAAAGTTCTTGAGGGTCTCAGTCTCTCAGAGCGGGACATAGCCTTGCACTGGCCTTTAAAAAGATAATATCGCATAATTCTCCACTCTCTCCATCGATAATTTTGCATGTCGTAATTTAAGTCACCCACAACCATAAATAACACATTAATAATACAAAAAATAACATATTAATAATAAAAAGGAAGAAGTTATTTTCGTGCCCTTTTGTTATGATAATATTATTTGAGGCATATGGAAATTCCAATGATTACCATATTATACAAGCACCTTGTGTAGCCATCTACTATATATATAATAGAAACGTGTATAATCACAAGAAATCGTGATATACCGTGCATATCCTAGGTATTGTTGATGTCGTCATTATAGCTCTGGCTCTAGTTCAGAAGCACCCACCAGAAGTATCATGTGAAACCTTGATTGGACAAGAATGGGACGGAGTATTCCTCATTCTCGAATCTATGATATGATTTTTCCGATGGCGTTTTTTCGTCACTTTTGATGACTCCTTTTCATATTATTCTGGATATCATTAATATATTTTAATCAGTTTAGGAAGGAACTCGAGGAATCAAAGGGGTACAAATTATCTCGATTAACCCGTTGATTCCCACAGATCTTCCTTGAGCGAAACATATTGTTTAGTGGTAGCCAGAATAAAAGGAAGAAACTCGTCAAAGTTTACCGGAAGGGTTAATGTTATCTGGTGCGATGTTTTGAGGGTTATTATGATTATTTTGTTTAATTATTATTGAGGATTTGGATTATGCCATTATCGAGCCATATATGTTTTAGTTTCCCCCTAGACAAAGACAAATGCCTCCCCAGACCTCTATAAAACTAAAACAAAAATATATATATAACACACCCCAGACCCCCTACAGTTCAAATATGTGTTGTTTTTCGAGCCGTGGCATAATCAGTAGAGCGTTGGCTGCTGATCAAAGGGTCGGCAGATCGAGCCCGCACCGTCAAAATGTTATAGGTAGATGTCAAGCCCGGGCAACTTGACCCTAGCGATTTGTGACAACGCCTAATATTCATGGCCACCCCTTCTCGGGAATTACGACGTTGGCAATTTCCAAAGACCAGTTTCTCTTACTATGCAGACTCGCTTATAGCTCGCCCAGAAAAATATATTAATACCTTAATAGGGTGAAGAGTCTTATGATCGCAAAACACATAAGGTAAACTTAACCCCTTGAGGATTATGACGGGTTTTCATAATATATTCTGGCTATTATTAGAAGACTTTATTAAGATTAGGAAGGGTATATGGAATTCATAGGGTGAATATAGATAGTATTTACCCTTTTGATGCCCACAGATCCTTCCAAAATTATAGAAAATCGTCAAATGATAGCCAGAATAAACTGTCAAAATTCGTCTTAATGCTGATAGGGGAAATAATCAGTGAAGAGAACACCAGCCTGTGACAATGGGAATAAAGCCAGTATCACACAAGCGATTTTTCCTTCAACATTTATCCTCAACACTGGTCTGGCAGCTTATGGGGGCCAACATTTAAAATATTTTGGTTACCTAAATTCATCTGCCATCAATCTAGTTTCCGATACTAGTGCAAAATAACTCGGAAATGTTGCCAGAAAATGTTGATCATTGAATGTTGAGTATAAAAGCTCTCGTGTGATACCGGCTGGATGGAGAGTACGAGAGAAAAAGAAGACAAAGAAAACGGCGATGATAAACAAAGGGAGACTAGGGGAAAAGTAAACACGGAGATAACAGATAAAATGGAGGATCGAAAGAGGAATAAGGGAGAGAGAAAGAAGAGGATTGTGAGGGAGAGAGAGGAAAACCAAGAAGAAGAGAGAAATGAAAGAAGGGGAGAATGAAAGAGAGAGATACAGGGGATACAAATAGAGGGAATAAGGGAGAGAGAAAGAAGAAGATGATTGTAAAGGAGAGAGGAAGACCAAGGAGAAGAGAGGAAATAAAGGATAAGGGAGAAAAAGAGAGAGAGAGAGAGATTAAAGAGGAAAAAAGTAAGGAAGCATGAAGGAAAAGAGAGTAATTGAATAGATAAGAGAGAGAGAGAGAGAACAGAAAGAGGTGTGTGTGTGTGAGATGTGGTAGGGGAGAAGCTTGATGGAGGTCTAGGGAGGCAACTAAAAATAAATAAATAACAAAAATAAATACATAAATATATAAAGGACCACATAAATACAACTCTCCCCTTAACCTCTCACATCCTGACGCGATTTTTGAGCCTATTAGGGATACTTTAAATCCTTTGTTACCGTCAGGGGTATCTATAAACCTTTAGTTTGTTTACTTCAACCTCTGCAGTTGTCTTTGAGTTAGCTGTGGGCAGAACACTAATTTTTGGAGAGGTAATTATAACAGTGAGAGTAATCTATTTCTTATTGCTAATCTGGCAACCTCTGCGTCCTATGGCCGTGAGAGGGTTAGTAAATTCGATCACGTATTTAATATCCAAAACATGTTCAGAAAGGCTGAAAAATGTACGATTGATTATACAAACCAGTTATAAACGCACATTATATTTAATAGTAGTTGTTCTGTTCCATATTGTACACACACACACACACACACACACACACACACACACACACACACACACACACACACACACACACACACACACACACACACACACACACACACACACACACACACACACACACACACACACACACACACACACACACACACACACACACACACACACACACACACACACACACACACACACACACACGTAGCCTAGTAGGTAGCGCTCTCGTCTCACACACGAGGGGTCGGGGGTTCAATCCCCCGGCCGGGCGGAGACAAATTGGGCTTGTCTCCTTTCATGTGTTAGCCTCAGTTCACCTAGCTGTAAATAGGTACCTGGAATAAGTGGACGACGTTGTGACGTCCCATCTGGGGTTGGCAAAAATGGTACAAGGCGAGATGGGTATCATATGGTTCACCTAAGCTGATGGCTACCTAAGCCTTCGGGCGAGACGGTACCGTCTATAGTGAGAATGGTACCATACAGATCCACCCTAAGCCTTCGTTTCCGATGTCGCCAATTGGCTAAAAATACAGACTACACACACATCCACAGCCATTCCAACGATACATATAACACCTACACATATAGGAGGCGGGAAATAACGAGCATGCTCACTCCCGCAATACAACTAGAGTAAGTACACACAGGCTACACACACACACACCCACACAGAGGAACTGACCGATTTCAGCAAGAATATTATTAGCTCTTTCAAGATACTATTACGCATTTCTTGTCTGTTTTCTGGCTATTATTAGACGAATTTCTTCAGATTTGGAAGAGTACATAGAAGTCAGAGGGTTAAGTGGGGTCATCGTTTTTTTTTTTATCTTTCTCTCCTTTTCTCTCTTTCCTTGGCTTGTATTCATTCGGCCCCATTCAGCCAACTGTTTTAAGATGTTTATCCCCATCCAGGTGTTGATTTCTTCCTGGCGAGCGATAGCGAGCCAGCATTGTATGGAGAAATCCGGCTTCGCCGGAGAAATGTTTCTGTCAAAAAATATACAAATTTAGCTTGCTGTCAAGACTCAAAAAATATATATATATATGCTGGCTCGCTACCGCTCGCCAGGAAAATATTGACACCTGGATAAAAACGTCTGGGGGGTAAACGTCTTAAAAAGTAGGCAGAAATCCGTTGTGAATTACGTTTTATACTAGCATGTGCGCCTTGGTTCGGAGCTATTTGGGAGAGAGCCATAGGTATTGTGAAGGCTGGGCTTAAAAAGATACTAGGTCATGCTCTAGTCTCTTTTGAGGAACTAACAACTGTCTTATTGGAGCTGGAGGCTACGGTGAATGATCGCCCTTTAAAAGATAGCAGAGTATGCGACAAATTATAGTAGCAATATGAATTGATTAAAGTATAAACATTGAATACAAATTTGAATAACTGGCTCGAGATAAATGAAGGACGAGCTGGTTTTATGTAGCGATGTGATTATAAACAAAGACAACAAGACTAAGTTCTTCGAGCAACGAAATTAGTTAAAGATCAAATGAACACAATATTCACAACTTATTACACACAGGGGAGGTGTGGTGGAGTGGTCTTGCCACTGGCCTGGTAATCCAAAGGTCCCGGGTTCAAATCCCGATGTATCAATGGGAAGATATTATTGGGATGGAATTTGTGCTGTACCTAGTATCAGTGCATTACCACAAAGCCCACCGAAACGTCAATAAAATACCCTCATTGTTCCCTGATTAAATAGCACTGTATGAATATTCCCATATTCAAAATATGCTATAGGGGTGCAATGCCTGGTGAGTTATCTGCTCAACATGTGGCGTTGTGTGTGTGTAAGTGTGAGAGTCCGAGTGTAGTGGGTGAGACAGTGAAGCACGGGAACGAGATGGCTTCAGAGATGGGGTCGTTTCGGGTCATGAGTGAGCACCGTGCCTCATGTGAAGGCAAGATGGCAGGTGCTCGTTGTGCTCTACGTGCTTCACATGTCTCACTCCCTAGACTGGAACAAGACCTCACGGGCTTCACTGTTCATTGTAAAGCGGTGAATGTTAAGGCTCTCAGCCTATGCCCGAGAGGAAGTAAGTTGGAATATAGAAAAAAAAAAAAAAAAAAAAAAGTCTGGATGAAGTGACTGAAAACCATTTTAACTCTGCATTTAGATTTCACTCTTTTGATATGATCCCAAGTGATAGTAAATGTTACGGAACTCGCCCTCTAATGATGAAAAGGGTCCTTTTATTATTATCATTATTATTTTTGTATTAACTTTATTTTATAATTTTGTTGTTTTAGTTTTTTTTATTGAGGGGGGGGGGGGGGGGAGGGGGTATTCACGATATTTATTGTTGATAGACTACAGGGACTGTTACAGTATATGACAATATTCGTGCAACCAATGTAATATATGTTGGGGTCAATAAACTATCTATCTATCTAACTATATATACATAAGAACATAAGAACATAAGAAAATGGGAGTCTGCAGAAAGCCGATTGGCCTAAGCAAGGCAGATCCCTGTCCCACACAACCCCAATTACAAAGCCCAATTATAGGCTCAACACTCTAATACCCTGAGGATCATCTTACCAAAACGGTTAGAGATTAACGCAGGATTACGGGGGTCTGCAGAGCGCTGATTGGCCCAACCCTGCTATCTCTTATACAGTACTGTATATCTATCTATCTATCTATCTATCTATGAAGGTGGCTGTAGGCCTATCACAATGGTAGGCGAGAGAGGACGGAGATTGGTGACCACCGATAATGTCACTAGACTCCGCCCATTCTTGAGGGAGTGGGCGGAGTTTAGTGACAGAATGGGAATCATTATGGGTGTCACTTAACTCCGCCCACTCCTTCAAGAATGGGCGGAGTCTAGTGACAAAGTGGGCGGAGTTTAGTGACATAATGGATTCATTATGGGTGTCACTAAACTCCGCCCACTCCTTCAATAATGGGCGGAGTTTAGTGACAAAGGGAGTCATTATGGGTGTCACTTAACTCCGCCCTCTCCCTCAAGAATGGGCAGAGTCTATAGTGACAAAAGCCATTAGTGACACCCATAATGACCCCCCTTTTGGCACATGACTCCGCCCAATGACTTTTTTGTTGATGAAGGAGACAAAAGGCAGGTTGGAGTAAAAATGCCTGGACACATGAAGTTTGCAGCAGTTTAAGTCATAAGATGTAGGAAAGATTGATTGAGGGAGAGAGTTCCAGAGTTCACTTGTTGAGTAGAAGAGAAATCCTATCTCTTATTGTCAGTCCACCCCTTTACTTATCTATCTATTAATTATATATACAAAAAAAAATAAAAAAACATTGAAATGCCTGCCAAACAAAGCAAACAAATCAATACAAATAATCACACGTACATATTAGCTAAACGGAGAAAACTAAATAGATCAGTCTGTAGCCAACCCTTAAGCCCCGTCCACACGATCGAGCACTGCCCGTCGGGCACAAGGGAAATGTTTGATATGGGGTAAATTCAGCGGGCAAACCAGGGATATGCCCGTGCACGCAGTTGAGCGAAATCACCAGGCACTGTCCGGCAGTTTGCCGGCGGTCATTTGGTCATTTGGGCCCTCCAGGAAGGCCAAGTCGAACTGCCCGGCAGTTTGCCGGGGGGAATGGGGATAAAGCGGCCCGTGGAAGGAGGGAAATAAATGTGTAGCTTGATCTTTAACCCATTCAATACCGGTAACATCCATGTTATTATATTCTGGCAATTATAAAAAGTCTTTACATGGCTTAGGAAGGACGTCTACCCATTAAAAGGCTACAGACTATCTCAATTAATCCCTTTAGCTATCATATACCCTTTTAATCTTAATGCAATCGTCTAAATGTAGCTCAAAACAAATACAAAAATACTTCGCCGGTACAGAAGGGGTTAATAAATATATATACAGTATATATATATATATCCTCCTGTTGTTCTCAAAAACTGTGCTTCCGTGCTGACTCCCTGCCTAGGCAAACTCTTTCGTCTCTGTCTATCCTCTAACGTCTTCCCTTCATGCTGGAAGTTTGCTCACATTCAACCTGTCCCAAAGAAGGGTGACCGCTCTCAACCCTCCAACTATCATCCAATTGCTCTTATCTCTTGTCTTTCTAAACTTTTTGAAACTATTCTTGCTTCCAAATTTCTTAAGCATTTCTCTTCTCATAATCTGCTCTCAGACCGCCAGTATGGCTTCCTTAAGGGTCGCTCTACTGGTGATCTTCTTTCATATCTTACTAACTCTTGGTCATCCTCCTTTCGGGACTTCGGTGAGACTTTTTCTATTGCACTAGACATATCGAAAGCCTTCGATAGAGTCTGGCATAAATCTTTAATTTCTAAACTACCCTCCTTCGGTTTCTATCCCTCCATCTGTGCCTTTGTCTCTAATTTCCTTTCCGGCCGTTCCATAGCTGCGGTTGTGGACGGCCATTGTTCACTTCCTCACCCTATAAACTCCGGTGTTCCTTAGGGCTCTGTCCTATCTCCTATTCTCTTTCTAATTTTTATAAATGATCTCCTTAACTGTACCTTAATTCCCATCCATTCATACCAGACGACTCAACCTTACACTACTCCATTAGTTTTTCAGAACGCCCCAGCCAGCAATCCCTCAACGACAAACGTAATGAAGCCATAGAACTCTTAAATTCTGATCTAAATACTATTTCCAATTGGGGCAGAGAAAACCTTGTTAACTTTAATGCTTCCAAAACCCAATTTCTCCATCTATCTACCCGTCAGGATCTCCCAGCGGACTATCCCTTATTCTTCAACAATACAAAAATCAACCCTTCATCTTCTCTCAATATTCTTGGTGTCTCTTTTTCTTCTGCTCTCATTTGGAGGGACCTTATTACCAGTCTTGCTAAGGCAGCCTCCCAGAAGCTGGGTGTGCTCAACCGCCTTAGGGGGTTCTTTTCCCCTGCACAGCTTCTTGCTCTGTACAGGGGCATAGTGCGCCCTTGTATTGAGTATTGTTCACATGTGTGGGGAGGTTCCTCTCACACCGCTCTCCTAGACAAAGTTGAAAGGAAGGCCTTTCGTATCATTAACTCCCGTCCACTCACCAACTCTCTGCAATCTCTCTCTCTCCGCCGCAATGTTGCATCTCTCTCGCTATTCTATCGCTACTATAATAATCAGTGTTCCTCAGAGCTATCCCAGTGCATACCACCTCCTTTACGTAGGGCACGTGGTACCCGTCTTGCAACTCAATCCCACCCCTACTCTGTGCAACTCTCCAACCCAAGAGTGAAACGTTACTCTCAAACTTTCTTCTACTCAACATCTGAGCTCTGGAACTCTCTCCCAGAATCGGTCTTTCCCTCTTCCTATGACTTAAATTGCTTCAAACTCCGTGTGTCCAGGCATTTTGGCTCGAACGTCCCTTGATTTTGGCCCTGTCACTCTTTCAACTATGGGGGAGGCACTCGCTATAGGCAGTTATGCCTTTTGCCTCCCTCAATCACATAGAAAAAAAAAAAAAAAAAAAAAAAAAAAAATATATATATATATATATATATATATATATATTTTTTTTTATCCTTCTATTATACGGGTATCAATCAGGAAAATTTGGTGGAAGGTAAACAGGATGTAATGTGTGCAATCACTTATTAAATGTCACTGATGGTATGACTTTAATGTTAGCTTCAGAATAAAGTATGAGGAGCGTCCCCATTTATATTGATGTTATTATTAAAAATATTATGAATATTTTATTAAGAATAATCCTATAAGTATGATGAAATATATTTATCTTAAAAAAAAACGTTGGAATCGCAACGACGAGACGATTCCAAATATACCATAATCTTGAATAGTCAAAATCAGACCAAAATCATCGATTTTCCTGGGCTTAATTAAACCCAGGCATTTTTGAACAAATGTTTTTTGGCTGGTCGAAAATTAAATCTACGACCATGTATGGAAGCTGTCGGTCGAGATAAATCAAATGACACCAGGTAGAATTCCCTAGGGCTTATAGTTTGGGCTACAGAGGACTTTTTAAAGTCCAAAAACTGGTCATTTGGGCCGTTCTGGGAGGCCAAGTCAAATTTGAAATTCTAAACTAATGGTCCGATTTCAATTCTGTTTGCGCCATTCGATTCAGCGTGTCAAAGTGTAGGTTACTTGTGGTATAAATTTGAACAATATCCATAAATAGATAACTCGTCTATGGGGTTTTTAAATTTTAAAATAGGCCTATTGGGCCTAAAAAAAAATCAAAATTAAAAAAATCCATATACTGTTGGAATCGTGACGAATCCAGATATACCGTTAAAACTCTAAAATTGAAAATTACCCGCCAAGTGCAAACAGGTATTTTTGAACAAATATTTTCGATTATGGGAGAATGGCTTGTCGAAAATGAAATCTACGACCATGTATGGAAGCTGTCGGCCGAGAGAAATTGAATGGCACCAAGTAGAATTCCCTAGGACGTATAGTTTGGGCTACAGAGGACTTTTAAAGTCCACAAACTGGTCATTTGGGCCCTTCTGAGAGCACAAGTCATATACGAAATCCGAAACTAATTGTCAGATTTCAATTCTGTTTACGCCATTCGATTCGGCGTGTCAAAGTGAACTTATGGATAAAATGTGAACAAAATCCATACATAGATAACTCGTCTATGGAGTTTTTAAACTTTAAAATAGGCCTATTGGCCCTAAAAATTGGTAAAAATTAAAAAATTCATATACAGTTGGAATTGTAATGACAATACGAATCCATATATAACCATGAACACTCCAAAATCGAAAGTCGCCCGCCAAGTGCAACAATTTTCAACGCAGGGATTTTGGACCAAAATATTTTTGATTTTGGCCGAATGGCTTGGCGAAAATGAAATATAAGACCATGTATAGAAGCAGCTGGCGAGACAAATCGAATGGCACCAAGTAGAATTCCCTAGGACTTATAGTTTGGACTACAGAGGACTTTTAAAGTCCACAAACTGGTAATTTGGGCCCTTCTGGGAGGCCAAGTCATATACGAAATTCTAAACTAATTGTCCGATTTCAACTTTGTTTGCGCCATTCGATTTAGCGTGTCAAAGTGAACTTATGGTTAAAATTTTAACACAATCCATACATAGATAACTCGTCTATGGAGTTTTTAAACTTTAAAATAGGCCTATTGGGCCTAAAAATTGGTCAAAATTAAAACATTAATATGTCGTTGGAATTGTAATGACGAGACGAATCCATATATACCCATGAAAACTCGAAAATCGAAAGTCGCCCGCCAAGTGCAACAATTTTCCTAGGCTTAATTAAACGCAGGGATTTTGGACCAAAATATTTTCGATTCTGGGCGAATGGCTGGGCGAAAATGAAATATAAGACCCTGTATAGAAGCAGCTCGGCGAGTAAAATAGAATGGCACCAAGTAGAATTCCCTAGGACTTATAGTTTGGGCTACAGAGGACTTTTAAAGTCCAAAAACTGGTCATTTGGGCCCTTCTAGGAGGCCAGGTCATATACGAAATCCTAAACTAATGGTCCGATCTCAATTATGTTTACGCCATTCGATTCAGCGTGTCAAAGTGTACTTGTGGTATAAATTTGAACAATATCCTTATATAGATAACTACGGAAAGTACTGATACTGTATCTCGTTCTAATAAAATATATTAGTTACCCATTCAAACTATCGTTTTCTGTAAAGATTATTGAAAGAAAACTACCCCTTCTTTAATAGTGTATGGCTAACTATACTATTTGAACATAACATATCACTTACGTGGCTGCTCCATTTTAACAAGTGGGTAGATTGGGTGGAAGGAAGACACAGGAAAGAGCTTTAATTATATACCCTTCTCTAACTAATAACACACTCAACAAAGCCACTCCAACAGCTTCTCTGACTTAGACAGCCATCATGTATAGACAGGTGGGATGCTTGCCCGCGGCGACCAAAAAGACCCTCTGCCAAGCGCTTGTTCAATGTCATTTTGACTATGCTGTGTCATCCTGGTACTCTGCATCATCTAAATCAGCACAGCACAAACTTCAGGTCACTCAAAATAAAATGGTTAGGTTCATGCTGAACCTAGGACCCAGATCACATGTTGGCCAGGAACAACTTCAGTCACTAGGTATGCTCAATGTCTCTGACAGGGCCAAACAAATCAGGCTGACTAATGCCTTCAAAATTTTCTATGACAGAGCTCCAGAGTATCTAAAGAATGATTTTGTTAAAGCAAATGAGAGGAGTGGACTTACAAGAAACAGGATGTTTAATTTTAAGGTCCCGAGAATCCAAGGACAGGGTAAGCAAACATTCTTCTTCACTGCCATCAATGACTGGAACGACCTACCCCAGTCAGTCCGTGAAAAGAGAACACTGTATTCCTTCAGACGTAGCCTGAAGGAACACCTGAACCAGACAGCTGCGAGAAGGGAGCACCAAGCTTATGTCTACTACTAAATACGACATAAGAGAGACAAACCAAACTGAAATGATTACTGATTACGGATTACGGATATTTACTATAGGATGTATCTTAAAATAACCCCCTAGAAATACTTTCTCTAATGTATCTATTTCTTTATCCTCCCCTTTTCCCCAGCTAACCTAATCCCACAAGGACCCCAATGGAAATACGCCTAACGGCCTTATTGGGCTATCCTTAGTTGGAATTATGCAAGGCTGGTACATGTCATATTTATAACATACTATGTGGTACCAACTCTGTAAATTGCTAACTGAAGAAATATTATTATTATTATTATTATGTAGGGGACTGTTTATTAAACTATAAAATAGGCCTATTGGGCCTAAAAATTGGTCAAAATTAAAAAATTCATATACCGTTGGAATTGTAATGACAAGACGAATCCATATATACCCATGAACACTCGAAATTCGAAAGTCGAAAGTCGCCCGCCTAGTACAAACATGATTTTGGACCAAAATATTTTCGATTCTGGGCGAATGGCTGGGCGAAAATGAAATATAAGACCATGTATAGAAGCAGCTCGGCGAGAAAAATAGAATGGCACCAAGTAGAATTCCCTAGGACTTATAGTTTGGGCTACAGAGGACTTTTAAAGCCCAAAAACTGGTCATTTGGGCCCTTCTAGGAGGCCAAGTCATATACGAAATCCTAAACTAATGGTCCGATCTCAATTATGTTTACGCCATTCGATTCAGCGTGTCAAAGTGTACTTGTGGTATAAATCTGAACAATATCCTTGTATAGATAACTATGGAAAGTACTGATATTGTATCTCGTTCTAATAAAATATATTAGTTACCCATTCAAACTATCGTTTTCTGTAAAGATTATTGAAAGAAAACTATCCCTTCTTTAATACTGTATGGATAACTATACTATTTGAACATAACATATCACTTACGTGGCTGCTCCATTATAACAAGTGGGTAGATTGGGTGGAAGGAAGACACAGGAAAGAGCTTTAATTATATACCCTTCTCTAACTAGTAACACACTCAACAAAGCCACTCCAACAGCTTCTCTGACTTAGACAGCCATCATGTAGGGGACTGTTTATTAAACTATAAAATAGGCCTATTGGGCCTACAAAATTGGTCAAAATTAAAATAATTCATATACCGTTGGAATTGTAATGACGAGACGAATCCATATATACCCATGAAAACTCGAAATTCGAAAGTCGCCCACCAAGTGCAAAACATTTCCTGGGCAGGGATTTTGGACCAAAATATTTTCGATTCTGGGCGAATGGCTGGGCGAAAATGAAATATAAAACCATGTATAGAAGCAGCTCGGCGAGAAAAATCGAATGGCACCAAGTAGAATTCCCTAGGACTTATAGTTTGGACTACAGAGGACTTTTAAAGTTAAAAAAATGTAATTTGGGCCCTTCTGGGCGCCAAGTCATATACGAAATCCTAAACTAATTGTCCAATTTCAATTCTGTTTTCGCCATTCGATTCAGCGTGTCAAAGTGAACTTATGGTTAAAATTTGAACAAAATCCATACATAGATAACTCGTCTATAGAGTTTTTAAACTTTAAAATAGGCCTATTGGGCCTAAACATTGGTCAAAATTAAAAAGAAATGCATATACCGTTGGAATTGTAATGGCGAGACGAATCCATATATACCAATGAAAATTCGAAATTCGAAAGTCGCCCGCCAAGTGCAAAAATCTTCCTGGGCAGGGATTTTGGACCAAACTATTTTCGATTTTGGGCAAATGGCTGCGCGAAAATGAAATATAAGACCATGTATAGAAGCAGCTCGGCGAGAAAAATCGAATGAGACCAAGTAGAATTCCCTAGGACTTATAGTTTGGGCTACAGAGGACTTTTAAAGTTAAACAAATTGTAATTTGGGCCCTTCTGGGGGCCAAGTCATATACGAAATCCTAAACTACTTGTCCAATTTCAATTCTGTTTGCGCCATTCGATTAAGCGTGTCAAAGTGAACTTTGGGTTAAAATTTGAACAAAATCCATACATAGATAACTCGTCTATGGAGTTTTAAACTTTAAAATAGGCCTATTGGGCCTAAAAATTGGTCAAAATTAAAAAATTCATATACAGTTGGAATTGTAATGACGAGACGAATCCATATATACCCATGAAAACTCGAAATTCGAAAGTCGCCCGCCAAGTGCAAAATTGTCCTGGGCGTTTTGGACCCAAATATTTTTGATTCTGAGCGAATGGTTGGGCGAAAATGAAATATAAGACCATGTATAGAAGCAGCTCGGCGAGAAAAATAGAATGGCACCAAGTAGAATTCCCTAGGACTTATAGTTTGGACTACAGAGGACTTTTAAAGTCCACAAACTGGTAATTTGGGCCCTTCTGGGAGGCCAAGTCATATACGAAATTCTAAACTAATTGTCCGATTTCAACTTTGTTTGCGCCATTCGATTTAGCGTGTCAAAGTGAACTTATGGTTAAAATTTTAACACAATCCATACATAGATAACTCGTCTATGGAGTTTTTAAACTTTAAAATAGGCCTATTGGGCCTAAAAATTGGTCAAAATTAAAACATTAATATGTCGTTGGAATTGTAATGACGAGACGAATCCATATATACCCATGAAAACTCGAAAATCGAAAGTCGCCCGCCAAGTGCAACAATTTTCCTAGGCTTAATTAAACGCAGGGATTTTGGACCAAAATATTTTCGATTCTGGGCGAATGGCTGGGCGAAAATGAAATATAAGACCCTGTATAGAAGCAGCTCGGCGAGTAAAATAGAATGGCACCAAGTAGAATTCCCTAGGACTTATAGTTTGGGCTACAGAGGACTTTTAAAGTCCAAAAACTGGTCATTTGGGCCCTTCTAGGAGGCCAGGTCATATACGAAATCCTAAACTAATGGTCCGATCTCAATTATGTTTACGCCATTCGATTCAGCGTGTCAAAGTGTACTTGTGGTATAAATTTGAACAATATCCTTATAGATAACTACGGAAAGTACTGATACTGTATCTCGTTCTAATAAAATATATTAGTTACCCATTCAAACTATCGTTTTCTGTAAAGATTATTGAAAGAAAACTACCCCTTCTTTAATAGTGTATGGCTAACTATACTATTTGAACATAACATATCACTTACGTGGCTGCTCCATTTTAACAAGTGGGTAGATTGGGTGGAAGGAAGACACAGGAAAGAGCTTTAATTATATACCCTTCTCTAACTAATAACACACTCAACAAAGCCACTCCAACAGCTTCTCTGACTTAGACAGCCATCATGTATAGACAGGTGGGATGCTTGCCCGCGGCGACCAAAAAGACCCTCTGCCAAGCGCTTGTTCAATGTCATTTTGACTATGCTGTGTCATCCTGGTACTCTGCATCATCTAAATCAGCACAGCACAAACTTCAGGTCACTCAAATAAAATGGTTAGGTTCATGCTGAACCTAGGACCCAGATCACATGTTGGCCAGGAACAACTTCAGTCACTAGGTATGCTCAATGTCTCTGACAGGGCCAAACAAATCAGGCTGACTAATGCCTTCAAAATTTTCTATGACAGAGCTCCAGAGTATCTAAAGAATGATTTTGTTAAAGCAAATGAGAGGAGTGGACTTACAAGAAACAGGATGTTTAATTTTAAGGTCCCGAGAATCCAAGGACAGGGTAAGCAAACATTCTTCTTCACTGCCATCAATGACTGGAACGACCTACCCCAGTCAGTCCGTGAAAAGAGAACACTGTATTCCTTCAGACGTAGCCTGAAGGAACACCTGAACCGGACAGCTGCGAGAAGGGAGCACCAAGCTTATGTCTACTACTAAATACGACATAAGAGAGACAAACCAAACTGAAATGATTACTGATTACGGATTACGGATATTTACTATAGGATGTAAGGTATCTTAAAATAACCCCCTAGAAATACTTTCTCTAATGTATCTATTTCTTTATCCTCCCCTTTTCCCCAGCTAACCTAATCCCACAAGGACCCCAATGGAAATACGCCTAACGGCCTTATTGGGCTATCCTTAGTTGGAATTATGCAAGGCTGGTACATGTCATATTTATAACATACTATGTGGTACCAACTCTGTAAATTGCTAACTGAAGAAATATTATTATTATTATTATTATGTAGGGGACTGTTTATTAAACTATAAAATAGGCCTATTGGGCCTAAAAATTGGTCAAAATTAAAAAATTCATATAACGTTGGAATTGTAATGACAAGACGAATCCATATATACCCATGAACACTCGAAATTCGAAAGTCGCCCGCCTAGTACAAACATGATTTTGGACCAAAATATTTTCGATTCTGGGCGAATGGCTGGGCGAAAATGAAATATAAGACCATGTATAGAAGCAGCTCGGCGAGAAAAATAGAATGGCACCAAGTAGAATTCCCTAGGACTTATAGTTTGGGCTACAGAGGACTTTTAAAGCCCAAAAACTGGTCATTTGGGCCCTTCTAGGAGGCCAAGTCATATACGAAATCCTAAACTAATGGTCCGATCTCAATTATGTTTACGCCATTCGATTCAGCGTGTCAAAGTGTACTTGTGGTATAAATCTGAACATATCCTTGTATAGATAACTATGGAAAGTACTGATATTGTATCTCGTTCTAATAAAATATATTAGTTACCCCATTCAAACTATCGTTTTCTGTAAAGATTATTGAAAGAAAACTATCCCTTCTTTAATACTGTATGGATAACTATACTATTTGAACATAACATATCACTTACGTGGCTGCTCCATTATAACAAGTGGGTAGATTGGGTGGAAGGAAGACACAGGAAAGAGCTTTAATTATATACCTCCTCTAACTAGTAACACACTCAACAAAGCCACTCCAACAGCTTCTCTGACTTAGACAGCCATCATGTAGGGGACTGTTTATTAAACTATAAAATAGGCCTATTGGGCCTAAAAAATTGGTCAAAATGAAAAAATTCATATACCGTTGGAATTGTAATGACGAGACGAATCCATATATACCCATGAAAACTCGAAATTCGAAAGTCGCCCACCAAGTGCAAAACATTTCCTGGGCAGGGATTTTGGACCAAAATATTTTCGATTCTGGGCGAATGGCTGGGCGAAAATGAAATATAAAACCATGTATAGAAGCAGCTCGGCGAGAAAAATCGAATGGCACCAAGTAGAATTCCCTAGGACTTATAGTTTGGACTACAGAGGACTTTTAAAGTTAAAAAAATGTAATTTGGGCCCTTCTGGGCGCCAAGTCATATACGAAATCCTAAACTAATTGTCCAATTTCAATTCTGTTTTCGCCATTCGATTCAGCGTGTCAAAGTGAACTTATGGTTAAAATTTGAACAAAATCCATACATAGATAACTCGTCTATAGAGTTTTTAAACTTTAAAATAGGCCTATTGGGCCTAAAAATTGGTCAAAATTAAAAAGAAATGCATATACCGTTGGAATTGTAATGGCGAGACGAATCCATATATACCAATGAAAATTCGAAATTCGAAAGTCGCCCGCCAAGTGCAAAAATCTTCCTGGGCAGGGATTTTGGACCAAACTATTTTCGATTTTGGGCAAATGGCTGCGCGAAAATGAAATATAAGACCATGTATAGAAGCAGCTCGGCGAGAAAAATCGAATGAGACCAAGTAGAATTCCCTAGGACTTATAGTTTGGGCTACAGAGGACTTTTAAAGTTAAACAAATTGTAATTTGGGCCCTTCTGGGGGCCAAGTCATATACGAAATCCTAAACTACTTGTCCAATTTCAATTCTGTTTGCGCCATTCGATTAAGCGTGTCAAAGTGAACTTTGGGTTAAAATTTGAACAAAATCCATACATAGATAACTCGTCTATGGAGTTTTAAACTTTAAAATAGGCCTATTGGGCCTAAAAATTGGTCAAAATTAAAAAATTCATATACAGTTGGAATTGTAATGACGAGACGAATCCATATATACCCATGAAAACTCGAAATTCGAAAGTCGCCCGCCAAGTGCAAAATTGTCCTGGGCGTTTTGGACCCAAATATTTTTGATTCTGAGCGAATGGTTGGGCGAAAATGAAATATAAGACCATGTATAGAAGCAGCTCGGCGAGAAAAATAGAATGGCACCAAGTAGAATTCCCTAGGACTTATAGTTTGGGCTACAGAGGACTTTTAAAGCCCAAAAACTGGTCATTTGGGCCCTTCTAGGAGGCCAAGTCATATACGAAATCCTAAACTAATGGTCCGATCTCAATTATGTTTACGCCATTCGATTCAGCGTGTCAAAGTGTACTTGTGGTATAAATCTGAACAATATCCTTGTATAGATAACTATGGAAAGTACTGATATTGTATCTCGTTCTAATAAAATATATTAGTTACCCATTCAAACTATCGTTTTCTGTAAAGATTATTGAAAGAAAACTATCCCTTCTTTAATACTGTATGGATAACTATACTATTTGAACATAATATCACTTACGTGGCTGCTCCATACAAGTGGGTAGATTGGGTGGAAGGAAGACACAGGAAAGAGCTTTAATTATATACCCTTCTCTAACTAGTAACACACTCAACAAAGCCACTCCAACAGCTTCTCTGACTTAGACAGCCATCATGTAGGGGACTTTATTAAACTATAAAATAGGCCTATTGGGCCTACAAAATTGGTCAAAATTAAAATAATTCATATACCGTTGGAATTGTAATGACGAGACGAATCCATATATACCCATGAAAACTCGAAATTCGAAAGTCGCCCACCAAGTGCAAAACATTTCCTGGGCAGGGATTTTGGACCAAAATATTTTCGATTCTGGGCGAATGGCTGGGCGAAAATGAAATATAAAACCATGTATAGAAGCAGCTCGGCGAGAAAAATCGAATGGCACCAAGTAGAATTCCCTAGGACTTATAGTTTGGACTACAGAGGACTTTTAAAGTTAAAAAAATGTAATTTGGGCCCTTCTGGGCGCCAAGTCATATACGAAATCCTAAACTAATTGTCCAATTTCAATTCTGTTTTCGCCATTCGATTCAGCGTGTCAAAGTGAACTTATGGTTAAAATTTTGAACAAAATCCATACATAGATAACTCGTCTATAGAGTTTTTAAACTTTAAAATAGGCCTATTGGGCCTAAAAATTGGTCAAAATTAAAAAGAAAGGCATATACCGTTGGAATTGTAATGGCGAGACGAATCCATATATACCAATGAAAATTCGAAATTCGAAAGTCGCCCGCCAAGTGCAAAAATCTTCCTGGGCAGGGATTTTGGACCAAACTATTTTCGATTTTGGGCAAATGGCTGCGCGAAAATGATATACAAGACCATGTATAGAAGCAGCTCGGCGAGAAAAATCGAATGAGACCAAGTAGAATTCCCTAGAACTTATAGTTTGGGCTACAGAGGACTTTTAAAGTTAAACAAATTGTAATTTGGGCCCTTCTGGGGGCCAAGTCATATACGAAATCCTAAACTACTTGTCCAATTTCAATTCTGTTTGCGCCATTCGATTAAGCGTGTCAAAGTGAACTTTGGGTTAAAATTTGAACAAAATCCATACATAGATAACTCGTCTATGGAGTTTTAAACTTTAAAATAGGCCTATTGGGCCTAAAAATTGGTCAAAATTAAAAAATTCATATACAGTTGGAATTGTAATGACGAGACGAATCCATATATACCCATGAAAACTCGAAATTCGAAAGTCGCCCGCCAAGTGCAAAATTGTCCTGGGCATTTTGGACCCAAATATTTTTGATTCTGAGCGAATGGTTGGGCGAAATTGAAATATAAGACCATTTATAGAAGGAGCTCGGCGAGACAAATCGAATGGCACCAAGTAGAATTCCCTAGAACTTATAGTTTGGGCTACAGAGGACTTTTAAAGTCCAACAACTGGTCCCTTCTGGGAGGCCAAGTCAAATACGAAATCCTAAACTAATTGTCCGATTTCAATTATGTTTGCGCCATTCGATTCAGCGTGTCAAAGTGAACTAATGGTTAAAATTTGAACAAAATCCATATATAGATAACTCGTCTATGGAGTTTTTAAACTTTAAAATAGGCCTATTGGGCCTAAAAATTGGTCAAAATTAAAAACAAATCATATGCCGTTGGAATCGCAACGACGAGACGATTTCAAATATACCATCTGCAATTGCATTATTTAATTAATTTTATGTAAACTTAGGTTGGATCGTCTCACTATAAATCTCACCTGCAAGCACTCTTGATTGAGTACTTCGTATATTGCTCGACAAGTTTCTGGAATAATGCGAGACAAACTATGCTTGGATAATCTTTTAGTATACTGAAAATAAGTGTAGCTGCATCCATTTGAAACAAACATGAGGTGTTGCCTCCAGTCGAGCTTCTGCCGATATACACTCCCTCCTATTGGCATCTGCTTGGATATATAGGTTATATAACTGTCCTGTGATTATTGTTGTTGGGGACCATGGTGATCACACCGGACCCACTGACCCAGCCCTGCCGAGCTCCTACTCTGACCACTGGCAGACTTTGACTGGCCAATCACTGCCCGGCTGCCGTGTGGACAACACCGCAAGCGTGTTTAACCGAGGCCTCGGTTTAATAGACTTTGCCCGGTGAAGGGGCACAGCCCGCCGGACACTGCTCGATCGTGTAGACGGGGCTTAATTACGTATGGAACAATCAGCTGCTAAGGGAGTTATTATATTTTCACAGGAAAATATATTGTTTTTAGTAGTATTGTATTGTGTATTGGCTACAATCCTAAATAAATAATTGACACCGGACACCTGTTTGCATTTCATGTTGCCATGCCTATTTCTCTCTTATTCATCGACTGATATACAGAATAAATATATCACTGAATTATTACAAATGTTTAAATGTCACTTGCAATGGTATACACCGGAATAGGTGTAATCATTGATAATATCAATAAGGGTAATTCTCTGAGACCAACTTCTTACGAATCTGAACGTGAGAACTGCGTGTGATTAGGTTACTGCAAAATGTTAACTTATTCCGACAGAGAGGTTAGAGGAAATACAGTTTAATATTATAAGATATACCTATGGCATTGTGAATTATAGCCATTTACATGTATACATGTGTAAAGCATTTATGTGCCACATTCTCAGTGTTTGAATTAATTGCATGTTGTTAATTTTATGATGTATTAAATTCCAATTAACCCAAGGATAATATTGGTCAGACTCTTGGTTATAAAACAAAATGAAAACTGGACACAATATACAGAGATAAAGGATACTAATATGCACCCCAAATCTGCCTGCATACGTTTTTTTCTAAAACCTATTGTATTCCCAGTCTCTTATCAACTAGCTTGGCCAATAGATGGCGTGTATGTAATGCTTTCTCAATTATAATATGGAGTTGACAATCCGTCTATTCTTTCTGGGACTAACCCAGGCTGATGATGATGACATTCGCCGTGAACAATATTATAGGCTTCGACCAGTTAAATAAAGCCTCGAAGAATGTTTTCCATAATAATATACTATTTTCGGTTAGGTTCGAAACAGCATCGAAATATGGTCGAAATTCAACTGTCAGCTGCTATATTTGGCAAGCATCGCTTTTGTAGTCATGCTCAATTATTTCCTTTACTTTAGTTAAATGCAAATACTTCCACATAAGGTAATTACAAACAGTTTTTAAAGAATGTAGACCTTATATATATATATATATATATATATATATATATATATATATATATATATATATATATATATACTGTATATACTGCATATACTGTATATTTCAAAGATATGTTACCCAATTGGGTAAGATTTTACGGTGTGACAGTTACAAGCCCCATCGATGTTTGTGTAGCCTATAGGTATGTTATATAATAGTCTTCAGTCCTATATAAGTCCTTCCCTTCGCAAATGTATTATAAGGGAGATATAGGGTAAAACACAGTCTTGTCTGCATAATGACAAGTCCTGTTTTACGGGATTTCTGCTTTATACATTTTTTTTCCCCTCCTACCTTACTCGGGGGACCTTACAGTTGCGCGATCCAGTGCTGCTTTGGTAATTGCGTACAATTTATTTTCCCTCCCCTATAACATAGGTTAGGTTAGGTTAGGTTTCTTAGTTAGGTTTATGACAAGGGATCAGCTGGTAGGTATGGGATAAACTAGGGACACATACTAGCTGGTTGGTAAGGGTTATTCTTGTATCCAACGTTCTAGGTTAGGTTACTGTGTTTTTTTACTTCAAAAAATCGCTAAATCCGAGCCAAGTTTTGGCAAATGTTGCCTCGGGTTTTCAAATTTTGGGGTTTAATGGGTTTCAAAAAACATGAAAACTCGAGCCAACTTTCAAAATTCAATTACTGGGTTTTTTTACTTTGAAAAATGCCAAAAGCCGAGCCAACTTTTTTTCCCAATTTTTGGGGTTTTGTACTCTGAAAAATACCCAAATCCGAGCCAACTTTTGCCAAAACTTGGCTCGGATTTTCAAATTTTAACGTTTTTAAAATGCCCCAGAACGAGAAGCCCACCACAGAAGCCACGAACGAACACCACACAGAAACACCCGAAAGAAAGGTCCACAGAACGAAAGGACCAGCTGACCGAGCCAGCCAATTCAGACAGGCCCAAGCCCGCAGGGCTAAGCAGCTCCAGGCCGCACCTACCTACCCCTTCTAAACTGACCATTTTTCCACACCTCACGTACACTAGCCCCTCGTGTCCTACACTTCTAACTACAATGATGATGAACAGGAATATACATTCATATTAAAAACACCCATGCCCTGTCCCCAGGTTGAGCCAATGCCAACAAAGCAGACAGCCATATATCTATGTATGTTCTTACATCCGAGAAGTAGATGTTAAAAAGAAACCACATGTTCAAACTCATAAGAAATTAAGATACCCACGGGTACACCAAGATATAGAACCATTGCCCCCATAAGACTTAGACAGCCCTGACTACAGATGTTAGCCACCATGCTGTAACGTAATTCTTACCCCAACCAGAGATTGTATAGACAACCTTTGTTACCAGTATCTATCATAGTACCTCGAAACAATAACGCAGTACCCCTACGAACTGCCGCTTTCCTTTGGTCTATATTTCATAGAAAACGCAGTTCCCAGGGACACCTAGACGTACAAGAAATCGTGTCACATAATAGGTCCATAACCCCTCGTATTGACGAGTAATAATACACCATATTTTTCCCTACTTCATCCACAGTCAAGCACACACCTACAGTTAACCTCCTTCTCCCCCACCGCCCCACAGTCCACATGATTCTATCTTTTCCAGACTCATATACCACCCCGTATTTGCATCCCCCCGGTAGCATTTGGCTAACGTACTTTCACTGTCCTTTCAAACTCCAATATCAATTGTAGCCTAATGCCACCCCCACACCCAGAGACCTTAGGGTCAAATTTCCCTGTAGCCCCCTGAGCTTCCCCCCCTCTCATTAAGATACCCGCGCTTCTCGACTCTTGTCCGACCTAGCCTCTCTCTCATACCTCTTGAAGATCCTTGATTTTTCCGTTGCTAACGCTCTCCAACCTTTTATATATATACTCCTATCCAGCCTACCTTCACTTAGTAGGCCAGAACAACATTAGAACTTTACTAACCCCTTGCATGCCATCTATTCTCTTCCAACCCATTCACAACCCTGCACCCCATGGTCGTCGGTGCGAGGCTCGCCGCCTCGCCAGTAATTAATTTCTATTGCCATACTTCCAGATAAATGTGGCAGAGTTAGCAACCAGTCTCCACCACATCCAGCAAGCCATGCAATTTACAGCCAACCGATTACACCCAGCTAGCCAAGGCACCTTCGGTTTTGATATTAAGAACACCCACATCTGTCTCATAAACAGAGGGTTATTACAAACACTGGTGATATGGCAAGCCCCTAGCCACAGCCGCCGGATGACCATCCTAGAGGGAGAGCGCCCGGCTACCCCTTTTTACCCACCCGAGGAGGGAGACCCCCACCCCCGCGGAGGTATACCTGACCCCTGTTTTGACTTCCGGGTCATTGCCAGGTAGCCTAGGAATTCTTCCTATCAATGAACTAACCATGCATGTCTAACCCCCTTACTCACTTCTCTGTACCCACAATAACCCATCCACCTGTTTTGCATACTCGGATAGTCAAATTAGCACCTCAGCTATGCAATAGAACGAAGACTGAGCAATATAAGAGAGACGCCCCTATCACAGCTGTCCCAGTCCTCCCCGCAAAGTAGATCCAGTCTCCCTTCCATAAATACTTCCAGTATAGCCAAAATAGTACCTTTTACTAAGGCTCAGTTATATCACAAATTGAAGGCTTCCTATAGCCATGTGCCACAACAGTAATCACCATCTTACCTAGTCCCCATATCTATTGAGAGCTCAAATAAGTCCATCAGACTCGAGATCCCTATTGTCTACAGGGTCCAGAACCGAGCCTATAAACCTAGCTTCCGCCCCTAGTCAAATCAGTTGAAAGTTAGACACCAACCAGTGGTCACTACCCTGAAGTTAACCTCTAGCTCTGCCCTTGTGTTGTTCCTGAGTTGAGAGATTCCCGAGCCGGCAGACTCCATGGCAGAAGTTAAATAGAAGAGCTGTCCATGTACAAGTCCCAACGTGCACCTTATAACCTTCACACAAATTAGTGGGTATATAAGTGTGTAGCCAGCACCGATCGTCAAGAGATCCGACTTGAGAACTTCCTACATTTTGGACCACCTGGACGGCCGAGGAACCAGTCGTTAGCCCCCAACATCACCGGAAGCAAGATAACCAGGACCAGACCCACAAATACTATTCAAGATTCATGTTACTAGTACTAAGTGTTATAGTACCAGTTCGACATTCACTTATTAACTTTTCTATGAAGTGGCTATAACCTTGCCCAGTGTAAACTCATATTTAACCATTCCATTTGGGACGTACTAAGCGTATCAGTGTTCATTAATTAACAGGCGACATTGACTCTCGTAATTACCTTATTCAGATATTAAAAACTTAGTGATATCTAACATTCGCCCACTGATTTGTGTTCTACTTATTTCTGCCATAAGAATATAAACCTTAGATCAGTACCCCCATGAGGTTACTAGAGATTCCGTGTTCTAAAATATACGCGTGTCTAATTCTAACTGTGAGCTGCTACTTGGGCACGCGACCAGCCAGTAAGAGATCTAATCAGTGAAATTGAATACATAAATATATTGAGGTCTTCCAGTAAAATAAAACTTGCTAACTAAACCCGTGATCAGAAGAGTATACCTGAACGTTGGAAGTGGGAGACTAGGCTCCATCCAGATCCGCTAATGCTAGCAGTTCCCTTCTATTATTTGTTTTGTACGAGAATTACTATCTTTCCATGCTCTTTATTCACTTACTATAATAAACGTGAACGTGTGTCGTGTTACCGTGTGTTTATTTTGTGTTCTCTATTCCTCATACCTTGTATTGTGCATGCAGCCTTATATACCCAGTCAGATAGAGCCCACATTGACCAAGTTAATCCTGTAGAAAAACAGGGCATAACATTGGTGGCAGCGGTGGGATCTTGATTCGGATAAAAGGTTGCATTACATTGTAAGTTTGGAACAGCCAGAACACGATAACATCATGGCACACCGTTCTCACATTCCCATCCCCCATTATGATGGAGAAACTTATGAGATCGAAACATTCATGGACATAGTGAAACCCGTACTTGACCTAGTTTATACCACGGACGCAGAAAAAATAGCCGTAACATTAACGCACCTGGGAAAAGCCGTTTCCCTGGTTGCCTATCAAGTGCACCCTGCTCTCACCTGGGACGAATTTCGCCCAATAGTGATAGAAGCCATTAAGCCTTCGTTGGGCGTTTTCGTGGCCCACACCCGTATCCAAGACACTAAATTCGAAGGCGATTTAGATGCCACAGTGAATAAGATTGCCCAACACATAAAAGTTTCTTTGCCCACGTTGACCAGAATCCAACAAGAACAGTAAATTCTGGTCAACCTTGTGTCTATATTGCCCTCAGCAGTAAAAGATCATTTCCGTGTGCACGATTTCGTCGGATACCAAAAAGATCTCATCACGATCCGACGTATTTTGGCCGTGCGCACAGAAGCACCCACCCAAATCGCTGCAATCAAGAGGTTTCCCACGCACTCGCAGCAACCCGACCACCAAAACTCCAAGAATGCCTACCCAGCCTCATCCTTCCACAACAGACCCACCTACCCTTCCGGCAAACCCCAACCCAGTAGACCCCGGTTCCAACCTACCCAGCCATGCAGAATCTTCAACCGGAACAGGAACTACAACACCTATCAAAGTAAAAACCCTACCTTAGTAATTATCAACCCCTATGATTTCCCTGCCTGTAATGCTCAGTGTGCTTTCCATCAAATTCGTGACTCTGCCAAACCTCGCCCCTTTACTCCTTGCATTTCTGTACATGAAGAGGAGTTGGGACAAGAGGAAGAGATGGAAGAAAGACACACTGGAGGAGAAATAGCCCCTAACATGACCTCAGAGGATACCGAGGAAACCCTGGAGGAGGTAGATACCGATTCCCAGGATTTTTAAAGTACCCCCCGCCCAAGAAATCTTGGTTTACTCACGCCTGTTCTACTGCTGTCCGCAATAAGGAGGAAGCATTCAAACGGTACCGACGCCTTAAAACTCAAGACTCTCATTCTTCATATGTTTCTGCCCGGAATCAAGTCAAATCTGTTCTTCGACTTGCCAAACACTCTTTCATCAATAATAAATTCACTGAACTATCCAACTTTAGCTCTTCCCAAGCTTTCTGGCATCTAGCCAAAAACCTCTCCAACAATTTCTCTTCCTCGTCTTCTTCCTCCCTTTCCCACTCTGATGGCACAACCATCACTTCTTCCTCTGACAAAGCTAAACTCTTCGCTCAAACTTTTGCTAGAAACTCCACCTTGGATGATTCCGGTGCTATTCCTCCCTCTCCGCCCTCCTCTCTCTTACTTATGCCTAATATCCTAATCTCTTCTAAAGATGTACTTTCTACCCTCTCTGGGCTTAACCCTAATAATGCGTACGGTCCGGACGGTGTTCCTCCTGTTGTTCTCAAAAACTGTGCTTCCGTGCTGACTAGGCAAACTCTTTTGTCTCTGTCTATCCTCTAACGTCTTCCCTTCATGCTGGAAGTTTGCTCACATTCAACCTGTCCCAAAGAAGGGTGACCGCTCTCAACCCTCCAACTATCGTCCAATTGCTCTTATCTCTTGTCTTTCTAAAGTTTTTGAAACTATTCTTGCTTCCAAATTTCTTAAGCATTTCTCTTCTCATAATCTGCTCTCAGATCGCCAGTATGGCTTCCTTAAGGGTCGCTCTACTGGTGATCTTCTTTCACATCTTACTAACTCTTGGTCATCCTCCTTTCGGGACTTCGGTGAGACTTTTTCTATTGCACTAGACATATCGAAAGCCTTCGATAGAGTCTGGCATAAATCTTTAATTTCTAAACTACCCTCCTTCGGTTTCTATCCCTCCATCTGTCCTTTGTCTCTAATTTCCTTTCCGGCCGTTCCATAGCTGCGGTTGTGGACGGCCATTGTTCACTCCATATAAACTCCGGTGTTCCTCAGGGCTCTGTCCTATCCTATTCTCTTTCTAATTTTTATAAATGATCTCCTTAACTGTACCATAATTCCCATCCATTCATACGCAGACGACTCAACCTTACACTACTCCATTAGTTTTTCAGAACGCCCCAGCCAGCAATCCCTCAACGACAAACGTAATGAAGCCATAGAACTCTTAAATTCTGATCTATATTTTCCAATGGGGCAGAGAAAACCTTGTTAACTTTAATGCTTCCAAAAACCCAATTTCTCCATCTATCTACCCGTCAGGATCTCCCAGCGGACTATCCCTTATTCTTCAACAATACAAAAATCAACCCTTCATATTCTTGGTGTCTCTTTTTCTTCTGCTCTCATTTGGAAGGACCATATTACCAGTCTTGCTAAGGCAGCCTCCCAGAAGCTGGGTGTGCTCAACCACCTTAGGGGGTTCTTTTCCCCTGCACAGCTTCTTGCTCTGTACAGGGGCATAGTGCGCCCTTGTATTGAGTATTGTTCACATGTGTGGGGAGGTTCCTCTCACACCGCTCTCCTAGACAAAGTTGAAAGGAAGGCCTTTCATATCATTAACTCCCGTCCACTCACCAACTCTCTGCAATCTCTCTCTCCGCCGCAATGTTGCATCTCTCTCGCTATTCTATCGCTACTATAATAATCAGTGTTCCTCAGAGCTATCCCAGTGCATACCACCTCCTTTACGTAGGGCACTGGGTACCCGTCTGCAACTCAATCCACCCCTACTCTGTGCAACTCTCCAACCCAAGAGTGAACGTTACTCGCAAACTTTCTTCTACTCAACATCTGAGCTCTGGAACTGTCTCCCAGAATCAGTCTTTCCCTCTTCCTATGACTTAAATTGCTTCAAACTCCGTGTGTCCAGGCATTTTGGCTCGAATGTCCCTTGATTTTGGCCCTGTCACTCTTTCAACTATGGGGAGGCACTCGCTATAGGCAGTTATGCCTTTTGCCTCCCTCAATCACATAGAAAAAAAAAAAAAAAGATGGCCTCGGCGGGGGACGCCATAACTGACCGCACTGCCCCCATTTATTACATGGCCAAAATCAAGGACATTCCTGTCCGCTTGTTAATCGACATGGGAGCTGCCAAGTCATGTTTGTTCAAATATTACTATGATCAACACCACCGACTATTTGGCCCTTTGTTAACCACCAAAGCAGAACTAATCTCAGCTGCTGATACTTACTTAAATCTCCTAGGAGACACTTTGCCCCTATCAGTAACTACTCCTGGCCCCCATGCTCGTTGTTATCACACATTCACAGTATTTTCCTCCAACTGTAAACATTACGATGGTTTCCTTGGACTTGACCTCCTTCAAAAACTCCAGGCCCAGGTCGACTGCGGCCAAAGGCTGATATCATTCAAAAAATTCCAACCCAAAGCCTCTGACAAACCCATCACGCAGAAACCCATTCATAAAAAAAAAAAAAACCTTCCCCCTCAACAAACCCTGAGTCAGGGTTACCAAATTGCAGCTAACACTAAGGTGACTCCTAAACCCTCCCCTTGCCCTGAGTCCCCTCAAAATCTCACCCCATTCAGTAAACAAATGCCTCAACCAACGAAAGAAGACAAGTCCAAGCAACTCCCTCTCGGTAATTCCCTCCATTCTCTTCATTCTGTCCCGGATAAATCCTCCCATGTTTTCAGGACAGACTCTGATATATGTAACCATCATTCCATCCAATGTTTATGTACACATGTTTCCAGGGAAAATGCCGATCAATGTACCCAACAAAATTTCCCCCATGCCCCCAGAAATGTTCAGCTACCCCACAACCCCCAACAATTCCCTTGTGACAATTTTCCGTCAATAGCTCCCTTGCCCCCCCACAAAATTCACACCCCTAAAAAAATTCACAACCCCACACTTGACTCAACCTCTCATGACAAACAAACCCACCCGCCCCACATCACTTTTAACCAGACCTTGACTGCCACCAAGAAAGTTCCCCACGTTCGTCTGTAACAACACCACATCAATACACCAGTCCTCCACCAATAACCCATGTTCTACACCTAACTCTTTCCCCACCAACCCTCCGCAGTCCCCCCAACAAATTCCGTTTTCTAACTCGCTCACCTCTCACCACTCTGAACCGCCCGCACGTGCCGTTAATCCCCACCTCACGCGTGCCGACCGAGGGACACAACCATGTTCCCACCATGCCCCCAGAAATGCCCAGCTAGTTCACACCCACCCCGATTCCCCTTGTGACAGTTTTCCGTCAGTAGCTCCCTTCTACCCCTACACAATTCACACCCCTAGAAAACTTCACAACCCCACACTTGACTCGCCCTCTCATGACAAACAAAACCACCAAATCCATATAAACTCCAAACAAACCGTCACTGCCACCGACAACGCTCCCCAAATTCCTTCTAACCACCACATATCCTTACGTCAGTCCTCCAACAATAACCCATCTTCTATATCTCACGCTTCCCCCACCAACCCTCCGCAGTCCCTCCAACAATTCCTGTTTTCTAACCCCCTCACACCACGCCCCACTGATCCTCCCACACACGCCGTTAATCCCCCCCTCACGCGTGACCCCCACCAAAGCGACCTTGCCCCATTATAAGTAGCGAGCACCTGCTCGCCAGTCAATCCCCCACCATCATTAGCCCAGCTGTAGTTCAGGATAAATGCCAAATTCCCCCCCACCATCAAAAATGGGTGAACCTGCGGCCCATACCCCAAACGCACATGATATTTTCCCCAACTACAACGTCCCCCAACCCCCATCGTTGCCTCTTACAACCCGCCATCATTTCCTCTCGCATCAACCACATTCTCGTGGCAAATATCTCAGAAGAATCCCTGACACTACCAAAAGGTCTCATTATAGGAGACCTCGAAACTTTCGATGACCTCCCCATAGATTTTAACGACACCCCTACCAGCCTCCAATTGCCCCCTCTCCCGGAGACATTATCTGACCACCAAAAGAACGGCATGTACGACCTACTGCTGGAATTCAGTGACATGTTTGCCCAACAACCCACCGAAATCGGACAGACTGATGTAGAACAACACATTATTAACACCACAGGCCCCCCCCATACGACAACCATCCCGTAGAAAGAACCCCATACAACGTCAGGAAGAGGAACGCCAAGTCCAGGAAATGTTAGAGGCCGGGATTGCCACCCCGTCCATTAGCCCCTGGTCTTCCCCTGTTGTCTTAGTCAAAAAGAAAGATGGGACAACCCGGTTTTTGCGTTTATTACAGGAGGTTAAATGACGTAACCATTAAAGACGCTACGCCCTTACCCCGAATAGACGATTCCCTTGACTCCCTACACAGATCCAAATGGTTCACTACCCTCGACTTGCAAGGAGGGTATTGGCAAGTGCCTATCAAGGCCGAGGACCAAAAGAAAACAGCATTTTCCACTAGTGGTGGCCATCACTATGAATTTAACGTCCTACCTTTTGGCCTCTGTAACGGACCCGCCACTTTCTCCCGTTTGATGGAAGCGGTATTACATGGCCTAACCTGGGATACCTGCCTAGCCTATCTGGACGATATTATTGTGTACTCACTAACCTGGGAAGAACACCTCAGGTTGAGACAAGTCCTTCAAAGAATCCAAGCCGCCGGGTTGAAATTAAAACCCTCAAAGTGCGAGATTGCCCGGAATAAGGTAGATTTCCTCGGACACGTGATATCTGAACATGGTATTGCGCCAGACCCAAAGAAACTTCAAGCCATACAAAACCCACCCCCACCCACCACTGTTAAAGGAGTACGTTCGTTTCTAGGTTTAGCCACATACTACAGACGTTTCGTCCCCAACTTTGCCACCATAGCCAGACCCCTCCACCAACTCACCCACAAAGACACCCCGGGGGTGTTCACCTGGACACCTGAAAGATACCTCGCGTTTAACACTTTGAAGCAAAAGATAATCCAAGCCCCGATTGTCGCTTTCCCTGACTACCAAAAACCTTTCCGTCTTTATACCGACGTATCTCTGTACGCCATGGGTGCAGTTTTAGCTCAAGTCAGAGACGGAGAGGAACATGTGATAGCGTATGCCAGCTCCACCCTCACCCAAACACAACAGAATTACGCAGCCACCAAGAGAGAGTGCTTAGGGATCATTTGGGCACTCGGCCACTTCCGCTCATTTGTGTTGGGCGCAAAACTCGACATAATTACCGACCATCAATCTTTACAATGGCTGCGTAGGTGCGAAACCAACTCAGCCATTTTTGTACGTTGGAGGGAGACACTAGAGGACTACGACTTTACCATACAATATCGTCCAGGCAAACTCCATACCAATGCAGATGCCCTGTCACATTTGCCAGTACCAAAAGACCCCCCCACCAACCTAGCCGCCTTACAAAACACTGAGTTGGTATCTACCCCCACCCCCCGACATAATGCCCCCTCAGCCCCTTCCCTAATTCAATCTTGGGAAGCAAGAATCAGATCCCCCTGGATACCGTTAAATGTCTTCAGGGGACTGACTCGCTGGGGAGATCAATTTGCCACAGACACTGGTCACATAATCTTGGACCCCACCATTGCCCATGACTACATGATTGCCATCCACGAGGGAAACGGCATACACCTTGGACAAAAGAAGATGTTAAAAATCTTCACAGACCAATACTGGACCCCCAACCCCTCCAAAATTGCACAACGAGTGACAGAATCCTGCAAACCGTGTTTATTGGGAAAGGATAGATCACGCACCCCAGGCCCAGCTGGTACCTTGTCGGCTACCAAACCGTTCCAAGTCCTATCCCTCGACATCATGGGCCCGTTTCCTCCTTACGCTGGCAAGCGCTATATCGTCACATTTGTGGACGTCTATTCAAAAATTTTAATAGCCTGCCCAGCTAAAGGCCACCACAGTCGCCACACTGCTTGCCACAGAAGTATTCCCTATATTCGGTCTGCCCCTTGCTCTTCTATCCGACAATGCCCCCGAGTTTAGTGGACACGTTTGGCAACAGTTCACCCAACAATGTGGCATTAAGATTAAACACTCATCCCCATACTGGCCTCAAGGAAATGCGATATGCGAACGCAGCCATCGCACCATCAACAATCAGTTGCGAACAAAAATTATTGCTTTTAACACCACAGACTGGCCATCACAACTAAAAATGATACAATGGGGCATGAACACCTGTCCCCGAGAAGACGGTATTTCCCCTCATGAACGTGTTTACGGCGTACCCCCCCTGTTACTGCCGTTCCACCACCACGCTCACCTTCCCTCCACCACCTCCACAATTGACCCATTGCAACATCTGCAAAACACCCTCCATACCGCCCAAACCTGTCAGGACACCAAAACTGATAACACCATTGACAAAAACCCTTTCGCCATCCATGACACCATAATGGTAGCCAACCTCCCTATCACCAACAAGTTAGGCCCTCGCCATGTCGGGCCCTACACCATCACACAAGTCCCAAACGCCTATCAAGTCACCATCGACTATCACAGCGTGACTCGCACGTTCCGAACTAGATTCGTCCGAGCGTTTAAACCACTCCAACCACAAGACAATACCCCACCCCACACGGCTGAACCAGAATTAAACACCCCTATTACACCATACACTCCAGCTATAAAAATCCCCACACAAACCCCTAAGGACCTAAGCCCTCCGACACCGAACAGACAGATCATTCCTCAACATACCCCTGAACTAACCTCCACAAACCCCAAGCCCCCACTATCACACCCTCTTCCACCATGACACCTTCGTTCACTTCTGATAATCAAGTACCTCCCCCAATTATCCAAATACGAAAGCCTCCCCCCACAACCCCGACCACAACAGAAACTCTGCCGTCTAGCCCTGACATACCTTCCCCAGGCACCACACTAAGAAAACCACACACCCTACCCAAAACCAAGTACACACCCAAACACAACACACAATCTACCTCAGTAGCCTCACGCTACAACCTACGCCCACGACAAAAACTTTTTAAAACCTCCAGGAAACACACCCTGCTAACCAAATTCCGTAGGGCTGCCAGACCACTAACCTCCTCCTCCTCCTCTTCTTCTTCGTCGACTTCTCCTGCACAAAGGGAAAGAAGACAAATAATCACCCCTAAACACCATAAACCCTCTAACTATAGCCCAGAAGTAACAACCCCCACCCCCGCAAGAAAACACATACCTTCCTCTTCAACCTCATCCCCTCTCAACCCCCACCAAACACCCATAAAACCGCCCACTTCCACCACCAGCAAATCACCAACCTCACCAAACGACACACCCCACACACGTCCCTACCCCCAACCCTCCAACTTAAATCTACACTCCCTACCCACCCCGTCTAGACCCCCCAGCATCCGGCCCTTTCCCCTCCACGATCCCCACCACCCCACCCACACATCGACCAACCTCTTCATCTCACCGAATCCCCCCCCCCACAAAGTCACCCCTGAGAGAACCCCCACATGTCCTTTACCTGTAAAACGTTCCTCCCCTCAATATAAAACATCGTCGAGCGACTCAAGTCCCACGACAAACTTCTACCTTCCCACCAGAACCGCCCGAGGTAGAATAATCAACAGGCCCATCAGATTTAAAGACGGTGAGATAAAAATAACACCCCGTTCCGACACTAAAGACCCAAGCCACACAACACACACACCCCTTCCTTCTCACACACCTCAGTCACACAACTTACCTAAACCTATCTTGCGCATTGCCTCACTAGATTTTGCCAGCCTACAACACCGCCCAAGAACACCAAAAAAAATCCAGACTCATGTTCCCCCTTCATCCCCAGCTCTGTTGTCAGACGTTAATCCCCCGTCGATTAGTAACCCATTCACCACACTAAACAGACCTCCTGTCAATCCCACACACCTCACTCCGACCCCCGCGGGGGAAAGCTACAAACCATTCATACGAAAGGTTAAAGTAAAAACCCCCACTGGACACTTACGTCTACAACGCCCACATCAAGCCCGGGCAACCGCCCGTCACAACACAAAGGACATATTCTTACAGGTATACATTGACCTACAAAAGAAACCTGAGCGTCGCTCTCTTGCTTGGTGGAAACTTCTAAATACCTCAAAATGACCCACCATAACTATGCTTCTTTTTAATTCACCCTTGAGGCTCGGGGACGAGCCTATAATGAAGGAGAGGGAAGTAAAATGCCCCAGAACGAGAAGCCCACCACAGAAGCCACGAACGAACACCACACAGAAACACCCGAAAGAAAGGTCCACAGAACGAAAGGACCAGCTGACCGAGCCAGCCAATTCAGACAGGCCCGCAGGGCTAAGCAGCTCCAGGCCGCACCTACCTACCCCTTCTAAACTGACCATTTTTCCACACCTCACGTACACTAGCCCCTCGTGTCCTACACTTCTAACTACAATGATGATGAACAGGAATATACATTCATATTAAAAACACCCATGCCCTGTCCCCAGGTTGAGCCAATGCCAACAAAGCAGACAGCCATATATCTATGTATGTTCTTACATCCGAGAAGTAGATGTTATATATCTTAGAAGTTAAAACACCCACGCCTGTCCCTAGACCTCGTATATCAATTTCCATGACGAGTATAGATATATGTAACCCGTGCTCAGTCGCCCCCTTGCATTGTTCCTCTAGTAACTAAGTGTCTCTATAATATTAACTGCCACCAGTATTGATACAACATAGCGGCACTGTCCTAATGTCGTATTGTGCCAAGTGCAGATCAACCAGTTTTCATCACCTTATTAGGACAACGACTATAACGTCGTCGTTCATCGATGTATTCAATCCTTAGGTTACGTATTAATATTAACATTCCCTAACATATCTTGTCTTGCCAGACTAAGTTTCTGAAGACCCATCGCCCCATAAATCTATGTATTCAATCCTTAGTTTAAGTAATAATGTTAACATTCCCTAACATATCTTGTCTTGCCAGACTAAGTTTCTGAAGACTCATCGCCCATAACATCTATGTATTCAATTCTTAGGTTAAGTATCTTTATCCGCCATTGTGTTCACCTTTTTCCATTTACTTTTCCACAATTGTCATAAGTCTTCCACTTACCTCCTTCGTATCCACAGTCCACACTACGCCATATTACTTCGTGTCCTACACCTCTTACCCGCCCGATTCTACCTACACGATGATGAACAAGAATATACATTCATATTAAAAACACCCATGCCCTGTCCCTAAGTTGAGCCAACGCCAACAAATCCGACAGCCATATATCTATGTATGTTCTTGCATCCGAGAAGTAGATGTTAAAAAGAAACCACATGTCCAAACTCATAAGAAATTAAGATACCACGGGTACACCAAGATATAGAACCATTGCCCCCATAAGACTTAGACAAGCCATGACTACAGATGTTAGCCATCATGCTGTAACGTAATTCTTACCCCAACCAGAGAGTGTATAGATAACCTTTGTTACCAGTATCTATCATAGAACCTCGAAACAATAACGCAGTACCCCTACGAACTGCCGCTTTCCTTTGGTCTATATTTCATAGAAAACGCAGTTCCCAGGGACACCTAGACGTACAAGAAATCATGTCACATAATAGGTCCATAACCCCTCGTATTGACGAGTAATAATACACCATGTTTTTCCCTACTTTATCCACAGTCAAGCACACACCTACAGTTAACCTCCTTCTCCCCCACCGCCCCACAGTCCACATGATTCTATCTTTTCCAGACTCATATACCACCCCGTATTTGCATCCCCCGGTAGCATTTGGCTAACGTACTTTCACTGTCCTTTCAAACTCCAATATCAATTGTAGCCTAATGCCACCCCCACGCCCAGAGACCTTAGGGTCAAATTTCCCTGTAGCCCCCTGAGCTTCCCCCCCTCTCATTAAGATACCCGTGCTTCTCGACTCTTGTCCGACCTAGCCTCTCTCTCATACCTCTTGAAGATCCTTTTTTTTTCCGTTGCTAACGCTCTCCAACCTTTTATATATATACTCCTATCCAGCCTACCTTCACTTAGTAGGCCAGAACAACATTAGAACTTTACTAACCCCTTGCATGCCATCTATTCTCTTACAACCCATTCACAACCCTGTACCCCATGGTCGTCGGTGCGAGACACGCCGCCTCGCCAGTAATTAATTTCTATTGCCATACTTCCAGATAAATGTGGCAGAGTTAGCAACCAGTCTCCACCACATCCAGCAAGCCATGCAATTAACAGCCAACCGATTACACCCAGCTAGCCAAGGCACCTTCGGTTTTGATATTAAGAACACCCACATCTGTCTCATAAACAGAGGGTTATTACAAACACTGGTGATATGGCAAGCCCCTAGCCACAGCCGCCGGACGACCATCCCAGAGGGAGAGCGCCCGGCTACCCCTTTTTACCCACCCGAGGAGGGAGACCCCCACCCCCGCGGAGGTATACCGGACCCCTGTTTTGACTTCCGGGTCATTGCCAGGTAGCCTAGGAATTCTTCCTAAGAATTCTTCCTATCAATGAACTAACCATGCATGTCTAACCCCCTTACTCACTTCTCTGTACCCACAATAACCCATCCACCTGTTTTGCATACTCGGATAGTCAAATTAGCACCTCAGCTATGCAATAG
>CM064483.1:22437536-22562903 GCA_032716605.1 Paralithodes platypus | reverse complement strand
ATAGAGAGAGCGGAGAGAGACGAGAGGCGAGAGAGAGCGAGAGAGAGAGAGAGAGAGAGAGAGAGAGAGAGAGAGAGAGAGAGAGAGAGAGAGAGAGAGAGAGAGAGAGAGAGAGAGAGAGAATGTGTTTGTTTTCCTATTTAGTAATGAATAGCTTATAAACTAGTGTTTGGTGTTTGGGCGAAATTAATAAAATATATATAAAATATAGTATTATAAAAAAAAGTTAAATAGATTCTAATTTCAATTTAGAAGTCTCTATAATTGAGGTTTGAAATTTAAATTTAAGCTTGACGAGTTGTCTCGAAAATTTAGTGTTCAGTTTGTCGAAGCTTGGTAACTTGTTGGGTATCCATGTCTATAGCATTGGCAATAGTTGATTGGTCATGGTATAAAATGAGAAACTATCTGCTCTCTCTCTCTCTCTCTCTCTCTCTCTCTCCCCTATATTGAAGTTAAACTGCAACATTACTTTATATCGATATGAAAAGTGCAACTGGATATAAACACGCTGTAGCTTAAATTGATATAATAACAAGCGTTTATAAAGAGTGAACACAAACAATATATGCTTCTATCCATCGATATATCCATTAGTTATAACCTTCTCTCCTAGGAGGAGGGTAGGAAACCAGCAAGAGTGGATCCGAGTAATAGTTGGGGAGGAGATAGAGAGGATAGCGGGATTCCCAGGCCCAAGAATTACCAGGAAGAGAGAGAAAAAACAAAATAAATAAAACAGGGCATTAGCAAGTTTAGTAATACTGCTTTAACTTCACGATAAAACCAAAACAGGTGCATGAAGAGCTTGAGGTGGTTTAAGGGAGCCCACCTCGCTTTTTTCTCTTTCTATCCCTCTCTCTTTGGTTTGTATCCATTCGGCCCCATTCAGCCTACTGTTTTAAAACGTTTACCCCCATCCAGGTGTTAATATTTTCCTGGCGAGCGGTAGCGAGCCAGCATATATATATTTTAGTTTTGACAGCAAGCTAAATTTGTACATTTTTCGATAGAAAAATGTATCCGGCGAAGCCGGGTTTCTCCATACAATGCTGGCTCGCTTTCGCTCGCCAGGAAGAAATCGACACCTGGATGGGGATAAACGTCTTAAAACAGTTCGCTGAATGGGGCCGAATGGATACAAGCCAGGGAAAGAGAGAAAAGGAGAGAGAGATAAAACAAAGCCGGTGACCCCCCTTAAGGCTCATATCAGAATTTTTATGGAGGGGGTATTGTACTGTTGTATCACGTTCCACAATTTGGCTGTTTATCTTTGGTGTGTGTTCCATCGAGAGAGAGAGAGAGAGAGAGAGAGAGAGAGAGAGAGAGAGAGAGAGAGAGAGAGAGAGAGAGAGAGAGAGAGAGAGAGAGAGAGAGAGAGAGAGAGAGAGAGAGAGAGAGTGAGAGAGAGAGAGAGAGAGAGAGAGAGAGAGAGAGAGAGAGAGAGAGAGAGAGAGAGAGAGAGAGAGAGAGAGGACAGAACAAAGAAAAGAGAATGATCAAAGTCAGGAGGTAAACTAGACTGTAATAGGTGTAATAATAAATAATAATAAACGGTTTATTAAAGAATGGCAGCCTCATGAGCTGAAAATACACATTTTACAATTTAGTGGATGAACATGAGATGTACAGATATGAGGATGGTAAGCTCAGTTTACAAACAAAATAAATAAATACAATAATGATGCATGTGCAGAATACAAATTATCATAAAATAACCATGAGAGTAAGTGATATACAGTACATATACACATTTATTTACTTACTCATATACAGAACAAACGTATATACACGTACGTGCGCACATACATATACATACATATATAGGAACATAAGAACATGCAGTAAGTGTGCACATGTCCGTATACACAAACGCTCACGTATGCACACAAACATACATACATACAGAAACTGTTTTGGTATGGTCAGGGTAAAGAGTTGAAGGGTAAAGAGGGTGCAGCAATTCAAGTCCGTATATGGTCCGTATGGTCAGGTACAGCCTACTACAATGGGAGGTTAATCCTCGGTAGTGTAGGTGTGTGTGTGTGTGTGTGTGTGTGTGTGTGTGTGTGTGTGTGTGTGTGTGTGTGTGTGACAGAAGGCGAAATATGGAAGAGCTGGGCGTTCTATTGTTAAGGGTGGAAATACATGGATGAAGATACGCGAACACTTAATAATAGATAATGCTTATGCATAGATTTATAATCAGAAGTTGCGCTAGTGAGCAATATGTTCTCGCTCATATGTACGTATATTTACATACATATGTGCATATAAATACACGTACAGTACATATATATATTATATACCTTATATTCTCAACCGGGCTCGAACCATTGACAGCACATACACACAGACATACATATACATAAATAAATGCACATTACATGCATATATGCTCTTCTCTTATCCTACCTGATACTCTCAGCCGGGCTCGAACCACAAACAGTATACACTATAGACACATATATATACATAAATAACGCATACATACATACACATATACGCACACATACATACACATATACTGCACATACATAGATACATATATACACATATACATAAACAAACTCAAGCAAATACATACATAATTATATTCTAATACACACACGCACACACACTTATGCATATATTATTAAAGGTGGGCGTGTATATATGGTGTGACAGGCCGTTATTACACATTATTAATAATATTAACAATGGTTGGGATAGGACTATTTTGATATCTGTCAGTTCTTGCTCTTATTGGTTGGAGTGTGTTGAAATGACGAGCTGCACGTGTTGGTCTAGGGGCATCTGGTGGAAGTAAGTTTCTGTGTCGTGGGTGAACAAGCAGCTTAGATGCAAGCTGTTTGAGTGTGTTGTAGTGGTGGGTTGAAAGTGCAGGTATGCTAAGGGTGGTGAGAGCTTCCTCGTACCCTGGATATGTGCCACCCAGGATGATCCTGCATGCCCTCCTCTGAACTCTCTCCAGTTGACGTTGTTGTGTTAGGGTTAGAGAGGAGGACCAGGCGGGAGAGGTGTAGGTGAGCTTAGGGAGTATGAAGGTGTTATATATACTCTTCAGCTCATTCTCCGGTGCCCCCAGGGATCTCAACCGCCTTAGCATAAACAACTTGTAAGTGGCGGTCCTGACTGTGGTAGTTACATGTTTCTTCCAGTTCAGTTTGTTGTCCACAGTGATTCCGAGGAGTTTGGTGGACTTAACAAGCTGAAGGGGATGAGGACCAATTGTGACAGTGGGTGGAGGAAGGTCGGTAACGGAAGTGTTGATGTGCATGACCACTGTCTTGTCATGATTGATAGTCACATGATTGTCTGTGGTCCAGGCTTGAAGACGGTCGAGGATGTCTTGTAGGGGGTCATAGTTAGGGGAGGTGTTATCGACAGTAATGCCGACTGTCGAGTCGTCCACGTACTTCCAGTGGAATGGGGTGTCCTTTAGGGCATCATTAATCAAGATGAGGAACAATAGAGGCCCCATCTTTGTGCCCTGTGGGACTCCACATGTGATGTCTAGGAAGGTGGAGATGAAGCCTTGGTATCGCACTGCTTGTCGTCTGTCACTAAGGAAGTCGGTCAACCACGCAACCAGGGTAGGATGTAGCCCCAACTTTATGGCCTTGTTGATGATGATGGTGTGGTCAACAAGGTCAAATGCTTTCCTGAAGTCAATAAAGGCAAGGGCGAGGGTGTGTGTGTGTGTGTGTGTGTGTGTGTGTGTGTGTGTGTGTGTGTGTGTGTGTGTACGATGAACTTCACTGTATACAGTATACATAATGAAGAGGGTACTGACCTCTTAGATTAACTAGCCTGGAGGTCACACTATAGGGTACATTTGGGGGCTGTGGTGGGTAAGATATGGTCATGATAATATTAAACCCTTGGGGATTATGACGCCTTTTGGAAGTTTATGCTGGCTATCATTAGACGATTATATTTAGATTAGGAAGGGTATATGGAAGTCAGCGGGATTATTGAGAGAGTCTTTAGGAACCCTTTCAAGTTCTCACAGATCCTTAATTCATAAGATGTATACTGTATAATCGTCTAATGCTAGCTAGATTATATTGTCAAAAACATGTCATGATCCCCAAGGAATTAAGACTAATAATATGATGGTGATGATAATTATATTTTTTGGGACAAGAACAAATAAACGAGGCTGCTGATGATTGTGATTATGCTAATCATGATGGTACATGTGACCTATGCAAATCGAGAAGGTGCACTGTCTTCTTTACACCTATTTTCTGGTTCTCCAATATATACAGGTTCCTTATCCAAGAAAAGTATGCATATACTGTATGGTGCAATGATATTACTTAATATGGTAGATATCACAAACTATTTCCGAATCAAAGCTAAATCTTTCGCACTGGTGGCATTGTTATAAACTGTTATACACGGGCATCTCGCACCTGCCGGGTTAAAGAGCATAGCTCACAATGCAAGCTATCTGCATTATCATAAAGGTTAGTGTGAAATATACCTCCTATGTGCAATAATAGCAGTTTGAGTTTCTTATCAATGTAAATATAAATAATTTCGTGTTTTGGATAATGGTGGTGAGTATAGCGGCTCCGAGCTGCTGTGACATATTGAGAGGGATTGGGGTACCCATAGAATAACACAATTGGGCAAAGGGCTTTAGGAGTCAGGTCACTGGCCCATTTTTATTCTCAGTATCTGTTAAACACTCCATGCTGTGAAAGCAGTTACAAATATGGACAACTATTTGAAGAGAAGTATGATTAATTGTATGAGCAGCATAAGCTTATTAATGAAGCTTAGAAATAATGGCAAGCTATTAAATAACTCGCTGTTAAAGCAAAAATTAAGATGGAATCCTTTGTTACTCTGGCGGTAGACTATTTTACTTACCATATGGATTGAGTTGCCAATAAGTATGTATTTATTATCAATAAAACCAAAATATGAATAATTATAATGATAGACACCTAAGGATAGACGAATTTCACGCTCAAGTGACATTAATATCAAATACGGCCTTCACAATATATCATCATGTAAACAATATAACAGGAGAAGTAAATTAAGGACAATATATAAACAGATTCGATTCCCGCGGTCTAGTTTCTCTTATCACTACCACAAGGAAGAGGCAACAAGGTTTGCCATCAAGTTCCTAAATCTTAAATATCCTACATGGCTTTGTTTACTCTTTAATATAAAAATGTATGGCAAACCAAGACAACCGTGCAGTGCCAACCATAATAACATGTTTTAGACAGTGATACATATGGGAGAGGATATTTTATGAGCTACGCTCTTTAACCTCTTATACAAGCATTAGTGTAACAAACAACATTTATAAATTCACCATCATAAAGAATATACCTGTAACAGTGCTAGATCACCTCATGAACGTGCCCCAGGTTCATGTTTTGGGCAACTGTACACTCGACCAAAAAACAATCTTTACACTGGTGAGCTGTAAATAATCTAGTGTGAACGGAATTAATCGGGTGAAACATACGTCAGTGAGGTATTATCATAAGATTTCGACCCACTTCCAGAATGTTTAGAGCGTTAGTGTAAAGATTGTTTTTTGGTCGAGTGTACATGCTTGTGTGGAATGTATATGTTTAAGTGAAAGTGCGTACGTGTGTGTTTATCATGTACAGTATATGTACGAGCGTTCATCTGTGTGTGTGCGTGTGTGTGGGTGTGTGTGGGTGTGTGTGTGTTTATCATGTGTATGTACGAGCGTTCATCTGTGTGTGTGTGTGTGTGTGTGAGAGAGAGAGCGAGTATGAGTAATGAGTGTGTACGTGTGTGTGGCCTCTGTTATCTGAGCTGTGGTGATTAGGTGTTAGATCTGTCAGTACCTGTCTCACCTCCCCGCTTCCCCCCACCCCCCTCTCTCTGTCTCTCTGTCTCTCTCTCTCTCCCTCTCCTAGCCTACTACATTATATATAATTATTCGTGCCCTCCATCTGTATATATCATTGTCTATTCTTCTTTTCTCTTCAGTTAACCTTTCAAACTATGCAGTATATCTCTTCTATATTTACTTTATCCTTCTCGCTTCCCTCTCCTCTCACCCCCTCTCCTCTCTTCTGCTTTCCCATATCCACTCCTGTATCTGCCATTGCCATTTCTCTTCACTATTCTCTCATTATCTTGCCAACTGTTCATATGTCATCCTACTATTTTGTTTTGTAATTATTAATTTCTTTCCTTCCATTCTTTCCTATACCTACTGTAATTGTACCAGTTTCACTTGTCCCTATCATACGTCGCAGGTGGGATAGCTTTGGTAATATAGACTAATATACAAACAAATGCGCCTCTCCTTTTCCTCTCCCTTATAGTATCTTCTTCTCTTCTTTTCTCCTCCCCTCTCTTATTCTCCCTCCCCACCTTTCCTCTAACCTCTACTCAATCTCCTCCTTTCCCTTCCTCTCACCGCTCTTTCTTCCCTCCCCTCTCTTCCTCTCCCCACTCTTCCCTTCACCCCCTGTACATAGCCCTTACCCCACGTACCCTATAGGAGGAAGGCCTTGATAATAATATATACCCACTGATAAACACCAAACCACCACCACCACCACTGACTGCAGGGGTGACGAAACCAAACAGTGTGTGTGTATAAATAGTGTCGGTGGGGTTATCCTTATCCTAATACCCCACCCCTCTCTCTCTCTCCATATATGTACTTATTCCTCACGTTTTATATCCCTCCCTCTCTTCTCTCTCTCTCACCCACCCACCCACCCACTCTCTTACCTTCGCTTCATCTACGCATCTCTCTCTCGCTCGCTCGCTCGCTCTCGCTCTCTCTCTCTCTCTCCGCTTTGCTAAACTTAATTGCAACCTTTATTAGTTTGGGTACTACCTTTTCCAGAAATAAGTTCGGATTACTTCACTGGGGTCGTCAGGTCCAAGATATATAGACTATATATTAGTCTATATATCTTGGTCAGGTATGTGTGCTCATTTTACCTGCGCGCGCGTGCGCGTGTAAAATGATGACTTATCTCCTTTTTTCCGGTAATTTTTCAAAACACACACACACACACACACACACACACACTGTTATCAGCCACCCCCGCTTCTGTTATCTCCCGGGCTTATCCTTAATGTGTTATTCCCCAATTATCTGATTACCGGTTTATCCCTCTCATTTGTATACGTACAGAGGTCAAGGAGAGAGGTGGCTCAACTATAAACCCAGAGTAACAGAGAGTTACAAGGAATGGGTAGTATCTCAAAGGCTTTGCGGTCCATTCCAGGGAGATACTCAAAGTGGAAAGAGAGATTGTGTAGTGCATTATATTCATTACAGACTATGCAAATAACTATCTACACTCTTTTGAACAACTGTTTATAACTACTGAGAGAAGTTTGTTTCAGATTGAACAGATCTATGTGAAAAAAAGTTTCCACTAGTCCTGAGAGAGAGAGAGAGAGAGAGAGAGAGAGAGAGAGAGAGAGAGAGAGAGAGAGAGCAAGAGAGAGAGAGAGAGAGAGAGAGAGAGAGAGAGAGAGAGCAAGATAGAGCGAGAGAGAGAGAGAGGTGTAAGTGTAGTACTGTACCAATTTAAAATTTATCAATCTATTTTTGTTATTGCCAGATCTCTTACTCCCCTTTAAGAGGGTGGTCATACACAAACATAGAACACAATGAATATTTTATTTTAAATATTTGGTATGTGTCCAAACTAACTAACACAAATAAATAAATAAAAAATAACTTACACACAGAATAATTATTTTCTTCAACATTCAATGATATCCCGAAACTTCCCTTTCTGCAATTCACTTCTTCAAAGTAACATCGCACCAACCTGCAATCCCTAACCCAATAAATCAGTTCCCTCCTCTATTACTTTATGCAAGCAAAATCTCTGATTGAACGTTATGTATATAATTTGTATTATGATTAGCTCCTTAGGCTTTATTTTTTGGTCGAATTGTTTATTTATGTATATATTTTTTAGTTTCCTCGCTAGACCTCCATCAAGCTAAAAAAATACACACCTATTTATTTCTTCGAGATAAATTTGTGCATTTTCCTCCTAAAATTACAAGCTAGCAACCGCTCGCCAGGAAAATAATTGTCACCTAATTGGTACGAAAGGGCTTAATATTGATAAAGATATGGGGCTAAAGATCTTAAAATCGCCAAACTTACGTATTAAAATATCAAAACTAATGGAGCTAAACATGAGGGAGAAGGGGGTCCAAGAATAACAGATACCTCCCCCTTAATATATGACGTATAGTTAAGAAATACAGTATAGTAACCAGACAGAACAAGTCAGGTGGGGGGGGGGGGGGGGGGGGCTAGCAGAGGAGAGACTTATGTCATGTTGAGGTAGGTAGGGGGTAGGAGGGGGGAGAGGGGAGTATAAGGGAAGGGGAAGGGGAGAAAGGAGTGGAGGGAAGGGGAAGGAGGTGGTAGGGGAAGATGATGGGAAGGGAGGGAAGCGTGGGAAGGGAGGGAAGCGAGGGAAGGAGGGGATAGGGAAGATGATGGGAATGGAGGGGAGGGAAGGAGTAGGTAGTGAAGTGAAGGAAGGAGGGAAGGGAAGGATGGGGTAGGGAAGATGAGGGGGGGGGGGAGTAGAGGGAGGGGAAGGAGGGAAGGGACGGGGGTAGGGAAGATGGGTGGGGAGAGGGGTAGGGAGGGAATGAGGGGGGGAAGGGAATGGGAAGGATGGGTAGGGAAGATGATGGGGGAGGGAGGGGAGGGAAGAAGGGGGGTATGGAACGATGATGGGGGAGGGAACGGGGGGTAGGGAAGATGATGGAGGGAGGGAGGGGAGGGGAGAGGGTTACAGGGGGAAGAGCTGGGAGTGGGGGAGGGGAGGGAGAGAGAAGGCAGGGGTGCTGTATGACTTCATAGCATGTACGTTTTTCACTGAAATGTTATCTGTTCTAGGAAATGCAACACACACACACACACACACACACACACACACACATTCATCATCACATGCAAATACTCAACCGGGATTAAGGGGAGGGGGGGGGGGAGGTGTTTCTGGACCCCCTTCTCCCTTATGTTTAGATCCATTAGTGTTGAGATTTTAAGACATTCACTCAATTAATGTGAAGATTTTAGGACTTTTCGTGTTATTTAGGTGTTGATTATTTCGTGGTGAGTGATTGCGAGCTTGCAACTTAAGAAGGACCGGCCTTTGGCTGGCTGATTTTTCTACCAAAAAATGCACAATTCCATCTCGAAAGGGGGTCCTAGGGGTATTTCTTAAAGCTTTCTGGAGGTCTTGGGAGGAAACACAATGAACAAATGCATAAATACTGTAATAATAAATATAATATATAGATTAATAAATAAATTACATTAATATATATCACTGCCACCAAGATCCCATGAGTTGAGTGTCGTGAATCCTGTTCCAGCAACAGCAAGCATATTTCACGTATTTTTAAGGGAGCCCACCTCGCTTCTTTTCTCTTTCTCTCCACCTCTCTTTGGCTTGTATCCATTCGGTCCCATTCAGCCTACTGTTTTAAGACGTTTTACCCCCATCCAGGTGACACAAAATTTCTGGCGAGCGGTAGCGAGCCAGCATATATACAGTATATATTTGTTTTGACAGCAAGCTAAACTTTTACATTTTTTCGATAGAAAAATGTCTTAGACCTCCCCTGTTTGACTCCATTAGTTTGGAGAATTTAAACCGTTGCACCCCATTGGTTTGGCGATAGTATGACGCTTCACCCGATTCATGTTTCGATTAGTTCTGGGCGAGCGATAGCGAACCGTTGTGTTACTTGTACAGGAACGTTACAAGCCACTATCTTCCTGGAACTCGATCTGGGAGTTAGGAGAACTGGAAATACGTATCTGATAGGGAGCTTTTTGTCGTACTATGCTAAATGCCAAGTAACGTAGAGTGGCCATGGTTCTTGGAAATTCGACCATTAAATAATTTTAACCAGTACACTATATCAACTAGTACACGATTTCAACCAGTACACGATTTCAACCAGTACACCGTGTCAACCAGTACACCGTGTCAACCAGTATACCATGTCAACCAGTACACCATGTCAACCAGTACACCATGTCAACCAGTACACCATGTCAACCAGTACACCATGTCAACCAGTATACCATGTCAACCAGTACACCATGTCAACCAGTACACCATGTCAACCAGTACACCATGTCAACCAGTACACCATGTCAACCAGTATACCATGTCAACCAATACACCATTTCAACCAGTACACGATTTCAACATCATCAGTCCTTATACTTATATGCATAACTTTGACTGATCTAATAAATAACCTAAAATATTATATATCCTGAATAAGATGTATTATAACTTTTACTGACTTAGTTAATACTAAACAAACATTATCTATTAGTGTGGAGATTTGATGACGCTTCGCCCCATACTGGTGTCGATTTTGTCTGGGCGAGCGATAGCTGGGTGGATGGGTAGGTGGGTTGTTTGTGTGTGTGGGGGGTGGGGGGGGGGGATTTTGTAGATTGAAGGAAGTCTGGGGAAGACGTATTTGTTAGCCTAGCGGACAAACTAAAATACATTGCTCGAAAATGGCAAAAACAAACAAAATGCTCAGTGATCATAAACCAAATACCATAATAACCCCCAAGCCGAGGGATCAGATAGTGCCAAGTGTCGCAGATCACTTGGGTATCGTTGATGTAATAAGTGTTATCGCTGATTCTGAGTACGATCATGTCCCTCGCCAGTTATTTGCCTACCGTACCTTAGATAAGCGGAAATTTGACGATAAGCAGCATAATTATTTCATAGGATTTTTGCGATAAACTTGTTATTTCGTCATATGAGCATACATACTCCATTCAAGTCATCGACACCTAAATGGCACGAAAGGTTTTAAAAAACCCAAACTAATGGGCTGAATGTTCTAATATCTCAAAACTAATGGGTCAAATGTCTTCAAATCGCCAAACTAATGGGGCGAATGTCTTACAATCTCAAACTAATAGGGCTAAACATACAAAGGAATACAAAAGAGAACAAACTGCAACAGACCTAATGGTCCTACGGGGCAGTTTGGATATCTAAACTACTAATCTATTGACTACGAGGTTGAGAAAAGGATAGCAAAGATGAGGAAGAAGGGGTCCAGAAAAAAAAATAAGAGCTCAGATGTTTATAAGTGACTAAGAAACGGAGAGAGTAAAGGTGAAGTCATCAGGTTTGTACAAGACACTTTATATGAGGAGAGGCATGCTTAAGGGAGCTTTCAAGGAGTAGGAAGCTTATAGCATATTCTCTCTCTCTCTCTCTCACACACACATACATTCATAATCTAACATATACTTCATTACACAACATACATTCTTCCAATCATTACAAACACAATAAACACATCTATAATTCCGTATATACTGTACTGTACATCAATGCACAAAATACATTCTTCCCATTATTACACACACAAACAGTAAATACATCCATAATGCCACATATACATCAATATACAACATACATTCTTCCAATCATCACACACATACACACACACACACAAGCTTACGCCTGTACACAGAATCTTCTTGAGATCCGTGTGTTAATAAGGTGGTGCAACAGTTCTTAAGGTCGACAATTCAGGGTTAAGTACACGGAAGATCGACCTTAATAGACGATAAGGGTAAACATTGGTCAGCTGATGTGGGCTTAATCGGGTGAGAGAGAGAGAGAGAGAGAGAGAGAGAGAGAGAGAGAGAGATGTAAAGAGAGGTACAAAACGACGAAAACAAAGAACACGATAAACAAAGAAATATAGAAAGCAAGAAATTATAAAGAGTCGTAAAGCAAAATAGAAGGAAATAATATACGCAAGGCAATACAAGAAGAGAAAGAGGTGAATGTAGATGAGAACAAGAGAACAAAGTAAAGATGCAAGAATGTATACCATTTCGAAACAGAGGAAAGGGTGGGAGGGGAGGGGGGTTAGGGAAAGGGATGAATATGATGGGAGGGGTAGGAGAGGGAAGAAGGAGGGGAGAGAAGGGAGGGGATGAGAGGAGAGAAATATAAGGGATGGGGGAAGAGGATGAAAGCAAAGGAGGAGGAAAAAGATGGGTGGAGGAGAAGGAGGTATGGAGGGGAGAGGAGAAGGGAAGGAGGGGATGAAGAGAGGGAAAGGGGAAGGGGAGTGGAGCGGGGAGGGGAAGGGGTGTGGAGTGGGGAGGGGAAGGGGTGTGGAGCAGGGAGGGGAAGGGTGTGGGGAGGGGAATGGAAGAGGGGGGAGAGGGAGGGTAGGAGAGGCTGTGGTCATATCAGGACAAGCCAAGATGTGAAGGAATGTAAATGTGTGTGAGAGAGAGAGAGAGAGAGAGAGAGAGAGAGAGAGAGAGAGAGAGAGAGAGAGAGAGAGAGAGAGAGAGAAAGAGAGAGAGAGAGAGAGTGTTAATAAGCATGTGTGTGTGTGTTTGGGTGTGTGTGTGTGTGTGTGTTTGTGTGTGTTTGTGTGTGTTTGTGTGTGTGTGTGTGTGTGTGTGTGTGTGTGTGAGAAGTGGTGAGGATCATTCGGGCGTGTGTGTCCAAGTGCATACATGTGTACGTGTGTGAGTCATGTGCATGTGTGGTCATGCATGGGTGCGTCAGTAGTGACAAGTGTACCGACACACACACACACACCCACACGCACGCACGCACACACCCACACACACACACACACGCACGCACACACCCACACACACACAATTACATATACGATAGCACATACAACAAATTCTTATATTGGGGTAGGTATAAGATGGACCATATGATGAACATTAGGATAACAAATGGGGACAATATGGAAGGAAACATTGATAAGGTCATGAGAGAGAGAGAGAGAGAGAGCGCTGTATTTCTCCTGCTGCCAGTCATTTATAGCTAGTTTCTAGAATATTCAAGATGCTAATTTATACACCAACGAGTCTAGAAACAAGCTTTTAACTAATAAGTAACACAAGAAAGAAGAGAACACATATAGTAAATAATTAATAAACTATATTATCTAAACCAAACCTATTAAACAAATGAAAGGAAACAAACGTTGGGAAGAACAGATACAAAACCAAAATACAGGATGTCCAAGATTCTGAACACAAAGCCCCGAGAGAGATACGTATTAAGCCTTTGTCACACGAGCGGGTTTTCCAGTAATTTTCGATGAGCAATTTTTTTCTCGTGATGTGTTGATGTTTTTGGACACTGGAATCAGAAACTAGACTGAAGGTAGATCATGCTAGGTGGCTGATTTATGATATAACTTGAATTTTGAAGCTGCCAGACTACAATTGCCCGTACATATTGACGGAAAAAGAGCTCGTGTGACACCGCCTTACATTAGGCAAGCGATTTGAAAATATGCGGTTAGACAGATGACGCAAGAGAAAGAGGAAAGAGAGATCACATTGGATATAGTGATGATTACAAAGGATTAACAAGGAAAACATACAGCAACAGATATACTGAAACGTACACATTTGTCTAAAAAATATATAACTAAAATAAATACACTACGTCGCTTGGTGAACGGTATGTAGAGGATAAATGATTAGTGTATTTCTCAGTTACAAAGGCTGTCAGTTGGGGATTTGAGGCGAGATATTTATCTAGGCAGTTTGTTCCGCTAGTTAACCACTCTGTTGGTGGCAGTTTGGTGGTGATGTGGGTGGTGGTGGCGGTTTAGTGGTGATGAGGGTGGTGGTGGCGGTTTAGTGGTGATGGGGGTGGTGGTGGCAGTTTAGTGGTGATGGGGGTGGTGGTGGCGGTTTAGTGGTGATGAGGGTGGTGGTGGCGGTTTAGTGGTGATGGGGGTGGTAGTGGCGGTTTAGTGGTGATGAGGGTGGTGGTGGCGGTTTAGTGGTGATGGGGGTGGTGGTGGCAGTTTAGTGGTGATGGGGTGGTGGTGGCGGTTTAGTGGTGATGAGGGTGGTGGTGGCGGTTTAGTGGTGATGGGGGTGGTGGTGGCAGTTTAGTGGTGATGGGGTGGTGGTGGCGGTTTAGTGGTGATGGAGGTGGTAGTGGCGGTTTAGTGGTGATGGGGGTGGTGGTGGCGGTTTAGTGGTGATGAGGGTGGTGGTGGCGGTTTAGTGGTGATGGTGGTGGTGGTGGCAGTTTAGTGGTGATGGGGGTGGTAGTGGCGGTTTAGTGGTGATGGGGGTGATGGTGGCGGTTTAGTGGTGATGAGGGTGGTGGTGGCGGTTTAGTGGTGATGGGGTTGACAGTGGCGGTTTGGTGGTGATGAGGGTGGTGGTGGCGGTTTAGTGGTAATATGGGTGGGGGTGGTGTTGATTCGGTTGACAATACTGATATGCCGAGATAAGTATAGCAATGATGTTAATATACATTATGATGATATTGATGTTAAACACGATTATAATGATCGAAAAAGACTACAAGAATATAGATGAGACAAATGAAAATATATATATTGACAAAAACATGAAAACATGAAGATGCTAAAAATAACGTTTAAATGTGTAAATTAAAATTAGAAATGGACGTGGCGAGCAGAAATAATATTGAGCTATATATGACCGCGACATGAAGGATGTACCAGGTCATTTTTGATCACATATAGAAGAGTAAAGGATAAAACAAGTAAGTTTTTCAATATAATAATGATAGGAACATTTCAATGCAATAAGGAGAAAATACAAATCATAAACCATCAAATCATAAACGATAACTAAAAAACTTAACTGAATATGAAACTTTAATCAATATAATTAAAGGAATTAACTAACGTATACAAATAATAAACACGTATAAATTAATGGGAAGTGGAAAGTAGAAAAATGATAGGCTACAGGAGAAAACACCAATGGAAGCGATTGGAAGGAAACACAAACAATAAGCAAAACGAAGGTGGAAGTAGTATAGCAAAAAATAAAGGTAAAAATAATTGCAGAATAAAGAATCATCTGGAAGCGAGAGATACGTTATACATGTAAAAAGCGAATGGTTAAGCAATATCCATGTGTGTGTGTGTGTGAGAGCGAGAGTTACACAGAGTTACACACACACACAGACCCCGCGGTCCCTACCAGGTGGTCCGGCCCTAATACTATGGACAGAGACAGTTTACAGTAGAAGAAAAGGACAGCAGAGCAGAAGATATATATATATATATATATATATATATATATATATATATATATATGAGAGAGAGAGAGAGAGAGAGAGAGAGAGAGAGAGAGAGAGAGAGAGAGAGATGTGCAGGCTGACAGAGAAGGGAATGATAAAACAGGAAAACAATTACGAACTAAAGGAGATAAGAACAAAATGGACTAGGACAAAGCCGATGAAGGAAGAAAAGGAGATAAAACGCATAAGAAGAAAGGAGGTTAAATGATAGAATACAAGAGGTTAATATAAAAAGAAAGACGAGGAAGATAAAGAAACAATAGTTCAAAAGTTAAAAGAAAAAAAAGGCGTAGAAGAGAAAAATAAGCCAACCCAGTTAATAAAAGCAAATAAGTTAACACATTAAATTATTATGTTCCCTCCACCAACCAACTTTACTCCTAAACTTAATTAATGAAATCAACAAACATAAGAAAACCAGGTAGGCCCTATATAGAGTAAAATAGAAAAGTAAAAGGAGTAAAAAGAGAAAACAAAGTAAAGAGTGAATGAGAAAACACAGTAAAGAGTAAAGCAAACAAATATACAAAGAGTAAAGCAAATAGAAAACAAGTAAAGGAGCACAGCCAAGAAAATAAGAGTAAATAAGAACAATATAACGAAAAACGAAAGAAAGGCGAACAAGAAGATGATGTGACGGGAGACAGAAGAAAAAGAGGAAGCGGAATAAGAAAATGAAGAAGAAGAAGAAGAAGAAGGATGGAAAGAAGATGGAGGAGGAGGAGGAGGAAGATGAGGATGTGAGGGAGGAGGAAAAAGGAGAACAAGAGGAGGAGGGTGAGCAGGCAAGGTCGCGCCGGAGATAGCCCCAGAGGAAATAACAAAAACAAAACGAGGTGGTGTTAGAAAACACATGTGAGGAAAGGAGTAAGCATAAAAGGAAGCACGAGAGGAGGAGGAGGCGAAAGAAGAAAGGGAGAAAGAAAAAATAGATACGGAAAAACTAAAATATGGAAATTAGGACAAAGTCAGACAAGGATTAAGAAAAGAAGGAAGTACAAAAGGAGGTGGAAAAGAAAAAGGAGGAAGGGAGAAGAAAGTGAGAACAAGTAAAACAAAAAAGAGAAATCATGTTCAGGATAGGGAGTATGCGAGAGGAGAAGGTAAAACAAGAGGGGGAGAAGGGGGTAGAAAAAGAATGAGAGGAGGAAGAGATGGAGATGTGATGAGGAGGCAAAGAGGCACGAGAGAATAAAAATAATTAATAAAACGAAAATAAACAAGAACACAGAAACTGAGAGAAGAGTAAGAACATAAGGTAGTAGGAGAAGATGATTTTAGGAGGAGGAAGAGGAAACAAAAGAAGGAGCAACATAATAAGTAAATGAACAGAAAAGACGAAGACGTTGATGAGCAGAAGCAGCAGCAACATCAAAGCAGCATAAGGCGAAGAAACAGAAACAAAAGAAGAAGGAAGAGGAGGAGGAGGAAGAAAGGAGGATGCTAGAGAAGGAGGAGAGAGGAGGAAGAAGAAAGGAGGATGCCAGAGGAGGAGGGAGGAAGAAGAAAGGAGGAGGAAGAAAGGAGGATGCCAGAGGAGGAGGGAGGAGGAAGAAAGGAGGAAGCTAAAGAAGGAGGGAGGAGGAAGAAAGGAGGATGCCAGAGGAGGAGGGAGGAGGAAGAAAGGAGGAAGCTAAAGAAGGAGGGAGGAGGAAGAAAGGAGGATGCCAGAGGAGGAGGGAGGAGGAAGAAAGGAGGAAGCTAAAGAAGGAGGGAGGAGGAAGAAAGGAGGATGCTAATGAAGGAGGGAGGGCGAGGAAGAAAGTAGGATGCTAGAGGAGGAGGGAGGAAGAAGAAAGGAGGAGGAAGAAAGGAGGATGCCAGAGGAGGAGGGAGGAGGAAGCTAAAGAAGGAGGGAGGAGGAAGAAAGGAGGATGCCAGAGGAGGGAGGAGGAAGAAAGGAGGAAGCTAAAGAAGGAGAGAGGAGGAACAAAGGAGGATGCCAGAGGAGGAGAGAGGAGGCAGAAAGGAGGATGCTAAAGAAGGCGGAAGGAGGAAGAAAGGAGGATGCTAATGAAGGAGGGAGGGCGAGGAAGAAAGTAGGATGCTAGAGGAGGAGGGAGGAGGAAGAAGAAGAAGAAGAAGAGGAGGCAAGGACGCGGCCCCCAGAGGAAATACCGATTATCCCGCCAGCTTAACCAGTCACCGCTCAGTTATGTCAGGTGAGAGAAGGCGTACAGGTGTGACAATGACCTAGATAACGATAAAATAGCACAAAAACACCTTCTAATTATTAAAACAGACTATATGAAGCCAGAATACACCTATGAATATCGTAGAATGGTGTCTAGTTTGATATGTTGGGTAGGAGAAGGCGTACTGGGGTGACACTGACCTAGATAACGATAACGTAACTTACATAAACAAATAAATTTTCCATCACTTTTCTATTTATGTAAAACCAATTACAGGTTTATGGTACCTGGAATACATACTAAATATGGAACATTGGCGTAAAATAGGGGGTTTGTTTTCCCAGAAGACGAACAGATGTTATAATAACCTACATATCACCAGCAATAAACACAATACCACCCCCTAACACTATACAAACATGGCATACTCAACCAATATACAATTCTATAAAAGCCGCAATCTCCTCAAAATAGGTCAACATTGAGGTAAATACATGATACTTGGGCTTTGTTTATGTCGTAAGGTAAGATGTGGCAACGGGTGGACAAGAGGAAGTGGCAACCGCGCAGCATCCCTTGACTCAGCTGCGCATGGGTGATGACGTGTTTGTGACGTAGGCTGTGACGTCACGGGGTGTCTTTTTATTGCATTTTTGGTGAGTGAATAAATCTCGCTCTCGCTCTCTCTCTCTCTATATATATATATACTGTATATATATATATATATATATATATATATATATATATATATATATATATATATATATATATATATATATATATATATATATATCGAAAATAGCCCAAACAAAACCACTGTAGGCTACTTATTTACCAGTTGAACAAATACATTACATAGACACTGAAAACTTACGAGACCTCAATTTTGAATATTCCAAATAAGATTTAAGTAACAAGCAATTAAATTTCTGAAGTAAGCCTGGGACATAATTCCTTATATATTCGTATCTTGGACATTACACTAATAAAACCGGATGTAAATTTAGAGGAAGGAAAATTACGAAATATACTGGGAAACTAAATACTATTGTACACCCGACTAAAAACCATGAGAAACTAAAAAAAATCTATATATATAAATACGTACACATAATATTTGGGGAGTGAGATCTTGTTGAGAATTAATTGGGTAAATCTAATCTGGAGGATAGTAAAATGAGAGAGAGAGAGAGAGAGAGATAGAGAGAGAGAGAGAGAGAGAGAGAGAGAGAGAGAGAGAGAGAGAGAGAGAGAGAGAGAGAGAGAGAGAGAGAGAGAGAGAGAGAGAGAGAGGAGAGTTTCCATTGCTCTATTGTTGTTGCTTTCCTTTCCATACACACTCACGAACGATATGAAACCAACTCACCAACAAACACTAACAAACAAGTACACACACACATATACATACAGTTAACCCCTTCAGCACTATGATGCCTTTTCTCCTTTGATTCTGGCTAACATTAGACCATTGTATGCAGTTTAAGAAGAACCTATGCTATCCAGAGTGTTTATTGCCATCCCCTTTACCCCTTTGAGCCCCAGAGGTATATTATAAGCTAAAGAAATTCATCTAATGATAACATTAATATGATGAAAATTACGTCATCGTGATGAAGGGGTTAAATACACTCAAACAAACGCACACGAATAAATACAAACTTATCCCAAACAAACTAAAAAATACACACACACACACACACAGTGAAGATTCATCGTTGACCTTTTCCTTTAATGTACACGCACATGATATCACTTTCTGGAAATAATATAACTTGGGAAACACATAAAGGAAAGGAAAGGAAGCTAGAATTGAGGGATGGTTTTTAGGGATGGTCCATAGATTCCCTGCTGGTCGTCTTGATGTAGATTAGGGTAGGATAGTCAAAGGAAGTCATTGTCTTTTGTCTCCCTCACTCACATAGACAAAAACAATAAAAACAAAATTGAGGGATGGTCTTTAGGGATAGTCTATAGATTCACTGTCTTGATGTAGGTTAGGGTAGGATAGTCAAAGGGAGTCCTAAGCAATAGTTGAGGGATGGTCCATAGAGTCACTGTTGGTAGTCTTGATGTAGGTTAGTGTAGGATAGTCAAAGGGATGGTCCATGGAGTCACTGTTGGTAGTCTTGATGTAGGTTAGTGTAGGATAGTCAAAGGGATGGTCCATGGAGTCACTGTTGGTAGTCTTGATGTAGGTTAGTGTAGGATAGTCAAAGGGATGGTCCATGGAGTCCGTTGGTAGTCTTGATGTAGGTTAGTGTAGGATAGTCAAAGGGATGGTCCATGGAGTCACTGTTGGTAGTCTTGATGTAGGTTAGGGTAGGATAGTCAAAGGGATGGTCCATGGAGTCACTGTTGGTAGTCTTGATGTAGGTTAGGGTAGGATAGTCAAAGGGATGGTCCATGGAGTCATTGTAGTCTTGATGTGGTAGTGTAGGATAGTCAAAGGGATGGTCCATGGAGTCACTGTTGGTAGTCTTGATGTAGGTTAGGGTAGGATAGTCAAAGGGATGGTCCATAGAGTCACTGTTGGTAGTCTTGATGTAGGTTAGGGTAGGATAGTCAAAGGGATGGTCCATGGAGTCACTGTTGGTAGTCTTGATGTAGGTTAGTGTAGGATAGTCAAAGGGATGGTCCATGGAGTCACTGTTGGTAGTCTTGATGTAGGTTAGGGTAGGATAGTCAAAGGGATGGTCCATGGAGTCACTGTTGGTAGTCTTGATGTAGGTTAGGGTAGGATAGTCAAAGGGATGGTCCATGGAGTCACTGTTGGTAGTCTTGATGTAGGTTAGTGTAGGATAGTCAAAGGGATGGTCCATAGAGTCACTGTTGGTAGTCTTGATGTAGGTTAGTGTAGGATAGTTAAAGGGATGGTCCATGGAGTCACTGTTGGTAGTCTTGATGTAGGTTAGGGTAGGATAGTCAAAGGGATGGTCCATGGAGTCACTGTTGGTAGTCTTGATGTAGGTTAGGGTAGGATAGTCAAAGGGATGGTCCATGGAGTCACTGTTGGTAGTCTTGATGTAGGTTAGGGTAGGATAGTCAAAGGGATGGTCCATGGAGTCACTGTTGGTAGTCTTGATGTAGGTTAGGGTAGGATAGTCAAAGGGAGTCATAAGGAAGAGTTGAGGGATGGTCTGTAGGGATGGTCCATAGATTCCCTGATGGTAGTCTTGATGTAGGTTAGGGTAGGATAGTCAGGCGCTGTCAAAAGAGCCCATTGTCTCTAAATATTTATGGGCAATTGTAGTCTGTCAGCTTTATATTTGAAGTATTATTATATTTCAGCTACCTAACCAAATTTACCTTCAGTACAGTTTCCGATACCAAAGATAAATGGCCTCAACATATTACGAGAACAAAATTGCTCGTCGAAAATTGCCGGGATAAACGTTCATGCGACAGCAGCTTTAGCTACGATGTGGTAAGAGACTTACAACCCATGAGGCAATACCATATTAATGACTAAGGATTACAAATGATAACAAGGAATAACAGAACTACTGATCTTCACTATAGGTAGATTATTTACATCACAACTTACCCATAAGCAGAATTAATAGGGAGCAGTAAGGCATTGGTGGGGGTTTTAACCCCTTCCGTACCGACGACGTCTTTTTGAAAATATTATTGCTATATTTAGACGGTTTTCTACAGTTTAAGAAGGATCTGTGATAGTGAAAGGGGTTAAGGGCGATAGTTCGAAGCTTGTTACTTGCTTGAGGTCTTTGTTAAACTGAATAAAATAGTCTAAATATAGCTAGAGTATAGTTAGTAACACGTCGCCGGTACAGAAGGGGTTAAGGAAAGGTTGGTATTTGAGGGTAGGAAATTATTTGGGGTTATTATTAGTTAAGTATTTGTTTACGTCTATTGTTCAACACTATAGTCTATTCATTATAAGAGCAAGAGCAAATGGGCTGTAAACTTCCACACTTATTCCCTGGCTAACTCTTCCCAAACGGTAGAGATATTTGCTCGATTACATCCGTTTATTATTTATTATAGAGGTTAGTAGTCAAGATTTGTGGCCTAATTATGAATGAATAGACTTTATATACATACTTTCTAGCTTATGGATACGATGCCTGCTGGGTAACTAAGTGTATAAGACATCTGGCAGAGGCACTGGCAGACTGCTTGTCGCCACTATCACTTCCTGTAGATGGCACGATGTCTCTCATGGTGCCACGCTCTCTACATAAACTTCTTGCGGATTATGGCATACTCTGACAGTTTAGATTGGCTATTATTAGACGATTTTATTGAGTTTAAGGAGGAGGTTATTATTATTTAATTTATTTATTTACTTATTTTTATTTTTTTTTTTTTTAGGTGGGTGGATTAAAGAGTCAAGTGAGATAATTTATATCCCTTTGATTCCTAACGATTCTTCCTAAATGGTATAAACTAGTCTAATGATAAGCAGAATAAAGTGTAATAATGGGTTCTCAAATACCGAAAGCGTTAACACAAAATATACCTACAGTGATACAGCTGATTTCTTCAAGTTTAGGTGATAGGCCTCTTGATACATTACTAGTCTCTTGGAAACACCGTGTAGCTTCTTTTAGTATGTTGATGGGCTTATATTGAAGTACTGAAACTAGGTAGAGCACACATTGATTCAAGAATATCTTCCCTATATATACTGGGAATCGAACCAGAGAGCCTATGACCACTCAGACACAACTTCTTAATTGGTAGCCATTTAGTGGGTTAAAACAATCGCAATCAAATAAAGACACTAAAAAACACGAACTAACACACGCGAACCAACACACGCGAACCAACACACGCGAACCAACACACGCGAACCAACACACGCGAACCAACACACGCGAACCAACACACGCGAACCAACACACGCGAACCAACACACGCGAACCAACACACGCGAACCAACACACGCGAACCAACACACGCGAACCAACACACGCGAACCAACACACGCGAACCAACACACGCGAACCAACACACGCGAACCAACACACGCGAACCAACACACGCGAACCAACACACGCGAACCAACACACGCGAACCAACACACACGCACACACACACACACACACACTGCTCTTCTTCTGCTCTCATTTGGAAGGACCATATTACCAGTCTTGCTAAGGCAGCCTCCCAGAAGCTGGGTGTGCTCAACCGCCTTAGGGGGTTCTTTTCCCCTGCACAGCTTCTTGCTCTGTACAGGGGCATAGTGCGCCCTTGTATTGAGTATTGTTCACATGTGTGGGGAGGTTCCTCTCACACCGCTCTCCTAGACAAAGTTGAAAGGAAGGCCTTTCGTATCATTAACTTCCGTCCACTCACCAACTCTCTGCAATCTCTCTCTCTCCGCCGCAATGTTGCATCTCTCTCACTATTCTATCGCTACTATAATAATCAGTGTTCCTCAGAGCTATCCCAGTGCATACCACCTCCTTTACGTAGGGCACGTGGTACCCGTCTTGCAACTCAATCCCACCCCTACTCTGTGCAACTCTCCAACCCAAGAGTGAAACGTTACTCTCAAACTTTCTTCTACTCAACAGCTGAGCTCTGGAACTCTCTCCCAGAATCAGTCTTTCCCTCTTCCTATTGACTTAAATTGCTTCAAACTCCGTGTGTCCAGGCATTTTGGCTCGAACGTCCCTTGATTTTGGCCCTGTCACTCTTTCAACTATGGGGGAGGCACTCGCTATAGGCAGTTATGCCTTTTGCCTCCCTCAATCACATAGAAAAAAAAAAAAAAAAAAAAAAACACACACGACATAGTCTCGTGCCCGTGACGTCAGAACAGGTAGGCTACACACAGCAAGGTGTGGGAGTACAAGATGTCAACAATATGACGCAATAGTTTGGCCACTCTTAATTGGATTTTATAGGGTTCGTTTGTGCCAACTCCTTTACAGTAGCAGCCATGTTGGTCATCTTAACATTGTAAACCAACGAGTATATAGCAGAATAAGAAGGGAACGCTAAAGTACATAATTATCAACTTAAAATGAATGATGTTGCATTATAATGATGTATTGTAACATTAATTATGAACGTGAAAACTAAGCTGATTGTAATGACGATGGTGACACTGATGAGGATTATGGTGATACAGATAATAATGATTGTGAAAACCAATATGAATAAGATGAAAAAGACAAGCTAAGCTAAATACCATGAATAAACTTACGAACAGGATGAATAAAACGAAGAACATAATGAATAAACTGAAGATTAAGATGGTGATGAATAAGATGGAGATAATGTGATGCACGATGAGTATCAAGGAGGGTCCGGCGGAAGCTCTATTGACGTCACTCACACACACACACACTCACACACTCACACACTCTCACACTCACACACACACACACACACATACACACACTCTCTCCAGTTACCCTGAATCCGGGAGGGGCACGCACTGGTCATCGTGATATGTATTGTCCAAGCTTCCCCTATCATGTGTTTTATATGTTACCTCCGCCAATGAAATTGGACGGAGCTTATGTTTTCGCCTCCGATTGTCTGTTTGTCTGTAAACAAGTTATGACCCGATTGTCACGAAATTTGGTGGGCAGATAGGATATGCCCCAAGGAAGAAGCGATGCAATTTAGGAAGGGATCTGAAGATTTTCAGGAAATTTGGTGGGCAGATGGAATATACTTATGAACCGATTTTCACGAAATTTGGTGGACAGATTGAGTATGTGCCAAGGAAGAAGTGATTTAATTTAGGAGGCGATGCGGATCATATACTGGAACCCAGATAAAAAAGAAAATTTAGTTTTATGATATTAATGGTACAGATCCAGTCAGCTTAGGCGGAGGTGTGTACTCTACCGTGTGCCTCTCTAGTTGTGTTATGTCTTAGCCCAGTTTGTCCGAGGGGGGTTCTTTTTGGATCTCCCCAGTTTCGCTTCATTAGTATAGAGTTTTATTAAGATGTTTCACCCCATAAGTTTGGCGATAATAAGACGCGTCACCCAATTCAGGTGTCAATTTATTTTCTGGGCGAGCGATAAGGAGCCTGTTAAAAGAAATCGGACTTCGGCTAGGACATTATTCTATCGACAAATTAACAGATTTAGCTTAAAGGGAGTCTGGGTGGGCTTTAGCTTAAAGGGAGTCTGGGTGGGCATTTAGCTTAAAGGGAGTCTGGGTGGGCATTTAGCTTAAAGGGAGTCTGGGTGGGCATTTAGCTTAAAGGGAGTCTGGATGGGCATTTAGCTTAAAGGGGTCCTGGGTGGGCATTTAGCTTAAAGGGAGTCCTTGGGTGGGCATTTAGTTTAAAGGGAGCCTGGGTGGGCATTTAGCTTAAAGGGAGTCTGGGTGGGCATTTAGCTTAAAGGGAGTCTGGGTGGGCATTTAGCTTAAAGGGAGTCTGGGTGGGCATTTAGCTTAAAGGGAGTCTGGGTGGGCATTTAGCTTAAAGGGAGTCTGGGTGGGCATTTTACTTAAAGGGAGTCTGGGTGGGCATTTAGCTTAAAGGGAGTCTGGGTGGGTATTTAGCTTAAAGGGAGTCTGGGTGGGCATTTAGCTTAAAGGGAGTCTGGGTGGGCATTTAGCTTAAAGGGAGTCTGGGTGGGCATTTAGCTTAAAGGGAGTCTGGGTGGCCATTTAGCTAAAGGGAGTCTGGGAGGGTATTTAGCTTAAAGGGAGTCTGGGTGGGCATTTAGCTTAAAGGGAGTCTGGGTGGGCATTTAGCTTAAAGGGAGTCTGGGTGGGCATTTAGCTTAAAGGGAGTCTGGGTGGGCATTTAGCTTAAAGGGAGTCTGGGTGGGTATTTTTTGTTTGAAAGAAATCTGGAAAGGCGTTTTTATAGCCAAGGCGACATAATAAAATAAATTTTTCGTAAATAGTAATAGCAAGCAAAATCCTCAATACTAATTATACACAATATAATAACCCAAAAAATGTCGAACCAGATAGTGTTAAGATAGTGTCATATAAAGCATTGTTCATCCCAGTGTAGTGTTGTCATAGCCTGTCCTGTATAGTTATATACACCCCTCTCTAACCTAAACTATCCTATACTACCCTAAGCTATCCTACGTAACATTACCCTAGATATTTTATTTTTCCCAGGCTTGTAATGCATAAACTCCCCCCCCCACCCCCCCCACCTACATTGTTCTTGTCTTACCTTATCTGTTCGTGTTCTTCCCTACCCTACCACTGCTCCCTTTGTTTACCCTGTCATATGTTCACGTACCCTGACCTGCATTTCCCTGCCTTAAGAAGAGATGGGCCGTTTTTTTTTGTCTATTAATTAATCTATTCCTTTATTTCTTAGTTTCCTCGCTAGACCTCCATCAAGCTTAGAAAAACACCCCCTAGACCCCCCCTTCAAGATAAATTTGTACATTTTTCGGTAGAAAAAAGTCCCAGCCGAAGGCCGATCCCTCTTAAATTTTCAGGATCGCTATCGCTCGCCAGGAACCCCCCCCCCCCCCACACACACACAAAAGGCCATATAATTGACAACGAAATGGGGTGAAAGGTGTTAAAATCGCCAAACTAATGGACCGAACATCTTATAATCTCAAAACAAATGGGGCTTAACACGAGGGAGAAAGGGAACCAGAAATACGACCCATCTCCCCTCAAACTACCCTACCCTAGGGATCCAATAGTAAGTAACTATAGGAACTCTACCCTACCCTACCCTACCCTGCCACTTAGATTATCGTGTCCTTTTCTACCCTAAATTACATGTCCTGTTCGACCTTACAATGCCCTTCCCTGCCTTAACTGAACGTACAGATGCATACATAAGTTCTGTGCCTCGTCGTGATCTTAGGTATGAAAGTAAAATAGCATGAATGAATGGCTGGTGTGGTCTCTTTTACTTATCAGTTGACTTGTCATATGAGTTAACCACTGCTTAAGAAACTACACTCGTAATTCAATCATGCGCATTATATTTCTATGCATAAGATCACGGAGAAGGACAGAACTTATTTGGGCAACTGTACATTGTCCTTCCATGCGTTATGCCCTCTCTTACTGTATGTCCCCTACCCTATATATATATTGTCCTACACTACATTATATTGTCCTACACTACATTATATTGTCCTACACTACATTATATTGTCCTACACTACATTATATTGTCTACACTACATTATATTGTCCTACACTACATTATATTGTCCTACACTACATTATATTGTCCTACACTACATTATATTGTCCTACACTACATTATATTGTCCTACACTACATTATATTGTCCTACACTACATCATATTGTCCTACACTACATTATATTGTCCTACACTACATTATATTGTCCTACACTACATTACCCCACTCTACATTGCCCCACCCTATCCCACTCTGCCCTTGCTTGCCCTCTTCTTGACCTCCCTTTTAAATTCGACTTATTTTGTTTGTATTTATTGTATGTACTGTATGTATCAATCGTGTGTATTACTGTAACGTCTCATTGGTTTTAAATGTTAATATGTCGCTGTAAATGTATCATTGTAATATGAAAAACCATTGATTAATGGCATAAAGTATTCTGATTCTTATCCCTTCCTCGGCCACATGACTCTATTGCCCTTCTAAGCCCTCTCCCATGCCCCTCTGTCCTGCCCCGCCCTGCCCTGCCCTGCCCTACAATTCCGCGATATGTCCTGAACCTTGTTAACTTTAATGCTTCCAAAACCCAATTTCTCCATCTATCTACCCGTCAGGATCTCCCAGCGGACTATCCCTTATTCTTCAACAATACAAAAATCAACCCTTCATCTTCTCTCAATATTCTTGGTGTCTCTTTTTCTTCTGCTCTCATTTGGAAGGACCATATTACCAGTCTTGCTAAGGCAGCATCCCAGAAGCTGGGTGTGCTCAACCGCCTTAGGGGGTTCTTTTCCCCTGCACAGCTTCTTGCTCTGTACAGGGGCATAGTGCGCCCTTGTATTGAGTATTGTTCACATGTGTGGGGAGGTTCCTCTCACACTGCTCTCCTAGACAAAGTTGAAAGGAAGGCCTTTCGTATCATTAACTCCCGTCCACTCACCAACTCTCTGCAATCTCTCTCTCTCCGCCGCAATGTTGCATCTCTCTCGCTATTCTATCGCTACTATAATAATCAGTGTTCCTCAGAGCTATCCCAGTGCATACCACCTCCTTTACGTAGGGCACGTGGTACCCGTCTTGCAACTCAATCCCACCCCTACTCTGTGCAACTCTCCAACCCAAGAGTGAAACGTTACTCTCAAAACTTTCTTCTACTCAACATCTGAGCTCTGGAAACTCCTACTCCCAGAATCAGTCTTTCCCTCTTCCTATGACTTAAATTGCTTCAAACTCCGTGTGTCCAGGCATTTTGGCTCGAACGTCCCTTGATTTTGGCCCTGTCACTCTTTCAACTATGGGGGAGGCACTCGCTATAGGCAGTTATGCCTTTTGCCTCCCTCAATCACATAGAAAAAAAAAAAAAAAAAAAAAAAAACCGACCGATCGTACGAGGCTTGGCGCGCCCTGGGTCTTCCCGATCGGCCTTTCCCTTCTAGTTATTAATAGTGGCGTGACTGGAGCTTTCTTTGTAATTCTCTTGTATCCTATGGGCTTTCTCTGTACTCTCCCACACTTCTGTATCCTTCCTCCTGTACCCTCTGTCCTATTTTCGTATCAATTATTTCACACTTGACATTTTGTAGTTATACATTTATTAGTTTTTGTGCATAATCTAGCACTCTTCTATACATGTTAGTCTTTGTTCTTTTACTGCACTAATTTGTATCCTCAGACCTTTATTTGTAGTCCGTCAGGCTCCTTTATCCCTCCTATTGTAACATTTGTCTCATTGTTTTTCTTTTGCTGGTTTCATATGATATCCATTCATATTCATAACTTTCTTTGCTTAACACCCTCTTTTATAGATGCTATACTTTTGTTCTTTTGCGTCACTTGTATCCTCAGACCTGTCAATGTAGTCTCTCAGGTTTCTGTACTCTTTCTCTTGTAGCCTGTGCTATTTTTGTATCATTGCTGCTCCTCTATCTATTCACATTCTTAGTTATGTTTTTGCATAATCTAGCACTATTAGTTTTGAGATTTTGAGACATTCGTCCCATTAATTTGGCGATTTTACGACGCTCCGTGCCATTTAGGTGTCAATTTTATCCTAGCGAGCGATAGCCAGCCTGCAATTTAGTAGGAACTGGCTGAATTTTTCTACCGGGAAAGTACAAATTAATCTCAAAGGAGGGTCTCGGGGGTATATTGTTAAGGGGAGGTATTTAGTTTGTTCCCTAGACCTCCATCAAGCTTAAAATTACACCCCCTTGAGTCCCTTTCAAGAAAAATTTGTAATTTTTCGGTAGAAAAATTTCCCGGCCGAAGGCCGGTTCCTCTTAAATTACAGGCTCGCTATCGCTCGCCAGGATAAAATCGACACCTGAATTGCACGAAAGGTCTTAATATGGGGTGAAAGTTCTTAAAATCGCTAAACTAATGGGGCAAACGTTTTATAATATCAAAAGCAATAGGGCTAAACATGAGGGAGAAAGGGGTCAAGAAAAAAATCCCTCAAGTGGAGATCTCCCCTTAAGCTTGATGGCGGTCTCGGGAGGAAACTAAAAGACAAATAATACAGTATAAATCGATAAATAAACTAATACATAAATATAAATCTCCCTTTAAACCCAGTGTAATAATATAAATCGATAAATAAACTAATACATAAATATAAATCTCCCTTTAAACCCAGTGTAATAATATAAATCTCCCTTTAAACCCAGTGTAATAATATAAATCTCCCTTTAAACCCAGTGTAATAATATAAATCGATACATAAACTAATACATAAATATAAATCTCCCCTTAAACCCAGTGTAATAATATAAATCGATAAATAAACTAATACATAAATATAAATCTCCCCTTAAACCCAGTGTAATAATATAAATCGATAAATAAACTAATACATAAATATAAATCTCCCCTTAAACCCAGTGTAATAATATAAATCGATAAATAAACTAATACATAATTATAAATCTCCCCTTAAACCCAGTGTAATAATCCCATAGCTTCTATTTGCTTTGTATCGTACCTCTCTTGTATTCTCGCTGGTCCCTGTAATCTGTACCGTATTTGCTTTGTATCGTACCTCTCTTGTATTCTCGCTGGTCCCTGTAATCTGTACCGTATTTGCTTTGTATCGTACCTCTCTTGTATTCTCGCTGGTCCCTGTAATCTGTACCGTATCCTCCTCCCTTTCTCTTTACTATGCCGCACTCCTGTATTCTTCCCTTGTAACCTCACCTCAGATTTCTTTGCCTCTCTTTTATCCTCTTTGTAGCTCTTCCTTTACCTGTATTTCCTCACTTCTGTACCCCACCCCCATAATGTTTAAACACCACGAATATAAACACCATATTTGTGTCATTTACCTCTATATAGCACGAATATAAACACCATATTTGTGTCATTTACCCCTATAGCACGAATAAAACACCATATTTGTGTCATTTACCTCTATATAGCACGAATATAAACACCATATTTGTGTCATTTACCTCTATATAGCACGAATATAAACACCATATTTGTGTCATTTACCCCTATATAGCACGAATATAAACACCATATTTGTGTCATTTACCTCTATATAGCACGAATATAAACACCATATTTGTGTCATTTACCCCTATATAGCACGAATATAAACACCATATTTGTGTCATTTACCCCTATATAGCACGAATATAAACACCATATTTGTGTCATTTAACCCTATATAGCACGAATATTAACACCATATGAGGAGGAGCACTTTATTGATAACATTTCGCAGATAGCTTCTTCAGGTCCCTCAATTCTTTAACGCCTTTTTGTAACATGCCTTCTGTTCTTTCGTCGTTATTTGTACCCTGGCTTGAATTCCCTTCCCTCTTCTGTATTATATTTCCCGTACTATATTCCTTATTATGTACCCATGTCTATAGCAATTACCTGTACTCCAGTGTTTTGTATCTATCATGTATGTCTAGTGTACACCTCTCCTTTGTATCCTGTCTCGTAAACTCCTTCCTTTTCTGTATTATCTCCGGCTACTGTAACCTCTCTCTTGTATCTTCAGTCCCTTTTGTACCGTTTACCTGTACTACTCTGTTGTATCTATCATATATTTATCGTGTACTCTCTTCTTTGTAACCTGGCCTGTACCCTCCTCCCTTTCCTGTAATATCTCCCGTTACTGTAACCTCCCTCTTGTATCTTCAGTCTCTTTTGTACCGTTTACATGTGCTACTCTTTTGTATCTACCATGTCTTGCTCCTGTACTCTCTCTGTTATTTGTATCGTGGCTCTTATCATCCACCATGGTTTGTATTTGTTCCTATTCCTGTACCCTTGTTTCTTCCGTCCCATGTGTACCGCTTCCCTGTACCACTCTTTTGTACCATACCTTTCTCACGTACCCCCACTGTATCCTTTGTACCTTAACTTGCATCCTATTCCCTTTCTCTGTAATCTTTCACACACCTGCATCCTTCCTTTATTATAGTGGGTTCAAAAATCGTGTAAAACTCGTCGAAAACCCAACTAGTAATGTCCTCTGTAGTTTCAACAGGAAATACCTCGCTAAAATACACGGACAAAGCATTATTGAAGTCCAGGAATATACGCATTATAATTCAAGACAGAAAAAAGTGGAGAAGTTTCAGAATTATCCATTGTAATTTTTGTCATTCTATTTTAACCATTCCTGTATTTGTTTTATGTTGGTTGTGTATATACCTAGTATTTACAACAGCTCTAGCGTCTTTGAGAACATGCGAGTAGCTGAATATTTGGCTAGCCTTAACACACACACACACACACACACACACACACACACACACACACACACACACACACACACAGTCTCTTTCGACCACTTCATACTAACCAAATTTTTACTTCTTTCACTTTCTTGCTATATTTTACACAGCTTGCACCCACTCACTCCTACACTATAAATCTCTCTCTCTCTCTCTCTCTCTCTCTCTCTCTCTCTCTCTCTCTCTCTCTCTCTCTCTCAGCAATAAAGAGGTGGAGTCACTTATAAGGTCCCCCCCCCCCCCTCATAGTCTCATTCAGGGACCCACCCAACTGTCTTACTCCTCTCACCTATGGCTCTTGTCCTCCCACCAATATTTCTAGATCTCACTTTCTCCACTTTTTTCTATCATTTAATCCTCCAGATATAGAATCCAGTCTGTGGATTCATAGATGTTGGGTAGCTAAATCGGGATCAGTCAACCAGTGGTACTCTAGTCTGTTCATCCTAGGTGGGGCAGAAATCGTAGCCTCTAACCTCTGTAACTAAAAAAAGACTAGAGTAATCGAGCTAATTTTTATACCAAATAGGAAGACTTGGCTAGGGAATAGGTGTGGAAATTGACAGCTCATTTGCTTTAGCCCTTTTTGAATGACAGAGTTTAGAGGTTACGATTTCTGTCCAACGTAAAATGAACGGACTATAGTAGGCAGCTCGTTGCCATCGCATTTTCCTACAGATGGCGCACAATTCTTAACACACACACACACACACACACACACACACACACACACACACAGTCTCTCTCGACCTGGTACACTGTTTACAATTACACAAACATGATACATCTTTCTCTAGCAACACTCTTTACATCCCTTACTAGATACAACATGACTGCAATTCAACCCCTCTCTTACCTAACTACTCAACCTTTCCATACCCAAAAGTAACACTATCGACACCTTAACCTATACAAGGCCAACTATCGTGACTTTTATCCTCTATAACTAAAAGAACGGCTTGAGTAATGGAGCTAATACTTTCACCATTTGGGAAGAGTCAACCAGGGACACACATATTTACCAACATCCTCCTGCATTTATCATCATTCCTCTCAAACCTCTGTCTACCTAAAAGGACTCGGCATCTTTCATAATCTATACCCCAATTTCCATTTATCTTCTACACACATCCTTGAACGCCTTAATATATTCCGTATATGTCTTACCCCCACCCTCTCCAGCACAAGCATCTCCCTCTACCCTCACCCTCTCCAGCACAAGCATCTCCCTCTGCCCACACCGTCTCCAGCACAAGCATCTCCCTCTACCCCCACCCTCTCCAGCACAAGCATCTCCCTCTACCCCCACCCTCTCCAGCACAAGCATCTCCCTCTACCCTCACCCTCTCCAGCACAAGCATCTCCCTCTACCCCCACCCTCTCCAGCACAAGCATCTCCCTCTACCCCCACCCTCTCCAGCACAAGCATCTCCCTCTACCCCCACCCTCTCCAGCACAAGCATCTCCCTCTACCCTCACCCTCTCCAGCACAAGCATCTCCTCTTACCCCCACCCTCTCCAGCACAATCTCCCCTCTACCCCCACTCTCTCCAGCACAAGCATCTCCCTCTACCCCCACCCTCTCCAGCACAAGCATCTCCCTCTACCCCCACCCTCTCCAGCACAACCATCTCCCTCCACCCCCCACCCTCTCCTCTCCAGCACAAGCATCTCCCTCTACCCCCACCCTCTCCAGCACAAGCATCTCCCTCTACCCCCACCCTCTCCAGCACAAGCATCTCCCTCTTCCCCCCCCCCCCCCCGCACAAGCATCTCCCTCTACCCCCCCCCTCTCCCGCACAAGCATCTCCCTCTACCCCCACCCTCTCCAGCACAAGCATCTCCCTCTACCCCCACCCTCTCCAGCACAAGCATCTCCCTCTACCCCCACCCTCTCCAGCACAAGCATCTCCCTCTACCCTCACCCTTTCCTTCTCAACCCATCTCGAATCCAACTCAGCCTGATCTCCCTCTATCCATACCCTACACTGTAAGAAATATCCGTAAAATTAACAGCAAAAGACCGTAATTTATGACTTTCGAAACCTATATTCAAAACACTCACTCACTCACTCACTCGCACACAGACACACACACACACAACACACGCATACACACTCTTGCACACACACGCTCTCTCTCTCTCAATCACTCTCGCACTCTCTCTCAATCACTCACACACACACACACACACACACACACACACACACACACACACACACACACACTCTCTCTCTCTCTCTCTCTCTCATGCCCCCGCCCATCCCAAACCCCCACACCCTTTATTACCCACAATTATACCCACCCCACCACAACACTTGCCCAAATGTCGTATTGTAGATTCGTAGTGTTTTCCTATCTCTTCTTCCACATTTATCAGTTTCTCTGGATTCCTACTTCCTTGACTATTTTTGTTCTTGTATACTAGTTTTCTGGCTATTATTCTTGCTCTCTCTTTCTTGTTGTCCCTGACTATCTCTCTCTCTCTCTCTCTCTCTCTCTCTCTCTCTCTCTCTCTCTCTCTCTCTCTCTCTCTCTCATTATGTTCCTTCCTATACACATTCCCTCCTTTTCTCAGACTTTTGTGCCTCCCACATTCAACCCTCTCTCCCTCCCTCCCTCCCCACTCAATCTCTCCATCCCCTTCTATCCCTCCGTCTCACTACCCACTAACCACTCCCTCCCCTCCCAGCCCCACCCCCCTCAATATCTCCATCCCACTCTTTCCCTCCGTTTCACTACCCACTACCCACTCCTTCCCTCCCCCCACAATCTCTCCATCCCACTCTTTCTCTCCCTCCCACTACACACCAACCACTCCCTCCCCCTCACTCCAGTCAATCTCTCCATCCCACTCCCTCCCTCTCACTACCCACTAACCACTCCCCCCAGCCACACTCAAACCCTCCATCCCACTCTTTCCCTCCGTCTCACTACCCACTCACCAACCCCTCCCTCCATCCCCCCGTCTCACTACCTACCAACCCCTCCCTCCCCTACTTCATCCACTCCCTTCCCCCCTCCCCTCCCCAATCTCTCCATCCCACTCTTTCCCTCTACCCCCCCCCCCCTCCCTCTCTCCAAACAAAGGCGGTGTCACAATAATTTCCTAGCGTCTCCCCAGCCCCAAAATCACCCTGAACCCGTCACCCAAACATGGTCACCCTAACGCCCAACCAAGAATAAGTCATACGGGAATGGACTTAATATAAACGGGGGACTCTAATATATTAGCACAAGGAAATGGAGTTAATCAGACAGGGACTTATAGCACACACACACACACACACACACACACACACACACACACACACACACACACACACACACACACACACACACACACACACAGCCCGTAGCCTAGTAGGTAGAGCTCTCGTCTCACACACGAGGGGTCGGGGGTTCAATCCCCGGCCGGGTGGAGACAAATTGGGCTTGTCTCCTTTCATGTGTTAGCCTCAGTTCACCTAGCTGTAAATAGGTACCTGGAATAAGTGGACGACGTTGTGACGTCCCATCTGGGGTTGGCAAAAATGGTACAAGGCGAGATGCGTATCATATGGTTCACCAAAGCTGATGGCTACCTAAGCCTTCGGGCGAGACGGTACCGTCTATAGTGAGAATGGTACCATACAGATCCACCCTAAGCCTTCGTTTCCGATGTCGCCAATTGGCTAAAAATACAGACTACACACGCATCCACAGCCATTCCAACGATATATATAACACCTACACATATAGGAGGCGGGAAATAACGAGCATGCTCACTCCCGCAATACAACTAGAGTAAGTACAACTAGAGTAAGTACACACACACACACACACACACACACACACACACACACACACACACACACACACACACACACACACACACACACACACACACACACACACACACACACACACACACACACACACACACACACACACTGTAAATCAATTTCAATCTAAGCAAACCTAGTTCTGGCGTAATCTAAAATATTTCATTTAAAATAATCTAAGCTAACCAAACCAAACCAATACTTTAATCCTACCTAACCTATCCTTTACCTATCCTAAATTAACTTAGACCTCACCTTAATTTAGCTGTCTAACTTTACCTATCTTTAACTTTAACAACCACCTATCAAACCCAAAATTTACCATTTACCCACATTCAACACTGCCCAAAAAGATTGAAAAAGTAAAAACCCATACTACACATACCTAAACATTGTTACCCACCCAACCCCCGGCCTCATAGACACATTAGCTGTATATTCACCTTTACCCACACTCTCCCCTACCCACGTCCACATTATTCTGGACCTCCCCGTTCTACCCACAGCGTTCCTAACCTACCCAGACATTCATATTTATTGTGAGTTAATTATTTATTCATAATCACGTCAAAGCTATATCCACCACTCAAATTCGTCTTCACCCACCACCGTCCTTAAATTATATAATAATATGGGTATGAAAAGAGCTATTTATGTGGCCATACTAATCTAACCTTACCTTACAAAAGTATTTTGGTGGTAATATACTGTACTATTTTATTTTTATGAATAGAACGATAGATTACTTTCATAATACCCAATGATCTTAACCTAACACAGACTTAAATACCCCGACCAAACTTACCCTATCATATTATAATTATAACAAGTCAACAAAACCAAATATACTTTAACCTTATTTTTATTCATCTTACATTTGCTTCTCTCTCTCTCTCTCTCTCTCTCTCTCTCTCTCTCTCTCTCTCTCTCTCTCTCTCTCTCTCTCTCTCTCTCTCTCTCTCTCTGTAAACAAAAGGGAATATGTTTTAGTTATCCTTCTCAGAAAGCATATGAAGTGATTTATATTTCCCGTTTGGGTAGTAAATTTGAATCTCTTAACCTTCGACTTAGGGTTGGTACGATTATATATTATCTTATTGGGAACTAGACAAATATATATACAAATAGAAGTGCAAATATTATTCTATTCATGGAGAAACTCTAGAGGATTTGTTGCTATATTCTTAAATGAATTATTCTGCAATTTACAAACACACACACATACTGTATAATAAACACATATACATACTGCACACACACACGCACGCGCACACACGCACATGTAAGCACACACAGACGTACAAATAATGTGATATAATTGAAAATACTATATAATCAACTGAAATATTGATTGCTAGTTACCTTACCTTTGATAAACAAAGACTAGAATAAAATGTAGCTAGACAAAGCTAAACGCGTAACTCCTAATATACTGTAAGCATCGGATACCGAACAAAACAATATTAAAACACTATTGCCAAACATCTCTAACAACGATGTCTTGTCAAGTTGAAATGGCTTAGATTATCGTGTTGTTATAAATACGAGACAGCACATTTATATATATATACTGGTATATATATATATATATATATATATATATATATATATATATATATATATATATATATATATATATATCTATACCGGTATATATATATATATATATATATATATATATATATATATACTATATATATATATATAATCTGAAAGCCGGAAAAACTGAATAGCTCCTAATGACTAATTATAAGGAAATCTACACATTGTGCAATATTATTTCCTTGAACTATCGTAATAATTGAGTTTGAGTTTTTTATTATTTTGTTCTCGAAATATTTCATTCGATAAAGATTCTATTTTGTATCACCTACCAATGAGGTTACCACTGCCTCCAAGGGGATTACCACTGCCCCACCATGGTAGTATTATACAATCCCTGACTAGTAATCTGGGGATTTTCGAAATATATAATGGCTAGAGATTTTCAGCTTTAGTTAAATATGTAGTTAATTATCAGGGGTTTATATATGATCTAAAAAGTTACATAAGTTCGGGTGAAATCGTAGGTAATGATTTGGGTTAAGTTTTCTGATTGTGTGACTGACTGCTGTGTTTTAAAATATGGGTGGTTCAAACATATTCTTCCACTTTGTAAATTCTCTTTCACTCTCCTTCTCCTTCTACCTCTTTCTCTTTCTTTTTTTCTTTCTCTCTCTCCTCCTCACCCCCCCCCCCCCTCTCTCTCTCTCTCTCTCTCTCTCTCTCTCTCTCTCTCTCTCTCTCTCTCTCTCTCTCTCTCTCTCTCTCTCTCTGACACCTCCCTTTAAATAAACACATGACACTTTCCGGGGAGAAAGTTGGGAGGAAGAGGAAGAGAGGGCGGGGAGGAAAGAAGTAGAGAAGGAGGAAGGAGGAGAAAGATGAGAAGGAGGAGGAATTGGAGGAAGATGAGAAGGAGGAGAAGGAAGGATAAGAAATAAGGAGGAAGAGGAGGAGGGTGGGTGAAAAGGAGGAGGAAGAAGACGAAAGGGGAGGAAGAGAAGGAGGAGGAGGAGGCGAAAGAAGAATAACGTCAGATAGAGGAAAAATACGGACAAATAGGAGGAGAAGGGGCAACTATTGGAGGATGAGGAAGCAGATGAAGCGGAGACAAGAGTGGAGGAAGAGGAGGAGGAGGAAAAGGGAGAGGAAAGAGTAAGAGGAGGGGAAAAAGTGGAGGAGGAAGAGGAGGAGTGGCGAAGGAGGAGGGGAAAGAGTGGAGGATGAAAAGGAAAAATAATGATAATAACGAGAGTAAGTAAAGACAAACAAGAAAGCCTAGACAAAGGTAACTTAAAGGTTAGATTTAATACAGCCCTCAAGCAGAATTATTACCAATCAGAATGACTCATACGGTTATATTCCTAATAGTGTGGGAAGGATATTTCTCATGCCACGCAGTAAGAGACAAGGACATAAACAAACATATATAATCATAGGACTCATTGATACTGATTTACCTTTTTATCCTTATGCTAGATGGGTTTATTATTACTGATATATCCTCAAAAGAGTATATGATTGTGGACACTTATATTTCCCTTTTCATACTTTCTGTAAACTTTATTTTATTTACAGTGCATGTCGATCAAAGACTAAGGAAATGAGTTTTGATTTGTATTATTTATGTATTTATTTATTTTTATGTGTATGAAGGAAGCAAAAGGCAGGTTGCTGTAACGAGTGTCTCAACCAAACCAAAAGAGTGACAGAAAGACAAAAATTCAAGGGACATTGGGGTCAAAATGCTTGGACACACGAAGTTTAAAGCAGTCTAAGTCATAGGATAAAGGAAAGATTGATTGAGGGAGAGAGTTCCAGAGTTCACTTGTTGAGTAGAAGAAAGACAGAAAATTTGCTATTTCTTGGGTTTGAGAGCTGGACAGAATAGGAGTGGGACTGTGTTGAAAGGTGGGTCCCTCACACTCGCCGCAAGGGAGGAGGTTATGCCCTGAGAGAGCTCCGAAGAACATCATTGTGGCGAGTAGAAAGAGATTGTAGGGAGCTAGTAAGCGGAAGTGAGTTGATGAGGCGAAATGCTTTTGACTCTTCTCTTTCAAGAAGCGCGGTATGGGTGGAGCCTCCCCACACATGCGAACAATAATCAATACATGGGCGCACTGTGCCCCTATACAGCGCAAGAACATGTGTGGGGGTGAAGAACACACAGAGACGGTTGAGCACACCTAACTTCTGGGAAGTTATTTTATCAAGAGTGGTATTATGATCTTTCCAAGAATGGTCGGATGAAAAAGATACACCAAGAATATTGAGAGAAAATGAAGGGCTGATTTGTGTATTGATGAAGAGTAATTGATAGTCTTGTGGATAATTGTGACGGGTAGATAGAAGGAGAAATTGGGTCTTGGAGGCATTGAAAGTAACAAGATTTTCTCTGCCAGAATCAGAAATAATTGATAGATCAGAATATAGGCGTGCCATGGCCCTGTCACGTGAATTTTGGAGTGATTGCATGCTGTTGTGAAAAACTAGTTAAATAGTGTAATGTAGTCATCAGCTGATGATGATCAGCAGATGAGTGGATAGGACTAGAGGTACAGTTGAGGAGATCATTAATGAATTATTATGTTCCTTCCAACAACCAACCATACTCCTAAAATCGATTAATGAAATTTACAAACACATGTGGCAGTCCGTGGATTCGAACCCAGGATGCTCACACCGAAAATCAACACCTTATACATCGCACCACGAAGACAGTTAAAAGGTTGGTGGACACTGCCTACGATTTATTATGCAACTTCGAATCCTGCATATCAATCTAAGCATGTACACACATCCCAACTGCAACTCACGTAGGCTATGCATATGTGAATGGAAAGAACAATTAATGGGGCCTTAACCACTTAGGGAAGTCCTCTCGATAAATTACTCCTGAACCAATATAAATTATTATGTTCCTTCCAACAACCAACCATACTCCTAAAATCGATTAATGACATTTACAAACACATGTGGCAGTCCGTGGATTCGAACCCAGGATGCTCACACCGAAAATCAACACCTTATACATCGCACCACGAAGACAGTTAAAGGTTGGTGGACACTGCCTACGATTTATTATGCAACTTCGAATCCTGCATATCAATCTAAGCATGTACACACATCCCAACTGCAACTCACGTAGGCTATGCATATGTGAATGGAAAGAGCAATTAATGGGGCCTTAACCACTTAGGGAAGTCCTCTCGATAAATTACTCCTGAACCAATATCTATTAGAAAGAGAACTGAGGAACACCAGAGTTGATAGGTTGTGGAAGTGAGCGATGGCTGTCCACAACTGCAGCTATGGAACGGTCAGAAATTAAATTAGAGGCAAAGGCACAAATATAGCGATAGAAACTGGAAGATAGTAGTTTGGAAATTAGAGATTAGTGCCATACTCTATCAAAGGCTTTCGATATGTCTAGCGCAAAAAAAAAAAAAAAAAAAAAAATCTCACTGAAGTCCCGAAGCGAGGATGACCAAGAGTTAGTATGATAGCAAGGAGATTACCATTAGAGCAGTACTTAAGAAACCCCTACTGGTAATCTGAAAGTAGATTATGAGAACATAAATGCTTAAGATATTTTGAATTAAAAATAGTTATAAAAACTTGGAGATACAAAAGAAATGAGAGCAATTGGATGATAGTTGGAAGGTTGAGATCGGTCACCCTTCTTTGGGACAGGTCGAATCAGAGCAAACTTCCAGCAATAAGGAAAAACGTTAGAGGAAAGACAGACAAAATAACTTTCCTAGGCAGGGAGTCAGCACGGAAGAACAGTTTTTGAGTACAACAGGAGCATCACCATCTGGTCTGTACGCCTTCTTAGTATTAAGCCCAGAGAGGGCAGAAACTACATCCTTAGAAGAAATTATGATATTAGGCATAAGTAAGAGAGAGGGGGGGTGGAGAGGGAGGAGTAGCACCAGCATCATCCAAGGTGGAATTTCCAGCATAAGCTTAAGCGAATAATCAAAGAGTTTAGCTCTGTCAGAGGAAGATGTGACGGTGGTACCAACAGAGTGGAAAAGAGGAGGGAAAAACGAGGAAGTAAAATTGTTGGAGAGGATTTTGGTTAGATGCCAAAAAGCTTGGGGAAGAGCCAGAGTTGGAAAGTTCAGAGCATTTGTTATTGACGAAAGAGTTTTTGGTGAGTCAAAAATCAGATTTGGCTAGATTCCAGGCAGAAACAAAATATAAAGTACGAGATTCTTGAGTTTAAAGGCAACGGTACCGTTTGAATGATTCATCCAAATTGCGAATTTGTGGAATGAGATGAGAGCCATTGGCGGTGGTAATTTCAGAGAAGGGAAAGATGTATATAATGTGTTCCACTTTAGAAGTAAGATAGTCAAATAATTTTGGATAGTCAGTAGAATTAGGGGATAGATAAACAACACAGATATATTGAGAGAGTGAGAGAGTGACAATATAGCTTAAGCAAGAGAGTTGAGAATTCAGGAGAGAAAGTTGGGAGCACAAGAGCAAGTAAGATTGTTGCGTAAGTACACACAACATCCACCTTTGGCGTTGAATTGAGGATAGAGATAGTAGGAGAATACAGAGAAGGGTTTGCTGTCTGTTGCCCTAGAGAATTGTGTTTCGGTGAGGAAATGTAAGTCAGGTTTGGTAGAAGAGATCATGTTCTACAGAGAGGAAGATAGAGGAAAAGCCGCGAATGTTACAGATATTGATTGATAGAGTAGAAGGTAAAGATTCAAAGTGATGTTTTATGAACAAGAACTATATAGCACACAATTTCGAGAATATAAAGACTGAAAGGATCAACTGTGGAAATAGGCTATCTAAAATAGTCATATAGCCTATTCAAGAAAACACAAAATAACGTAGAAGATTAAAAATTTCTAATGTGTATAAATAGATGCTCAACACACGAACATAAGATGAATAATACAGGCATATATTGTAGTTCAAAACCAACATTAAAATTAGATGCTATATCATTGTGTACTCAGAGGGAATGATTAAGTGGAAGCCTCTCAATATTATAGGAAAAAGAGGTGCGGTATAAAATATAGCCACAAACTCACAGTCAAACAAGCACAAACACCTGCAAGCTGTCACGCACACACACACAAGTATGTGCATCCACACATACATACGCAAACACATGCACGTATGCAAGGACTCACAAAATCACAATTCCCCAAATAGTCTCTTTCACACACTCACAGATATCTAAACACACACACACACATATATCTACACACACACACACACACACACACACACACATATCTACAGTTCTACACACATCTAAGTACTCACACGCACACACACAAACACGCACAAAACCAACCTTCTCATATCCTAACCGGATTCCACTGACATAAGCAATACACATCTAATCAGAAACAATAGCGACCTAAATACCCTCTACCCAGACACTCATACGCACAGGACTTCCATACATACGGACAGAGGGCCAGCCAGCCAGCCAGGTAAACACGCCCTATAATGAGGCCTCAGGTGATCGGAACTACGTCATCAGAGGAGGAGGAGGAAGGAAAGGTGGTGGTGGTAGTGGTGGTGGTGGTACGTCCTGTGGGGGTCAGAGGGTCATGCTGAAGGGTCAAGCTAAGGTCTAACGTGGCTCCAGGAGGTGACACTCATCTATCTATCTATTGCCAGATGTCGTGATCCCAGAGAGGGTGCCCGCGAATGAATCGCCTTCATATACTTACCTTTGCCAAGACAACTCCTTCGATTATCTAGCTTGTTCTGTTCACTAGGGAGGGTTGCCTTAAGGGGAGGTATTTAGTTTGTTCGCTACGTTTTCATCAAGCTTAAAATTACACCCCCGTAGACCCCCTTTCAAGATAAATTTGTGTATTTTTCGGTAGAAAAAATTCCCGGCCGGAGGCCGGTTGCTCTTAAATTACGGGCTCGCTATCGCTCGCCAGGAAAAAATCGACACCTTAATGGCACGAAAGGTCTTAAAATTGACAGAAATGGGGCAAAATGTCTTGAAATGTCAAAACTACTAGGGCGAACGTCTTAAAATCTCAAAAGCAATGGGGCAAAACATGAGGGAGAAAGGGGTCCAGAAAAAAATATCTCAAGTGGAAATCTGCCCTTAAGCCCATTGGCGTGTATATTACGTGGGGGATGCATGTGCAATACTATTGGCGTGTATATTACGTGGGGGATGCATGTGCAATACTCTTGTACTGTTGGAATGACTATGGATGTTAATGTAGTATGTTATATGGGTGATTATCCTATTAACCAGCTAAATTGTAAACAATGTGTTGTCAGTACAGCGTTGATTAACCGATGGTGCATCGCTCCCCAACGTACTCGTTCACTAAATTACAGTTGGATTAAAATCCCTTGCATTCAGACAAGACCCTAAGGCCTCATTGCGTTATCATGATTTAAGGGGAGGGGGGGGGGGGGGTCTGGTCATCCTTCTTCCTCATGCATTGTCCTATTAGTTTGTATACTTTAAAACATTCGCCCCTTTAGTTTGGCGATTTTAAGACTATTCGCCCAAATTAGCTGTAGATGTATTCCTGGCGAGCAATAGCGAGCCTGCAATTTAGTAAAGGGTATCGATAAGGGGTCTTGGGGGATTTTTTTAACGTTTTATGAAGGTTTAGGGAGGAAGCTGAAAAATAGATAAATAAATAAATAACAAATAAGCAAATAAATAAAGACGCCCCCCCCAAAACAAAATAAAAAAAAACCCCCCACAAACTTTAGAGCTTCTGATGCATTTATAGGCCTTTATCTACAACACATCCTTTCTTGGCCAACAAAGGTACAATAGGTCATATGTGCAGATATTAGTCGTGTGGGTAAACATGACTAGCATTTTTTTATTAATTAAAGGTTGATATGTTTCTGTCTTGCAACATAAGACAACTTCCAAGCTTAGAAATTACCTCAACAATTTAATACAGCCATTGGTAACCTCCACACTCACTCACTGTGACTCACTCACTCTCTCTTGTTACTTATCTGCCTACGTAAATGTCACTATGTACGCGTCAGCATATATTATGATTTTCTTCTTAATTCACAACAAAGGACTAATATTATTATTTAGTGTATATATATATGTATAGAAGCAGGACATCCGACTGAACCAGCCCTCCAGCATAATTGTATCCCATTCAGTACCGGTGACATCCATTTCGTTATCTTCTGACAACTATGAGACGGTTTTATTCAGCTTAGGTTGGACGTCTACCAGTGAGAAAGCTACAGGCTATGTTAATTCATCCGTTTACCTGCTATATATCCTTCTCAAGCTTCATAAAATCGTTCAAATTTAGCCGAAATCAACTATACAACTACGAGGCCGGTACCGCAAGGGTTATCCTGACGCCAACGGATATCGGCTATTGGGGAAAGACGGCTATAAGTCCCAGTGCCGGATCTGATGGTAGTGGGCTTCCCAGTTTAATCACCCTACTGTTCCTGGCATCCGGTGCCAACAAAGACCTTAACCAGACACGCCATATATTATACTGTATAATGAGAAGACATTTTTGGCTGCTTCTACAGATTTCCTGTCTTGCTTTCCTTCCTTTCGGTTTCTCTGTCTGTCAATCTGTCTGGGTTTCTTAGGCCTTTTACCCTGTCGCAATATGTCTGTCTTTCTATCTGTCTGTCTCTCTGTTTGCCTGTCAGTCTGTCTGGGTTTCTTAGGCCGTTTACCCTGTCTGTATATGTCTATCTCTCTGTCTCTCTGTCTGTCTGGTTTTCTTAGGCCTTTTACCCTGTCTTGATCTGTCTGTCTCTTTGTCTGTCTGTCTGGGTTTCTAATTTCTTTCCCTCTGTCTTTCTCTGTCTGTCTCTCGGTCTGTATGGGTTTCTTTTGTCTTTCACCCTGTCTTTATCTCTCTGTCTTTCTGAGTTTCTTAGGTCTTTCCTTCTCTCTGTACCTGTCTGTCTGTTCGCGTTTTTATGTCTTTCACCATATCTTTGTCTGTCTATATGTCTGTCTGTATCACACCTTCTCCTCAGCCTCTCCTTCTTCTACCTCTACGGTTTACCCCCATTTTCATTCTTCTCCTCTTCCTCCTCACTTCTTTTTCATCCTTCTCCTTAGCTTCTTCTAATTCCTACTCCTCCTCAACCTCCTCCTCCTCCTCTTTCTCTTCCTCCCCCTATTCTTCTCAACTTGTGTGTCTGTCTGGTAAGAACATCAATACATAAAAAGGAACTGTGATATACAAGGTCTTGCTTAATCGTGTTGGCTTTAAACAAAAAAAAATCTTATTCTAGATATATATTTATTTAGTGTGTGTGTGTGTGTGTGTGTGTGTGTGTGTGTTTGTGTGTGTACTTACTCTAGTTGTACTTACTCTAGTTGTATTGCGGGAGTGAGCATGCTCGTTATTTCCCGCCTCCTATATGTATAGGTGTTATATGTATCGTTGGAATGGCTGTGTATGTGTGTGTAGTCTGTATTTTAGCCAATTGGCGACATCGGAAACGAAGGCTTAGGGTGGATCTGTATGGTACCATTCTCACTATAGACGGTACCGTCTCGCCCGAAGGCTTAGGTAGCCATCAGCTTAGGTGAACCATATGATACCCATCTCGCCTTGTACCATTTTTGCCAACCCCAGATGGGACGTCACAACGTCGTCCACTTATTCCAGGTACCTATTTACAGCTAGGTGAACTGAGGCTAACACATGAAAGGAGACAAGCCCAATTTGTCTCCGCCCGGCCGGGGATTGAACCCCCGGCCCCTTGTGTGTGAGACGAGAGCTCTACCACTAGGCTACGGGCTGTGTGTGTGTGTGTGTGTGTGTGTGTGTTTCGGGTGCCTGTAGGATTGCATCTAACAATTTATATATTTTTGTATCACTCAGGTCCGTTGCACTTTAACAACAACAACAACAACAACCACAATACTACTACTACTACTACTACTACTACTACTACTACTACTACTACTACTACTAATAATAATAATAATAATAATAAACTAATGTTTCGCATTACAGATTCTTCATTCGACCAGATGAAAAGCGAAATATTTTCTTAATATAGGCTCATCATTATGATTATTAAATCAATAAAATACATTACAAAATACCTGAAAATGTTATATAATATTCTCAACCCCGCACGTACTTCTCTCTCTCTCTCTCTCTCTCTCTCTCAGTCCGGCTCTAAATATTGACACAGGAAGGAAGGAAACGAGAGAAAGTGAGAACGAATGAGAGAGGCCGTGGGAGAGAGTGCGCGTGGGTGTGTGTAAGGGTAGATTGAGAGAGAGAGAGAGAGAGAGAGAGAGCGAGAGCGAGAGCGAGAGCGAGAGAGAGAGAGAGAGAGAGAGAGAGAGAGAGAGAGAGAGAGAGATTTAGAATGCCGCACGTAGTAAATTAAATATAGTAAATTATATAAATATATCTATTTAGGGAAATTAATAATATTGATATCGAGTAATTAATGTAAATATTATTGCAGGAGGTAAAAAAAAAAAAAAAAAAAAAAAACGTATAAAGAGTATTTAAGGTGTCCATAATAATTTACCCATAATTATATCCCCTGTTTCGCTCCATTAGTTTTGAAATTTTAAGACATTTTACCCAATTTGTCTAGCGATAATAAGATGCTTCAGAAATCAGCCTTCCGCCGGGATATATTTCTACCGGAAAATGGACAAATATAGCTTGAAGGGGGTTAAGGTTGCCCATTGTTTAGCTTGAAGGAAAATTGGGAAGGCGTTGTTGTTAGCCTAGAGGGTAAACAAAAATACATTGCCCGAAACAAGTAAAATAATAGCAAAATCCGAATTAATAATAAAATAAAATATAATAATCCACAAGACATCGGATCAGATAGAGCTAATGGTCACAAAATGATCTGATCGTCAATATTAGTATACATGGCTTTATTTCATCTGACGGCAAATTGATTCTTTAGCAGCTAATTAATCGATACCTAATAGAATAATACGAAAGTACTATGGCTCAGCATCATCTTCTTGCCAAGTTTTCGTAATTAGCAACATATTTCGGTACAAAACCTTCGTAATAGCTAAGTAATTAAGATGAATATATGGCAATTTACTGTCAAATGGGAAAACATAGATTATACTGTAGTCATTTGGGGTATAATTATCACATTATCTCAACATACATGCAAACAAACCTAAATATTAAATCGTGAAAAATCTACTAAGGTTTGCGTAAATATTTTGTTACGGTGCTGTTGAATTTGTTTTCTATTGTAACGGATTAATGGCCATTGTTAAAGACATATCTTCGTTTGATTATATTGTATGTATTTAGATCAACTTTATACTTAATTTAGGTAATGTATACCTGTAGACTGTTATAATTATGTTTTAATTCACAAATAGCATGTAAAGGTGTAAGTAATGAATTTGTTAAGAAACAATGTATTAATTATTGTGTTAAATGGGACACCATAATTAGTTTTGCAGGAGTCCAACAAAAAATAAATATCTGAAACAAATGGGCCAATGAGGGTCACTTCTTCAGACAGTTATTATTGGGCTTGACCCTTCAAAATATACTAGGGTATCACACATCATTCTAATAATATACTAGGGTATCACACATCATTCTAATAATATACTAGGGTATCACACATCATTCTAGTATACTAGGGTATCACACATCATTCTAATATACTAGGGTATCACACATCATTCTAATATACTAGGGTATCACACATCATTCTAATAATATACTAAGGTATCACACATCATTCTAATATACTAGGGTATCACACATCATTCTAATAATATACTAGGGTATCACACATCATTCTAATAATATACTAGGGTATCACAATCATTCTAATATATACTAGGGTATCACACATCATTCTAATATACTAGGGTATCACACATCATTCTAATATACTAGGGTATCACACATCATTCTAATAATATACTAGGGTATCACACATCATTCTAATATACTAGGGTATCACACATCATTCTAATAATATACTAGGGTATCACACATCATTCTAATATACTAGGGTATCACACATCATTCTAATATACTAGGGTATCACACATCATTCTAATAATATACTAGGGTATCACACATCATTCTAATATACTAGGGTATCACACATCATTCTAATAATATACTAGGGTATCACACATCATTCTAATATACTAGGGTATCACACATCATTCTAATATACTAGGGTATCACACATCATTCTAATATACTAGGGTATCACACATCATTCTAATATACTAGGGTATCACACATCATTCTATATACTAGGGTATCACACATCATTCTAATATACTAGGGTATCACACATCATTCTAATATACTAGGGTATCACACATCATTCTAATATACTAGGGTATCACACATCATTCTAATATACTAGGGTATCACACATCATTCTAATATACTAGGGTATCACACATCATTCTAATATACTAGGGTATCACACATCATTCTAATATACTAGGGTATCACACATCATTCTAATATACTAGGGTATCACACATCATTCTAATATACTAGGGTATCACACATCATTCTAGTATACTAGGGTATCACACATCATTCTAATATACTAGGGTATCACACATCATTCTAATAATATACTAGGGTATCACACATCATTCTAATATACTAGGGTATCACACATCATTCTAATATACTAGGGTATCACACATCATTCTAATATACTAGGGTATCACACATCATTCTAATATACTAGGGTATCACACATCATTCTAATATACTAGGGTATCACACATCATTCTAGTATACTAGGGTATCACACATCATTCTAATATACTAGGGTATCACACATCATTCTAATAATATACTAGGGTATCACACATCATTCTAGTAATACTATTTTTGATCCAGATTCATATATAAAATTGTCCTACTTGACCCTGTCTACAAACTGACCTCAAAATATAATACTGCTTTTAGAGGGAATGGGCGTATTTACTTGCTCATTTATGTATCTTTCTACTATATTTTTAGCTTCCTCCCTAGACCTCCATCAAGCTTATAAAAACACCCGCCAAACTTCTTCAAGATAAATTTGTACATTTTTCAATAGAAAAATGTTCCGGCCGAAGGCCCATTCCTCTTAAATTACAGGCTCGCTATCGCTCGCCATGAACAAATCGGCACCTACATGACACGAAAATTCTTAATATTAACAAATAAATAGGACGAAAAGTCTTAAAATCGCCAAACTAGGCCTAGTGAGCCGAACGTCATAAAATCTGAAAACTAAACATGAGGGGGAAGGGGATCTAGAAAAACGACCCATCTCCCCTTAAAAGATAAGTATATACTGTATAGTTACTATAACGAAAAATAAGTGTTAGTTGAAAAATGTTCCTATAAAAGAATCTCCGGTGCCATTGGGTAGGAAGGAAACAGGAAGAGGTGTCTAGGAAAATGACAGATAGGAAGGAAAAAGGAAGATGGAATTGGTGGGAACTAGTCAGCGTCTATATATTGAGAAATTCCGGAGTAATAATATTAATCACTATATTATATTACATTATCATTATTTCGCTCACTTCTTCTATCTTCATATTATAGAGATGGAAGAAGTGAGTGAAAGAATTATATACTGAACTATTCAGTATATACTGTACACATTATATACTGAACTATTCAGTATATACTGTACACATTATATACTGAACTATTCAGTATATACTGTACACATTATATACTGAACTATTCAGTATATACTGTACACTATATTATATATATTCAGTATATACTGTACACATTATATACTGAACTATTCAGTATATACTGTACACATTATATACTGAACTATTCAGCATATACTGTACACATTTTAACACTAGTAAAAAAAAAAAAAAAAGGATATAAACAGTGCTCTTTAGTTCATATGTTCATATTTGAACGCAGAAACTATTATAACACATTTTGTGTAACATTATTTTCTTTACAATTATGTGTTCAGTGTTACAGTGTGGATAGATAGACAGACAAACAGTAATATAAAGATAGACAGATACATTTAGATCGATAAAATGTTAGAGAAAGACCTCCAACAAATGAAAACGGACACATAGAATAAAAGAGAGTGACAGACAGAAGCAGAAAGAAACAGAAAACAAGAGACAGATAGACACACCGATTAGAAGATATTTTGTTTAGCATATAATATCTACAGGGGTTTAACACCATCTCAATAATCCCTCTGAACAGCATAGGTCCTTCTTAAACAGCATAGGTCCTTCTTAAACAGCATAGGTCCTTCTTAAACAGCATAGGTCCTTCTTAAACAGCATAAAATCATCTATTTCAGCCAGAATAAAAGGCAATAAGATGTCATCGTGCTAAAGGAGTTAAGGGAGCCCACCTCGCTTTTTTCTCTTTCTGTCCCTCTCTCTTTAGCTTGTATCCATTCGGCCCCATTCAACCTACTGTTTTAAGACGTTTACCACCATCCAGGTGTCAATATTTTCCTGGCGAGCGGTAGCGAGCCAGCATATATATACTGAATATTTGTTTTGACAGCAAGCTAAATTTGTATATTTTTCGATAGAAAAATGTCTCCGGCGAAGCCGGATTTCTCCATACAATGCTGGCTCGCTATCGCTCGCCAGGAAGAAATCGACACCATCATAACCGTCTTAAAACAGTTGGCTAAATGGGGCCGAATGTACACAAGCCAGGGGAAGAGAGAAAAGGAAAGAAAGATGAAAACAACAAACGGTGACCCCCCTTAAAACGAAAGAAGTCACTAGTTACCTATATTCCGGATGCTCACGTTGGTCACTTGCGGCATGACTAACAAGCTAAACCAAGTCCACCAACCTTCCTAGCAGGCAAAAAACACTATAAGATACCGCAGCCGCCGCCACCCTACCCACCCACGCATCGCCTCTAGGGTGCCTAGCTGGACAGAGTTGCCTATAGGGTCCCTTTGGTCTGGTCACCGGGCGCCATCTTGATCCCAATTCTATTGGTCTAACACTATGTAGGCAGGGCAGTTGGAAAGTTATATGTAGATGGATATAGCTATGGATAGAGGCGTAAGTGTAATAATATGAGTGGAACAAGATTAATGATGAAGTGTGGAAATAATGCCGAGGAACGGGATATAGCGCAAGTCCGAAACAAGATGGCGTTCATAATCTAAGTTGCCGTTACTCTCTTTATCGAGCTACCCTAATAGTCGCAGCACCACCCCCGCGATACTGGCGATACGGGAGATAGCGATAAGAGGAGGGGGAGCTGGGGAGATTTTTAATGGGGTTTGTTTTTATAGTTTCTTGGGGCGCGTTAAGGGGTTTGAAGGGGCACAGTTAAGGGGTTGAATGGTTGTAATTAAGGGGTAGAAGGGGCGTATTTAAGGGGTTGAATGGGGTGTCTTTAAGGGGTAGAAAGTGTTTGATGATGGGGTATATTTATAAGGTTAAAGGAGCGTAATTAAGGGGCTTAAGAGTATATATAAGGGGTAGAAGGGGCATATCTAATGGGGTGAAGGAGCGTATTTAATGGGTTGAAGGGGTATGTATAAATAATTGAAGTGGCGTATTTAATGGGTTGAAGAGGCGCCTTTAAAAGACTGGAGAGGTATATTTAAGGGGCATAGTTTATTTCAAGGGATAACATTCAGTGGAGAAGGAATTTAGAGGATCTGTTAATATTAAAAGCTTAGGAGGTACGTCTATGGGGTTGAAGTTGAAATAGGGGTTGACATGGGTACATATATATATCAGGCGTTGAAAGGAGTAAGCTTGGTTATTGAAGAACATTTTTACTTATTACAGAGCCTAATATAGTTATTTTCAGAGTATATTTAGTTATTGAGGAGCATATCTAGTTATTGAAGAGCAAGACTAGTTATTGGAGAGCATATTACATTTTTGAGGAGCATATTAGAGGTGTTGATATGGGGCTTATTTAGGGGTTTGGAGGGAGTGTGATTACAACAGAAATCGTGAACCCTAACCTATATAAATCGAAAAGGGCCGAGCAAATGAGCTGTAAATTTTCACACCTATTTCCTGGCTGATCCTTCCCAAATGGTAAAAATATTAGCTCCATTACTTTAGTCGTTTATGAGTTATAGAAGTTAATGTTCTAGAGCTTTGGCCTACTTATTTGGAACAGGGTAGAGTACGTAGATTCTGTTGCGATGTATAATAATTATGTAAACCTGGCAACACTATGAAACAGACTGTCATTAAGGGGGGATGGGCCGGTTTTCTGGACCACTTTCTCCCTCATATTTAGCCCCATTAGTTTTCAGATGTTAAGATGTTTGCCCCATTAGTTAGTCGATTTTAAGACCTTTGGCCCCATTTCTTCGTCAATATTTAGACCTTTCGTGCTATTTAGGTGTCGATTTTTTCCCTGGCGAACGATATTGAGCCTGTAATGTTGGAAGAACCGGCCTTCGGCCGGGACATTATAGTACCGAAAAATGTACAAATTAATCTAGAAGGGGGATCTAATGGATATTTGTTTTTAATTTGATGGGAGGTCTAGGGAGGAAACTAGAAAAATAATGAATACATGCAAAAAATCGCCCAAAAAGTTAACCATTAAAGAGTTCCCTATTGTGTAGCAGAGGTGCAGGTTTGGCAGAGAGGTAAAATGACTATCCCCTTACCCTATGAATTGTATACCCTTTGCATAGCCTTCCTATACACTAATTCATACCAGTGCGGGTCAATACATGGTACCGTCAATACATAGTAGTTTCAGATTTGTCCAGAAAGTATCGACAAGTCAGAGAAAGGATTACATTTTCCGTCAAGTGAAAAGGAATAGACAGCTTAAGGGGAGGCACACCGTTTTTCTGGACCCCCTTCTCCCTAATGTTTAGCCCCACTAGTTTTGAGATTATAAGACGTTCGGCCCATTAGCTTGGCGATTTTAACACCTTTCGCCCCATTTCGTTGTCAATTGTAGGACCTTTCGTGCCATTTAGGTGTCGAAGGCCAATTTATTTTAAGTTACAAGATTGCTATCGATCGCCCAGAATAAATATCCACACCTGAATGGGGTGAAAAGTCATATTATCGCCAAACTGATGGAGCGAAACAGGGGAAAGGCTAAGAAGACCCCCACGGCCCAAACAGGGTTAAGGTACGTACGCACGATTCCCGGGACGAGATAAGCCCTTTAAGCATAACGTAATGTTCTAGGAAGCTTCACGTAGGCCTGATAAGATACCGCACGTACAAATCTCGGTGGTAAGAGCTACGATATCGGAAATTGGTATAAGAGTCTACAAAAAGAAATACGGATGCTACTTTTCAGATAAGTATATATGATAAAATCCACATTGCATTTATAAGGCACATTGCTAAAACACGCATATACAGTATTCATCTATGTATACACTCATTATGCAACATTATATAAGTATACAAAATTCGACACCGATATATATATTAACATAAACATCCGAACTAACTAATGAAAACAGTCTAACAAAATTGCAAAAGGGACAAATAATCTGAACAAAAACCGAACAATTATAAAACAAACTAAAAAATAATAACAAAATAATAAATAAATATATAATGTCATCCAAAGTGCCGTAAAAACTGTGACTATAGTTAGACAAGACATCCAACTTTAATAACCCATTGGTAGTGTACATAAAACCAAAACTTCTCTTCTTGTTTATGTAGGGTGCTGTCAATAATTAGCCTACGCACTCTAGGTTTTAATGCTTTCACTTCTCTCTCTCTCTCTCTCTCTCTCTCTCTCTCTCTCTCTCTCTCTCTCTCTCTCTCTCTCTCTCTCTCTCTCTCTCTCTCTCTCTCTCTCTCTCTCATATTTCATTGGTGTTGCTCAAATCTTTAATCACTATATGTATATGATTTATGCCTGCTTCACTACTTATACCTCTATACCACTATAGCTTTGTATTTTTCCATTATGGTTTTAATTAATTCAGTGTCCATATATATTTATATATATACACAGTATACATATATATATATATATATATATATATATATATATATATCAGGTGTGTTCCCCATTTAATTCTCGCCCCCTTTCTCTCTCTCTCTCTCTCTGACCGGAAGGGTGAGATAAGCGTGAAGAGAGAGAGAGAGAGAGAGAGAGAGATAGTATACTAGGAAATATATCCAGAAGGGAGTCATCACACACACACACACACACACACACACACACACACACACACACACACACACACACACACACACCCATACACCCACACAAACACCCACACGCTATTCAATATATTTCCTTTATTTAATAGTATATGCAATGTGCACGTACAAACCATATTAAGAACACACATTTTTGAATCTGTATCGAAACCATACGAGATAATTTACAATTCTATATAATATCCAAACCGTTTCAATATTTGTGTTGAGGTAGAGATTGATATTATGGTAGTCTTTAAATAACATACAAATCGAAGCCCATTTATTCAGTTAAACCATTGAAGATTATGTCGCGTTTAACAGAATATGCAGGCTATCATTAGACGATTTCATTCAATTCTGGAAGGCCCTCAAAGCAACAAAGAGGTAAAGTATATGTCTATTAACTCTCTTACCTAAACAAAATCCTTCCTAAACTATATAAAATCGTCTACGAAGAGCCAGAACAAAAGGAGGAAATGCGTCCTCAAACACTGAAGGGGTTAATTTAAATAAGTAATACACAAATTTTACACCTTTATAAAAGAGAACCAATATAGTATTATATCTATATTTTACACCTTTATAAAAGAGAACCAATATAGTATTATATCTATATTTTACACCTTTATAAAAGAAAACCAATATAGTATTATATCTATATTTTACACCTTTATAAAAGAGAACCAATATAGTATTATATCTATATTTACACCTTTATAAAAGAGAACCAATATAGTATTATATCTATATTTTACACCTTTATAAAAGAGAACCAATATAGTATTATATCTATATTTACACCTTTATAAAAGAGAACCAATATAGTATTATATCTATATTTTATCTATATTACGTCTATATTATATTTGTTTTCGTAAGCATTTCATCAAAACAATGACTAGTATTACATTAAGGGTAATATCGGTGATACTAATGATAAAGCTGATAATAACGAAGATGTTGATTATTACCGATATTAAACATATTATACACATGCATAGCTTGTTGCTTTCGAGAGGAGGTTATCAAGATTCCTATAAGGCAATGTCGAATTAGGCGGGGTCAACCGAATGAGACGTAGACAAACGAGGGATTAGATGGTTGGTACACACACACACACACACACACATTATCACTCAAATAGCTTACTCAGTCACTCACTCTTTCTTTGTTCTCTCTCACAGACACGCACACGCATTTATACACACCTACACAGATACACACACTCATACACTAACTTCACACTCCTCCATATTCACACGTAACCACAAAAACAAGCTCCCATTTGCACACTCTGACTCCGCCTCACACACACACTCACACTCAAATGCACACACACAAACACACACAATAGTACTCACGGCCTCACAAACTCCCATTCACACTCGCCTACACAATTTCACACTTACTCACTCTCACTAACCTCAATACCCTTCTCTCTCTCTCTCTCTCTCTCTCTCTCTCTCTCTCTCTCTCTCTCTCTCTCTCTCACACACACACACGCAATCAGATTACCTCCACACACACACTCTCTCCCTCTCTCTCTCTCTCTCTCACTCTCTGGTAATGTTATTATAGCCCATCTTTCCCTGGCCTCAGGATGTCAACAGAGGAAGATGACGTCAGAGTTGTGGTGAGGCCTTCGAGTTTATAGGATGACTATAATTATGATAATCATTATATTTATAATAATAATACTATAAAATAATAAAAAAAAAAAAATAAAAAAAAAAAAATAAATAATAATAATAATAAAATATATAATACTACTACTACTACTACTACTACTACTACTACTATTAATAATAAAATAATAATAGTAATAATTATTATAATAATAATAATGAAAATAACAATAGTAATAATGGTAACATATCGTTATTTTTAGCTGCATCCCTCATGATTAAAGAGACCTATAAAGAAACAGAAACCGCCAAGAACATAAACGTAAACAAAATTAATACGAAAAACTGGACATTAACACACCTTGACAGCCTCTTTTGTATATACTGTATGTTCACTTTCTTGCTGCTTGGAAGAGCACTAACCTAATGCAAGCTAGGCTATAAAGTATACTAATAATGATAAAAACATTATAAACATATTCTATTATCAATAACAATACATTGTGATAATTATAATAATGACGATCATCATTATGAAAAATGTATTCAGAATTGCACCCATGTGCTAAAATGCAATAGAGGTATGTACGTACATAGGATTGCAATAACTATAATTAATAAACAGTGTACCAAAACAAATATGTTCATTATTATAGGTTTCTGTGAATGTGTGTGTTTGTGAATGAGTACATATATGTACATAAAAGAAAACGTTTTTTTTTAAATATTAATTATGCCAGTGTTTGTTCAGTATAGAAGAGGTATCTAACACTCTTCTGCATATTATAATTATCTAACCACTTAAGGGGGGAGTACTCGCTTTTTCTGGACCCCCTTCTTCCTCGTGTTTAGCATATTAGTTTTGAGTGGAGGGACAGAGAGGGAGAGGTTGACCGAATGAGAGGTGGAAGGATGGAGTGAGGAAGTACATAAACGAAGGCGGTGCTGGTTGGGGGGAGGGGCGTCGACTGACTGGGGACAGAGGTGCATGGGGGCGGTTCGTTCGTGGCCACCCCTTCGGGGATCACGGCGTCAGGCAATAGATAGATAGATAGATGACGTTCGTTCCGTTAGTTTGGCAATTTTGAGACCCTTTGCCTAATTGTGTCGTCAATTATTATGTTCTCTCCACTAACCAACTTTACTCCTAAACTCGATTAATGAAATTAACAAACACATGTGGCAGTCCGGGGATTCGAACCCAGGACGCTCACACCGAAATTCAACACACTTATGCATTGCACTACGAAGACTCTATTAAGACCTTTCGTGTCGTTTAGGTGTCGATTGTTTCCTGACGAGCGATAGCGAGCCTCTAATTTTAGAAGGAACCGGCCTTCGGCCAGGACATCTGTCTACCGAAAAATGTACAAATATATCTTGAAAGGGGGTCTAGGGGGTGTTTTTCTAAGCTTGATGGAGGTCTAGCGAGGTAACTGAAGAATACATAATATATATAAATATATAGACCAAAAAACCAAGCACTACCCCCTTAATGCTTTTACTTGAGGGTATTTTTGTCCATGTCTGCATCTCTAACATTCCCCTGGTTGAGCCTCGCCCCACGTCACTAACTGGGTACACTCTAGGTGCAAGTGTGGGGTAACACTGTAGGGTAAGACTGTGGGGCAAGACTATACTGGCGATGCTTATAGGTCCTCAAGAATAACATCACCCTTTATTCAATATATATACTGTATATATAACACTGTATATCATCATCAAAATACTACAAAAATATATATATAATTGATGACCGTAAAACAAATTCAGCGCATAAATCAATACATTGAATGATGGAAGAAAAATGCACAATAATCTATATAGAACGATACAGAAAATAAGAATGATGGATACATATATACAGTATATACAGACAGCTAGCTATATAGAGAACATTTGCTAGAAACCATACCAAACATACACTATTATATTTTGTAAAGTAACGGGGGGTTTCGGGTGGATGGGACTCGCCAGCCTTGGTAGGCAACCCATCTAGGGGAGACAACTTTATACAAATCGGGTGGATGAGACTTGTCAGCCTTGTCTAGGGGAGTAAACCTTATTCAAATCCGTACTGCTTACCTAAGGGTAAAGCAGGTTAGCGGATGGACTAGCCGCCCACCACTGTAGACAAATAGTGCTTAAAATATAAATAGACGGCCTTGGAGTCAGACGGGTAGGGGGTGACCAGTAGCGACATTGGTAGAGCGCTCGGTTACTAACCGGGAGGACCGAGTTCGATTCTCGGATGGTGGAGATGTTTGGGAAATCTCTTCACACCCCTTGCCTCTGTTTCTCCTGACAGTAAAATAGGTTACGCGGCAGGGTAAAAAGAGGTCTTCGGATCCTCCGACCCTTCAACGCAAATAAAAAAAAAAAAAAAAAAAAAAAAAAAAAAAAAAAAATCGGACGGGCTCTAAGTTGAGTGGTTAATCCTGTAAGTCCTTCAGTAAACTGGAACGGGTTGCCCTTCTCACAGGGGTTAGGTCTGCTTGGGGGCATTTTATGTATGGCCTCCCTCGTAAAGAGGAGTAAGGCGTCCGGCAATAGATAGATAGATAGATAGAACGAGGGTGCGTGATACTGTTTTGAAAGCATTTAAAGTATTGTGTAATTGTGGCGTGTAAGTCACTGTGAGTGTTGTGAAAAACAATGAGTGACAGCTACATAACAGGACACGACAATAAACACATGTGAGCCAATCTAGAATAATTTAGAAGGGTTACTCAGACGACACGGGCCCTTGGGGAGCTTGTGAGGGGATGGGGGGGGGGGGGGGGGGGTATTTGATTGGTTTGGTTTGGGGCATGACCTTCTTAATCAGGGTGTCAAACAAAAGCCGAGTCTTTTCTGTTTAGTCTATTATTGGATAATAATAATACAACTAAATAATAAGTACAAATAACATTGTGGTTTATATTTCAAATTACGTCTTTGAAAGTTATAAAATGGTCAAAACAACGCTATTTCATGATGATGTTCTCGTATTCCTTCTCATAGTCATTCAAGTCTTCAAACAAAATTACCCTGATTTGACACCCTGTAATCTTAATCCCTCTAGAGTAGTATATGTAGACGGCTGTGGTTGTGGTGGGGTGAGGTAGGTTTGAGTAGTGTGGAAGACATTAAGGTATATAATAAGACTTCCATGGTGGAGGAGTGGGTGGGTTGCATTAGAGTGTAGTGGGGTCAAAGCCAATCGACCACTTGCGAGTTTTGGGTTATAAGATTTCCACTGGAGGGATTTTTTTCTGGACCCCTTTCTCCCTCATGTTTAGCCCCAATGTTTTTAAGATTTGGAGATAAGTTAGACGATCTTAAGAACTTTCGCCCAATTTCTGTCAATTTTAAGACCGTTCGTGCAATTTAGGTGTCGATTTTTTCCTGGCGAGCGATAGCGAGCCTGTAATTTAAGAGGAACCGGCCTTCGGCCGGAAAATTTTTCTACCGAAAAATGTACAAATTTATCTTGAAAGGGGGTCTAGGGGGTGTATTTTTTTTAGCTTGATAGAGGTCTAGGGAACAACCTAAAAACCTCCCCTTAAACAAACAAATATTTAGCAGATATACACAAACTATATGAGTTTGTGCCACGTAGAAGGTAGCTTAATTTGATTGTATGCATTTATCTACATGCTAACGCCGTATACCAACTCAGGAGTCTGCTAAATATCATAATCTACGGCTCCAACTTCCTTATCGGCCGAAACCGCAAGTGGTTTGCAATTGAATGGAGTGTACTGCGGTCGCGTAAGAGTGAGGTAGGGTGACAGTCATGTATAACCTGGTGTATGGAAGCAATGAAGGATTTAGAGGATAAGTAATGTTAGGCTTGCATACGATAAAATAGGCTAGGTTTGACTAGGATAAATAATTGGTTAAGTTGATTAGGACAAAGTAGGCTAGGTTTGACTAGGATAAACAATTGGTTAAGTTGATTAGGACAAAGTAGGCTAGGTTTGACTAGGATAAACAATTGGTTAAGTTGATTAGGACAAAGTAGGCTAGGTTTGACTAGGATAAACAATTGGTTAAGTTGATTAGGACAAAGTAGGCTAGGTTTGACTAGGATAAACAATTGGTTAAGTTGATTACGACAAAGTAGGCTAGGTTTGACTAGGATAAACAATTGGTTAAGTTGATTACGACAAAGTAGGCTAGGCTTGTATACACTGAAATTAATTAAGTTTTTTTCTATTTTCTTCTACGTGTATGATAGAGACAAGAGGCAAAGCTGCCTGTAACAAGTGTCTCACCCAAAGTAGAAACGTGATAGTCGCTATTTTTTAATGTTGTTTTGGTGTATTGGAAAGAGGAAGAGGTGTTTGTGAGAGCTAGCTGGATTACTCTGTGTGAGACAAACAGAAACAGTGAGGGAAGACATACAAATGAAACAGGAGTTCCAGCAACTCTTTACCACATGCCTATGAGGCCTCCCCTGGGTATTGCCCTGCTCGATTGGTGCAATATTGGATTTGGGTATCCAATGTGACCTCAGGTGGCAATACTTGATCATCGCCATCCATCCATTTAACCCTATTTGGTCCGAGGAGGGTACGTCTTTATGGAACTCTCCTGTTGCCCTCCATTAGCTTGCAGATTTTAAGACGTTCCATCCCATTAGTTTGGCGATAATTAGGCGCTTCACCCCATTCATTTATTTTTTCTTCTGGACGAGCGATAGCAAGCCTCTAACTTAGAAGAAATCGGCCTTAGACCCGGACATTTGTATATCAAAAAATATACAAATTAAGGTTGAATAGGGTCTTTTTTTTTAGTTTGAAAGAAGTCTGGGAAGGCGTGTCTGTTAGCCTAGGGGCTAAACTAAAACTAAATTACGTTGCTTGAAAGTGGCAAAAGCAAGCAACATCCTCAATGATAATAATTGTAACAAAGATCATAATTCACAGGAGGTTGGATCAGATATTGTTGACAATACAAGACATGAATAAACAAATAATCTTCATATATACTGTATGTTTAGATTATCTGTGTGTATCAGGGAGTGGGGGATTTAACAGGTTTGGATTAATTGATCAGGGTGAGGCGGATTTATCAGGGTGAGTGATTTATCAGGGAGAAGGGGATGTATTGAGGTGGATTAATCAGTGGGAGGGGGAATTATCAGAGGAATAGATTTAACAGGGAAAGGAGGATTTATCATGGGAAGGAGATTTTATCATGGAGATGTATCATGGGAGAGGGATTTAACATGGGGGATTTATCATGGGAGTGGGATTTATTATGGGAGGGGGATTTATCAGGGCGGGGAATATATCAAACGGGATTTATCAGGTGAGGGGGTTTATCAGGGGTGGGGATTTATCAGAGGAGAGGGATTTATCATGGGTGGGGATTTATCAGAGGAGGGGGATTTATCAGGGATGGGGATTTATCAGAGGAGGAATATTTATCATGGGTGGGGATTTATCAGAGGAGGGGGATATGTCAGAGGAACGTGGATTTATCAGGGAAGACGATTTATCAGGGGGAGGGAGGATTCATCAGGGGAAAGTGATTTATCAGGTGGAGGGGGATCAATCAGGGAAGGGGATTTATGAGGAGAATGGAAATATATTAGGGAAGAGGATTTATTAGAGGGAGTGGGGATTTATCAGGGATAGGGGGATTTATTAGGGGGAGTGGGGATTTCTCAGGGGAAGGGATATTTATCAGGGGGAAAGGGATTTATCAGGTGGAGAGGGATTTATCATGGAGCTTGGGTTTTATCAGGGGAAGGGGAAATATAGTGATATATCAAGGGGAGGGGGATTTACCAGGGGAATGAGGTATTTATCAGGAGAGGGGATTGTTCTAAATACGGTGGTGATGTATGGGTGGGTAAAACCGTGAAGTTGAAAATTACTTTAAGAGTTTGACTGTCGATTATATAAATATATACATAGATATAGATATACTGCATAGGTAGATAGCTAGATAGATTCAAAGCCAGTCAGACATATATATATATATATATACATATATATATATATATATATATATATATATATATATATATATATATATACATATAATATATATATATATATATATATATATATATATATATATATATATATATATATATATATATATATATATATATATATATAGAGAGAGAGAGAGTGCCAGAGAGGGACAGACAGGGATATATAAAGAACCAGACAGTGAGAGTTCCCCCCAAAAAAACAAACAAAAACAAAACAAAACATCACTATCCGCGTAAAGCAACATCGTACGATCAAGGCGGATATCCTACAATAACACGATCACACACACAAGGCACGCGTTGACGTCAGAGGAGTCACGTATTAGTACACTCACTCACCGGGCTACTCAGGGGGGCTCGTGGAATTAGATAGGTATAATTGTGGATTGAGGAAAATACATCATAAGCGTGATATTGATATGTCTGGGTTTATGTCCTGTTGTCTGGGTAATTTAATTTGATATTGGATCTTACTTACACCCCCAACTCTTTCTAATCTCTCTCTCTCTCTCTCTCTCTCTCTCTCTCTCTCTCTCTCTCTCTCTCTCAGTGGCATAATATATTTCTCAACTTTGTTCTTTACAATGAATTTCCCAGTACGGTAGCAATTTTCTCATTCTGCTGGGGGCTTTGTTTCCCCAACTAATTTCATGCTGACCCAAGGTCGTAGGGAGTGGTGGGTGGGGAGAGAGAGCCTTCTGCTTTGGTATCTTTACCTTTTACTTAGTAGCAAATTATATGTTAGAATTAAGTCCGGACTGCGTAGCAGGGACCGCAATGTCTATGCAGTCTGTATATATGTAACTCTCTCCAACTGGAGCGCTGTCTTAAAGTGCGTAAGTATCTCAATATCAAATGTGTGTGTGTGCGTATGGAGAGAGAGAGAGAGAGATAGAGATAGATAGAGAGAGAGAGGGGGCGAGTCCTACTTTATTGATACTACTTCATTGATGACGTCATACATAAATATTAACTACACTATAATTATCGATCACAACAAAGAAGAGTTCATCGGCCTACCCCTCTATCTATGTCTACCCTCAACAAAGACACTATATACAGTACGTATAACATGATAGCATTTCCCGATTGGCCCGTCTCCGCTAATACTTAGTTCACCTTTTGACCTTCCTGAAATCGCTAACAAGAACATAACGGAACACAAATTTACTTATACAAAACAATTAACATATTTTTGGTGTAGTAGCCCACATAAGTTCTGTTCCTTTTCGTGATCTTATACATGGAAATATAATGCGCATGATTGAATTACGAGTGTAGTTTCCTATGTAGTGGTTATAACTCATCTGATTTGTCAACTGATAATTGAAAGAAACCACACTCGCAATTCATTCATACTATTATTCTTTCATACATAAGTTCACGACCAGGGACAGAACTTATCTGACCAACTGTAATATCTTATTATATTATATATATTATTATATCTTTAGTACCACATCTTTATTATCACATCTTTAGTACCATAATTATCTGTAGTACCATATCTCTAGTATAAACTATACTGTATATTCAGTACCATATTTGTATTACCATTTCTGTAGTAGCATATCTTGAGTACCGGTACCATATATTGAGTACCATATCTTTAGTACCATCTTGAGTAGCGTATCTTGAGTACCATATCTTAAGTTCCATATCTTTAGACCTTTAGAGGTTTCAGAAAACCGTATCAAGGAACTAAATGCTTAACAAAATAACTTAACTTAGATGAAATCAGCCTTCGCCCGAAACATTTTCTAACGAAAAATGTACACATTTAGCAGGAAAGCGTTCTTAGTGGGTATTTTCAGTTTGAAGGAAGTCTGGGAAGGTGTTTTTGTTAGCATAGGGGGGGAAGCTATGATACATTGGTCAAACATGGCAACAGCAGGCAAAATCCTTGATAAGAATGAAACAAAATTCATATAAATCCTTTAAATATAGTCGCGCCAACCAATATAGTCGCGCCAACCAATATCCAAACCGTAATTGAAGAGCAAGTTATGATACAATGACGCAATCCTTTGAAATAATGGCGGGATCTCAGAAACCGAATTACAAATCTTCGCTGTCACTGTTCTATTGGAGGCGATTGTATAGGTTTGGACGGGAGTTTGGGGTAAAGTATTGAGAGAGAGAGAGAGAGAGAGAGAGAGAGAGAGAGAGAGAGAGAGAGAGAGAGAGAGAGAGAGAGAGAGAGAGAGAGAGAGAGAGAGAGAGGAGAGAGAGAGAGAGAGAGAGAGAGAGAGAGAGAGAGAGAGAGAGAGAGAGAGAGAGAGAGAGAGAGAGAGAGAGAGAGAGAGAGAGAGAGAGAGAGAGAGAGAGAGAGAGAGAGAGAACCAGAGAAAGATGTAATACAAATAAAATACAAAAATAAATATATAATTATAATAATAAATATATAATCATTATGATGCACTGGCGAACTATTTTGGTAAACTGATGAAGTCACGTAGATCAAATTACTAAATTCACTAGTTAGCGTTCACCGCCTTGTTTCTATTATTAAGAGGTGTCCAAGTATTCCTGACCACTACTGTACACCTGGCCACATGATTGTATTGTATAGTCAACTCGTCTAATCCGCAGAGTCTCAGAAATTGTAGTGATGCAATTATATTATAAAAATATAATTTGAAAAGTTGACAGAATGAAAATAAACACCATGTGAGGAGGAGCACTTTATGGACAACGTTTCGCATATAGCTTCATCAGGCCTGATGAAACTATCTGCGAAACGTTGTCCATAAAGTGCTCTTCCTCACATGGTGTTTATTTTCATGCAATTATATGTCTCCAGATTGCAATTATATGTCTCCAGATTGCAATTATATGTCTCCAGATTGCAATTATATGTCTCCAGATTGCAATTATATGTCTCCAGATTGCAATTATATGTCTCCAGATTGCAATTATATGTCTCCAGATTGCTATATGAACAAATATCGGTTATATATTTCTGGATTCATCCGTTTTCCATTGTATTTATTGAAAATGTATGTCATGCATTAACTTTTAATCTTCTAATAAGCCTAAATATTATTCTGAGACTCTGCGGATTAAACGAGTTGACTGTACAGTCAACTCGTTTAATTCGCAGTCTCGGAAATTTTAGTTATGCAATTATATTTGTTTCAGATTGCTGTAGGAAACTGTATTGCTTAAGCATTTCTTAATTCATCTCTTTTCCATTTTATACATTGCATATTTATAATATTTATAATGTTTATCTTATTTATGGAAGCATACCTCTGGAAACGAATTTATGCCTATAATTTTCTACGCTTCATCTACAAAACCATATATACAATTAATTGAAAAGCAAGCTACATCCAAAACACAATCCAGATAGTAATAATTGCACGAAGAAAGACATAAAGGGTCCATGTTTTTTTTATAAGTGACTGTACTGCCAACCCAGAAGTAGAGCCTAATATCTTATCTGAGATTGTTAGTCATTTAGAACCTGACCTAACGTGAGGCAAGTTATAATGCCTCGCCCTCATCTTTACACTATCTGCTCCGACGTTCAGTGGGTCATTGTGATACTCGGTTAAATTATTATCGAGGAGTTTGCTTGTTATTGCCATAACATAAAACAAATACCCTCCTAGACTCCCGTTTAAGCTAAATTTGTAATGTTTCTGATAGACAAATATCCCTGCCGAAGCCCGATTTGTTCTAAGTTACAGGTTCGCTATCGCTTGCTTTCCATATAATCGACACCTGAATGAGATGAAGCGTCTTATTGTCACCAAACTAATATGGTGAAAAATCTTAAAATTTCCAAACTAATTTAGCGAAATAGGAAGATTCAAAACGCTCCCTGGGACTATAAAAGGTTCAAACTAATCGAGAGCCTTGACCATCATGAACTAAACTATTAGAATTACGTGAGTTTATAAGTACCATGGACTAGAGCATCATTAGTTAACTTAGCATGCCTTACTTTATTCAATAGTTACTATAGAACAAGGCCAAGCAAAATACAAAACTGTAAATACAATTAAACCAAATATTTTAGCTCACAAAACAATACTTTATCTAAATCATTCCCGTTACTGTTATGTCTTTGAGTTAATGCATTTCGCTTAATATTTTATCAACTCATTGGGTAGTTATTATACTTTATCTGACAGATATTTATAAATATGAAAGTAAGCAAATATATACAGATAACCTGATATATAGATACATTATGAAACCTAAGGTAAAGGGGGTGGGGGGTGGGGGTAATGTACTACCTCTAGCTCTATCAAACTTAACACACACACACACACACACACACACACACACACACACTTACACTTTCGAGATAAATATATACATCTTCGGTAAAAAATTTAAGTTTTCAAATCTCAAAACTAATGGGTCTAAACACGAAGAAGAGGGCGGGTGCCCAACCCCGAAAGGGGTTGAAATAGGGGAGCTATCCCCCCGCCAAAGGCGGCTTTCTAGGGCCTTTCCTAGCTGATGCTGAGAGGATTGGGTTCTAGTCATGTGGTGATGGGCTGGTCTATCAGAGTTGGAACTGAGCGATCTCTGCCATGCCCATAGCTTACTCTGACTGTTCCTTTTACTTATATATTTTCTAGATCTCAAGTGACGGCGTCTCTTCCGTGGATTGACCTCCCAATCTACCAAGATTGGAAGCCAAAGCGTCACATTTTTCCTTTGCCCCTCAACTTTCTCTTCATAATTGCTGAGGGGCACAGGGCCCTGGGTGGGTCTTTGGTTTCCCGGGCGTTTCCGCACCCTCCTCAGCTCCCCGCCATAGAGTGGCTTCGGTCACCCAGGCTTGATTGTGGTCGGCAGGGAGGGTTCTGTTGGGGCGCTCGGTTATGGCCTTGACCTTGCTCGGGGCCTTGGGGCTGTTCGGCCAGGCAGCTTGGGGAACAACAACAACAACACGAAGAAGAATGGGGTCTAGAAAAACCTCCCCTTACAGTAGAATCAAACAAGTGAAAAGCATCCTCCTAGATCATAAACAAGTGAAATCAGTTAACAGCTTCTCCATGTGTTTTTCCAAGGTGGTGTAAACAGGAGATAGAAAGGTAGATATAGATTAGAGATTAATACTACAGAGGAACCCAACTTTATAACTAGATGGATAGCTGGCTAGATAGAAAGATTGACAGAAAGCTAAATATATCTATATATCTATTAATTTCACTTCAATACCAAACACCTCCCAAAGAAATTTATGAAAGTAAGCATGTGATCCACCGGGATTCGAACCTGAATTACCACATACAGATTTTAAACACTATAACCATTACACCATCAAGGCAGTTATAAGTATAGCACATGACCTCGATTAATATCCATTTATCGAATACTGGACATTAATCTAATCATGTACTACACCCAACTGCACTTATGAATAGCCTATGGTTAAGGGCAGATCTCCACTTGAGGGATTTTTTTCTTGACCCCTTTCTCCCTCATGTTTAGCCCCATTGCTTTTGATATTATAAAACGTTTGCCCCATTAGTTTAGCGATTTTAAGAACTTTCACCCCATATTAAGACCTTTCGTGCAATTCAGGTGTCGATTTTATCCTGGCGAGCGATAGCGAGCCTGTAATTAAAGAGGAACCGGCCTTCGGCCGGGAAATTTTTCTACCGAAAAATTTACAAATTTATCTTGAAAGGGACTCAAGGGGGTGTAATTTTAAGCTTGATGGAGGTCTAGGGAACAAACTAAATACCTCCCCTTAAGTGAAAGGGAAGGATAATCATGGGGCACATATCTTATAGACCGACCTATATAATAAATAGGTCTAGATAAACAAAGAGACCAAGACACCGCAAGAGATAAGTAAAAGAATAGATAGCTAGAGACAAATGTATAGAGAGAAAGATCAATACATTTACTAATATCGTTCTTAATAACAATAACCACCGATTGAAATTAATGAAAGCATATGATCCTCCAGAGATTGGTCTAGTTTAGAGGTAGACACAGACAGAGGGACAGACATAGGGATATAGCTAGATAGATAGGTAACTAGATAGAAAGGTTGACAAAAAACATAATGAATAACAAGTTTGTCTAGATTATAGGTAGACACACAGACAGAGAGAGAGAGATTATAGGTAGACACAGAGAGAGAGAGAGAGAGAGATTATAGGTAGACACACAGAGAGAGAGAGAGATTATAGGTAGACACACAGAGAGAGAGAGAGAGATTATAGGTAGACACACTGAGAGAGAGAGAGAGATTATAGGTAGACACACAGACAGAGAGAGAGAGAGAGAGATTATAGGTAGACACAGACAGAGAGAGAGAGAGATTATAGGTAGACAGAGAGAGAGAGAGAGAGAGAGAGATTATAGGTAGACACACAGAGAGAGAGAGAGAGAGATTATAGGTAGACACACATAGAGAGAGAGAGAGATTATAGGTACACACAGACAGAGAGAGAGAGAGATTATAGGTAGACACACAGAGAGAGAGAGAGATTATAGGTAGACACACTGAGAGAGAGAGAGAGATTATAGGTAGACACACAGAGAGAGAGAGAGATTATAGGTAGACACACAGACAGAGAGAGAGAGATTATAGGTAGACACAGAGAGAGAGAGAGAGATTATAGGTAGACACACAGAGAGAGAGAGATTATAGGTAGACACACAGAGAGAGAGAGAGATTATAGGTAGACACAGACAGAGAGAGAGAGATTATAGGTAGACACAGAGAGAGAGAGAGAGATTATAGGTAGACACACAGAGAGAGAGAGAGATTATAGGTAGACACAGAGAGAGAGAGATTATAGGTAGACACAGATAAAGAGATAGTAGGTAGACACAGATAAAGAGATAGTAGGTAGACACAGATAAAGAGATAGTAGGTAGACACACAGAGAGAGAGAGATTATAGGTAGACACAGAGAGAGAGAGAGATTATAGGTAGACACAGAGAGAGAGAGAGATTATACTGTAGGTAGACACACAGAGAGAGAGAGATTATTGGTAAACACACAGAGAGAGAGATTATATGTAGACAGAGAGAGAGAGAGAGAGATTATAGGTAAACACACAGAGAGAGAGAGATTATAGGTAGACAGAGAGAGAGAGATTATAGGTAGACACAGAGAGAGAGAGATTATAGGTAGACACACAGAGAGAGAGAGAGATTATAGGTAGACACAGAGAGAGAGAGATTATAGGTAGACACAGAGAGAGAGAGATTATAGGTAGACACAGAGAGAGAGAGAGATTATAGGTAAACACACAGAGAGAGAGAGATTATAGGTAGACACAGAGAGAGAGAGAGAGAGAGAGAGAGATTATAGGTAGACACAGAGAGAGAGAGAGATTATAGGTAAACACACAGAGAGAGAGAGATTATAGGTAGACACACAGGGAGAGAGAGATAACTAGAAGGATAATTAATTAGCTAGATAGAAAGCTAACTAAATAATGGATTGATCTAGATTATGGGTACACACACAGACAGAGGAACCACAAGAAGGGACATTATGGGTACACACACAGACAGAGGAACCACAAGAAGGGACATTAGTGTATAACTAGATGGATACCGTACATAGACAGGTACTGACACCACAGACAGAGGAACCACAAGAAGGGACATTAGTGTATAACTAGATGGATACCGTACATAGACAGGTACTGACACCACAGACAGAGGAACCACAAGAAGGGACATTAGTGTATAACTAGATGGATACCGTACATAGACAGGTACACACAGACAGAGGAACCACAAGAAGGGACATTAGTGTATAACTAGATGGATACCGTACATAGACAGGTACTGACACTAGATGGATACCGTACATAGACAGGTACTGACACTAGATGGATACCGTACATAGACAGGTACTGACACCAGATCATTAAGGGGAGATGGGTCGTCTTTATGGACCCCTTTCTCCCTCGTATTTAGCCACATTAGTTTTCAGATTTTATGACGTTCGGTCCATTATTTTGGCGAATTTAACATATTTCACCCTATTTCGTTGTCAATTTTAAGAACTTTCATGTTATTTAGGTGTCGATTCTTTCCTGGCGAGCGTTAGCGAGCCTGTAATTTAAGAGGAACCGGCCTTCGGCCGGGAAATTTTTCTACCGAAAAATGTACACATTTGAAGGGAGTCTAGGGGGTGTTCTTCTAAGCTTGATGGAGGTCTAGCGAGGCAACTAAAAAAATAAGTGAATAAATTAATTAGTAGACCAAAAACACAGCCACTGTCCCCTCAAACAAACACACACTACTGATAACAGCTCATCCGCCTTCACCAAACACAAACAACCCGAGTCAATAACAGCCTCCAATTAAAGGGGGAGGGTTGGTTTTTATGGTCCCCTTTCTCCCTCATGTTTAGCCCGTTCGTTTTGAGATTTTAAGACGTTCGCCCCATTAGTTTGCCAATTTTAAGATCTTTCGCCCCATTTCTTAGTCAATATCAAGACCTTTCGTACCATTTAGGTGTTGATCTGTCCTGGCGAGCGATAGCGAGCCTGTAATTTAGGAGGGACCGGCCTTTGGCCGGGACATTTTTCTACCGAAAAATTTACAAAATGTGTTATTAAGTTTGATGGAGGTCTAGGGATGAAAATAAAAACATACTAAATACATAAATATATCGACCAAAAAATGAACCCTACCCCCTTAATGTGTTTTCCCAATGAGATGTAAACCAAGGTGATAGACAATAATACCTATATAAACAAACAATGAGATGTAAACCAAGGTGATAGACAATAATACCTATGTAAACCAAACAATGAGATGTAAACCAAGGTGATAGACAATAATACCTATATAAACCAACAATGAGATGTAAACCAAGGTGATAGACAATAATACCTATATAAACCAACAATGAGATGTAAACCAAGGTGATAGACAATAATACCTATATAAACCAAACAATGAGATGTAAACCAAGGTGATAGACAATAATACCTATATAAACCAAACAATGAGATGTAAACCAAGGTGATAGACAATAATACCTATATAAACCAACATGAGATGTAAACCAAGGTGATAGACAATAATACCTATATAAACCAAACAATGAGATGTAAACCAAGGTGATAGACAATAATACCTATATAAACCAAACAATGAGATGTAAACCAAGGTGATAGACAATAATACCTATATAAACCAACAATGAGATGTAAACCAAGGTGATAGACAATAATACCTATATAAACCAAACAATGAGATGTAAACCAAGGTGATAGACAATAATACCTATGTAACCAAACAATGAGATGTAAACCAAGGTGATAGACAATAATACCTATATAAACCAACCAACAGACAACGGTAGGTAGAAAGACAGGTATTGACACCAGATCATTAACACATTCAGTACCAGGGACGTACTTTCTTATCCTATTCTGGCAACTATTAGACGATTATATTCAGCTTAGGAAGGACCTCTAGCATTAATAAGGCTTCGAACTATCTCAATCAACCCTCTAAACTATCACAGATCCATCCTAAGCTGCATAATATCGTTTCAGTATAGCTAGAATAATGTATAACCCACGTCGCTGGTACTCAAAAGGTCAAACAAACACACAAAGGAGTACAAAGGAGTACAAAGGAGTACAAAGGAAATCAAGCAACAACAGATCCAGTGACCCTTCTAGGTTGCTTGTCCTCCAAAACACTGAGGATCAAGTGTCCAAACAGTGGTTTAGAGTGGGTAAGGGAACATTGGAAAGGGAATTACTGCCCTGGAACTAATGTCCGTACTGATAAGAAGCTCATCCGCCTTCACCCAACACAAACAACCCGAGTCAATAACAGCCTCCTATTAAGGGGGGAGGGTTGGGGATAATAAGTCCCCCTTCTCCCTCATGTGTAGCCCCATTAATATTTGAGATTTTAAGACGTTCGCCCCATTAGTTTGCCGATTTTAAGACCTTTCACCCCATTTATTTGTAAATATGAAGACCTTTCTTTCTTCTATTCAACAGCTGAGCTCTGTAACTCTCTCCCAGAATCAATCTTTACCTCTTCATATGACTTAAATTGCTTCAAACTCCATGTGTCCAGCATTTTGGCTCGAACGTTCCTTGATTTTGGCCCTGTCACTCTTTCAACTATGGGAGAGGCACTCGCTACAGGCAGGTCTACCTTTTGTCTCTCTCACATAAAAAAACAAAAACAAAATTAGGTGTCGATTTTTCCTAGCGAGCGACAGAGAGCCTGTAATTTAGGAGGGACCGGCCTTCGGCCTGGACATCTTTTTACCAAAACATTTACAAAATTATCTAGAAGGGGGATCCTGGGAATGTTTTATTAAGTTTGATGGAGGTCTAGGAATGAAACTGAAAAACAAATAAATAAATACTAAAATAAATATATCGACCACAAAATTTACCCTACCCCCTTAATGTGTTTTCCCAAATGAGATGTAAACAAAGGCGATAGATAATAATACCTATAATATATAAAATAGATAAGGAGAAAGATTAATACTAATAGAAAAATGGACAACTGTTATACGTCCCATCCTTCGTCAACCAATAACAATCTTGATCATCAAAACCTTCCCATTAAGTGTGTTTTCCCAATGAGATGAAACGAAGGATGTGATAGTATCTTTATGATAACAATGAATAAACAGCCAGCACGAAGAATATTAGTACCTTTATAAAATATGGATAAACAGGCAGATAAATACCAATAGCTAGAACGTATACTGCCATTACTAGTCAGAACAAATAAAATAAATAAAAATATAAACAATAGATAAACCGATAGATAAATACTGATAGATAACATATACTCCCATCCAGTCAACAACAAAAAACACCAATTCCTCTATAAAAATGGACAGACAGGCATAAATACTCAGATAGATAACATGTACTACCATCCACATTAAAAAAACATACTAACACCTGTATAAAGAAAAAAAAAATGATAAAAAGACCCATAAATACTGACAGAAAACATGATAAATATTGACAGATAACACATAATCCCATCCGTAGGCAAACAAAGACACTAAACCTTATTAAAATGGGATAAACAGACAAATAAATGCCGATAAACTGACAGATAAATTCCTATAGAACATAATATACTCCCATCACTAGCCTACAAAAACACTAATACCTTTATAGAAAATGGATAAACCAACAGAATATACTGATAGATAGAGAACATTATACTCCCATCCATAGTCAACAAACACACTAATACCTTACACAAATGGATAACCAGATTGATAGATAAAATATACTCAACATTGATAAACATAAAGATGAATACTGAGATAGAGAACATACACTCAAAAAGGAAAAACAGGGAAAAATACATATAGACAAAAGGACATACTAAAAAAGGACAAACAAGGAAAACTACTAATAGATAACACATACTAAAAATAGATAAACAGACATAAATACCAATAGAGATAACATAATACTCAAAAATACACAAACAGACAAATACTAAAAAAGAGAGAGATAACATAATCCGATCCAGTCAACAATAACAATCTAGGTCAAATCAACAGCCTCCCAAGGATGTGTATTTCCCAAAGAGCAGTAAACAGAGAGGGGGGGGGGGGGGGTCCTTCCTGTGACCTCTAATGACGTCACCAGTACTTGAGGGATTCCAGGGCCGATACCCTTAACTTTCCTTCCTATGGAGTACACCTTTATTGATACCCTATAACACAACATGATTTTTCACTAGTTTGCCTCTATATCCCCTCAAAAAATAAAAATAAAAACGCCTTACCAGACCCACATTCAAGCTAAACCCGCCTCCCCAGACCAATCTTCAAGCTATGAAAACGATCCAATGATACCCCTTCATGCTAAATTTGAAAATTTATCGGTAGAAAAATGTCCCAGCCGAAGGCCCGTTTCTCCTAAATAACAGGCTCGCTTGCGCTCGCCGGGAAAAACATCGACACTTAAATGGGGCGACACGTCATATAATCGCCAAACTAACGGGGCAAAATAGGGAGATGAAAAAAGAAAAGAGAGAATGAAATACACCATCTGAATAAATAAAGTTCATACCACTGATACCAACACAAACACCTGACGTAAACACCTGACGTCACCAGTACTACAGGTATTCCAGGGTCGGTACCCTTAACTTTCCTTCTTCTGGAGTACATCTTTACTGATACCAGCAACACCAATTAGCAAAAGCTGATGTTTATCTAGTTAGCTTTTTAATACTACTACTACTACTACTACTACTACTAATAATAATAATTATTATAATTAGTGTAATTATCCATATTTCAACATATAGCCATATAAACAAATGAAAAGCTAGAAAACCGTCTTCCCAGACCCATATTCAAGCTAAACAACGCTCCAATGACCCCCTTTCAAGCTAAATTTGTATATTTTCTTGGTAGAAACAAATTCCTGCCAAAGGCCGGTTTCTCAAAAATTGCAGTCTCGCACATCTGAATGGGGCGAAAAGTCTTCTAATCGCCAAGGTAACGGGGTAAAACATTGCGTTATAAAAAAAAAAAAAAAAAAAATCTGCATTTAAGACCGCTGATACCACCTAACGTCACCAGTACTTCAGGTATTCCAGGGTCGGTAACCTAAACTTTCCTTCTTCTGGAGTAAACCTTTATTGACGCTAATAACATAATACACCATAAGCTGATTTGTATCTAGTTTTCCCCTATACCCACTTCAAGAATTAAACGCCTTCTCAAACCTATATTCATGATTAAAAAACGCTTTCCCAGACTCATATTCAAGTTTAAAAACGCTTTCCCAGATCCACAGTAGATAGCGTTGTGGACTGCAGACCAAAAGGACCTCAGATCGAGTCCACGCCAAACGTCAGTTTTTTTCTGAGGTGATCTGATCGTTCCTGCTGTTCTACAAGTATCCTGGCTACACAGACACGTCAAGAAAACACCCCTATATCGTCACGAATTCATACCATATTCGAAGATGCTGTGAACGACCATATAGCTGCTCTCTCCAAATCAAGTGACGTGTGTAAATAAGGTGTCGTCATCTAGTGTGGCAGAAAGGAAGCAACCAACACCTCGAAGCTCCACTGAGACCATCTAGTGTGACACATATGAAGCATTGCAACATCTGGAAGCTTCAATTGATAATCTCGGGGTCTCGTAAGAGTTATAGGCTAATGAACAGCCTACTATAACTATAAACAAGGGATTAATTATGGATTCTGATACTGTGGCTTCAATAAAACAGCCGCTAAAGTGTGGCACTGGCTTTAAGACTATTTAAACAAGACTATGCTCGACTATTTCATTCACTTTAGGAAAAACTTGTGGGAACTAGAATGTTAATTGAGATAGTTTGTACCCCTTTGATTTCAAGAGATCCTTCCTAAACTGCATAAAATCACTTAATGATACCCAGAATAAAGTGTAAAAAGGCGTCCTCAAAAACCGGTAGTTAACCCCTTCTGTACCGGCAACGTCTTTTTAATTGTATTCTGGCTACTATTAGACCATTTTATTCAGCTTAAAAAGGGCTTCCAGGAATTAAAAGGCTACGAACTATCTCACTTAACCCTTTTTACTACCTCAGATCCCTCTTAAACTGCACACAATCGTCAAAATATAGATGTAATAGAATGAAAAAGAAGTCACCGGCACAGAAGAGGTAAAAAGTAGGCTACATATCCAAACTAATTCCGGCCTTCCACGAGCCCCCAACACCTGAGTTACTGAATCCATTAACATATTCGTGTCAGTAATACCATTACCAATATAATGACGTCATAAACAACTCACAACAGTACTGACGTCATTGTGAACATTTAACATCAATGACAATACCATGCTCTGACGTTACTGAAACCATCAATAAACAAAAAATAAAAATAAAGTATATATATATATATATATATATATAGATATATACTGTATATATATATATATATATATATATAAATAAAATACAAAAAGTCAGAACGATCGAAAACAAAAATAATTGTCAGACATCCTACTGTACCTCACTCAAGAAAAGGAAAATACACAATGAATAAAATAAAATACAAATAAATATATAACAATACAAAAACATAACGAACAAATAGTAATGATAATCATAAAATACATATTTGGTTTGTCTTCTATAACGAGAAAATTCCTCTGTGACAATCCCATCGCCTAACATGATGCCACATTTCCCAAGAAGAGCCTGTTACCCAGAACACCACCACAGGATGTCCGGGAGGGATGTGGCACCACTGCGGTTTAGAATAGGGGGTAGTATTTTTAGAGAAATATCTATTTGTTTGGCCATATATGTGTCTAACTATTTATCTGTATATCTATCTATATATACTAGTATGTCTTCTAAAACATCTTACCAATTTCTTAAGTATTGCAAGAATAACGGTACACTATATAACATAAATTATAATCAGACTGAATATATATATATTAATATCTTTGTGTCATGCCCCAGCCAGGGTTCGAACCCAGGCCAGCAGTGCAGCACTCCAGCACCTAAACCACTAGACCACCGAGGAGCTTAAAAGTAGTGGCTTAATTTGGAATTATATGGCATCCACCACCACCCGCTCCGACTCGTGATCACGTAGCTAGATACCATACACACACACACCTCACACACAAACACTAGCAACTAAGTACTAGAGAAGGATACGTGTAATCTGGGGCCAGAGCATAGGAAAACAAAGCTGACTGAACACTTGAAAGACGCCGGAGCACTAACCTGGGCCCATGTTCAGTGATTACAGTGGGAGATTATTTTATTATTATAACTACTATCACCGAGGTAGGAAGAGGGTCCGCATTATCTTCATCCCCATACCCTTATCACTATATATAATATTTTTGGCCTAGATCTTGAGATAGTGTATATTTATTAACTAGATAACAAGCTGTCGGTCTTTACTCCTAAGCCTACTGAACTATAAGCCTAGACAGGAATCCTCTATGTGCAAATAATAGATACTTCAATATTTAAATAGGTCTACTGTAAATACAGTATGTTGGCTTTAGTATATAACTCTTAGATTGAAATGAAATTTGAGTACATAATCAATGCATAATAAGGGTTTTGAACGACAATAGGAACACATTTGTTATACTTTTTGCAAGATTTCAAATGCATTTTTAAAAATTGTGTTCTGAATGTGTGATATAAATGACTTCAATAATACTTCAATTAAAACCACTTTATGATGTAAAACAGATACCCGCATGCATGAGAGAGAGAGAGAGAGAGAGAGAGAGAGAGAGAGAGAGAGATGGGGTGATCAGGTGTTAACTTATGTAAATAAAGTCGCTAGAGCGAACCTTGGTCGATACATTCTCTCTCTCTCTCTCATTTAGTTAGCATATTCTACTTTGCCACATAAACGCCCCTTCAAGCTAAAAACCAAGCCTCGTCATATCCCCCTTCCGGCTAAAAAGAATCTCTAAACTAAGCGGGCGAAGCTAGTGAAGGCCTATGGATGTTTGAATAGGTATATATTAAGCAAACCACCCACCAATTTTCATGACAATTTTGAAATGCATGTTGGAATCCCTATAAACTGTACTTAATTTTTATGGAAGTTTGATCATTTGGAAAAATCGATTAAGGGAGAAAATTAACATTGGAAATGATGTGTAAAAAGTCTCCCATAAACGGCGGCCCGCTATGTTATTGTAGTTTGCGGCCTAATTTCGTCTGTTAATTAACTTTCTCCTTAATTGGACCCCCTATGAAGTACAACAGATTATGATGACATAAGTGACGGGTGTTTAGAGGGGGCAGAACTCCCCCTTCAACATATTACGTGTCCCACAGTAACTTCTATTATATAAACAACCCAAGAATTTTCACAGATATTTTAAATTTCATTTAGGATGTAATATAACCTATACTCCATGTCAAAATAAGTGTCAACCCTCGAAAAATTATATTAAGGGAGATACAGAACCTAGAACCTGTAACGATATTTGTCCAGGGTTCCCTCCTGCCCATAGACGGCACACAACACGACTCGGCGGACCTCTTTCTCCCTGCCTTTCAGTCTAGGAATTACCTAATTTTCTATCCAATGTACTATCCAACCAGCGGAGGTGTGGGGGCGGCAGCCCCCACCCATAATACTAGGTTAGGTTAGGTAAGGTTGGTAGGTTAGGCTAAAATCTTTAATGTTGCTTAATTGTTGAATAATGGATAATGAGCTTACTGGGTAAGTTCATTTTCTATCCCATGTATCATCCAACAACTTTTGCCAAAACTTGACTGTTTTTTTTATTTATTTTGGGGGTTTCTTAAGTTGAAAAACAAGAAAACCTGAGCCAACTTTTTTTGCCACTTTCTGACTTTTATGAAGCTGAAAAATCTTAAAATCCTAGCCAACTTTTGCCAAAACTTGGCTCGATTTTTTTTCATTTTGGGGTTTTCTTAAGTTGAAAAACAAGAAAACCCGAGCCAACTTCTTTTTTGCACTTGCTGTCTTTTATGCAGCTGAACAATCTTAAAATCCGAGCCAACTTTTGCCAAAACTTGGCTCGGGTTTTTTCATTTTGGGGTTTTCTCAAGTTGAAAAACAACAAAACCCGAGCCAACTTTCATCATAAAAGCCATTATATCGCCTTTTTATGTCTTTAACCCCACATTTTCCCTGATCTTCATAGCCCTCCCCACTATCGGGCGCCGTGTCTTAAGATCGTTGGATAAAGGGGAAAACTATTTTTGCGGAGGTTGAAACTAATGTCAATCACTATATATTGATGCAAATAAACTAAAACTAAAAAAAAAAATAATGAAAATAATTGGTGGGTGGTTTCCTTAATATTTTCCTTTGAATATGAGAGAGAGAGAGAGAGAGAGAGAAGGTGAGTGTGTGTGTGTGTGTGTGCCCAAGTAAGTGTTTCAGTGTCTTTGTAGGGGAAGAGGGTCACTTACCTTTAGCATATACTGTACTCTATAATAGCCCTGGATAATCGTGGCACCAAGGAGATTAAGTGGCCCCAATCTCTAATCGGTCACTTTAAGCATGCCTACACATGTTAAGTGGTAGGCCTATAGGGATCATTGGCTGCTTGAGAGGGTGGAGGTGGAGGGGGAGGAGTAGGTGGTGGTGGCGAAGGAGGGAGGAGTAGGTGGTGGTGGTGAAGGAGGAAGGAGTAGGTGGTGGTGGTGGTGGTTGTTAAGGAGGGAGAAGTAGGTGGTGGTGGTGGTGGTTAAGGAAGGAGTAGGTGGTGGTGGTGGTTAAGGAGGGAGGAGGAGTAGGTGGTGGTGGTGGTTAAGGAGGGAGGAGTAGGTGGTGGTGGTGGTGGTGGTGGTGGTTAAGGAGGGAGGAGTAGGTGGTGGTGGTGAAGGAGGGAGGAGTAGGTGGTGGTGGTTAAGGAGGGAGGAGTAGGTGGTGGTGGTGATGAAGGAGGGAGGAGTAGGTGGTGGTGGTGGTTAAGGAGGGAGGAGTAGGTGGTGGTGGTGATGAAGGAAGGAGGAGTAGGTGGTGGTGGTGGTTAAGGAGGGAGGAGTAGGTGGTGGTGGTGATGAAGAAGGGAGTAGGCGGTGGTGGTTAGGGAGGGAGTAGTTGTAGTGAGGAAGGGAGGAGTAGGTGGTGGTGGTGGTGAAGGAGGGAGGAGTAGGGGGTGGTGGTGGTTAAGGAGGGAGGAGTAGGTGGTGGTGGTGATTAAGGAGGGAGGAGTAAGTGGTGGTGGTGGTCAAGGAGGGAGGTGTAGGTGGTGGTGGTGGTGGTAGTGGTGATGATGAAGGAGGGAGGAGTAGGTGGTGGTGATGATGAAGGAGGGAGGAGTAGGTGGTGGTGATGATGAAGGAGGGAGGAGTAGGTGGTGGTGGTGGTTATGGAGGGAGGAGTAGGTGGTGGTGGTGGTGGTTATGGAGGGAGGAGTAGGTGGTGGTGGTGGTGGTTATGGAGGGAGGAGTAGGTGGTGGTGGTGGTGGTTATGGAGGGAGGAGTAGGTGGTGGTGGTGGTGGTGGTGGTGGTGGTTAATGACGGAGGAGTGGGTGCTGGTGGTTAAGGAGGAGGAAGTAAGTGGTGGTGGTTGTGAAGGAGGGTGGAGGCTTGGGGGTTATTTTAATATTTGGTTAAAGTATTACTGAGGGTGTTAATTGAATTTGCCATTTTCGATTAATGTATTTTTAGTTTATTATTATGTATTTTTAGTTTGTTATTATGTATTTGCCTCCCCAGACCTCCTTCAATTTGGCGGAAAACAAACAAACATCCGCTCCCTACACCCTCTTCAAGCTAGGTTTGTATATTTTTTGTAGACGAATCTCCTAAATTGCAAGTTCGCTGTTGCTCGCCCAGAAACAATTGACACCTGAATGACGTGAAACCCCAAACTAAAGGGGCGAAACGTCTTTAATATCAAAACTAAAAAAATAATTGTCTAAGAAGACATATACGATTTATATTTTATTTGTTATGCTCTACAGTCTTTAACATACCAGGACCAATTATCTTTCTAATTTACATCAACGACATAGATGAGGGTCTCACCTGTACAATCTCAAAATTTGCTGACGATACAAAAATTGCAAATAGCGTACTCTCAAAAGATCAAGTTGACGATATGCAACACAATCTAGATAAATTGTCACATTAGGCCCAAATTTGGCAAATGAGTTTCAATGCGGATAAATGTAAAGTACTACATATCGGATACCTAAATGAGAAAGCAAACTATTCGATGAATGGCACTCAGCTTAAGAATGTAAACATAGAAACCGATCTGAGAGTAACAATATCGAGTAACCTAGACCGAGTCAACAATGTTCAGAAGTTGTTAAGAAGGCAAACAAAATAATTGGCTTTATAGGCAGGTCATTTGAGCATAAATCCAAAGACGTTATCCTAACCCTTTACAATTCCTTAGTCCGCCCTCTTCTGGAATACTGCGTTCAATGCTGGTGCCCTTATTACCAAAAAGACATAAACAAGCTAGAACGAGTTCAACGTAGAGTTACCAAAATGATACCTAGCCTAAAGAACAAACCATACGAAGAGCGTCTTAGAGGATTAAATCTATTTCCTTTAACCCAGCGCAGATTAAGAGGTGACTTAATTCAAGTGTTCAAAATCATCAAAGGCATCGACAATATGAACTGTAGTAAGTACTTCACTATCGACCAATCTAATTACACGCGGGGAAACGGTTGCAAAATTATTGGTAAATCTTTTAACTCACACGAATCTAAGAATTTCTTCTTCAATCGAGTTGTCAACTTGTGGAATGGGCTTCCCCGAGACGTTATAGACTGCAGCACCGTTGATTCATTTAAACTCCGCCTAGACAAATATCTCGCATCAAACCCGCGACTGACTGCGTTTGTAAATGAATAACTTTATTTTATCCTCCCCTCAGTTACTAACCCATATGTCCCCTACTAACTTCCTAGTCCTCCCACGGACATTAGTTCCAGGGCAGTAGTTCCCTTTCCAATGTTCCCTTACCCACTCTAAACCACTGTTTGGACACTTGATCCTCAGTGTTTTGGAGGACAAGCAGCCTAGAAGGGTCACTAGAACTGTTGTTGCTTGATTTCCTTTGTACTCCTTTGTACTTTGTACATACATGTACCTTTTATGTGATAGGTCTTTACCTGCGGGAATTCCAATTGAGGGAGATCCCCCCCACCCTCACAAAGTACTTCCACCATAATATAATTATCTTCCTTTGGGAACCGATATTCTTTTTAGTGTTACCTTATTTAGGGAGCCCTACTGATGCGCGTAATGCGGGGGTCTGGGGGCAGCAGCCCCCATGTTTGGTTAGGGCACCCTAGTCTTCAAGGCACTCGCGGACTTAAACAAACCCACCCGTCATGGTCGGGACTCTAAACTTTGTAAAATTTACCAAACTAATGAAGTGAAGAGGAAATTTAAAAAGACTTTCCTCGCATCAAATGGGGTTAAACCACCAGCTGTCGTTAGCACCTGTACTTGATTGCCTGTTATTTTTCCCCTATGTGCAAAGATAACCCATACTATATTACATCTTCAAATAAAGGTCGACGAGAAAAAAAAAAATTTAGTTAATGTTCGGCGTGATAATACTTGCAACCTTACCACATCCCATAATTGGAGCCGTAACAAAATCAATGAAATGTTCCAAATCCAAAGCTGCTTTAATCAACATATACTGTATGTGTACCATATACTGTAGGTGTACCATATACTGTAGGTGTACCATATACTGTAGGTGTACCATATACTGTATGTGTACCATATACTGTATGTGTACCATATACTGTATGTGTACCATATACTGTATGTGTACCATATACTGTATATGTACCATATACTGTATGTGTACCATATACTGTAGGTGTACCATATACTGTATGTGTACCATATACTGTATGTGTACCATACAATGCAAAATTAGAAAAAGTTAATCTGAAAAGTACTAGATATTTTCATGCTCTAAAAATGTGTACTATCATTGAATTAATACCACTCACATTCTAGATTATATTACGGTGAGGCAATGTATTACCATTGCCTCAAATACCGTAGACATCTAAGCATATCGGTAGTTAAGGGGAGGCTGGCCGTTTGTTTGGTCTATTAATTAATTTATTCATATATTGTTTTAGTTTCCTCCCTAGACTTCCATCAAACTTAGAAAAACACCTCCTAGACCCCCCTTCAAGATAAATTTGTAAATTTTTCGGTAGAAAAATGTCCAGGCCGAAGGTCGGTTCCTCTTAAAATTGCAGGCTCGCTATCGCTCGCCAGGAAATAATCGACACCTAAATGGCACGAAAGGTCTTAAAATTGACAACGAAATGGGACGAAAGGTGTTAAAATCGCCAAACTAATGGGCCAAACGTCTTATAATCTCAAAACTAGTGGGGCTAAACATTAGGGAGAAGGGGGTCCAGAAAAACGGCCTGCCTCCTCTTAAGCTAAATCAAAAATACTGTATATGGAAAAAGAATGTCGGGATACAAAATGGCGTAACATGGTAACATATGGTAAGATGGAGAGAAAACCTGATAATCACATTCGAGGTTATGGATTTGTTTTATATAAAGTCAGAGTTAGTATACTTAAATGTGTTATAACTTAGCCAAATCATAACTTATCGTGAGTCAGAAAAAATAATATCCTTACTTGACCGCATGACTAATCTAAACCCCAGCCTATGTAGGGTCTATTTGAGATAATGTTTACCCCTCTGACTCCTAGAGGGCCTTTCAAACCTGAGGAAAATCGTCTGAGGGATAACTAAATGAAAACAAACATGACAAAAATAAATATAAATGACGAAAGAGATGTATTCCTTTACTTACCTTACAAGTAGTAGCGACGATAACAGATTCTCAGTATTATGATGGCGACGATACATACCAAGACGAAGAACAGTAGCATGCAAATAACAATGAGGCTAAGATAAAAGTCAAACAGTCCCAACACAATCGACCAGAACATTGTTAGTAAAGAGAGAAAAATGAATATACGGGAGCAAGAAAATGAGAGAGCCAAATAACACATCAAAAAATAGATCAACACGTAACGAAATACATTAACTACACTTGAATAACAACAGTGAATATTAGGCACAATATACAATAATAAGAAAGGACAACAACATACAAAACAAGATACAAAAGAAAAGATAGCCACAAAGACAGAGACGGAAATATCAAAACAAAACAAAACATAAGAACCCCGGTGATTTAGCTATGCCACAGATATCTTTAAATACCAGAAGATGAATTAAATTAAACAGATAAACACTCACACACGGTCTAACATGAGTAACAGACAAAGACTTCACCAGAATTATGGGGAGTGGCGGGAAGGATGAGACGAAACACGGGAAATATCCAAGATCATTTACGCGTTACCTCTAAGATACCCCATAAAGAATAACAAGATAAATGGAGCACGAATATCAACAACAGAAGAGTAAGTAAGGATTAACTAGACACCAGCCAAAACACAGATAAAGTAGGAAGTAAGGTAAATTCGAGTAAGCAAAACACTCTGAGCAGCTTCCCTCCCCCACCACACTCTTTCAGACACTGCACACCTTCTCCTCTCCCTAGCTCTCTCTTTCTCTCCCTCATCTCTCTCTTCATCCTCCCACCCCCTAGACCCCTCCCCCTTCCTCCCTTCCCATGACTGTGCGCCGCTCGTCCAAAGGAAGCTCCGAAACGTTCCGAAGCACTGTGTGGAAACGGGACAAACCTACAGAACTAACGTTGCTGTTATGTTGTTCTCATTATACTGTCAACACGTGTACTAAATTCACATAAATGGTGAACATTATGTATTGTCGAATCGCAAATATGTAGGCCTGCAAACGTTGTAAATCAATAGAGAAGTATGTGCGAAGGGTTAAATAATCAGAGTGGTTGGAATCGTTGCAAGTGAGACACCGAGCTCCAACAAATTTCCTCTTTTGCAGGCTACCATCGCATTTCTTCACGATCACACATTCCAATATGTTTCTTTTGGTTTCAGTGTTGTTTATATATTTGTGTTCTTCGGCTCCCTGATACATTCGATCCTTCATGTCGCTAATGATCGATCAGCTTTAATTTTGCTAGGACAATTTGTGGATTTCGATATTATTGCATTTAGAAACAGTATGATTCTCACAATTAACCCTCTGAGTGACAAGGTGTCTTTATTTTCTTTAACTCCCTCCGCCAACAAAGTTGGACGAAGGTTATATTTTCGCCTTCGTTTGTCTGTGAACAAGATATCATAAAAAGTTATGAACCGATTTCGAAAGCTGGTGGGCAGATAAGATATGTGCCAAGGAAGAAGTGGTTCCATTAAGGAGGTGATTGGTAGAGAGCATACCACCACCAGCATAGGCAGAGGTTGGGAGATAGGTATCCTGACCAGGATTCGAACCCACTCACCCAGGTGAATTAGGGAGAGTTGGGCATGTTAACCACTCGGCCATGAGCGGATATAAGGAAAGCAACCTTAGTTCATATTTGAAGAACCAGGTTATGGTCTCATGGAGGACTATGCCTTCATACACGAGACGATTTTTTTTTTAGACTTCAACCATGACTTTTACACATCCCCCCCCCCCGCCGCCAACTATTTTACACATCCCCCCCACCCCAGCCGCCAACTATTTTACACATCCCCCCCACCCCCGCCGCCAACTTGGCTTAGTAATATGATTTTTATCGTCCTGGTACAGGTACTATTATGGAACCTCTCTGAATGACAAATTATTTACCATTATTGGTCCTTGGAGCTACCCTTTTTTGCTCCCCTAGTTTGGAGATTATAAGAAGCTTCGCCCCATTAGTTTGGCGATAATACAACGCTTCACCCAGCTAAGGTGTCGAATTCGTTTTCTGGGCGAGCGATAGCGAGTCTGTAACTTAGAAGATATTGGCCTTAGGCCGATATCATTAATCAACTCTCCAATCCATACAATACAATGTTCAATATGCGTGAGGCAACACTCTTCACACAAGCATAACACCTTCACTATTTGAAGACATGTTATACCTGTTATCTGGCAATAAGTAGACGATATTACTTAGTTTAGGAAGGAATCTTGAAAGTCGGAGGGTTAATTGAAATATACCTTACTCCTTAGATTCATAGAGGGCCTTCCAAAGCTGAATACAATCGTGTAATAATAACCTGAATAAAGTGGAAAAAGGCGTTCTAATACTGAAGATGCTAACCCTTTCAGTACCGGTGACATACTTTTCGTTATATTCTGGCAATTATTAGACGATTTTACTCGGCTTAAGAAGGACGTCAACCCATTTAGCGCTACAGACTATCTCAATTAATTCTTTCAGCTACCCTATATCCTTCCAAAGCTTCACAAAATCGTTCAAATGTAGCTGAAAACCGATAAAGAAGAGTCGCCGGTGCTGAAGGAGTGAAGGTGTTAACAATATGGCCCTACGGGAACACTATACTGTAGGTAGCGCCAGCGAGCTGGACAATAATCTTGACCCCTTAACTTCTTATAACTCGAAATTAATGAAAGCAATCGGGCTGACGTTTCAAATATTTGGGAAAAGTCCACCAGGAAATAGGTGTGGATATTTACAGCCAGTTTGCTCTAGGCCCTTTTGAGTTACAGAGAGGTCAGGGATCAACATTACTGTCAAGTTCGTTGGTGCTACATATAGTTGTCCTTCTGTGTTTACTAGAGGCTTCCCTGAGAGGATATCCTGCAGTGGAATGGACAGGTCAGTGATAAGGACACCGAGGCTCTATAAATATCCACCCAGCCTATCCAATACCTCTATAAATACCCACCCAGCCTATCCAGTACCTCTATAAATACCCACCCAGCCTATCCAATACCTCTATAAATACCCACCCAGCCTATCCAGTACCTCTATAAATACCCACCCAACCTATCCAAGACCTCTATAAATACCCTAAGCCTATCCAATACCTCATAAATACCCACCCAGTCTATCCAATACCTCTATAAATATCCACCCAGCCTATCCAATACCTTTATAAATACCCACCCAGCCTATCCAGTACCTCTATAAATACCCACCCAGCCTAACCAATACCTCTATAAATACCCTAAGCCTATCCAATACCTCTATAAATACCCACCCAGCCAATCCAGTACCTCTATAAATACCCACCCAGCCTATCCAGTACCTCTATAAATACCCACCCAGCCTATCCAGTACCTCTATAAATACCCACCCAGCCTATCCAGTACCTCTATAAATACCCACCCAGCCTATCCAGTACCTCTATAAATACCCACCCAGCCTATCCAATACCTCTATAAATACCCACCCAGCCTATCCAGTACCTCTATAAATATCCACCCAGCCTATCCAATACCTCTATAAATACCCACCCAGCCTATTCAATACCTCTACAAATACCCACCCAGCCTATCCAATACCTCTGTAAATACCCACCCAGCCTATCCAATACCTCTATAAATATCCACCCAGCCTATCCAGTACCTCTATAAATACCCACCCAGCCTATCCAATACCTCTATAAATACCCACCCAGCCTATCCAATACCTCTATAAATACCCACCCAGCCTATCCAATACCTCTATAAATACCCTAAGCCTATCCAATACCTCTATAAATACCCACCCAGCCTATCCAATACCTCTATAAATACCCACCCAGCCTATCCAGTACCTCTATAAATACCCACCCAGCCTATCCAATACCTCTATAAATACCCTAAGCCTATTCAATACCTCTATAAGAACCCACCCAGTCTATCCAATACCTCTATAAATATCCACCCAGCCTATCCAATACCTCTATAAATACCCACCCAGCCTATCCAGTACCTCTATAAATACCCACCCAGCCTAACCAATACCTCTATAAATACCCTAAGCCTATCCAATACCTCTATAAATACCCACCCAGCCTATCCAGTACCTCTATAAATACCCACCCAGCCTATCCAGTACCTCTATAAATACCCACCCAGCCTATCCAGTACCTCTATAAATACCCACCCAGCCTATCCAGTACCTCTATAAATACCCACCCAGCCTATCCAGTACCTCTATAAATACCCACCCAGCCTATCCAATACCTCTATAAATACCCACCCAGCCTATCCAGTACCTCTATAAATATCCACCCAGCCTATCCAATACCTCTATAAATACCCACCCAGCCTATCCAATACCTCTACAAATACCCACCCAGCCTATCCAATACCTCTGTAAATACCCACCCAGCCTATCCAATACCTCTATAAATATCCACCCAGCCTATCCAGTACCTCTATAAATATCCACCCAGCCTATCCAATACCTCTATAAATACCCACCCAGCCTATCCAGTACCTCTATAAATACCCACCCAGCCTATCCAATACCTCTATAAATACCCTAAGCCTATCCAATACCTCTATAAATACCCACCCAGTCTATCCAATACCTCTATAAATAACCACCCAGCCTATCCAATACCTCTATAAATACCCACCTAGCCTATCCAATGCCTCTATAAATACCCACCAAGTCTATCTAATAACTCTATAAATACCCACCCAGCCTATCCAATACCTCTATAAATACCCACCCAGCGTATCCAGTAACTCTATAAATACCCACCCAGCCTATCCAATACCTTTATAAATACCCACCCAGCCTATCCAATACCTCTATAAATACCCACCAAGCTTATCCGATACCCCCACTCTATCTAATACTGCTATAAATACCCTAAGCCTATCCAGTACCTCTATAAATACCCTAAGCCTATTCAATACCTCTATAAATACCCTAAACCTATCCAATACCTCTATAAATACCCTAAGCCTACAATAACTCCATAAATACCCAGCCAGCCTATCCAATACCTCTATAAATACCCTAAGCCTACACTACCTCTATAAATACCCACCCAGCCTATCCAATACCTCTATAAATACCCACCCACCCTATCCAATACCTCTATAAATACCCTAAGCCTATCCAATACCTCTATAAATAGCCACCCAGCCTATCCAATACCTCTATAAATACCCACCAAGCCTATCCAATACCTCTATAAATACCCACCCAGCCTATCCAATACCTCTATAAATACCCACCCAGCCTATCCAATACCTCTATAAATACCCACCCAGCCTATCCAATACCTCTATAAATACCCACCCAGCATATACAATACCTCTATAAATAGCCTAAGCCTAGCCAATACCTCTATAAATACCCACCCAGCATATACAATACCTCTATAAATACCCTAAGCCTAGCCAATACCTCTATAAATACCCACCCAGCATATACAATACCTCTATAAATAGCCTAAGCCTAGCCAATACCTCTATAAATACCCACCCAGCATATACAATACCTCTATAAATACCCTAAGCCTAGCCAATACCTCTATAAATACCCACCCAGCATATACAATACCTCTATAAATAGCCTAAGCCTATCCAATACCTCTATAAATACCCTAAGTCTATACAATACTTCTATAAATACCCACCCAGCCGACCCACTACTTCTATAAATACCTACCCAATTTATTCCTCACCTGTATCCTTCACTCTCATAAGGGGTACAGTCATAAACATGTACGGTACCAAGTTACAGTAATTGGAGTCTTTGAACCTTTACGATTAATATTTTTTTAGATGGGTTGCCGACCAAGGCTGATGAGTCCCATCCACCCGGTAAATTACCATGTCCCATTCTTGGTTAAGCCGCTGTCACACGATCGCTTTTTCCGTCAATTTTCCATGAGCAAGTTTTTTCTCATATTATATCTGGAAATTTTCGCACTGGTATCGGTAACTAGGCTGAAGGTAGATTATGTTAGACGGCTGAATTCTAATAAATTGTAATTATTTAAGCTTGCAGACCATAATTGCCCGTAATAATTGCTCGAAAAAGGGCTAGTGTGACTCCGGCTTTACACAGCTATTACGAACATTTTGTAGATACATAAATTGTTTATTAGGAAAACTTGGCAATGATATGAGGCAGACACAAAACAGTGCCTTATCTTTACATTAAGTTTCCGCAAATCAGCTGATAAAGAACTAATCTTTCTGACAGGTGAAAACAAATCGAACATAGGAAGATATACCGTATAGATTGAGGAAGAGAAAGTGGGTATGTTCAGGGAGAAAATAATATGGATTTAGAGATATGTAAAGATTAAAGGCCCATGAACTTAATATTTCATCCCTTATTTCTTTCATAGATATATTAGGTACAGTACAACAGGAGGAGTAACTATGCAACATCACCTTATGTTCACTAATTACATCATTACAAATTCGTGCATCATTTAGTGGTGGCAAAAATGTAAACCAAATCATATTAACCAACACATTCATCAAAAGTACTAGTTATTGGTGCAAATATTAACATCTTGGTCGTATCAAAGAGTATTATATTTTTTTTTCTGGGGATAATATAAAGGCTGTAATTCCCATCAAATGTGACGTCACAATGGTGTTGCCATATCAATTAGTTCAATATTATAGTATTTATTATATTAGATAATATAAAATGTAGTTAGAAGTAAGAGGTATATATTCTACAGGTTTATACATCAATAGAGTGGAATTCCCAAAGTCAGTTAGTCGCTTTCAGTGGGTCTTTAACCCTCTCCGACATATGACGCAATTTTGAGCCTATTAGGGATACTTTAAAGCCTTTATTACCATCAGGGTTTTTTACAAACCTTTATTTTAGTTACTTCAACCTCTGCAGTTGTCTTTGAGTTAGATGTGGGCAGAAAACTAATTTTGGAGAGGTAATTATAAGAGTGAGAGAACTCTATTTCTTATTGCTAATCTGGCAACCTCTGCGTCATATATGTCTGAAGGGGTTAAGGAGGGGATATTGGGTGATCATACAGATTCACTTAGTGAATTACACAGCTTTAGAAAAACACTGATTTAGGTTACGAAACATATGAAGATAAAGAAGGAATTAATACGAGCTACAAATTGTGATCAATATAAGGAAATAATGGTACATTTTCCGAAGTGTAAAGTCACGACCATGACGGGTGGGTTTGTTTACATTCGTGGGTGCCTTGCCGATTCACAAGCATTAACCTAACCTGACAATCTAACCAAACCTGGTGGCTGCTGCCCACAGACCACCGCATTCCGTGCATCAGTAGAGCTTCCAGAATAAAGTAACACTTAAAAGAAAATCGGTTCTCGAATGTACAGTAAATAACGAAATAATAATGGGAGTATTCTGTGAGAGTTGGGGGGGGGGGGGAATATTTTCATTTATTTAGAATTTCCGATCGTAAAGACCGATCACACATTAAAGTATATGTATGTAAAATGTTGTAGAGCATACAACAAACATATACTCGTAACTGTACTCTTAGAAATAAAACTGAAATAATTACTAAGAGGTATGAAGAGGGATCAAGCTAGGAGACGATTGTTGAAATGTTTCAGTTTCCATTCTGACATGACCACCACACTACAGACAATTTAAGGGGGTAGTAATCGCATTTTCTGGACCTCCTTCTCCCTTATCTTTAGCATATTTGTTTTGAGATTTCAATACGTCCGTTCCGTTAGTTTGTCGATTTTAAGACTTTTCGCCTAATTTATTTGTCAATATTAAGACCTTTCGTGCCATTTAGGTGTCGACTTTTTCCTGGCGAGCGATAGAGAGCCTTTAATTTTAGAAGGAACCGGCTTTCGGTCTGGACATTTTTCTACCGAAAAATTTACAAAGTTATCTTGAAAGGGGATCTAGGTGGTGTTTTTTAAGCTTAATTGAGGTCTAGCGAGGAAACTAAAACATATATAGATAAACATATGTATAGACCAAACAAAACACACACCACCCCCTTAACTCATTTTAACCCTCTCACTATATCTTACACGTTTTGGTGGGTCTCTTTTGGTTTCCATTAGACGATTTTGTACAGCTCAGGAAGTTTCTGTGGTAGTAAAAAAGCTAGTGGTGACGGTTATTACAACTTTAATGTCTAGAGATCTTTCCTAATCTGAATATATTCGTCTAGTGATTGCCAGAATACAATGAAAAAAGGAGTCCTCATATCCAGAAGGTGTTAATTTACCCGTTTAACCATTTTAATTAGCTTGAGAAAGATCTCGTTATACTTGCATATCTGTAATTCGCATGGGACTTTCCTAATGTTAATTGGAATTGACGTGACAATAGAATAATGTGTTTTATTGAAGAGGATCATACATACACACACACACACACACACACTAAAGCACACCCAACCACCCATAACGCACAACCAAAACACTTCTGTAATAATTTCGCAATACCAGAATTCGTATCATGGTATCATTTAAACAAGATTGGCCAAGAGATACTGCGAGTTCAGCGACACTTCCTGTATCACCAATGTAGGCCTATTACTGTACAAACTTAAGCCACTAACTACATCAGGGGTGCATTTGTAGCCAGTTAATAAAGAACCCACATTTTCGGTAGGTGACTGGCCTCTCTCAAACCCCAGTGACCAGGACCACCAGTATTAAAAAAAAAAAAAAAAAAAAAAATATATATATATATATATATATATATATATTTATACTGTACCGTATATATAATTATATATACTGTATAATATACAGTATATACATATATATATATATATATATATATATATATATAATAATAATAATAATAATGGCGGGGGTGGGGGGGGGGGGCGATAGTTTGCTCCCTAGAGCTCTATTACACGTTTTAAAACCAAAATCTCTCGGTAATGTTTCGAATCTTTCCCGAACATAAGTCGAATCTGCTAACCAATTCTTCACCTAGTATATACATTTTTTTGATAAATTTATGTTACAGAAAGGGCCATGACTTATGTCCCTGAGCGTACATTCTGGAGACATTATTCTTGCCCAATATTAAAACTCGAACAGCAAAACGAACCTTCGAAATGTTAGTATTAGGCCAAGAAGTAATGGAAAGTTTCGATTCAGCTGGAGATAGCTTCGATATCTTAACGACTTATGTCCTAAAATGTATAACACGCTCCAGGACATAAATCGTGGTCTTCAGGTTTCGAATTTATCCCGAACTGAATCGAACCTTTTAAGATCATTAGTTCATTACTGATTATTTATATCTCAGAGGTTCGTTTATACGGTTCGAGGGTTCATATTGGGCCAGTATTTGTCTTCAAGTGTACAGTCATGAGCCATAATACCTGCACACCCGTTTGAATCTGTATCGAACCCAAGGGAGACAATCCAATGTTCTGTTACATCCCAGAAGCGTAACCACTTGGCTTTAATTAATTAATTGTCCATTAATTCTGATACATTTTGAAGCCTCGGGAAATGTAAAGGAACATCTGAAATACAAATATCAGATACAAAATTAATAGGAAGTGTCAATGCAACCCAAAACTGCTTCGAACATGTTGATAAATTTATCAGTATAAATAACCGTGACTGCACTACAATAATACCAATAGAATTGACCGACAAAAACACCTCACCTATAGATATACCCGGATTGAACCCGAGTCACTAGGATATACTAGCTTGGAATTATGGCCACACAAACACCCTTCCCATAAAGGTCTCTCACATTCTCATTTCCAAACCACACTCTCTAGTTCCTACCCACTCATCTACAGTACTATCAACGACAAAAGTTCGTTCCCCCAACTAGTCACTGAGTGAATCCGAAACACCTGGTGGCCGACGAACGAAGCATATGAAAGAAGTGTCATTTACACCCAATAAAAGCTTCGTTTTTTCGACCCCCAAGTGATGCGGATTCACACAGTGGCAGGTTGAGGGAACGAACTTTTGTCGTTCGTAGAACATCCCTTCACCGTCCTTCAGCCCATATTCGCTCTCCCCACCCCACATACTGAACCCGCCCACCCCACACTCCCACAACCACCAATACATCCCCTCCCCCTCCCTCACATACATCTACCCATCCCCACACTCCGTACATCCCCTATCCCTCCCCCACACATCCCCTTACATCCCCTCCCCCTCCCTCACATACTTCCTTGCCCACCCCCACACCCACCAATGCACCCCCTTCCCCTCCCTCACCTACTTCTCCTACTCATCCCCACACACCCACTTACATCCTCTCCCACTTTCTTTTTCCCCCACATCACACACTTTCCCTTCCACCCCTTACACTCCCTTCCATCACACCCAGAGTCCCTTACTCCCACCTACACTCGACCCACCTCTCTTCTCTCTCTCTCTCTCTTTTCGTTCTACACATCCTCTCTCTTCCCCCCACCCTCTCTCTCTCTCCGTCTGCTTGAGAAAGATAGTGAACCCGATAAAGACAGCGGAGGGGGCCCGATAACACTAAGGTCTCTCCCTTATCGGTATTATTAGTACGTGTCCGTGTCGCGAATATTACGATGTGTGTGTGACAGAGAGAGAGAGAGAGAGAGAGAGAGAGAGAGAGAGAGAGAGAGAGAGAGAGAGAGAGAGAGAGAGAGAGAGTTAGAGTTAGAGAGAGTGAGAATGAGTCTTGGGGTGCAAGGTTCTCAAGTTGCTAGGCGAGGTATACAGCAGCTATTGATGTTTGGATTTTTACGGCGCAAATTGACTCCGGAAGACAAAGCAGACAAGTAAACATGTAAACAGACACCCAGCCAAACAGCCATACACTAGACAGACAGACAGACAGACAGAGAGACAGGCACTTTATAATAATGAGCTCATGTAATCTTTACTACTCCAGATCCATTAAAGGGGGTGTATTTTATTTTTTAACTTTTTATTTTAATATTGAATTTTGAATATATATTTTTTTGGTTTGCTCCCTAGACCTTTATCAAGCTTTAAAAAACACCCCCAAGACCTCCCTTCGGGATAAATTTGTACATATTTCGGTAGACTAATGTCCTGGCCGAAGGTCGGTTCCTGCTAAATTGCAGGCTCGCTATCGCTGGCTAGGAAAAATCAAAACTTAAATTGCACGAAAGGTCTAATTATTGACAAAGAAATGTGGTGAAAGATCTTAAAATCGCCAAACTAATGGGGCGAACGTCTTAAAATCTGGTAACTAATGGGGTTAAACACTAAGGAGCAGGGGGCCCATAAACAACGCATCCCTGCCCATACAAGGACATGGGTCACAGTGATAACCCAGACCATCAGAGAGTGAGTAAGGGGGGATAGGCCGGTTTTTTCTGGCCCTCCTTATCCCTTGTGTTTAGCCCCTTTGGTATTTAGATGTTAAGGCGTTGGGCCCATTAGTTTGGCGATTTTAAGACGTTACGGATAATTTCTTTGTCAATATTAAGATCTTTCGTGCAATTTAGGTGTCGATTTGTTCCTGGCGAACGATAGCAAGCCTGGAATTTTAAGAGTAGCCGGAAAAATGTTCTACCGAAAAATTTACAAATATATCTTGGAGGGGGTCTAGTGGGTGTTTTTTACAGCTTGATGGGGGTTTAGGATAAAAGAAGAAGTCAACTCAATGGTCATATCGTTGTTGAAATCATGTTTCCAAATTACATGTGTTGCCAATGAAAAGTTTAACCACTTCTGTACCGGTGAAGTTTTTTATATTTTAGTCTAGCTATAGTTAGACGATTTTGTGAAGATTAAGAAGGATCTGTGGTAGTGAAAAGGGTTGATTAAGATAGTTCGAAGCCTGTTAATTGCTGGAGGCTCATTTCAAGCTGAATAAAAATGTCTAATGGTAGCTAGAACAAAGTTAAAAGAACGGAACTGGCACTGAACGGGTTAAATCTCTTAATAATCGTTCATTGGAGGTTATGGGAAGATTGTACAAGAATGTTGATTATTATTCAACCGTTTCAGAGAAAAGTATGTTACACATGTTCCGGATATCATGATTATGTCAAAAACATTGGATATATAATATCATTATGGAGTCATTCAAGGGCTATTATAAGTGGATATCTTAGCCTATTTACAGTGAAAACATGTGGATATATGTACAGAGAATTGGATACTAGAAATTCATGAACAATATATGATATGCATCCCAATATATAAAGTTAGTTTGGATTAACATAGCAATTCATTCAAAACAAGAGTGATAAAAGAAATTATTTACGATTTGTGTATAAAGCAATTTTAATAGATACCGGTAGTTGTAGAATATATCTAAAACAGGGTGCATAAGCAAATAATGCCTACATATGCCGTTCATAATATATAAACAGGGTGCATAAGCAAATAATGCCTACATATGCCGTTCATAATATCTAAAACAGGGTGCATAAGCAAATAATGCCTACATATGCCGTTCATAATATATCCCATAATAGTTTAACTGTGCTAAGGCCGATGCTCTACTCCCCCCCCCCCCTCCCCACACTCGCTCGCTCTCGTTATCCCCTTCATCTCTCTTTTATATATATATATATTACTTCGTACATGTTTGATATTGCTATAATCTCAGCTCTACTGTACATGTGCCTAAGTATTAGCATCACCACCACATAATCTATCTCGTGTCTCATACCCGTATCACTCTCTGTTACACCATTTTCCCAGAACTCGGCACATACCAAGATAATGACTATTTTACAGTGGACTAAATAGTTGTACCATACTTATCATTATGTATGACTCGATTTGTGCTTTAGCAACATCCATAACAAATCTTCAATAACTTGTAGTAATACAAAATACAACAAAACGTTGATCACAAAATCTGTCGACCCATATAAATCGAGTCTGGACTTTGTTGGATGTCCTTTTCTGATCAATTGATACTTGTTTAATGTGCCATGAATTATTTGTCCAACTGTATTCATACGTAGGCTCGCACTTAACTTGCAGTCTTTTATTTGTGTTGATCATTATATAATAATTTCGTATAATATATCTAAGACTTCATTTACGGCATGCATAGGAGTGTGTTTTTAATAGGAAAGTAGAACTGAAAATAAGATCATCTTTAATCAATTAATATTTGAGAACGCATTGATTCCTTTTATTCTGGCTATCAGTAGACGATTTTATTCACCTAAGGAAGGAATTTTGGAAGTCAGAGGGTCAATGGAAATTTACTTCTCTTCGATACTTAGAAAGTCTTCCAAAGCTGAATAAAAATCGTCTAATGAGGCGTCTTAATACATTGAGGGTTAATTGCACAATATTGGTTACAACTGGATATGTAACAGTGTAAATAGACGAATAAAACCAACAGTAGTTTAAAAATAAGAAAATAAAACAATTTAAGGGAGCCCACCTCGCTTTTTTTCTCTTTCTCTCCCTCTCTTTGGTTTGTATCTATTTGGCCCCATTCAGCCTACTGTTTTAAGACGTTTACCCCATCCAGGTGTCATTTTTTTTCCTGGCGAGCGGTAGCGAGCCAGCATATATATATTTTTGCTTTGACAGCAAGCTAAATTTGTACATTTTTCGATAGAAAAATGTCTCCGGCGAAGCCGGATTTCTCCATACAATGCTGGCTCGCTATCGCTCGCCAGGAAGAAATCGACCTGGATGGTGATAAACGTCTTAAAACAGTTGGCTGAATGGGGCCGAATGGATACAAGCCAGGGAAAGAGAGAAAAGGAGAGAAAGATAAAAAAAAAAGCGGGTGACCCCCCCTTAACAAACCGCCTCACCTTTCGTAGTGTCGGTGTTGTGGGTGGGAATGGCGGTGGTGGTGGAGGAGGTGGTGTTGGTGGTTTTGGTGGTGGTGGTGGTGGTGGGCGGAGTCTTAAGGCTGGTGGCAGTGGTGGTGGTGGTGGGGGTGGAGATGGTGGTGATAGTGGTGGTGGTGGTGGTGGTGGAGGAAGCAGAGGTGTTTCTTCGGGTGTAGAGTTGCATGTTTCTTGTCACTCCTCCACGCTGTAAAGAGAAAAAACAAGTTAATATGTTGTAAACTAAAATATACTGAATCAATTAGTGACATTTAGGAGGAACTCACTCTCTCTCTCTCTCTATATATATATATATATATATGTATATATATATATATACGGTATATATTTATATATAGATAGATAGATAGTAATGCAAATCGAGATGGTAGGATAAAATGCATGATAAAAAGTAGTTATCAAATACAATTATCGAAAAATAACCTGTAGATTCTTTTTCTATGTGGATGAGGGAGACAAAAGGCAAAGTTTCCTGCAAAGAGTGCCTCCCCCAGAGTTGAAAGAGTGACAGGGCCAACATCAAGGAATGTTCGAGCCAAAATGTCTGGACACACGGAGTTTGAAGCAATTTAAGTGATAGGATGAGGGAAAGATAGATTCACGGAGAGAGTTCCAGAGCTCAGCTGTTGAATAGAAGAAAGATTGGGAGTATCGTTTAACTCTTTGGTTGAAGAGTTGCACAGAGTATAGGGTGAGATTGTGTTGCAAGACGGGTACTACGTACCCTGCGTAGAGGAGTTGGTATACACTGAAAGAGCTCTCAGGAACACTGATTATTGTAATAGCGATAAAATAGTGAAAGAGATGCAACATTGCGGCGAAGAGAGAGATAGGTCTTTCTTTCTATATTTGTAGAACGCAAGGGGTGATTGAACTGGGGGATGGGAGGAAATAGTTACAGTAGATAAGAATGAGAGAGGCTGGGAAATAATAGGTGTAGCAAGAAGTATAAGGTGAAGCGGAGGAGGCAATAGATGTCATAATGAAGCCAGTGTCACACGAGCGCTTTTTCCGGGAATGTTCGATGAGCAAGTTTTTTCTCATACTATTTTGAGGCTCTTTCGCATTATAATCGGAACCTAAATCGAAGGTAGAGTATGTAATTAGTAAAATGCTCATGAACTTACATTTTGAAGCTTCCAAACTACAATTGGCCGTACAAATTGACGGAAACATCGCTCGTGTGACACTGCCTTGAGGAAAGGAAGTAGAGGCTAGAAATAAAATAGATGTCAAGTATAGAACCAGACAAAAAATATATATAAATGTAAAAAAAAAAAAAAAAAAAAAAAAAAAAATCTAAATGAAATGTATGGAGCCATAAATGTTTATAAATGTCGAGGAAACCAGAACATGTGCAGATATACTGAACTGTGGATTGTGAGGTGATGAGAGGAGGATATACTGTACAGGCTGCAGGAATAATAGAAATAAGGAATTACACAAATAAAGATAAAAGAAAAGAGAAGACACAAATTGAGGGAGATTGGTGGTGCCAGGAATATAAACCATAGAAAAAAGTGTGAAGTATATGGTGGAAACAAAAAATGCAATATAATACAAACTAAGAGATGGGAAAATCTAGATTGTGGGAAGTGGGCCCGAGGAAATAGATCTCATAGAAAAAGGGAGACCATTGTTTTAAACATAATGAGAAACAGAAGACGAGGGACTCTAGATGATGGTGGGTTGTGAGTGCCAGGATACACAGGTCATATGGACAATATAAATCATATGTATACAACATTAGAAAATGGGTAATATTGAATGGAGATAATTGGAGGGCAATAAAGATATTATGTCATAGCAAAACAAGGGAGGGAAGTACTGTATATATACATTAACAACAAAATATATGAATAATATATATATACAGAGAGAGAGAGAGAGAGAGAGAGAGAGAGAGAGAGAGAGAGAGAGAGAGAGAGAGAGAGAGAGAGAGAGAGAGAGAGAGAGATAATTATATGTCATTGAAAAAGTGAGGAAGTACCGGTACGTAAACAAAATATATCACACATAATAAAACAAAAATATAAGATAGGAAAATCGAGATAGAGGGAAGAGATGTCAAAGAAAAGGATGGGGGAAATACTATATATAGAACATTTATATAATAGATGTACTGCTAAATAGATAGACAAATCATACTATAGCTAGAGTTGAGTTGGGAGAGAAGGGAGGAATTTAGCTGATATAGAAAAAAGGAGGAAATGTATGGAAATGTATCTATGAAGAACAAAACATATATATTAATAAAACAAACACTAAAAGATAAGAAAATCCAGATGGGGAGGAGGAGGAGGTGGTGGTGGGGGTGGGGGTGGGGGTGGAATGAAAGAGTAGAGGGGGATTTATAAGGGGGGGGGGGGGGTAGGGGCGTAAAATACCAGTGTGGGGGGGGCGGTAGGGGGGGGGTGGTCAATGTGATGGTAGCGGCGGTAGTGGTGAGGTCTTTGTAACGGGGAGCGGCGGCCCCTGGCCCCAGCCCCCCAAGACACCGCCCCCCCCCTCTCCCCCCCCCCCCCCCCACACCCGTAATTCTTCTCTCGGTATTTCTTGAGTGCCGCCAGGCCCCTTCCCCCTCCCTCACACGAGACTATTCACCCCTCTCCCTCATTTTCCCTCGGATGATTATACCCCCCTCCTTCTTCCACTCCCCTCCCCCCCCCCCCTATATTTCACCTCGTCTTTCTTGCACTAGTATATCTTAAACCCCCCCCCCCCTCCTCCTTTCCTCCCAACCTCTCTCTCTCTCTCTCTGGTATCAGCCATAAACAGGTACCCTATGGATGTCTCTCTTTGAATATAGTAACAGGTCCGGTAAAAATCTGCATCATAATAATTAGTCTCATTGTATAATACATTTAGATATTTTAAACTAATATACAGAATTAGCCCTTACAATATGAACACAATTACATGGTTCCCATTATTCATAAGAGGTCGTTTGTATAATTTGTAATTAATTTGGACTACTGATATTACTTATGACGGAATACTATATAATCCTTAAGTAAATGTTCAAGATGCAGTACAAGTATACCTTAAATTAAACATTGTATTTTATTCTAATGCTTTATTACTAAAAATGTCTTTCTCTTTGCAACACCATGACAGGACGAAATTACTTGAAAAATGACGTTACCTTTAGAAATGGGCATGTTAACCCATAATCTCTCTGTAAAAAACGGTCATTCACACAGTAACCGTTCGGTATCAGGTGCTGCAGATGGAGATATTGTTTACGAACAACCTCTCTGAATCAAAGAATTATTATATTTATGTTTTTTTGTTTGTCATTTGATTCCTTTAGGACCTGTCAGAGCTGCAAATAGCCAATATGGAACAAACATCATCTACAGTATTTGAGAGAGAGATATAGATAGATCGAGAGAGAGAGAGAGAGAGAGAGAGAGAGAGAGAGAGAGAGAGAGAGAGAGAGAGAGAGAGAGAGAGAGAGAGAGAGAGAGAGAGAGATAGAGAGAGAGAGAGAGAGAGAGAGAGAGAGAGAGAGAGAGAGAGAGAGAGAGAGAGAGAGATATATAGATAGATCGAGAGAAAGAGAGAGAGAGATATATATAGATAGATCGAGAGAGAGAGAGAGAGAGAGAGAGAGAGAGAGAGAGAGAGGGGGGGGGGAACCATAACTCATCATGAAAAATCGCTTCCATGATTTCTAGACTTATCAATTTCATATATGCCAAATGTTTCAGATGTGATCAGAAACTTGTCAGTCATATTAGTTATTAAATGACGCCGAACTTATTAAATTATTTTAAAATATAAACCATTATGAGTGTTTAATCAGATTCTACCCCTCATATAGCCAGCCTTCCTTTATAATTTCTTCTTATATATTCTGTTTCAAGGAATTTACAGATGTGTATATTATCTAAAATTATTATTGTTTTCTATACATGTACATTGAACAGTTGCGGCCAGGTATTTCTGGACAAGTTAAGGGGAGATTTTCACTTAAGGGGGTGTTTTTCTGAACCCCATCTCCTCCATTAGTTTGGAGATTTTAAGGCCTTGCGTCCCATTTCTGTAAATTTTAAGACCTTTCGTGCCATTTAGGTGTCGATTTTTTCCTGGCGAGCGATAGCGAGCCTGTAATTTAGGAGGAACCGGCTATTGGCCGGGACATTTTTGTCTACCGAAAAATGTACATATTTATCTCGATGAGGGGGTCTAAAGGGTATTTATTAAAGATTGATGGTAGTCTAGGGAGTAAACTAAAAACCTCCCCTTCTATATATCTATCTATCTATCTATATGCTCAGGCCCAATCCCCACTTAAGGAGGTACAATTATGACACACTGGCGAACTATTTTGATAAACTGCTGGGAGTACCAAGACTAAATTATTAGGACTCGCTTCTAAATGTTTACCGTGTTGTTGTTTTTCTTATCATTATTGGGGTGTTGAAGTATTCCTGAGCCCGACTGTACCCTTATTATCTATACCTTAGCTTGCATAGTATTCCTGAGCCCGACTGTACCCTTATTATCTATACCTTAGCTTGCATAGTATTCCTGAGCCCGACTGTACCCTTATTATCTATACCTTAGCTTGCATAGTTTGTCGTTCATAAAAGTTGAAAAACAAATGGTATAAATTTGATAAAAGGATTATGCTTGTTTTGTTTGTTTACTAATTTATTTCCCCCTTATTCTCTTAAATACACTTTAATAGTAATTTCCAAATTAAGTTACTGACTAAGTTTCATTCAAATGCATTCAGAAGTATTTGAGAAATCCTTCTATCAATTAGACTAACAAATAGATACTGTACCTATGAGCGATGGCGACACTTACTGTATATATATATATACATATATATATATACACACAGTATATCGCTTATGTATGAATGTGCTCCTATTTCTCACAGAAGACTTCCCACCGCACCCCCACGTCACACACACACACTCCCCCTTCCCCTCTCTCTCTCTCTCTTTCTCTCTCTCTCTCTCTCTCTTTCTCCCTCAGTCACGACTCTGACCGCTGGCCACCATCAATCTCAGACACTGGGTCACACCACCACCACGCCACTTCCTCCATCATTATCTCCACCACTACTTCCTCCACCATTATCTCCAACATGGTTTCCTATGCTTCCTCATCCAACACTGCTCTAGCATTTTCTACCCCACTGCTTTTACCATTCATTAACATTTTAAATCACCAACGAAGCTAATATCACAGTCCTCACCATCACCACCACCACCCAACTACAACAACAATAATAACAAGTTAATTTAATAACAACAAAAACAACAATAACACCTAAAATAAAGCACAACACATAAAATAAGAATACAAACAAGAATGAGAACAAATCATTATATCGCCAACCAACACCCAACAACAACAACAACAAAAACAGCAACAACAATAATACCCACAAAAACACAACACAAATAAACGGGAATACAAAAAATAATGTGAACACAAAATAATTATAACTCTCAACTCAAAATCATTATCTCCACATATTGAGAGTGCTCGTTTTCTTCGAGCAGGAACAAGAGGTGGACTGTTTTAACTCAAACAATTACTGAACATTAATTCCAATACGGATTTTTAAGGTCCCAGATCGGTGTATACAATCATCATCTCATCCAGTAAAATGTTTCAACTAGTAGGTCTGAACCAGGGCCAGACCAATTAAAGAGACGCCAATTTAAGGGGACTTTATTTTTGTCTGCACCTCCTTTAGCTCATAAGGTTTTGTGATTTTGAGACGTTCGCCCCATTAATTCGGCAATTTTGAGCCCTTGCGCTTTATTTAGTTGTCAATATCACAACCTTCCGCGTCATTTACAGTGTGTCGATAGCGAGCATGTAATTTAGGAGGAAACCGCCTTTGTCGTCCGGGACAATATTCTCCTGAAAAAAAAAAATAAAAAAAATATAAAAAATAATTTCGAACAGTGTGTCTCCGTCCGTCCGTCCCCCCAAGTTTGATAGAAGAGGCATAGTGAGTAAACAGCTACCCCCCCCACCCAACCTTACCTAACAGTTTGGAATAAGTAAAAATTTATTGAGATCTACTGACTGAAATCGTCTGTTGGTTTATTTCTTAGGTCACTTCTCAAATGCATTCTCACATAATATTATGACAATGCACAAATTTCAAAGGATGTATTGATGATCCTATGTCCATCTGAACCTTCATTCTCAAATATATATTAAATAATAGTCAATAGCAAGAATTTGTGTTTGTATTCTATAAAAAAAAAAAAAAATGGGATAAGCAGAAAAAGGAACTGGAATAAGCTGAAAAGGGAACTTAAACAAGCTGAAAGGGGAGCTGGAATAAGAGGAAAAAGGAACTGGAATAAGAGGAAAAAGGAACTGTAATAAGCTGGAAAAGAAGTTGGAATAAGATGAAAAACTGGAATAAGCGGAAACAGGAACTGGAATAAACAGAAAAAGGAACTGGAAAAAGCTGAAACAGGAACTGGAATAAGCAGAAGAAACAACTGGAAAAAGCTGAAAAATGGAATAAGCGGAAACAGGAACTGGAAAAAGCAGAAAAAAAGGAACTGGAATAAACAGGAACTGGAATAGGCGGAAAAGGCAAGATAAGGAAGAGGTCGTCCCGCACAAGTGGAAAGGAAGTGGAAGACTGGAGGAGGGATGGGGGGGGGGGGGGGGAGGGGGAGGGGAGGGGGGGTGGAAGCGACTCATTATAACTGTAGCAGAGCAGACCACCTCACCATCTGACAGTGGGGGGTGGAAAGGAAGGAAGGGGGGAGGGGGGGGGAGCTTATTAGGGGGTACAAAGGAAAACAAACACACAGATAGGAACAGGGAATCACTTCATCCTTACGAGGGTGTTTGTGATGTGCTCACCCAGGCCAGGAACTCCCATAGGTGATTACAAGCTAAGACCTTACTAATGTAGACATACACTAGCTGATGTAGAATAATATGTTAATTCGCGGAACAGAAATTCCTGGAGTTGTCACCTAACACACGTTGCCTTTTAAATGTCGATACCCCGCAGTTCTCCACCCACCCTCTCCTTCAATAATTCTTGAGTATAAGCTATATGACGTACTTTTTTCAGCTGACACATATTACAGTCATTGCATATTGATGCTCAATATATTTTAAAGTCACCCATAACATTATATATATAACGTATATTTATATCTATGTGGAAGAAGGTATTTTCGCGATTTTTGTTTTTATGATAGTTAATCATCCTTATAATTTTGCTACATATGGACATTTCCACGACTACCATACTATATAAGCACTAAATGTAGTCATCTAATATATAGTAAAAGCATGCATAGGCTAATCGTAAGGAATCGTGAGATAGCCTATTTGTTGAGTATTGTTGGATGTCGACAGTCATAGCTCTGGCGCTACTTCAGAAGGGTCTACCAGAGGTCTAGGTGAATTCTTGGTAGGGTCTATTGACATGCTAACTAATAATTCGAAGGACGAAAACTAAATAATGTAGCTACGCAACCAATCGAGATTGTTTCAATGCAAAGAAGTAAAGTGAGAATTTAAATTTATAATTGCTTAGTCGAAGTTTCACTGCAAAGAAGTAAAGTGAGAATTTAAATCTATAATTGCTTAGTCGAAGTGACCTAGGTTCGAGTCCTTGGAGTGCCACATGTATTTGTTGATTTCATTAATTGAGTTTAGAAGTGAAGTTGGTTGGTGAACAAATATAACAATAATATAAATGTGACATTACAAGGTGAGCGGTGTAATGCATGCAAGTCTCCAGTCCATTTACTAAGGACATAAATTCAATAAAGGAACCTTAGCTAATTGAGTTAATCGGGACATTGTTTTATAGAGATGCAATTTACCGAGTAGTCTATTAGCGTTGGGGAGGGGAGAGAGCCAACTATTAAGCAGTGCAAAAGAAACAGGAACGGAGGCTCTCTTCAAAGGAAATAGGAACGGAGGCTCTCTTCAAAGGAAACAGGAACGGAGGCTCTCTTCAAAGGAAACAGGAACGGAGGCTCTCTTAATTTTTACGAGGATGTCGTGATTTGTTTTTCTTTTTGTTTAATACTGGGATGGTTCTTGGAGAGTGTTTCAACCTCAAGAAGTACAAAGGAAATAGTCGAGGGGGAACAGGGAACCTATCTGGTGCGACGTGTTGAGGGTTATCATAATATTTTGTTTTTGAGTTATTATAGAGGGTATTTCTTTTGCCCATTAGACTAACAAAAAATCACCTCCTTATACCCCCTTCAAACTAAATAAACCCACCACCATGACCCCCTTCAAGGTAAATATATACATTTTTCGTTACCAAAATGTACCTGGAAAAAAGCTGATTTCTCCAAAATTGCATAATCACTATCGATCTCCCAGAAAAAATCGATACCTAAATGGGGTGAAGCGTATAATAATCGCCAAACTAATGGAATGAAACAGGGAGCGTCCAAAATGACCCGCCTTGCACAAGAGGGTGTTAAGGAAACAGACAAACAGGAACTCCGGCTCCCTTCCTCTTTACGAGGCTATTTATGGTCTGTTTTGGGTGGATCATACAGGGATATTTCTTACCGGGGCTGATAACCTTAAGGGCAGGTTTATTAATTTGTTTTTCTGATTAATTAATTTATTTGTTTTATACGCCTTCTCATTCATGTCTAGCCCTATTATTGTTTACAGTTTAAAACGTTCAGCCCATTATTTTGGCAATTTTAAGACATTTCGCCCCATTGTTTTGTCAATACAAAGATCGTTTGTGCCATATAGGTGTCGATTTTTTCTGGCCAACCTGTAATTTAGGAAGAACCGACTTTTAGCTGGGGCATTTTTCAACCTAAAAATCTACATATATATCTTGAAAGGGGGGAGAGTGGTTCTTGAAAGGGGGGAGAGTGGTTCTTGAAAGGGGGGAGAGTGGTTCTTGAAAGGGGGGAGAGTGGTTCTTGAAAGGGGGGAGAGTGGTTCTTGAAAGGGGGGAGAGTGGTTCTTGAAAGGGGGGAGAGTGGTTCTTGAAAGGGGGGAGAGTGGTTCTTGGAGTTATTTTTTAAAGCTTGATGGGGGTCTAGGGAGCACACTAAGAACCTCCCCTTAAAACTTGCACTCAGCTGTCGAATGTATTTAAATAACATTGTTAGGGTAGGCAATTTGGTCCGGCTCTAGAAAGGTCTTAAAATTGACAACGAAATGGGGCGAAAGGTGTTAAAATCGCCAAACTAATGGGTCGAATGTCTTATAATCTCAAAACTAGTGGGGCTAAACATTAGGGAGAAGGGGGTCCAGAAAAAGGGTCTGCCTCCCCTTAACCCTCTAACCCCCAGATATTCTTCCTAAGCTGAATAAAATAGTCTATACTAGCCAGATTAAAGTGCCAATCTCGTGTTAATCCTTAAGGAGTTAACCCCTACAGTACCGACGGCGTTTATTTTATTTTATTTCAGCTACATTTAGACGAGTTTAGAAAGCTAAGGAAAGATATATGGCAGCTAAAAGGAAAGATATGTGGCAGCTAAAAGGATGCATTGAAATAGTCTGTAGCCTTTTTATCGATAGACGTCCTTCCTAAGCTTAATAAAATCGCCAAATGGTTACCAGAATATATTGGCAATGTCGTGACCGGTCCAGAAGGCGTTAAAGAATCAGCCATTGAATTAATTGACATGGTTATGGACTGTCTGTATAATGTTAACCCCTTCAACACCATGACCCCGCCCTTTACTGTATAATTATCCTCCCTAACATTATGGGGAGATGGGCATTTTTTTTTTTTTTTTTCTTTTTGTCTATTAATTCATGTATTCCTTTATTTCTTACTTTCCTCGCTAGACCTCCATCCAGTTTAGAAAATCACCCCCTAGACCACGCTTCAAGATAAATTTGTTAATTTTTCGGTAGAAAAATGTCCCGGCCGAAAAACGCTTCCTCTTAAAATTTCAGACTCGCTATCGCTCACTTTGTTAAAATTGACAACGAAATGGGGCGAAAGGTGTTAAAATTGACAACGAAATGGGGCGAAAGGTGTTAACATCGCCAAACTAATGGGCCGAACGTCATATAATCTCAAAACAAACGGGGCTTAACACGAGGGAGAAAGGGGACCAGAAAAACGACCCACCTCCCCTTAAACGATGTTGTGCAGTTTGTGAAGACCCCATGTTAAGAGAGGGTTTATGGAGATCGTATCCCTTTCAGTCCTGGAGGTAGATTATAAGTTAAAGATGATCGTGTACGTCTAAAGAATAAACCTGAATAAAACTGAAATTACGTCATCGTGCTGAAGGGGTTATACACAAGGTAAACAAAATAAATAAATACACAAATAAGCGACAGTACAGTTACCGAAATAAGTGATGTCACACAGCCATGTTCAGTCACTCTTAAAAAATATGTAATATCTCAATAATCATCTAAATAATATAGGTACTTTCTAAGCTGCATAAAATAATCTAATGGTAACCAGAAGAAGATTCGTTCCAAAGTACCACACAGGGAATTTTACAACGATGCCCGCGCAACTCGGATTGAATTGATTTAATTTAATTCGCGCCCAGCCAAACACGAGATTTATTAATATTACGTATATCTCACAAATACACATGAGCTACTAAATATTTTTACTTTCGGCAGGGACTCGAACCATTGACAGTCAGGACGAGAGTCCATGCTTAAATCAACTACTGGAATATGGTCCTACGACTTGTGTATGGAATTATATACTATTTTCCAAGTAGGATTACTATATCTCCTTAACCGTCTTGGTGGTGTAATGGTTAAGGTGTCTAAAAATCTGTGTGTGATAGCCCGGGTTCGAATCCTGGTGGATCACATAATTATATGCTTCCATTAATTTCATTGGAGGTGTTTGGTGTTGTGGTGAAAATAATAAAACATAGATAAAGAGGAAAAGGTTAACTAATGTTTATCACGCCGTGGTATAGTTGATTAAAGCATGGATTCTCGTTCTGACTGTCCGAGAGAGAGAGAGAGAGAGAGAGAGAGAGAGAGAGAGAGAGAGAGAGAGAGAGAGAGAGAGAGAGAGAGAGAGAGAGAGACAAAAAAAAAATATATATATATACCGGTATATATACACACTGAGAGAGAGAGAGAGAGAGTGAGAGTGAGTGAGAGAGAGACAGAGACCGAGACCGAAACAGAATGTTATACAGTTAGAAACTGTCAGACAGACGAACATTACTTATAAACAGACAAAGTCATAGAAACAAACCAAACTATAAACCCTTCCCTAAACTACCCCCAATTACCCCCCCCCCCCTCCCCCCCCCCTGCACCCAGTATTTACCGGGCCACAAGGCACAGATAACACATGTCACCCTATCACACACCGATTCGTCAACACACCTACGAAACCCAAGATAACACTGAAAAATAGTGTCAAAATATCTCCCCACATTACGAACGCTATATGCAGTATATATATATATATATATATATATATATATATATATATATATATATATATATATATATAGAGAGAGAGAGAGAGAGAGAGAGAGAGAGAGAGAGAGAGAGAAAGAGAGAGAGAGAGAGAGACCAACATGAACTTCCTTGGTATAGACAGACACACAGATAAGAATGATTTATCGTGACTACAAACCTCCCGTGACGCCTGTGTGTTATAAAAGGCCAGTTTGCGATCAGTTTTTCCGGAAATTCATTGAAGATTCTGGTCCGGTAGTTTCGAAATTCTAGTATTTGACTACTGGAATATTGAATAAGGTCAGGAAAAGGGGAAAGTTTCAAACGTAATATGGATATTTATATACATGACATGGTTTGGGTGTAAGAGGGATCTGCGTCGTGTAGGACGGTCGAACCTTTTCTTATATTCCGTGTTCTTTCATTCTTAACGCATTTGTTTCTGTTTTAAGGCTATTATTAGATGATTTTATTCAGATGAGGAAAGGTATATTTAAGATCGTCACTACCTTTATAATTCCCACAAGATCCTTCCTAAATTATATCAAATAGCTTAACAATACCAAGAAAATTGCTATTATAATCTTGAAAGGGTTAATTCAGGTTGAGACTAACCCTTTGTATATAAGAGAGAGAGAGAGAGAGAGAGAGAGAGAGAGAGAGAGAGAGAGAGAGAGAGAGCTGGGAGGTAATGGTAGCATAGTGTTGACCACCACCAGAGGCAGGTCACCCCTCCTCCTCCAACTCCTCCGAGCTACTTACACCACTTCCTGGAAAGTTACTTACCTACCCCCCTTCCACCCCCCCCCCCCCTCGCTCGCTCTCTCTCTCTCCTCGATTACCCCTCCTTTAGGTACTTATTGCTCTTCTCTCTCCATCGCTTTCACTTTAACTCACTCATTCTCTCTCTCTCTCTCTCGTCCTCCGTCCCTACAAATGTCCATAATTTTCTTCCTTCCTATGTCCAGATTTCTCTCGTTTCCTCCCTCTCAAATTCCTGATCTCGTTCCTCCCTACCTTCCTCCCTATATGTTTTTCTCTTCCTTAATCTCAATCTTTCTTCCCTCCCTTGAATACAGATCTCCACTATTCATACCCTTCTTCTTATCTTCCTCTTTCCCCATTCCTTTCTTCCTCCTTCTTCGTATCTCAATACCCCTTCTTCAAATCTGAATTAGGATGCTTCCCTTCTTAGCTGCCAATGTTCTCCGTCTCTCAAATGTCTTCATTATGTTTACCCTTAAGTCTGTCCTCTCTGTCTCCTTTCCTTTCTCTCCTTTCCTTCCATTCTCTCCCTCTTTCCTCAATTCCCTTCCTCCCGCCTTCCTTTCAGAGCGCTCTAATTTGTCTTTTTCACTACCACCTATTCTCCCAATATATTTTATTCCTTCATTCTTTCCAAACTCCTAATCGACTTCCATTTTATCGCCATCCCTCCCTCTCCTCTTTCCATTTTCTCCAACACTCCTCAGCAAATCTCTTACCATCCTTCCTCTCTACCTCCACACCAAAGCTCTTCAATATTTCCCTTCCCTCACCCTCAACCCTTCCCTTCTTTCCTCTGCCCCCCCCCCCCCCCCCTCTCACAACCTCCCTTCCTTCCTCCCTCGCCTCTTTCCATTCTCTTCCTGGACTCCTTCCCTCACAATCTCTTCCTTCCCTCCCCCCCCCCTCCCCTCCTTCCTCTCCAATCTACCGCCCCCACCCCTCCCCCCCTCCCTCTCTCTCTCTCTCTTGCGGTGTACTGGAGAGCAAAGGTGAGGGAAGCATTACCTTACCTTCAATAAGCAGAGCCCCGCGTTCGATCCACCGGCTCTGACTTCCCCTTAACCCCCCCTACCAAAACCACAAACCGAGAATATTTACCCTATCCATTCCTCTTCCACGATTGGTATGAGGGATTGCAGGAGGTAGTGGGAATATAGTGAGGGTGTATAAGGGAATTTTTGGGTGAAAATTAGAACTGGGAGATTGGGAGGGGGTCTGACTGCAAAGGATCGGGACGAGTTAGGTAGCCACTTCGGTGAGGTACTGGTTAGAGATGGGGGAGGGGGAGGGGGGCAGTTGGAAGTCTTGTGTGAGAGAGAGAGAGAGAGAGAGAGAGAGAGAGAGAGAGAGAGAGAGAGAGAGAGAGAGAGAGAGAGAGAGAGAAAGTATAAATGGGGAGATAGATTAAACATCGTAAAATTGAGGAGAGAACGGACAAACAAGGGAGAATAACAAAAATAACCTCAAAATAAATAAGAATAAAAAACACATAAAATTAATAATTACAATAACGAAAAGGGAATCCAGTTGTGAGAAATACACTATGTACAGAGGTGGACTGGAGTTGGGAGAAATACACTATGTACAGAGGTGGACTGGAGTTGTGAGAAATACACTATGTACAGAGGTGGACTGGAGTTGTGAGAAATACACTATGTACAGAGGTGGACTGGAGTTGTGAGAAATACACTATGTACAGAGGTGGACTGGAGTTGTGAGAAATACACTATGTACAGAGGTGGACTGGAGTTGGGAGAAATACACTATGTACAGAGGTGGACTGGAGTTGTGAGAAATACACTATGTACAGAGGTGGACTGGAGTTGTGAGAAATACACTATGTACAGAGGTGGACTGAGTTGTGAGAAATACACTATGTACAGAGGTGGACTGGAGTTGTGAGAAATACACTATGTACAGAGGTGGACTGGAGTTGTGAGAAATACACTATGTACAGAGGTGGACTGGAGTTGTGAGAAATACACTATGTACAGAGGTGGACTGGAGTTTCTGGACAAACTCTCGGAGGCACAATCATGAAACATTGGCGAACTATCATAAAAAGTTCCTTGTGAAACAGGGACCAAATGACTGGGATTTTTTAGTTGACGCCTTCAGCACCATTACGTATTTTTTAGTTGACGGCTTCAGCACCATTACGTAATTTAGTTGACGCCTTCAGCACCATTACGTACTTTAGTTGACGCCTTCAGCACCATTACGTAATTTAGTTGACGCCTTCAGCACCATTACGTAATTTAGTTGACGCCTTCAGCACCATTACGTAATTTAGTTGACGCCTTCAGCACCATTACGTAATTTTCATCATATTCCAGTTACCATTAGACGATTTTATTGTATTCTACCACTACGACTCAAATGGGTAACTACGATCTTGTATTCTACCACTACGACTCAAATGGGTAACTACGATCTTGTATTCTACCACTACGACTCAAATGGGTAACTGCGATCTCAAAAAACCCTCTTAACCCTCTTCTGTACCAGCGAGGTCATTTTAAACTTTATTCTACTTATATTTAGACGATTTTGTACAGCTTAAGAAGGATCTGTGGTACTAAAAAAAGGGTTAATTAAGGTAGTTCGAAACATGTCAATTGCTGGAGGCCATTTTGAAACCGAATAATATCGTCTAATAATAGCTAGAATACAGTTAAAAGGACGGCACCGGTACAGAACGGGTTAATAATATAGGTCCTTCTTAAGCTGCATAAAATCGTCTAGTTTTAGCCAGAATCAAAGGTTATCATTATTACCACGACTGTACCAAGACGGATGAAAAGAAAAATAGAACCTGGATGACACAGACTAGAAATAATGGATGCAAAGTTAAAGGTTTCTATGCAACTTATGGAAGAGAGGAGGATACTATTAATTGAGAATATGGTGAAAACACGAGAGAGAGAGAGAGAGAGAGAGAGAGAGAGAGAGAGAGAGAGAGAGAGAGAGAGAGAGAGAGAGGAAGGAAGGGTGTGGAGGGGAAGGAAAGGGATGGCGAGGGGGTGTGGTGGTAGGGTTAGGGGGGGGGGGGGAGGGTTCTAGTAAATCTGGCCAACCTAGCTCACGATACCGTTTCCGTCTCTATGTTCATGGTAAATCACATAGGAAGTTTTTCAGTACGTGGTAAAACACATACACGCAGACACACACACACGCAATACATATTTACCCATTTCGGCAGTATACTTATTTATTATGACATTAACCCTTTTAGTACCAGCGACGTGTGTTATATTGTATTCTAGCTATATTTAGACGATATTATGCAGCTTAGGAAGGATCTGTGGTAGTTAAGAAGGTTGGTTGAGATCGTTTCAAGCCTTATTATTGCTAGAGGTCCTTCCTAAGCCGAATAAAATTGTCTAGTAGTTTCCAGAATATGATCCAAGGGACGTCCCTGGTACGGAATAGATTAAATCAAAATATGTAATATCTTCCACAGTGATTTATTGATTTTGAATCAAATATGCGCATTTAAAAGTCACTAACAACAGCGATACCAACATAGACACATCCAAATTACACACATTTTATTCTATTCATTAACATCGACACATGCAAATTACACACATTTTATTTTATTCATTAACATACAAACATTAAAATGTAAAACTTGCAAACTAAACAAACCAAAATTGGGACAAGGACAATATAAAGTCAAATTAAATTATCAAAATCGCTATGTGGAAACAACGCTTACTAAAATGAAAATTATTAAATAAAAGAACACAATCCACCACATAGGGTGTACATTACTACATGAGCAAGTTAATCTGTTTCCCAAGCAAACTAATCGCACATATAACAACGCACTATCGTCACGTTAAAGGAAGTAGTCAAGTTTGGGAAGTCCGGGACGTTCATATCATAATTACACGCATTTCATTATATTCATTATGACGAATCTGATACCGAGCGAATATTTTGGGTATGAGTGTCGTTTAAAGAGATTACACGGATTAGCACACCCATTTATGAAGCTAGCGTCATTTTTCAATCAATTTCGTCCATTAACGGCGCTGCGAAGGGAAATAGTTGTTCAAGAATACCACCCTAGAACTCCCGATCCCCAACCTCTCACAATTACAAACAGACTTGGGTAATCGAGATAGCATTCTGGAAAAGTTAAGGGGAGGTTTTTAGTTTGTTACCTAGACCTCCATCATGCTTAAAATTACACCCCCTTGACCCCCTTTCAAGATAAATTTGTATATTTTCGATAGACAAATTTCCCTCTTAGATTACAGGCACACTATCGCTCACCAGGAAAAATGACACCTAAATGGCAAGAAAGGTCTTAAAATTGAAAGAAATGGGGCGAAAGTTCTTAAAATCGCCAAACTAATGGGGCAAACGTCTTAAATTATCAAAAGCAATGGAGCTAAACATGAGGGAGAAAGGGTTCAAGAAAAAAATCCCTCTAGTGGAAATCTGGCCTTAAACAGTAGTTAGGTGTAAACAAAACAGCCTGTTTGCACCAGCCCTCCTTGAGTTGCAGGAACGAGAGGACACAATTTATTGACTTTTCTTAGTGAATTGACTATACACATATAACGCCTTCTTAACCCTTTCAGCGCGATGCTGTCTTCTTACATTTTTTTTCTGGCTATATTAGACGATTTTAAACAGTTTAAGAAGGATCTATGTTATTCAGAGGGGTTTACTGAGATCGCATTTACCCCTTCGAGTCCCAGAGGTCGATTATAAGCTAAAGAAAATCGTCTAATGGTGACCAGAATATGATTAAAATGACGTCATCGTGCTGAAGGGGTTAAGCCTCCACATACATTTAATTAAGCACATTACTGTACATATAATTACAAATTCTATAAAATCCTATTATTATAATTTATTTCTAGGAGTACTATTTTTCTATACCAAGGAAGGGAATTTCAGTTGAACTTGTTAAGAGGAATACGACTTTTGAGAATGCCTGTACATCCTAGGACATAAATTATGACATAAGGGTTCGAATCTACCACGAACTGAATCGAAACTTCTCAATAATTATTAACCTAATATTTCAGTTTCGGAGTTTCGTTTATGTTGTTTAATTGTTCAGAAGGGAAACATAATTATTGGACCACACTTAAGTGCTTCCCTACACCTTCATCAACGAAATAAGCAGAAATAAATAGTGATCTTTCTCAAACTGAATTATATTTAGTCCTTTATAACAAATTAGCACTCAGTTTTATTATCTAAGTGTTCGATATAGGTTTAGGGAAGTGTGGTTATAAAATACAGAGGTATAGTGCACCTCCGTAATATTCTGAGATATAAATCGTGGTCTTAAGGGGAGATTTTTAGTTGATTCCCTAGACTTCCATCAAGCTTAAAATTACTCCCCCTTGACCCCCTTTCAAGATAAATTTGTACATTTTTCGGCAGAAAAATTTCCCGGCCGAAGGCCGGTTTCCCTTAAATTACAGGCTCGCTATCGCTCGCCAGGAAAAAATCGACACCTAAATGGCACGAATGGTCTTACAATTGACAGAAATGGGGCAAGGGGTCTTAAAATCGCCAACGTCGAACGTCTTAAAATCTCAAAAGCAATGGGGCTAAACATGAGGGAGAGGGGGGTCCAGAAAAAAATCCTCCAGGTGGAAATCTCCCCTTAAGTGTTCCACGAAATCTCGAAGTGACTCGAATCGACCGATTAATTGCTTACCTAATATTTACATTTTGGAGGTTCGTTTGTGCTGTTCGAGGGTTCCTATTGAGTCAGAGCGTATATCATAGGGTGCATCGATCAGACGCGAGACAGCAATGCAATTATTGACTCGAAAGCTTCATCATTTTGCTGGAGGCCTTTGCAAATTTTGAAGCCTCCCGGGATAGGACGCAAGACATAATTCTGACAGGATCAATACGCAAGACTTCCCCGACCGATTAGACTTCATAACGCTGTATACTGTATGTTTCTTATTAATTACAACAACATTTATATCTTCAATACATCGCAATAATAGCTCATCCTATAAAAAACAAAAAACAAAAACAAAGTTAGAGAATAAACAATATAAAAATCCTGCGTTGGAAAAATATAACAATCAATCCCCTTGCCAATACGAATCATTCACATCATAATGAATGGGTGACTGTAAATGTTTTGTTCAGGACGATTATCACACACTTCCGACTTTCTGAATGAGTTTGAAGATTTCCCATTGTACACTCTAAGACATACACCGTGGCGTTAAGGTTTCGAATCGATCCCGAACTCATTCGATTCTTCTCATGAATTCTTTACCTAATATTTACACTGAGTAACGATTTAGGTCTTAAGTGTACTGTCCAATACACTGGAAATAATACCCTTGCCTTTCGAAATGTATAAATACTAAAGTCAGGGTTGTCAAACCGTTGCACGACTTTTGACACCTACTGTACCGGAGACATTAATTACAACTCGAAGCTCCGAATTCTGAAATATATTGGTAATTAAAAACATATTGCATTAGTTTTTGCCAAGGTTCGATACTGATTTATACTCTCTCTCTCTCTCTCTCTCTCTCTCTTTCTCTCTCTCTCTCTCTCTCTCTCTCTCTCTCTCTCTCTCTCTCATATTTCACTTCTCCCCTTCCCATTAATCATTTCCCCCTCATCATTCCCTCATTCTTCTTCACCTCCACCCACCCTCCCCCCTTACTTTCTCTACTAATCACTCCCCCCCCCCCCCTCCCCCTATCATTCTTCAGGGGTTCAGAAAAAATCGTTTACTCATTATGTCTATTGTCTTTCATATGCAGAGTCCATTAATCCGTGCCTAACTTAATCTACCATCATTGATCTTAACCTAGTACCTAACTTTAACATTAACCTCGACCTTTAACCCATTCACAATCGGTGACGTCCTTTGCATTATATGCTGACTATGATTAGACGATGTTATTCAGCTTAGGAAGGACGTCTACCCATCAAAATTGGCTACTCACTATCTCAATTAATCCTTTTAGCTACCATATATCCTTCTTAAGCTTCATAACATCGTCTACATGTAGCTGAAATCAAATATAAGATACGTCGCCGGTACAGAAGGGGTTACATTTATCTAACCTATTCTAAAGCTAAACTAAAACAATCCTAACCCAATCAACCCTAAACCCATCTTAACCTAATCTAAGCTAACTTACTTAATCTACTCAAAGCTATACCCTGTGCCAAGTAAGTACAGTAGGCTTAAACTTTTGAACATTAAGCTTTATATCTCACAAACGACTAGAGTAATCAAGCTAATATTTCTACCATTTGGGAGGGATCAGCCAGGTAATAGGTGTGGACATTTACAGCCCATTTGCTCTAGCCCTTTTTGAGTTACAGAGGGTAGGGTTCACAATTTCTGGCCTACCTATTTGGAACATAACCATACCTGACCTAAAGTAATCAAACATAAACGTAACATATCCCTAACCTCTTGAGGATTGTGCCGCGTTCTTACAGTTTATTCTGGCTATCCTTAGACGATTGTATACAGCTTAGGGAGGATTTGTGGGAATGAGAAGGGTAAAGACTATCTCAATTAACCCTCTGACTTCCATATACCCTTCCTATTCTGAATAAAATCGCCTAGTAATGGCCAGAAAACAGAAAATAATTGTATTATCGTGTCTCGAAAGGGTTAATCTAGTTTGACTTTGCCTGATCTATTCTAGCCTAACCAAGCTTCACCTAACTTAAATTAACGTAACCACACCTAGTTTTGCAAATTGTGAGTGAACTAAGACAAGTGTGAATGAAAAGACTTGTAAGAGAAATGATTTAAGGGGGAATCGTGTTATTGGCGAACATACCTCAATCTCTTACACAGACCACCGATCTTAGAGTTCAGATCACAAGCGATTATATTTTCAAACATAACCCATCAAATCTCTCTTACAATCTCCGGCTATAATTTTCAACCTTAATTTAATCAAACCTAACCTATGCTACAACAAAGAAATATATATATATATATATATATATATTATAGATATTATAATATAATATATATATATATATATATATATATATATATATTATATATATATATATATATATTATATATATATATATATATATATATATATATATATATATATTATATATATATATATATATATATATAAAATACTACAATGAAAAGTGAGCGAATTGACCTGATAATACCTTTTCCACACACACACACACCACCAGCGATCTTACAGTCCAGATAAAAGATAACTGATTACCTTCTCTTATCGCCTCGCTTCTCACGTAATACTGCAAGACGCCCATCATACGCAGAAACCAACCATTAACTATACTCTACTTATTTTGGTTTAAACTGGTGGATATTTTACTCTCTATGCAGCTGATTTCTCGATAATTAATGGATGAATAAGAAACAGCTATCTCTCTGTATCCAATTAGTGCTATGTTTTCACAAGTAATACCACATTTATATATGAAGACTTTGTAATAGCAAAGGTATTAAGATGGAAATAATAATGGATAGAAGGACTTATATTACTAATAGGGGGTATTATGATAGTTTTCACCTATTTAAGTCATACAGGTAGATTAGAAACTAAAGAAAATAGCCTAATGGTAACCATAATATGATAAAAATTACGTAATGGCGGTGAAGGAGTTAAATAATATAGATGCATATTAAGACAAATAATGTACTTTAGTCACTCTGCCTTAACATAGACTTTGGCGCTTGTATTCTTAACCCTCTCAGTACCGGTGACGTCCTTTTAACTTTATTCTGGCCACTATTAGACGATTTTATTAATTTTAAAAAGAGCCTCCAATCAAATAACAGACTTCGAACTTTCTCACTTAAGCCTCTTTACTACCACAGATCCTTCTTAAACTGCACAAAATCGTCTAAAGATAGTTAGAAGAAAGTAATAAAGACGTCGCCGGTACGGAAGGGGTAACTCAAATCTTTCCCTTCGCGGGCCTGATACTGAATGAATACTGTGGGAATGAGTGAGGCTTGCCGAGAAGGGAAATGATGGTTTAAGGGAGGATGGTTGCTTTTTATAGCCCCCCTTCTCCCTCATATTGAGCCACATTAGTGTTCTGATTTTAAGACGTTCGCCCCCTTAGTTTGGCGATTTCTGGACCTTTCACTCCATTTCTTTGTCAATATTAAGGCCTTTAGTGCCATTTAAGTGTAGACTATTTCCTGGCAAACGATAGCAAACCTGTAATTTAGGAGGAACCGGACTTCAGTATGGACATAATTCTACCGAAAAATGTACACATATATCTAGAAGGGGGATCGTGGGGATTTTACAGCGTTTTTCTTTCTATTTTCTTCTATTCAATATTATTTTATTCCTTTCCCCTTCCCCTTCGTCTCCACAACCTCTATTCCTACAGACATTATTTTTCCACCCCCTTAATCCGCTCTGTTATTCTTTTCCCTACCACTTATTTATTCATTCATTTAATTATTATTTTATTTATTTATGTATGTATTTATTTAGTTAGTTTTCCTTCGGAACATATCTCTTCCACGCCTTTTCACTGCAAATGTTCCAACATTTTCTTTCCCTCTGCGGCCTGCCTTCTTTTCTAAAGTCTCATATTTTGCTGCAGCTATTTTATTACCTAAGTTCCTTTCCTCTTATCACTTTTCCCTCCTTTCCCCTCCCACACTTTTCTCCTCCTCCCTCACTTCTCTCCCCTCCCTCACTTTCCTCCCCTTCCCTCCCCCCTTTTCTACCCTACCCTCCAACACTTCTCTCTCCTCCCTCCCCTCGCTCCGTTTCCCCTACCTTCTTTCCTCCCTAGCCTACCCTTTTTCGTCCCTCACCTCCCCTTTGCCCTACCTCTCTCACCTTCCCCCCACTCTTCCTCCCTTCAACTCCCCTCCTTCCCATCCATCCCCTACCCAATCCCCCTCCCCCTTTCTCCCCTTCCTCCCACTCTTCCTCCCTTCAACTCCCCTCCTTCCCTTCCATCCCCTCCCTTTTCCCCCCCTCCTCTGTCTCACCTCTCACTTCCCCACTTCCACTTTCTCTGTCTCTCACTTTTCCCCACCCTCTTCCATCCTGTTCCACCCTTTCTCCCCTCCTCTCCATCAGCCACCCCCCCCCCCCCCCTCCCCCTCTTTCCCAACCCCCTTTCCTCCACCCCCTACGGGCTTGGTGGTGAAAACGTAGAAATACCTTCATATTATATCTCCTTCCCCCAGATTCTCTCTCTCTCCCTCTCTCACACACACACACACGCATAGGCCTACATAAGAAGCAACATAAATCATCTTACACAATCAACATACGCGGAATAGACTATTATGCAAATGTGTTTATACATACACAATTACATAATTATCTACTGTAGGCCTACTGATATGCTGTATTTGCAAAACACACATACAAACAGCACACTCACACATAAAAAACAAACATATATCACACACAGCACTCACACAACGCATGAATATATTTGAACACGCACACACACACACACACACACACACCAACACACAACATTCTCAAACACAAAGAAACAACATAAAACACATAAATATTCAAAATCCATACACATATGAGAACCCCTCATCCTCCAGCCCCCCCCCCCCCTACACACACACACACACACACACACACACATGTATGCTGAGTTACAAAGAACTGTATTTCAAAGAGAGAGAAAGAGAAAGAGAGAGAGAGAGTAGATACAACTGATAAACCCTGATACCGGTGATAAGAAGGGGTTGTCACATCTGTCTGTCCCTTGATAATGATAATAATATAACACACGCCATAAAACGATCATACACACACACGTCACCGTTTCGGCCACAAAGCTGATTGAAATGTTGCGCGATAACGGACGATATAATTGTGATGTTTCGGCAATAAGGGACTGAAACATCGCAATTTAATATTATATTTCGACAATAAGTTCAATTATTATGTTCCTTCCAACAACCAACCATACTCCTAAAATCGATTAATGAAATTTACAAACACATGTGGCAGTCCGTGGATTCGAACCCAGGATGCTCACACCGAAAATCAACACCTTATACATCGCACCACGAAGACAGTTAAAGGTTGGTGGACACTGCCTACGATTTATTATGCAACTTCGAATCCTGCATATCAATCTAAGCATGTACACACATCCCAACTGCAACTCACGTAGGCTATGCATATGTGAATGGAAAGAGCAATTAATGGGGCCTTAACCACTTAGGGAAGTCCTCTCGATAAATTACTCCTGAACCAATATCAATTATTATGTTCCTTCCAACAACCAACCATACTCCTAAAATCGATTAATGAACTTTACAAACACATGTGGCAGTCCGTGGATTCAAACCCAGGATGCTCACACCGAAAATCAACACCTTATACATCGCACCACGAAGACAGTTAAAGGTTGGGAGGGACGATATAATTGTAATGTTTCGACAATAAGTTACTGAAACATCGCAATTTATTTTTATAATTTGTTGACAATAAGTTACTGAAACATCGCAATATATTATTATGATGTTTGACAATAAGTTACTGAAACATCGCAATGTATTATTATGATGCTTAGACAATAAGTGACTGAAAGATCGTAGTTTATAAATATTATAAAAAACATCATGTGTTTTGCCTCGGTTGTCTTACTTTATAGCTAACCTAGAATAGCCTTGAATCTTGACTATCATGAATTAGTTCTTCAAATTTACCTGATAAATAACTTTGAATCTAGCCTAACGTTTGGATAAGGGTTGCTTAGCTTAGTAGAGTTAGGTTTAGATTACGATAAGTTCGAATAAATTAGATTAAGTAAGTAAAGGCATGTTTCTTAGGTCTTTTGTGCTGCTACCTTCATTTATTATCTCTCTCTCTATCTCTCTCTCTCTGTATATATATATATATATATATATATCTTGAAAGGTACAGAATCAATAGATGGCCAAAAACCTAATTATAATATGTGTAAATCTATAAAGAGTTATATTGGCTCGACACTTCTAAGACGCCAAACAAATAGTACTAATAGTAGTTAGAAACACACAAAAACTGTCAAGGAAGAGATGTTTTATAATATTAAGGGTAGAGCTAAATCCAAAGGTATATAGTATAATTAAGGGTTTACCTCAATCAATGTACCATGGTTGAATTGGTTTACCTTTATTATACCCTTATATTATTATGTTCCTTCCAACAACCAACCATACTCCTAAAATCGATTAATGAAATTTACAAACACATGTGGCAGTCCGTGGATTCGAACCCAGGATGCTCACACCGAAAATCAACACCTTATACATCGCACCACGAAGACAGTATGAAATATGCCCTAGACTGTAATATTTTAGTGTGAAATGTAGAACACGTACAGTAGACTGCAATAGAACTGGTACACAACATGAATGTGTAAGTGTAATTTGTATGTAGCCATCCGAAAAATCTTTTCAGGTTATTTGAATACATAAATGATGAAATGTTCCATGTGTTTTATAATGAATGCCAAACTAGTAGATCTCAATTAAAAATGTGCTCATATTCATAGGCTCAAAAAGTATACCAGTTTCCTTAGACTATGCGTTCTATATTGCATATATATTATTTACAGCACAAGTCTGGCGTATAAACAACCCGTCTCCCCTCGCCTGGCCCCACAAAGGAACACCGAAGTATCACCATGGCACTGTGCCACTTCAAAACAATGACACGTGAACACTCGGAAAAACACGCACTTAATTATACACAAAGACATACAGGGCTTTCAGTTTTTATTACTATTCGTTATTCATATATTTATTAAATTATATATAAATATTTATATAAATAAATAAATTAATACATAAATAAATAAATTAATATATATATACAGTATATATATATATATATATATAAAGACATTACAGATTATACACACACCCTAGACTGTGGTAATGTAATTACAGTTATTTTGTGATCAGACACATGCTGTACATATACTGTATACTGTATAATATAAATCTTGCCTTCCTTCATTAATATTGAATAGGAAGGCCATAAGTTAGTAATCTTGCTAAAAGCGTGTAGGTATAGAGGGGGTCGGGGGAGGGGTTGCCATATTGCGGGGAGGGGGTAAGGGAGGATTTAAACATTGGGGAGGAGGAAAATATATATATATATATATATATATATATATATATATATAAAACCACATAAACTCTCACTCACTCACTCACTCACTCTCTCTCTCTCTCTCTCTCTCTCGCTACGCGCTCTCTCTCTCTCTCTCTCTCTCTCTCTCTCTCAGCATCAGCATATTCACTCATCAGAAGAGTGATGATATACAGTATATATATACTGTATATATACCAATCTTCAAATCAAGTTACTGCCTATTTATGTTTGTACATAATAATACAGGTAGGTAGATTTATAAACAATTAGATGGATAGATAGATAGATACAAAGATATATACGGATAAATACAGTAAATAAGAAGATAGGTAGATACAAGTTTACAGCCAGCTTTAATCATTACAGAACCTATAACCCAAATTACATCTCTCATCAGCCTCATCAGGTTTAACGCATGAACGTACATTGACGTCCCCGGCGCCTAGGCTATACAGGTAAGGCACTCGCAGGTAGGGGGGCTCATTAATTAACGTCAGTAACACACACTCGTTAATCACCGCAATGATGTTCAGGGGGGGGGGAGGGGGGAGAGGTTGAAGGTTGAAGGGGTAGAGGAGGGGAGTTGAGGGGCGAGGTTGAAGGGGGAGAGGAGGGGATAGAGTGGAAGGGGAGATTTGATCGGTTTGAGGGGGGGGGGGGGAGATTAAAGGGGGATTAGAGGGTACAATACAAAGGAGTACAATCTGCGACAAACCTATTGGTCCTTAAGGCGCAGTTTGGATATCTAAACTACCAATCTACTGACTATGAGGTAGAGAAAAGGATAGCAAAAAAGAAGGCTCCTCAATTGGGGAAATTTGAGGGGAAGAGTTGAACAGGAGAAGTGAGAGTTAAGGTAGAAAAGAGAGGCGGGGAGTTGTTGGGTAGATAGAAAGGGGAGGGTTGAGGGGGAGATTGAAGGGGGAATAGAGACGGGGGTTGAGTGGGAAGAGTTGATGGGGTAATAGAGAGGGTGGTTGATGCGGAAAAGGGTGCTGAATAGTGGGAGATAGGGTCGGTCTATAAATTAATAGGTCATCTATTTTATCATTCTAATCAGCAGAAATATATAATTTTATAGTAGAACCAGAGTAACCGCCTAGGAATACAACCGAGTCTTAATCTTACAGAGGTGGCTCAATATGGCTTAGTAGGGTTGTGTGCAAGGTAACAAAATATGAGGAATGATACTCTCCTGTTGAGGTTATTGCAGTGCAGAGTCCACCATTGCAACCAGTGTCGATGCTGACTGGGTGAAGTATAGTCTTTTATTAGTCATGTATCGGAGTCTACAACACCCTTAATGTCTGTCATTGCAGGACAAGTTAGAAGGCTAAGCTAACACCCAGGAGAAGTTAAAATACGCAAGTCTGATACGCTACATACGAACTGCACAGGCCTAGGTTATCAACTTGGACTATTTATCAAATCTTTAGTAGGTTAGCATCAACTAATCCCTGTTTCTTTCCAGCTGACTGTACATTTCCATGTCCAGTTCTTGATGACTCGGCTATTACGTAGATGTTATATCGATATATGCTGTTAATTATAAAAGCTTGGCATGAATATGACGAAAAGATATAGTTGTTTCCTACGTTTTCCAATATCTATAAACAAATCAGCTGCAGCGGGATTCAATTTGCTGCTAGTTGAAATGAAACCAACTATAAGTTATGTTAGGTTGATTAACGATAAGTTGGTAAGCTATGCTATAGGTTAGACTATGGTAGGTTAGGAAAGAATAGGAAATATTAAAATTACATAGTCAGATAGATAAATTTTGAGAGTGACGGTCCGAGCTTGGGGAGTGAGACTGTGAAGCGCGGGGGCGAGGCAGCTTCAGAGATGAAGTTGGGTTCGAGCCGTGAGTAGGTGCTTCGCATATCTCACTCCCTAGACTGGAACAAGACCTCACGGGCCTCACCGTGTTCAGCGGTAGAGTGTAAAGGCTATCAGCCTATGCCTGAGAGGGAGTAGTTGGAATATAGAAAAAAAAAAAAAAAAATCCCTCCCTCGCCTTCATAATATATACAGTATATATATATATATATATATATATATATATATATATATATATATATATATCAAGATAGCAACATAGAACCACCAGGATGCTCTCACAACACAACACAACACACGCCCTCGACTCAATATTATCAGATTACACACAGACACACACAGGCAGACAGACACACACACACACAAAGACAAGCACATAGATTGACAAGCGGGGGTGGTGTTGGGATGTCAATGTTACAAGGACAGCGATGACACTCAAAAGTCAAAGTTCCTTCCCACCGCAAAGGCTGTGCAGTCTACGTATATATGTAACTATCTGTAACGCTGCTCTCAATCAAGTAAACCCTTTGAGGATCATGACGTGTTTTAACATTCTGGCTATCATTAGACGATCTTATTCAGTTTAGGCATAGCTTGTGGGAGCTAAAGCGTTTATTGAGATAGTATTTACCCCAATTATTCCTAGATAACCTGCCTAAATTGCACAACATCATCTAATGATAGCCAATATATTCCAGTAAAATACGTCATACTCCTCAAGGGGTTAAAGCCAAGGCAATGGGGGAGCTCACACGTAGCCCATGACCACAATTTGAAGCCCAATAAGCATGATTAACTGCAAGGTATGGGTCTCGGCGGACACTCCAAATATCTTGCCAGGGTCCAGCATTGTTATTTCAAGGGGGAGAGTTGGTTTTCTGAACCCCCTTCTCCCTCATCTTTAGCCCCATTAGTTTTCAGATACAAAGACGGTCGGCCCATTCATTTGTCGATTATAAGACCTTTTGTCCCATTTCTTTGTCAATATTATAGGACTTTGTCGTGTCACTTACAGTAGGTGTCATATTTCTCCTGGCGAGCAATAGCAAACCCGTAATTAAGGAGTGACCGGTCTTTAGCCGGTAAATTTGTCTAATTTACAAATATATCTAGAAGGGGGATCTTGGGGATGTGTTTTTAAGTTTGATAGAGGTCTAGGGAAGAAATTAAAAAAATACTAAATACATTGAAAAATCGAAGAACAAATAAAGCCGTCCCCCCTTAAATAACCATAGCCTTCCAGCCCTCGTCCGTACCCCCTCTACAGTATATACATGCAGGCTCTCCATCTTCAGTAGCTTTGGTTTACACTACTGTATTAGGAGTTGTAACATTGTCTACTGTATGTCAGGGTAAATTATGTATTAGTATCTATCTTTTATCTACTTTGAAAACACTAAACCCCAACTGTATATATCTTTGTAAATACCATGTAAGAAGAATAACCATATCGGTAGAAATAATCTTTATTATTATTATTATTATTATTATTATTATTATTATTATTATTATACTGTACACTCAGAACAATGGTGGGTAGGATCTGGTTGTGGAATGAACGCACAAGGAAACGCTGGCATACGAGGATAAAGTGGTCGAAAATTACTCGTGTATATTCGACTTAAACCGTTCCAGTATACGAAGAAGCGTTTCTTCATGTTATTCTGGCTAACAGCAGTCGATTTTTCTAGCTTTGGAACGACCTTTAAGAATCGAAGGGGAACAGTTAATTTCAATGGCCCTTCTACTCATACAAACTCTTCCTAAACTGAATTAAGGGGGGATGGTTCACTTTTTGGGCGATTTTTGCATGTATTCATTATTTTTCTAGTTTCCTTCCTAGACCTCCATCAAAAAAAAAAAAAATCCATTAGATCCCCCTTCTAGATTAATTTGTACATTTTTCGGCAGAAAAATGTCCCGGC